>CM061918.1:45227749-45313919 GCA_031002005.1 Vandiemenella viatica | reverse complement strand
CTTCAATAATCTCTGATTTCATATAAATTACACTGTCCTCAATGAAGAATTTCAGCTTCAAACTGAATAAACTGATTATAGATAAACAGTCAATTACTCAATATATAACATTCATTCATTTATGAAGTTCAGGATTTTCTAAGTCCTACTGAAGTTCTGCCTAGCCTCTCACCAGTTCCAGTTTAACATTTTACTTTCGCCATACGTATAAAAAAAATAATCATCTCTCAAAATCTGTCCTAACAATCATAGAAACAGTACACCAATTACCTCATTTTATATCCTACTGCCTAACATATTGTTGTGCCTCGAATATGGGAATTTTCTGCAATATATGACACAGCCAACTCTTGATACTTTATCAAAAAAATTGTTAAATTTCCAAAATAATCACCAGTTTCCATTAGATTTCAACAGCATGTAGTACTGATAAATCTATTCCTCTTTTAACTTCTGTTTATTAAACCACTGTTTCCTCATGAAAAATTAATCAAAGTTAAATATTTTTTCCAAACTGAAATCTGAACTTTTCTCTTCAAATTTTCTCTATCAAAACTTTTATTGCTGAAAAATTACTTATTATTTCTAGTTTGTTTTAATAGCCATTATTCCACTGCAAATTTAATATATTAAAAATCAGACAAAATTATTTTCTAAACATGTGCTTGCATGTTTAGGATTACCTAAAGTAAATTTGAAATTAAATACTCCCTCTTATCTTTATCAGCTGAAACTAAAACCATTCTTAGTATTTTTTAATTCTGTTTATCTCTTTAATTTATTTTCCCGGATTACACTATTTAACTGAAATAATATCATTTTCTTTGTGTCACGAATTTTCACCATTTGTGTCATCATAATCCCTACTAATTTTTTCCCATAATGATTCTGCCATATAACCTTAATTTCACAAATGCATAATCAAAATTACTTTAAGGAGCTGTGAGCAAAGAAGAAATTAATAACAAAACACTTTCAAAGCAATTTTCTAGCAATTTCAGAGTTAAAAGTAAGATTAGAGAGTAAAGTTTGAGTGAAACAAAAAATCTACTTACACTTTATATGCAATTTCCTGATTTGCTAAGGAATTTGGTTTCCTTCATTTACAGAAATACTGTATTAAATTATGATTCAAACGAGGTTTGACACTTCAGGTCAACAAAAGTGAATTAAAAAGATATCTCAAAATCTATAATATCAGAGCACATGGTAAATTACAGTTGTTTTTAATCTAGCAACTAACGTTTTTAACTTACAAAAAAGCTTTATAGCTCATAAGATGCAGAAAAAATTAAGACCCATTATATAGAAAGCAAGAGTCTGAAGATAGGTTTTTAGACAGAAAAAGAAGTTTCAGTGAAGCTCATGTTTACAAAAGGGTGAGGATCTTGGCTAATTACAGCAGAGAGAGTATATTTGAAATTTAGTTTAATTTTTACTGTCCACACGGTGTGATTTTCTTAAAGATCAAAGTAATACTTAAGCTTTAAATGAAAAAAGAAAATTCAAATTTAAACCAGGAAGATGGTGGCAGTGACACCTCAGGAAGAAAACACAGCAGTATAATAGTATTAAAGAAAGCTCTACAAAGGAAAATAGATAGAGAGTAAATAACATAACCATTGGATAGGGAATTAAATTTATGGAAGTTTGACACATATTACAGATAAGTAGAACTTATAATTTGAGAGATAGACAACATCAAAGATTTTGAAATTACATGGAATTACAGTTAGGGGTAGCTTTTGCTATGAAATACATTTAGAATCAAGCCATGTTATACAACAAAAGATAGAGAATTTTCAGAAGGATGTTTTAAAAGAAGAATTAGCTCACAGCCTTAAAGACTTTTTGAATTAGATGAAATTTCTTGTTCTATTACTTCAAGAATTTTTTACAAGAAAACCAAAGCACCTAGTGCAAAATTTGTAATAACTTAATTTGACATTTAGATGGGGAGCTATGACATATAAAATTTTCAGAGCAGTTGGAAAAAAGTTTAAGATAATCTTTGCACATGGCACTAAATAATTACATCACTCCTAACAGAGCGTATATAAGGAGGTGACTCGCCCTGTTCTTCCCTCTTTGTTTCGGCAGATTTTGTAATGAGTGGACGTACGTGTGTGGAGTAGGTCACACGAGGTGCTCAGTGGGAGTGAAGGAATGCAGTGGTACCGTCAGGTAGCGTAATACTCCTCAGGAATCTAACCTCAACACCGGATAGAAGTGATGTCATGCTTTGAATGACTTAGAACTTTTGATCTAGTGGGGTTTCATTGGAAGCTGCTGATAGTGTGCTTCAATGGTTTAATCTGGAATGGAGCCAAAGAGACTAGGCCATTACATGCCATTCATAGATAATGATATCAGAGATTTCAGGGGTGAATACAAGCATTATCTTTACTTATTTCTTTTAAATTCAAAACATACCTCAAAAGCCTTCTAAATTACACCTTCATGTATTTTTGCTGGCCATCAGTCTTGCAACTCTTCATCTCAACATAATCATTTCAACCGAAGATCTCAATCATCTGTTTTTTCCGAATCATTATCTTCCCCTATAATCCCTTCCCTCAACCGTTCTCTCCGTTGACAAGTCAGCTATTTACACATGTCTTAAAATGTGACTCACATTCTGTCTCTTCTTTTTATGAGGCTCTCTCACTAATGTCTTTCCTCACCTATAATTTCCAAAACATGTTCAGTTTGTACCTTATTAATCTACTTAGTTTTCTGCATCCATCTATAACACTATGGATTGAAATAAGTTACCAAGAAAAACAATCAATAATTTACCAAAAATGCTGAAAGACTTTAAAGTTAAAATTTGTAGAGGGCAAATGTAGGTGGGTGCACCAAAGAGGAAATGTGGGTGAGTAGGGTAATTGACACTGGAGCATGCGCTCCATTGCAGTTTAATTAAATATTAATGATTAAAATGATTCAATTTGACTTCTTTCTGGTAAAATCCCTGCCTTCATTACCATAAAGGTCTGTGTCCCATACATACAATTTTATAACTTCTTTTAGAGTCCTAGGTCAATGTTTGAAACTAAAAAAAAAATATTTTTCAGGAAGACCCTTTTATCTGTGCTATAATAATTTTGATATTGGCTAATAATTGCATTTTTATTCCTAAATAAAAAGAATTCATCATATATTAGAAACTTAATAATTAATAATTACTTGATGTACAATGGGCACCTGAATCTTGATCCCATTCATAATGATAATATGGAAACAAGTGTGTATCATTTACCACACCATCTTGTCTTGTAGGAATCCCTTGGATAGATCAGGGGTGCACTACACACGGGAATCGGCTACACGGGTGGCAGGGGCCATGTGGAATGCATTGGGGTTTTTTTTTTAGGCTGAGGGAGGATGACCCTGAGGAGGAAATTCAGTTGTGGACAGCCAAGATAAATTCATCACCGCGTGTTAGGGGTAGCTTAAAAGAATCCCTAACATTAAAAGTTCTAGTAGTTAACTGCAGAAGTGTTTGTAGTAAACAGCCTGAACTCAAAAACGTTATTCGTAGTACAGATGCTGATATCGTAATAGGCACAGAAAGTTGGTTAAAACCGGATATAAGTTCAGCCGAAATTTTTAATAGTAACATGAACTTTTTTCCGTAAGGATAGGTTGCATTCTCAAGGAGGTGGTGTATTTATAGCTGTTAGTAAGTACCTCCCATGTAGCGAAATTGATGTCCATACTGTCTGCGAAATCATATGGATCAAGCTCAACGTAGCTAGGACAAAACTTGTGATAGGCTCCTTCTATCGTCCACCCGATGCAAGCGTAAATATTGCCGAGGCCTTAAGAAATAATGTAAATAATATAGCACGGCAATTTCCGGACCATACAATAATGCTAGGAGGTGACTTTAACTTGCCAGATATCGACTGGACTAATTACGTTCACGTTACTGGGGGCAGGGATAAAGCAGCTTGTGAAATCATTCTAGACCTCTTCTCAAATCACAATCTTGAACAGCTCATAACTGAACCAACGCGATGCCTCAACGGTAACGAAAATATTTTAGATATAGTTGTTACAAATAGGCCTGAACTATCCACGAATATTTCTACCACCACAGGAATAAGTGATCACAAAGCTGTAATTGCTACAGTAAAACTAACAACCACGTGCAGAAAGAGAAAAGAGAGGATCGTTTACAGATTCGAAAAGGCTTCAAAAGAGTGTTTTAGAGCGTATTTGAGGCATAATTACCACACCTTCTTAGTAGCAGGAGGCACCGTTGAAGAGAGGTGGCATCGATTCCTACATATACTCGGGGTAGGTATGAACTTGCATATACCGAAACGGACAATCGGAGAAGAGAACGATCCCCCATGGTACAGACGAGAGGTTAAAAGGTTACTCAAGAAGCAAAGGAAGATACATGCACGAACAAAAAGGACGATGCATCAGACTGATTTAGATAAGCTAGAGGAGATAAGGGGACATGTTAAGAATGCGATGCGTGAGGCCTTTAATAACTTTCGTGAAAATTCTCTCTCTAAGAGCCTCACTGAAAACCCTAAGAAATTTTGGTCGTATGTAAAAAAATTTAGTTGTAGTGGGAACAATAAGCCAGTTCTAATAAAAGACAGACGGGAAGTTGAAGACAGCCGCGACAAGGCTACCGTATTTAAGTTTCTAGATGAGAACGAGTTACTTACACCATGTCAACACGGATTTCGGAAGAAGAGATCGGGTGAAACACAATTGGCCCTATTTTCCCACGACATAATGAAAGTTAATAGATGCAGGTTCGCAAGTTGATGCAGTTTTTTTGGATTTTCAGAAAGCTTTTGATTCTGTGCCACACAACCGACAATTAGTGAAGATTCGAGCTTACGGTATTTCGGCTCAGATTTGCGAGTGGATACGTGATTTTCTAACTGGTTGATCACAGTATGTCGTTGTTGACGGGGAAGCCTCTTCTAAGATAAATGTTACTTCGGGCGTTCCTCAAGGAAGTGTAATAGGTCCACTTCTTTTCTTAATATTTATAAACGTTCTAGGTGACAACGTCAAATGCTGGTTGTGATTGTTTGCCGACGATGCGGTTATCTATAGGGAAATAAGGTGCTCCGACGATTGCTTAGAAATTCAGCGTGATTTGGATGCTATTTTCGATTGGTGCCGTAAATGGCAGCTTACACTAAATTGCAAAAAGTGCAAGGCGATGCGGATAAGTAACAAGAAGAATCAGTTTGTTCACAAGTGCAAAATAAACAATTCAGCTGTTGACACGGTTGATTCCGTGAAGTATCTGGGGGTGATAGTACAAAGCAACATGAAATGGGACATGCACATAACTTCCGTCGTAGGCAAGGCTAATTCTAAATTACGATTCATAGGTTGTATTTTGAGGAATTGTAATGCTCAAACAAAGGAGATAGTGTATAAAACACTAGTGCGTCCGTATCTGTATTACTGTTGTGGTGTTTGGGACCCGTATCGCAAGGTTCTGATTGACTCAGTTGAGAGGGTGCAGAGGAGAGCCGCTAGATTCGTGACTTGTTGTTACAGCCCTTATGAAAGCGTCACAGAATTGATACATAGATTGGGCTGGGATAGTTTGGAAGATAGACGACGTAGCTTGCGTTCGAATTTATTGGAGAATATGCGAAAAAAATTAAATTTCGAGTGCAATGAAATACTTCTTCCGCCAACCTATTTAGGTCGCAATGACCGGAGGGATAAGATTAGAGAAATAAGATGCCGTACTGATACTTATATGTATTCCTTCTTTCCTCGAACTATTCAGGATTTGAATGGGCGGGTTTAGGATTGGTGCTTAGCACCCTCTGCCACCCACAATTTTTGTGATTTGCAGAGTATGAATGTAGATGTAGATTGTGACATTAATACCAGATTCACAGTATTGCTACAGTAGAAAGCATCTATGTATATCATGCCTATTTAAAAAGTTTCATTTATACTTTATTAAACCTTGTACCAAAATCAGCCAGATGGAGTAGTAAGTTATAAAGGTAGATACTCAACAATACACAGCAAAAAGTGAAATAATCTAAAATTACAGTAAGTTTAGATCATACATCGCACTCTTAATATAATTTCTTTTCGAGAGAATGCCACTAATTACTGCTTATTTTATACTATAGTTCTCCTCTACAAACCTCTTCTCAACAGAAGTAAAATATGTGCAGCTCCTTGTTTTAATAATAAAAAATGTTACCATGGTTACAGATTAAGATTCTTATATTATGATTGGTTTCATTAATCTCTGTAACACAGAAATAAGACAAAAATGATTTAAGAGATGTTAAAGAGGGGTTATGAGCTACGAAACCTTTAGGCGACAACAGAATGACAAACAACCATGGCAAAAGTGGAGAGTTTTGGTACAAAAGGGAATTTAATGAGCTAAGAAGGGAAATTAGAAGTAGAACAAAACACCTTACTAGTCATTAATAGAACATCATTGGACCACAAAATAATTAAAAAACATTTTACAAATATATTAAATATGTTTTGCTGCATATACATATAAGACACATCACAAATTAATGAGAAACTTTGTTGTAAAAACGGAGCAATTTTAATTTAGATCAAATTGATACTTACTTCAATTGTAGATTGTGGTTCAGTTCCCTTTTTCAAATCTGTTTCAGTGATCTGCCATTCATTTGCAGCATCATAATCAGAGTCACTCTCTTCTTCTTCATCATCACTGCTGCTGCCAAACAGTGAGTATGACTTAATGACAACCTCTTTTTTGGGTGGGGTTGGAACACAAGCCTCAATTGCAATGTGCAATGCCATTTGCCCAGAAAAGTTTTTAGTCATTGCATTGGCACCACAAGATAGCAGGAATTCTAGTATCTGCAAGAATATTAATACAGTTATGGTTACTGTTACATAGTAAACTCCCAGTAATGAAACTAAGGGGAACTGCACCACTTTTGGTACCTGCCAGAAACTTGTACTAACCTGTTGAAATTTACATCAGTTGCTTCGTCAACTTGTCCTCTTCACATTTTGCGATCATACATTGCGGAAAAGTTGACAGGAATTTAATTAAAAATGCCGAAATATGACATGAAGCACAGCAGTTACATGCCTCCAACTTTGAAAAAATCAGTGACATTCTCTTAAAATGTTGATTTAATCCTTTGTTGTAATGTTTTCTTGCCTTTTCAGCTCTACTCCTTTGTAAAAAGTCCCACAAAATCAGAGTTGTAATACGGTGATCGCCGCCATCTTACATAGCAATGAGCAACCAGCGATAATCGAGTGATTCAATTGTAAACAAATACTCCATTTCCGCGTTGTATGCCGCATAGCCAAAAATTCTTAATTTTTATCACTTGGTCCAGGCCGTATTTCAACCTAACCACGATTTCTATGACAAAACTAAACTGTTTAGGTTGAAATGATCCCTGTACCAATAATTTTTATGTTATTTTAGCAGTGCTGAAAGTATTTATCAATTGCTCAGCCTTTCATATTTCTGCATTTTTTAATTAAATTTCTAGCGACTTTTCCGCAATGTATGATCGCAAAACGTGAAGAGGACATGTTGACGAAGTGACTGATGTAAATTTCAACAGGTTACTACAAGTTTCTGGCAGGTACCGAAAGTGGTGCAGTTCCCAAGCTAGGGATAAAGGAAACGACTTTAGGCAATATAAATGACAAGGAAAGGAAAAATAACTCATCACTCACCAAAGTTGAAGGCTACAATGTATGGAAAACATATATGTCGAACACTAAAATACACAATATTTTGGTATTTCACCTTATTCTTGTGTGCAGGGAACAGACTCACGTATTCCAAAGTTTATTGCATTACTGAGTGAATTATCAATATGTTGGGAGAGACTGAGATGTTATATATAAATATATATATCACAGGCGGTGATAGAATTAATAATATAACAGTAGGGTATGGAATGTTAAAACGAAAAATAAAAATAATAAAAAAATTGTAACTAGTTAAATTATAACAATGATAACATTAATAATAATAAGTGATGGGTCAAAAAATGGAATTTTATCAGTGGTTGAGGCCAGGTGGGTGTCTGGTATCCAGGATAGTTTGGTGTGCAAGTTCCCATTTCCGAAGTTCTGAAGCGGTGGTAGTTTCAGGGTAAACTATGATTGCTCTCATAGTAAAATAGTCATTGAGGTAGTTGGAATTGTGGTAGTTAGCATGTTCTGGTATTGGAAGGTATAAATTGTAGGTGTGGACTATTTTTCTGTTGCCATTCATTCTGACTGAGAGTTGTTGTGTAGTCAGATCTAGTGGCAGCAAGTTAGCTGGTATATGATATGTGTTGTGGAGCACGAGGCTTGTCCAATGATGGTGAAGGTTTCCCCTGTAGAAGGGATTCAATATGTTGTAGTGGGAGGATACATGCTGCAGGTTTTGCAGCGAGTCTATTCCAAGGAAAATATCATTATGTTGTTTTTGGAGAGTCTGATGGAAGGTATTTGTGAACCAACATGTTTTTGAGATTAAGTGATCTGCTCGAACATGTGCAGTGAACAGTTGGCAGAATTATTAGCAGAAGAGTGCACATTTCTGGAAAGGAGCAAAGGAAGTCCTGCCCCTGTTGTAAGATTCTAGGCCAGGAGAGAACTGGGTGACAAAGGCAGGGCTATGGTTGAATTTTAAAGGTGCCAGGTGGAAGTGGTTATGTGTAGGGTGTGTGATTGCTTGGGTGATTTGTTTATGTACAAGATCTGCTGGGTAAGAGTGAGAAATAAGGGCTTGGTTTAGGTTCTGGGAGCATTGGGAGTGGGATTCAGCATCAGAAAAGATACGTCTGCCATGGATAGCAAAGCTATAAGGGAGGGAACATTTGGTATGGAATGGGTGGTAACTGTTAAAATGTAGATATTGCTACAGATTACATGTCAAATCCACTAATCTGCAAATATATTTACATTATGATAGTTGACACCCATTCCATACCAAATGTTCCCTCCCTTTGAGCCTTGCTATCTGTGACAGACATATCTTTTCGGATGCTGAATCCCTCTACCAGTACACCCAGAACCTATCGCAAGCCCTTATTTGCCACTCTTACCCAGCAGATCTTGTACATAAACAAGTCTCCCAAGCAATCACCCCCCTGGCACCTCTAAAATCCAACCATAGCCCTGCCTTTGCCACCCAGTTCTCTCCTGGCCTCGAATCCATTAATGGAATCTTACAACAGGTGCACGACTTCCTTTACTCGTATCCAGAAATGTGCACTCTTCTACTAAAAATTCTTCTATCTGTCCACCACACATGTTTGAACAGACCACCTAATCTCAAAAACATCTTTCTTCATAAATACCCTCTACCAGACTGACCAAAAATAACATATGGATCTTTTACTTGCAATAGATCTCACTGCAAAATCTGCAGTATGCAACCCTACTACAGCGGAAACCTTCACCATCATTGGATATGCCATGTGCTCCACAGCACATATGATATACCAGCTAACTTGCTGCCATTGCAGTAGTCCCTACATAGGCCTGACTACACAACAACTGTTGGTCAGAATGAGTGGCCACAGATAAACAGTCCACACCTCCAATTTATACCTTCCAATACCAGAACATGTTAACAACCACAATTCAAACTACCTCAATAACTTCACTCTGAATTTCCTGGCTAAAAGGCCGTGGTTGATAGGTAAAACTTTCCCCTAACGTTTCGCCTTCAGCTGAGGAAGACATCATCTGAGGTTAAGCGGCAACTGCAATGAGGGCTCGAGGGAGTGCCGTATATATGGTGTAGAGGGTGCCACAGTCCATCATGTGATGTCAGCTGAGTGGCTATCTCTGGTACTACCAACCTTATTCATAGAAGATAATCGATTGTTGACGTGCTGATGCAACGTTGAAGTCAAAATTGTGCCTAATTTCATCTGGTGTGTTCAAAGGATACCGTGCATTTTTTGCATCTATAAAATTCCTTGCAGCTGTGGACAAGTGTACATCAGCACTACAAAAAGAAGTCTGAGTGAACATAAGAGAAATTGCCGCCTGGGACATATACAGAAATCGGCCTTAGCTGAACATGTTTACCCAGAGGGCGACCATGAAATTAAATTTAACGAGACCAGTGTTTTATAAAAAAACTTCTCACTACTATGCTCGTACATACAGAGAAGCCATTGAAATTTATAAACATCGCAATAATTTTAATAGAAAAGAGGAAGATGTCTCCCTCGAGCCCTCATTGCAGTTGCCGCTTAGCCTCCTGTAAGCACCTTAGAATTTTGTCAAATTCTAGCTCCTCACTTTTAGGTAGATAGGAGGAAGCTAACTCTTTAGTAACAGATAGTTTCGTTGCATATATAGGTTAGGAGAGTGACACTTTATACAGCATGCAGATACCATGTCCAAACAGACTAAATAAACCCTTTTAGAAACAGTAAAGGTATTTAAAATTAATAAAAGGCCTAAGTAAACTTTCTATGACAGTAAGAAAACATTATCTTGGTAGGAAATAGGTTAATTCAAATAAATTCAATTTCCAAACATTAAACTTTGCTATAGGCCAATTTCACCATTTCTAAACCAATTTAAATGCAGTAAAGACTGTCAGTATTTAACAAAAGCCCTATATAAACTTTGTATAACAGTAAACAAACTCTAAGTCAACCGAAAATAAAATAATTAATAATAGTTCACTTTTGAAACAATGAACTTCTACTATATGAGCATTTCGTCATTTTTAAACCATTTTAAGAGCAATAAAGTAGCTCAACATTTAATAAAATAGCTAAACTAACTTCCCATAATGATATAAAAACCTTATACCAACCAGAAATGTGATAATCCATAATAATTCAGCTCACCAAACAATAGGTTCTTGATATTTGGTATTTTACTATTTCTGCACACTTTTAAGTGAAATAAAGTAATTTTAAAGGAATAATAATTTAATAAAAAGGTAAATTCACTAAAATTCCGTAGTTTCTGGATGTGTAAATAACTTAAATCAATTTTTAAACACTTCGTTAGATTCACTTCACTTTTAACATTCTTTATCATAGAATCCTAGTAAGCTTTCGGAATAAAAAGTAGATTTCTTGAAAGAAATAAAAATCTAGTATCACATATATTAAATTCAGGCCATTCCATGCAATAGAACAGATTTTATAAAGATTTTAAAAATTATTTCATCACGAAACCATGTGCCAAGTTTAGGAATTTATTACAGCCAATCGGAGTTAGATACAGAGATAAGACAACTTCCAAAATACCCAATTTAATTCAGAGAATATTCTGGTAATTTTACATTTTTGAGAAAAGCAATAGAAGTAAAGTTATTAAATTAAAACCCATATATAATTTTGGTAAATCTTGTCCGAGCTGTAACTTCATTTTCCGATAATCAATCTCAATAAAACTTACGCCATTAAACTCAGGAATTTTTGGGGAACACGTGGACGTAAATTTTATTTAAATAAATTGCGATTTAGAAGAAATGACGAAATTGCACAAGTGTAAGCGAAGTGGTATTTCCCCAAACAGGAAATAGGCCGTGTCACTACGCGAAGGTTAAAATAGACATTTAAAACCAAACACTTAAAATTACTCACTTAATATCCACTGAGCTTCTATTAAAAAAGTCTAAACACTGTCAGCCTTTAATTACTTCATATCTGTTTAGTTACCAAGCTAGCTAAGTCATATTTTGGCAAGGCAGCAGCATAAAGTTATGTTTCGGCTGTGTCATAGAACCTATATAATCTGGTGCTGGCATGCTACTCCATCTTGGACTTCTTTTGCAAGCTGAGCAGTATGTGCGTATAGTCTGCGCAAGTGTCGTATCGGGTGGGAGAAAGGCGGTTGAGGAGAAGCTACCGAGTCGGCCATCTTGGGACTTATGTGTATGGCGCACAAGGTTAACTAGTAAAATGAACTTGTAAATTTTCATCAGGGGTTTGGTCAGTTCAAATATCTCTCCACAACTTGCAAACTTTTGGTAAAGTGTGTTCGATTTGCCAACTCAATTGTTAAGGGCATATTTGAAATTTTGGACTTGTGATTTTCTTAAAATAAAACTTGGAATTTTCGGAAAGTGAACATTTATCATTTCGTAGTTATCTTGCAACCTTTTCTCTATTTGTGGTTAACAAATATTGTGGCGACCTCAAGCACTTAGGTTGAGTTATCCGGCTATATGGTCAAACCAAAATTATTTCGTAAATTTTCTACAGAACTTTGAGCTATCCACAAACTGTGAGTTGAGGCACTAAGGCTATACTGCAGCCCCGGTATCAGCCTTGGGTCTTACACTCCGATGATGTCTTCCGCAGCTGAGAATGAAACGTTAGGGGAAAATTTTAGCCATCGATGACAGCCTCTTAGCCCGGAAATTCGGAGTGAAGTTAATGCCGGCCTTGAAAGCCTACATTGTATACCTCAATGACTGTTTCACAATGAGAGCAATCGGAGTTTTCCCTGAAATTACAGCTGCTTCAGAACTTTAGAGATGAGAACTTTCACACCAAACTATCCTGGATACCAGACACACACCTGGCATCAACCACTGATAAAATTCCATTTTTGACACATCACTCATGTATTATTAGTATTATCATTGTTATCATTTAATTAGTAACAAATTTCTTCGAAAAAAAAATATTATTTTTTATTTTTCATTTTAATGTTCGATACCTCTTTGTTATATTACTAATTTTATCACCACCTGCGATATACATATTTATATATAACATCTCAGTCTCTCCTGACATATCGATAATTCACTCAGTTATGTGATAAACTTTGACACTTGCTCACCTCCCGAGCCACATGAATAAGATGTAAAACCAAAATATTGTGTATTTTAGTGTACGTCATATTTGCTTTTCATTCATCGCAGCCTTCAACTCAAGTGGTGGGTCATTTTACCTTTCCTTGTCATTTACATTAAACTTTCAATATTTTATAAACTGATATAAACTGTTCACATTTTTTCTACCTGCATCAATGGCTGTGGTCACTGAAACAACAAGACAATGTCTGGTGCTCAACTTTAGGTTATCCGCTACAAATAATTGTGGAGGAAGGAATTTTCATCATTCATGGCTTCACCAACAGGGTAAGAGTCATGATAGTGCATTATTATTATTGATCAGATTGTATACCATAGTCCTGACTTAAATATCTGTTTAGCGTATATAAAGTTAGTGCATATGGCACTGCGGTTGATAGCAATTTGTCTCTTAGATGCTGACGTAATTTTGGAGCCAACTTGGTGTCATTGGGAAACACAATTTCTTATCACATTGATCTACACATACAAATTTGTGAACGCTTTCACATTGGTAAATCACTACAATTACATCCTCCCAGCTGATTACTGTGGTGGGGAAACTCAACAATGATACAAAAGAACTAAATTTCATCTTGAAATGCAAAATTTATTTATAATCTAGTACAGCACAGCAGTGGCAGGTCTAGGAGAAACTGTGAGACTGTTGTCCCATTAAACATTATTTTCCCACCCCCATTCTTCCCATCCCAAGGTCTGATACCCCAATTCTCACCCATTGTTGCCATCCCATTGTCACCGCAGGTGGCCAGTACTGGAGCTAAAAAAAATGCGTCACTACTTAAATTGCCACCCTTCAATCACAATTTTGTCACCCCCTTCCCCTGAAGTTGCTGCTCAGGGCAAGTACCCCAAATCCGGCACTGCAGCACAGCCAACAACGTTTGATCACAGAAGAAATTATGGAATTTATGGACCAGATGAAAGCTCATAAAAACACAAGGAAAAGAGCTGTAAAGATACTTTAGATATCAAGTAAACATGAATAACAGTGTGCTGGAAAGAGAAGATGTTGCACTGTAGACTCAGAAACCTTCAGTACACAATATCTTCCTTCTCCTCTTTCACTCAATATTTTGTTCCTACTCCCCTCCAATCCAACTACAAATCAATTGCCTCACACATAGCTACTAGTTCAGCTGACATCCATCCCATTCATGTTATGTTAGTTGATGACATGTTGATGAAGGTTTTACACCAAAGAATTCCTGCTTTTCAAAGTCTCCAGGGTATTCCGTGTGTTTACTTAACAACACAATCGTCAGTGAGAAAATTTTCAATTTTAATAAAAAGTAATAAATTATTAAGAGGCATGAAAAGCAGACTTTGTTTTAAAAATATGAACATGACTTGAATTGCAGTTAAAGAAACATAGAACCCATGAAGGCTACATAGCATAATATAGTCCTAAATAATATTAGCATACAGCTGTACTTTTTTTCTTCCCTGTCAAAGACAATGTGGCTGAGAGGTTATTTCTGGCTGTGCTAAAACTGTGCATTTCTTTCCATTATCTCAGCAAAAGAATAGATGTGTTTTGGTCAACAGATATATTCAGTTCCTCCTAAAGCCATCACTTTATTACCTGAGATTACTCCTACTCTTCCCTCCCCTCCCACTTCAATTACCCAACTCACTGCAGCATTCATTATAGAGAAAGTTTAAAACAACTACTCAAATAACTGCAATCATCAAATAACTGCAATCATCAAAAAGACAAATACTCTATATCAAATCAGAAATTATCAAAATGGCTTCAAGCAACTTCAAATTAAAGTTAAATATCAATATTTTTTGCAACGAATATATTCTGTGTACTCTAGTAATGAAAAGATGAAATTGTACAATTATAGTTCAGGAAGAAACACTATGAGAGGGGATAATACTGTGGGAAGGTTTACCAAAGTCAAAGGCAAGAGGAATGCAAACAAAAAACACAACACAAAAAAAAAATGCAACATTTTGGGTGACCCTAATCATGCCAAAAGAAGACATAACAAGTTCATCACTGGACTGTGCATAGGCCTGTCTAAGTTCTTCATCCTCTATTTGCAGTTCAACCAATTTTTTTTTTTTTTTTTTTTTTTTTTTTTTTTTTGTAATATTCTCGAGTTTTTCTTTGTACGAGGTAGGTCCGATAAGTACTTAGCCTCTCGTCCCGATGGCGCCATTGTCGCCGGAAAAATCTATTATCGTGTAGTATATTATCTTAGATGGCTATTGTTAAAATTTTAGCCAAATCGGACTCATAGTGTGAAAGTGGGTTTGTCCGCGGATTTTAGAAAAATGGGAAAAGAGCAATATCGGTCGGTGGTTCGATTCTTGTTTTTGTTAGGAAAATCGCGCAGTGAAATCAAAGAGTGCTTGGATGCTGTGTGCGGTGACTCTTCTCCTTCCGATGGCGACTGTCAAAAATTGGTTTAACGAGTTTCAACGTGGTTACACATTGGTTTTTGGCAAGCCACGTCCAGGTGCCCCGAAAACGGTTACCATGGAGGGTAATGTAACAAAAATCCATGATCTTGTATTGACAGACCGCCGATTGAAGGTGCGCAAGATTTCTGGGATAGTAGTCAGTCTCAAAAGACCGCATGGGTCATATATTGCATGAAATTTTGGGCATGAGAAAGCTGTCGGGGCGATGGGTGTCGCACTTTGCCTCGGACAAAAACCTGCAACCGTGAGACCACTTCACAGCAGTGTTTGACACTGTTTAAGCGCAATCTGAAGGAGTTTCTGCATCATTATGAGACTGTCGATGAAACATGGATCCACTGGTACACACCAGAGACCAAGGAACAGTCAAAACAATAGACTTTACCCGGCGAACGTGCTACAAAAAAGGCAAAGACTGTCCCATTGGCCAGAAAGGTGATTGCCACCATTTTCTGGGATTCACAAGGTGTGATCTACACCGACTACCTGGAGAAGGGCAAAACGATCACAGGGCTTTACTATGCCGAATTGTTGGTCTGATTCGACGAATTGCAGAAAAATGACCTCATCAGGGGAAGAAAAAAGTGCTCTTCCACCATGACAATGCACCGGCTCACACCTACGCCACACCATGGCCAAATTGGTCGAACTAGGCTACTGACTGCTGCCCCATCCACCACATTTTCCAGATTTGGTCCCATATGACATCTTTTTGTTTCCAAACTTGAAGAAAATACTCGCCGGGCAGAAATTTGAGTCAAATAAGGAGGTTATCGCCGCCATGGAGGCCTACTTTGCAGATCTCCAGAAAATGTATTTTTCAGACGAGTTAAAGAAGTTGGAGCAACGCTGGGTCAAGTGTATCGAGCTAAAAGGAGACTGTTGAGAAATAAATCGCCACTTTTCCAAAAATTTTGTTTTTGTTTTGTAGGCTAAGTACTTATTGGACCGCCCTTATACATTCAGCAGCTGATGGTTAGCTCTTTCTGAAGCAAATTGTACCTACAGATAATCAAAAATACTTTAAGCTCTACATGAAAGTTATTAACTAAAATATTGCTCAATGAATAAATAAGAATGTGGAATACATATTTCAATTCTCACCTCTTTGTGACCTAAACATGATGCTAACATTAATGCTGTCCATCCATTATTATCAATTGCGTTGACTGGATGCTTCAGATCCTCTATCACGTACTTGACTGTCTCCAATTTCCCAGTGCGAACGGAGCAGTGAAGAAGTGGCGTGGAACAACAACCTTTGACAGTTGCATCAGCTCCAGCAGAAATTAGATCACGTGATATCTGCAGGAAATATTAAACTCATACTGGTTAACTACTGACAAAAATCAGAATGGACAGTTGTCTAAACTAGTGAAACAAAATTACTAAAATAAATATATAATATTATAAATCTACAGGTGGGCTGCGTCAGTCTGTCCCTTTCCTTTATCTATGAATCACACAAAAAATACCTAACCAATATGGATGGTTTTTACTGTTTGAAAGCTTATGGGCAAGCTTAAAAAATCAGATGAAGAATGTGTGAAGGAGGACCACAGATATTAAGTAAATGATTTAAGAGACCGTTAGAGACATTTATTAGAAGAAAAATCAGATTGGAGTCTCTCAAAATAAGCAGAAATAAGTAGAATAATATTCCTGCAGATGTATTAAAGAAAGGGTGTATTAATTATTTGAGTCTGGATACATGCTTCTTTGGAAAAGTGAAATAGTAACTTTAATTCATAAAGGAGGACAATTAGTTTGACTTAAGTAGTATATAAGATGATGGAGACCTTGATACGAATGACATCAGAAATATCTGTGAGAAATGGAATTTGTTTGTAGATCAGCAACAAACATTTATTAGAGGATATGTGAATCTCAATTGACAAGCTACATGAAAGATCTCGCTTAAGATGCCCAAAAATGGAGTGTAAGATGAACAGCAAAAAAATAAACAAAAATTCAATTGCACTGTAATATCATTAATCTAAATACAAATACAGATGCAAGATGTTTTGGATGAAATAGACAAGGAAGACCGAGCAGACATTGTAGCACTAGATTTCTTAAGGTATTTTACAGAATGAGCCATAAAATAGTGGTAAATAAGATAAAAATCACTGACATTAGGAGAAAACATGAAGAACTGAATAGAAGAAATTTTGAAATGTAGAAAGTAAAGAGTGAGAAGGAAATAATGTAACAAAAGATATACAAGTAAATGGAAACAAAAGTGCCATAGGGTAGTTGTAACATATCTATAAACTTCTTATAACCAGTTAGAAATAGGTTTATTCTATAGAACTAGCACAGCGAATGATTTCTACCCGCAGTTCTTAATAGTAAAATACCTTTTTATTCTTATTTTGAAGCTGCCTTCGTTAAAGATATAAATTTCAGTTAGAGTTGTTTTTCCGGAATAACAGATTTAATTGCCTCTATTCTCATTATGAAAACTCATGATGGAGATCATTTGAAGGTATATTTTCTATGCATGAAAAAATTTAGTTTGGAAAATATTTCGGTTTTGATGCTGTAAGATCACACACTCAGAGAAAGCCAAATATAGGATTTAAAATAACTAGTTAATGCAAAAAGATATATAAGACCTTCATCAGAAGCTGTAGTCAGTATCCATAAGAAAGTTCTGAGCATAGATTCAGCTAATTAGATAAAGTAAAAGTATGATTTTGAATTAAGAGGAAAAATTAGTCTAAAATAAATGAGATAAAAGCAGGAAATTAACTTCAGGAGATGTATAAAATCTAGCTGATTAAAATTATGTACCTACTGATTTCATGAAACAGATGATTTAGGCAAAATAAATAAGATTTTTCAAATGTATTATTGGAACCATTATAGGGTTTGCCATGAAGGCAGTGATGTGATAGAATTTATTTTTAATTTAATAGAAGGCTCTTTAAGGAATAAACAAAGCCAAAATGTGTAGTATAACTTGCATAAAAAGATACATGTGTTAATTGCAATCCAAAATATTAAGCAGTTAATTAGATATTAATTTTTAAAGTCACAGGCTGACGTCACAAGGTCAAATGAATCGATAAATAGAGGTCAGCCATCTTTACTTTTAGCCAGTCTCTCTCTAGATTTTAACAAGGCAAGTCCACAGTATTATGTAGGGCCAGTCTCTTTCCAGTTTTCTTCAAATTCATTTTGCCGCGGGGCGAGCAATGCCTTCTTCATGTTAGGAGTGTGCATTAGCATCGTTCTATAATATCCTCATCCTAACAAGAGGGCTAGGCTGAAAGTTTGTCTTCTATTGAATGTGGAACTTATTGTCTGATGTATTACCCAAATTTTAAGTACTGGTACCAAAATTTGTAAAGGAACTTTTACAGAATATATCCTTTCATTGAACTTAAAACTTGTGTACAGTGTTTATCATTTTAAATACCTTTCACTGTTGAGGTACTAATCAACCATGTGGCAACCGAAAAAATTAAATATTATTGGTACCAAAGGCACCAGTCATAATTAAGTTCGGGCAGTGTTGAGATGACCCCCAGTTTCACGCATGTTTGACATAGTGTATTGGGAAAACTGCTGTTCATTATTCTAATGAAAGACTGTGTGGGTGGTTGACAGTCAGAAATTAGGTTATATGGCATAACATTATTAAAACAGGAGAAGGTAGTGAGCATAGTGGGAGCTGAACAAAACATCTTGGTAGATCAATATGGAATGAAGATAAACACTGAAAAGAGATACACAAAACAGATATTGTAGATTGTAAGGTGGAGCTGGAAGTCATTGATGAAAGCACACAGAGTAATATCAAGACATAATATTTGATATCAAAGTCGACTGGGCAGGACACATTGGCCAGGTGGTAAGAAAAGGTTTCAAACCAGATGAACCAGGAATATTATGTGGAAGAGAAGAGGTGAAAATAACCACCAGCTGGCATTTGATTTAAGCATAAAAATGGTGGGAAATTTTCTTTTGCAAGTAAGGGAACATAAATTACCAAGAATTGTTGAACAATTTACCAGAAACACCAAAAGAATTTAAAATTAAAAGCCTGTAATAATAATAATTCCATGTGGTTGTAATGACCAAGTGACAGAGTTTCTATTCGCTGTGTCTTCTGCCCCTGTCGCAGCCACCATAACCTAACCTGATAGTCCTACTGGGTGCAGGGGACCTACAGTTTGACATGGAATCCGAACCACGGAAGCGTTCTGGCATACTTCGCATTACGTAGCGAGTTGTGCCAGAGGTGAAGGCCAGATTAGGGGCCCATGAAAATCCCCGCCGAGACAGGGTTTCGAACTGGGGACCTTTCAAACGCTAGTCAGAAAAGTCAGAAACTTAAACACTGAGCCACCAGACTGCTCAAAAGCCTGTAATAAGAAAAATTGTGTATTACTATTATTTTTTTAGCTCCTTAAGCCTTGATATATAATTATACTAATTACCTTGATGTCCCCCTTATGAATTGCTGCATGCAGAGCTTTGTTGAGATCCTTCTGACTTCTTCTCTCCGTTTCCGCTTGTTCCCCTGCCATTTTCTGTAAAATTTAGATGCATTTAATTATTATTATAATGCATATTATGTAATTAAACTTGTGTGAACAAAAAAATTGTAATAATAGGTCTACAATAGCATAGAGAAGAACAGAGAAAATACACTGACAAACTTAGCCATAAAACTAACAGAGTATTAAACATCATCAAAAGAATAATCGAATAGTCCCATAGTATTACCAATACTAGTTTATATAAGGTATATGACACATAGATAATAGCTTTTGATCAATTAGTTTGACTTCAGAGGCAGGGAAATTATTCAGGGGCTTGAAGTGGTTTGTAAATTAAGAACAGGGATATAGGAGAGATTATTCATATGAATGTCAATTAATGTGGTATGTATATGTGGTGTGTATATCACAGATGAAATACACTAGGGAGGTAGTGTAGTATTCAGCCGCTTTAAAGCATTTGACAGAAAAAGCCATAAACTATTCAAGAATAAGTTTAAAACTCCAGGATAAATGAATACATGACTTACAGGATAAAGGTATTCTCAAGAGGTAGGTATTAATACAATTAGGATATGAACATGCTATCAAAGAAGGCGACAGTAAAGAATTCTACAAGGCATTGTATTGGGATGGCTTCTGTTCATTATTTTATTGGATGATTATATTGGTAGTTTATAGTCAGAAGTTAGGTTAGCTGCAGGATTAAAATATGAGAAACTGTGAACAATTGCAGAGTGGTCTAAAGAGAATATCTAATCAAGGAGATAGATGTGGAATAAGAATAAATACTGAAAAGAGTCAGTGTACTAAGTATAAAAATAGATAAACAGTTATTGTTGATTATAAGATGGAGCAATAATTACTTGTTTAAAGCTTACAGAATAAATATCTTGGCATAACAATTGGGATGTATTGCATTGGGCTGGTGATATGAAGAACTTTTAAAATTATCAATTCACTGGAGAGGGTGTCAGGGAAGTGAGAGAACTGAGATACAAATCCTTGGTCAAATCATTGCTAGAGTATACAAAGATAATATCAAACCAGTATTATGGGCAAGGAAAGATGTGCCCTGTAAATAATCTGTTTACACTTCTGTCATATTAGCAGAATTCAGGTTATAGAAATGAAGTTTCAGAGGATTAGGACTGTTGCAACAAAACTGAACAAGTTGTGGAATGAGCATGTGAGGAAAGTAGTTAAAGAGGAACCTATACAGGACAGAATTGAATGATCAAGACATGAAGCTGCCAATGAGAATATATAATTTGAAATTGGAACAGAAGAGGTCTTGGCAAAGATAATGGCTTAGATTAATTTAAGGGGTCGAAAATAATATGCAAGACTTAGAAGAAAACTGAAGAGTAGGAATGGTGAAAGGACAAGAGATGCTGAATATGACAGTTTCTGACGGACCCATCTTGAGGCTGGAAACTGTTAATGCTGATCACGGTAAAAGAAAATTTACAGTAGTAGGTTGATAAAGCCATTGTCACCAGTGTATGTGTTCCACTGCAATTAAGCGAAAATAAAAAAAGTTGGACTCTGCGGATGTGAAGGAGTAAAATTACATTAAACATTCATTTAGTTAGCTATCGCCCTAGAAAGCACTCTCTAAATGATTTTTTTTATCTATAATAATGTCTTTCTCCATAATATTATTAGGCTACTGTTAATCATTTAAAAAACATTAAAACCATAAGGGAGTTTGAATTTTCATTAAATATGTTGGAATAAATGTTATAAATAACAAAATGAACTTTAACATAATGATATTATGCGATAAAGATCTATTATCAGTCGTGTTGTATGTTTATGAAATAAAAATCACAGTACCGGTACACTAATCTGACGACCTTCGGAAACGAAGTAACATTTCAGATCTTACAGTATGTGCTAGCGAAATTAATTGTGTTTAAGATACCGATATTACTACTCAATCACCTCAATCTTACTATTACATTAGTTCTTCAAAGTAAGTAAAAAACAAGTAATTTCACGGTGAAAGTTGTGTAATCAAACATCAAATCTATCTCCAGGTTGAAATTGTAATATTAACGTGACAGTTTGTGACAATACTTGTAATATCTTGTTTATGGCATCCTTTCATATACAAGACTGGATGTAATGTGGAATTGCAATAATAATAATAATAATAATAATAATAAAACGCAGTTTTGGCGGTATCGTATAGCTCAATATTAAACGATCTTTCTCTTAACGTAAATAAGGTAGACTAGCAGTACTATCAACACCACTCTAATCGTGGAGAGGTGGCAATGAATTATTAATACTTAATGCAATAAAGATTACTTTTCCATTTTATCATTAAATCTAATATTGCAAAATATGGGAAACATAAGTAGACGATACCGCTAGAGCTATTTACAGGAAACGACGTCACAGGTTGCCTATGACGTAATATCCAGGCGCGCGCGCATTTCAAATGTATCTGTATATCGAGATCGCACGTAAATTAGTTGTTACCTCGAACTAGGAAAAGAGTTAACGAAATGCAGAGAAATTTGATTCGAAAAACAGTAATGAACTCAGGTACTCAATATGAAAACGCGATAGGAGGAGAAATAAAAATCCGAAAACGGTATTTCAAAAATAAAATGTTATGGTAATATTCCTTTTTTCTTATTAAATTTTTGGAGATATTTCAAACATGTATAATAAGTGCATTTTTGTTGGGACAGAAAGCAGGGGGGTACTATATGAATAAAAGTTCTGCAGGTATCCTACACTCATATTTTACCCCCCGTTTTGCTTTAGATGGTATCGCACACTCATATTTTAGATACATTTTCTTTCTTTCTGATTATTACGTCCATATTTGAGACTAAAGGGCCTCTCTTCTTTTCAAGAACTCGTTTATATAAAGATTTCGGGGTATGATTGGATTGTTTGGAGACGGTCTTTCCAACTGTATACGAATTCCTTATTTCCACTTTGCGATCATACGGTGACGTATAGCTTCTGTTTGATTTCAAAGTCAACATTATGCAACGTTAACAATTTCATCCAATTAATATAGTCTTCACATTAATACTGAAAACACTACATTAATTCACAACGCCCAGAGAAACTCCGATCTTAAATATTATCATCGTCGGGTGTTCTTTAGTGCCCTTCTAATGTAGAAGTAAATTTATGTATTAATGTCCAATAAATAAATAATTAAAATAAAAGATAAATGGCACATGTTTCAAATACACACGCTTTAAAAAGGGAATAAAATTCAAAGATGGCAACAGTTAGTTGTAATTTGCTGTCGTCATAAATTTCGCTACGTTGTCTTTTGACTCTTCTAAATAAAGCACGACTCAGCTGCAAACTGTTCCATGTTCGATTCTCGGCTGAAATTTTTAAGAGAAAACTGACATTTAATTTCTAGCAAAGCTTTGTTTTATTGAAGTGAAGTACGTTAGTTCCAGGTTCACGTTAAGCTCTAGGTCTCCTTTTCCCGGTAGGACTACAGGGTTAAGGTGGATTGCGGAGACGGGCAGAAATTTCATCAGGTACTCAAAGCCACACGAAATTATAATCAGTGACTCAACAAAACGCTAAATATAGACAGAAAATATAACTTCCTCAATTATTATGAAAGTAACTCTTTTATGAGCTCCTATTAAGAGGAAAACTCTTCGAAGATTAATGGGGATTTCATTTCAGGTTATCTAATCTGTGATCAACTGATACACAATGACTTCAGCTTCTTTAAGTTTAAATGCACTGCGTCTAAATAAATGATTTCAAGGTGGTTAGCGAGTGGAATAAATTACCAACAGAAATAATGAATGAAGAATTTAAAGTTGAAATTTGTCGAGGGGAAAAGTAGGGCGGTTCAGGAAAGGAGGAAAATCAGTGTTGGGGGAAATTGCCATCGGAGCGTGCGCTCCATCGCAATTAAATCACTTTAAATTAAAACAAATATTAAATTACAAAGAGGAAAATATTTGAAAACTATGCAATCTTCAAAAATCGATCTAATACGACTAAGATAATATGCGACCCACATTATGGTAACAAAGAAATCGGAGATGACCCAAAGAAGTGTGCAGCCAGATAAATGTGGAGCACAGTCAATAAGTAAAATGACAAATGAACTGCGCTGGGAGTCATTGGCAGACAGGAGGCGGACGCTGGCTGTATAAACGATGAGGCCTGGTTGATTAGGGACCGTCCATAAACTACGTGACTCGGTCTAGAGTGGGGAGGGGTTGGCTGGAAGGCTACGCAGCGCTACGTAAGGAGGCGGGGGGGGCGGGGTTCCGACCCAGGCCACGTAGCTTTCCATTCATGTCATTTTTCACAATTAAAATGAGTTACAGAAGACACAACAGCATGTGAATATTTATTTCCTTCATTTAATTATCTCCGTATGTAGTTTACAATAGTCCGACTACAAAAAGTCTTCTAGAATCAAAATGGGAAAAAGCCACGTGCTACGTAGGAGAGCGAAGGGGTAGAGGCAAAAACAGCGTCGGACTGCGTGGGGAGGAGGGGGTTTCACAGGAGGCCAAAATGGAGCTACGTGGTTTATGGACGCTTCCTTACCAGGCGAAGAGTTGGCAATAATATGTGGAAGGAAAGAAATTATCGTGACAATAAACCAGTATTTCATATTAGGCGTAAAGGAATCAGAAGTGTTTTCAATTGTAGCTAAGTGAGACTGAAATAAAATACTGAGGGAGGTGCTGATAATTTACCTTTAACAACGAAGCAATATAAAGTAAAAACTGGCGTAATGGAAAAGTATGTGTGTAGGGATATTCCTATAGGAGTATGAGCTCTATTATCTTTGTATGCATATATCTGTCGTAGGCTATATATTTCTGTTATACCATCAAGCAAAAACTGCTGAATCGAAGTCCACGCAATTATCACTTTGTAATCTTACATTCTGACTTATCTGCCGTCTTACTTATGCGATCTGACGCAGGAGGAGGAAATTAAAATCAGTTTTTTAACCTCAAAAGATTTTAGAAACGTTTTTGTTTGTTTGGTAAATTCATTGTAGGTGGGTGCAGGATAGGGGGAAGATGGGTGTGTAGGGAAATTGCCACCGGAGCCTGTGCTCCATTGCAATTAAATTAAATTAAATATGGAATAGCGTAACACATTAGATATTTAACGCTAAGGCCGTTCGTCCTTCATTCATGACAAATTGATGTTTATATTAAAACTTGATGACTGCGTGCACGTAGAAAAACATTGCTTGATTGTGATTCATTAACTTTAATAAGTACAAAGTGGTAAATAAACAATGACAAACGAACACTTACCGTGGATGCCTCTGTACAGTCCGCCACAGACAACTTGCTACTGTCCCATTACCTGTCTTGTATTTATAGCGTACCACGAGTTTTCTGCTTCTTGTGCAATGACTTCCCATGACGTCACACTTCCTATCTAGATCGATGCCTGTGCTTGTCGCCAGTAACATGATTACGTTTTGGACTGCAATATAACCTCGAGTAGAAATTTGGAATTCGTGAGTAATGAATGTATAACGTTGGTAAGAATTTATTTTTGCACTACAGGAATTAGTCAGTTTTCACACGCATGAAAGCAAATCAGGTAGCGAAAACAGAAAGAAACATTATTTAGTAACGCACTCATTCAAGTTTTCATCATTACTTTTTTATAAGATTTTATGCAACCGGTAAAGCGGTCTGGTAGCTCAG
The DNA here is from genome assembly GCA_031002005.1 of Vandiemenella viatica. NCBI lineage: Eukaryota > Metazoa > Arthropoda > Insecta > Orthoptera > Morabidae > Vandiemenella > Vandiemenella viatica. Next base: position 45,288,447 of record CM061918.1, on the reverse strand, counting down.
CTTGCTTTCAGAATTTTCGCTGCTCCGGTGAAGGGTTCGAATCCCGGCAGGCGCAGGAATTTTGAGAGTCATTTATGATCATTTGAGCTATTGCAGAACGCTCTGTGATTCCTGGCCGTCATTCCTCTGACACAATGGCTTAGTTTGCCTCCTTCGGGATTATCCAACCAACCTTCGGGTTGTGAACTAAGCTAAGTTACTTTTTACGTAAACGATTAATTGATTACGTTCATAACCCTAAACTTCGTTCGGTTGGACTTACCAGCATACGAACCGCTGAATTAAACATGTTATTAGGGTAACGACTGATTTTTCAAGCTCTCGCCATACTACATACAGAAAAACCATGTGCAAAAAGTAAACATGCAGGGTTTTTTTATGCTCTTAGTAAAAAGCCACCTTACGACCTTACTTCATAACCACCGGACAACAGAAGTTTCAAAGAAGTAGTAAAACACAGCATCCACCTCGCTTTGCTTTGACGCAATCTGTTTATAAATAGGCCAAACTAAATGGCATATCGCTATTCTGTATCATAGAAGCAAAATAGATATTGTCTCTGCAGAATAGCTGCTGAAGGTCTCAACATCTTCAAAATTCTTATCCAACCTCATGTCTTTCATCAGGTTTCCTATAGCCCAACAGCACGGCTCATTTCCCTCACCTTCTCTCTTACTTATAATTTAGCTATGTCCACACTTGTTCAACTTTTGGCCCTCAGAGGCATACGTCATATTGTACCCGATTGGAGATTAAAAGAAAGCGATGTCGGGGATTTAACCTGATCTACACCTCTGTAAAAGCTTTGCTTCGTTAGTTTGAAGTACGCTGCGTGATTCAGATTCTGTGTAAAGCCGTATGTCCTCTTTATGCTAAAATAAACACGATAAAGACTCGGGAAAATCAAAACTCCGTCACTCAGTGGCAGAATCTTACCCTTTTTTTCATTTCTTCTGTTATTGTAACTCAAATTCTCCGTAGGAGAAGTATTTTAATCAATTGGTAAACGAACTTGAATGTTCGCAAGTTTACTCGTAAATGCAGGATTTTGTATACCTGCTAAGGGTTGATCGCGCCAGGCTTTGGGTTCTATATTAAGTGTACTGATTTCTAGTTATCAAAGAGTAGATCTTCATCTTATTGCCGTATGTGTTTTTCTGTATTTGCTTTCCAGAGCCCAGTTCCTACATTCTTCTACAAAAGTGTCTGAACATATGCGAGGCATCATGTAGGTATTATGAAGGTTGTCTCCGAACAGCAAAGTGAGACTATTTCTTTCTCTAATCGGAACGTGCTTACATTTTTAAATCCATTGTTTAAAAAAGGAACTCGAATATACTTGTATTTTAAGAGGTTTCGGTGAGTAGCATAGTGGAAGCAGACAATCTGTTTATAGTTCTGACCTAAAATGCAATAATGCGTTTATTTAGATTTAATATTGTTTCATTACAAGCTGTAAGAAATCATAAGGAACGCCATATGCATATTAAAGTTTAAGGTTTCGACTTCCATGAGCTATTGAGCTTTCTATTAATTGTTTGAAACAGTTGTTTACCATCATTTCAAAGACGAAATTCTTCGTATACGTACTCCTAGTTTCAAAAATGAAGAACGCCGACTTTCATAGTAAGTTCGTATACTGAATCATTTTGAGTGATTGCAAATCAATCTGACAATATTATTTAACAAAGCACAAATCATATTGTTTCGATAAAATATTTTGAAATTGTCACTCGCCAGCTCGTTCTTTAAGTTTTTTTATTTAGTCCTGTCTTATCCATTTTAAAATTTGTTTTTTTTTCTGTAGGCAGAAATTTTTTTAGTTCTGGGGTTTGTTCAGGTTAAACTGTTGGCTTCACATGAAAATAATGGGCCCATTCTATATAGGGTTTCTTATTTCTTTCGAAAAAACTAAAGTTTAGGAGAAGTTCGGGTAGCCCCGGACACATAAAATGAATTGTAAATAAAAATAAAAGAAACACATTTACTGCCTTTATTTTAATCTTAAAATTAAACTGGGAGCTTCTGCAGGCATATTAATTAGAAGTTATTAATCATAACTTTTTTTCAACGAATTAAATTGATAACACTTTCGGCTTAATTTTTTGGCAACACAAAAGTTGTCGAGTATTCCGGACACAGTAATGAATGGTGGCCCAATCGTTGTTTTTGGTCTTACAAAAATAACCATAATAATGGATATCTGAAGAACCTATATAAACATATTCTTTATGGGCCCCGTCTTTGCTTCATAGCACTGAATCCATTCTCCCTCAAAAATTTCTACAATACGATGCATTCGGTCTGTTTTAGAGATTTTTTTTGTCTTACAAAAATAACCATAATAATGGATATCTGAAGAACCTATATAAACATATTCTTTAGGGGCCCCGTCCTTGCTTCATAGCACTGAATCCATTCTCCCTCAAAAATTTCTACAATACGATGCATTCGGTCTGTTTTAGAGATTTGCTTCGGAAAGATTTTGAATAATTTTCTTTGTTTCTTGCTTGAAATTACACAGGTGAGGTGCGTGACCAACAAATCAAAGGAGAACAGCATACGATCCACGGTCTGTGAATCCCTACCGTAGATATATGAATAAATGAAAAATTCTTATTTTATTTTCTTACCCTTATAAATTGCTTCAAGTTTCTATAAATAACTACATTTTTGTGATTTTCACGAAAAGCCTAGGAGATACGATTCCAGGAAATTTTGAATCTTCATAACTTCCGCTAGTTACTCTGGGCTCATCATATAAAGCAATTCTTTTCACGTTGTTATGAAAACATAAATCAATTGTGACCATCATATCATTATTATTATTATTAATTAATCGTGTGAAATCAAGTTGCGTAATGGTTGTCCATAGACAGCTGAAATGAAAAGAAAAAAAAAAAAAATTGTCACGCCCCGATGGGAGTTTTTTCCCTGTTCTATAGAATTTGCAGCTTACAGTTTTTTTTAGTGGCATGTATTAAGTAAGTTTTTACACTTCTGATACAATCTCTTTTCATTGTAATAGATAATAAACATGGGCGCCGGCAGGATTGCTTCTAGGGGGGTGCACCAGGGCTGCATTGGTGCCCTCCCACCCTATCGGCCCAAAAATTTCCGGGCTGGGCGACCGTTTTTTTTTTTTTAGCTCTACTACTGCCCAGACGGCGACCCGGGATGCCAGGGGGGTGCAAGTGCACCCCCTTGCACCCCCCTCCCGGCGCCCATGATAATAAATCATTCACTTTTTTACCTTATTTACCCACTACAAAAATGGTTGGTTATCTTATTTTGCGTTTGGGAAGAGTATGCTTGCCTGCCAATATACATGGCTTTATTTTTATGGCTATTCTTTCAGTGAAATCTTTCGAGGTCGTTAATTTTTCCTTGTCTTATTATTTTCGTTGACAAGATATTATGTCCGATTACAACGCATTTTATTTAAAAAAAAAAAAAATGAGATTCGTCCACACAAAATGTCACAGGCGTTGACAACCAGGACAGCAACACATGCGAGGAAGTGGCGAAAATAAGGAAGGGCGTCCTCTCGCTAGTGCCATCTGTTGAACGAATGGTTAAAGAACTGCTATTGAGGAATCACCAATTTCGCCACCTCCTGTAATTTCGTGCTGTCCTAATAAGTCAGCCACGACGTAGCAACGCTGTTTTGTTTGAGAGACTTTATTATTTTTTTTATTTATGGGAGTATTGAGATATTGTAACTGTTAGTAGTTGTTATTATTTAAAATCATAATTAACAACAAAACGAAATTATTAAATTAAATTAAAAAAATTGTTTCTCAAAGAGCAGATTGCTTTGCTTGGTTGGTTTGAATATTCAGATGGTTAAATTTTTTTATTTATTTACTGGCTATTTACCCGGATTTAGAATTTGATTGCTAGAATTTGATACACAAAGCTGAAAGTTACTATCTAAGATATGTCGGCATAATTTGACGGGAACGCTATTGATATACCATTTTACCGTCGAACCTGTCTCATTTATTGGAATTGAAAAATTTATCCTATTTCGTTCCTAATGATACAAAGTATTTCGGTATATCGGTATACACATAAGACGGGGACTTACTTTCGCATATATAATATTAGTTTAGATCACACAAAAACTGCCTGTGGAAACAGTATACCCTGAATAAAGTAAATGCTTAGGGCACTATTTTTAATTTAATTTAATTGCAATGGAGCACAGGCTCCGGTGTTAATTTCCCTACACACCCATCTTCCCCCTATCCTGCATCTACCTACATTTGCCCTCTACAAATTTTATCTTTAAATTCTTTCAAACTTTTCGGTAAATTATTCATCGTTTCTCTTGGTAACTCATTCCAATCCCCGACACCCTTACCTAAAAAAGAGAATCTTCCCACACCCTTGTGCCTGAAATCGAGTGCCAGCTTGTGGTCATGGTCATCTTTTCTCTTCCATGCACTACTTTTCATACCTATTGCAATATCTTTCCATGCCTCATCACCAGTATATGCCCTGTACACTCCCATGACCCTCCTCATCCTCCTCCTGTCTTGCAATGAATCCCATTCCAGCTCCTTTATCATATCCGTCTCTGATTGCATTCTGCGATAATTTCCAGAAACAAATCTAGCAGCCCTTCTTTGCACCCTCTCCAACTCCTGTATTTGATACGTAAAATGAGGGTCCCATACTACACTACCATATTCAAGCAATGGTCTGACCAAAGTTTTGTAACGCAATTCCTTGACTTCTCTCCTACATCCCCTCATCACTCTCTCCAACAAGTGCAAAACTTTGGAACCTTTTCCTACCACCTGTCCTATGTGTCCTGCCCAGTTAAGTTTGTTATCAAAAGTAATCCAAGATATTTACATTTCAAGTCTTCAGCAAGCAATTCTTTCCCCACCTTATATTCATAATTAACCTTTTGTTTTTTATTTGTGTATCTAAATAAGCTGACTCTTCTTTGCATTTATCTTCATTCCATGTTTACCAACCCAATTAGATATCCTGTCCAGATCACCCTGCAACTGTTTACAATCCTCTATCGTTTTGATTCTTTTATACAGCATTATGTCATCTGCAAACAATATAATTTCAGATAGTAAACAATCAACACAATTATTCATTAGAATAATGAATAGCAATGGTCCCAATACGCTACCCTGTGGCACACCCATTTTTACTTCCACTTCTTTTGTTACTACGTTTCCTACCCTAACTTTCTGTTTTCTACCTTTTAAAAATTCTTCTACCCAGCAAATTACTTTTTTATCCACTCCAATGGTTTTTACCTTATTTATACCATTTTATGGCTTACTCTGTCAAACGCCTTAGACAGATCTAGTGCTACACAATCAATTTGACCTCCCTTATCAATTTCATCTGAAATATCTTGCATATATCCCACCAACTGAGATTCACATGAATATCCTTGCCTGAAACCATGTTGCCTGCTTGAAAACCACTTACGTTCCTCACATATATTTCTGATGTGGTTGCATATCAATCTTTCCATTAATTTACCTACCACTGATTTGCCAGAACATGGTATCCTTACTAAAAAATCCTAGGCTTGGTTCAAACTATGAAAAACAATAAATAAAAATTTTTGCTCCAAGTGGAGTCTGAACCCGAAGACACACGGAAGTTTTATTGCAAAAAGCAAGCACCTTACCACTGCGCTACGCCATCACTGCTCAATGAATGTTTGCATAACAAAAAGATATAGATATTGTGCGTTTGTCTTTCACAGATCTGATAGTTTTCATTAGTTAATGACAATATGTTCTTATCTATATATAATATGGTATCCCATCTCCATCCTAATGTCAAATAGCATCTCCTTATCAAAATTCATCATGATTAGTGTAGCCGTTTAGCCCAAGAAACGTAACAAACAGACAGACAGAGTTACTTTCGGATTTATAACAATAGTATAGATTCAAGAACACTATATCATTGGATATGTGACTAGGACTAGGGTGATATTTATAATACGACAAAATTGTCAATCCATCTGATAACAGTGAAAGTTACAAAGAATATGCAAATATTTTAATTAGGAATCAGTGCTTCCCTGTAGAACAAAAAATAAGTTGCTTCACTTGTAGAGCTGAATTTGCCAGCCCTTTTAAGTATGATTTTGTGCCTCTCCCTACATTATGGGGATTTAAGAAGAAAGCCTAATTTGTAAGTTTTTATCTACACCATTGCCTGCGTTGTTCACTGAAAACTACGTAAAGAGCCCTACGTGATTCAGATTCCGAGCAAAACTGAAACTCTAAACCTTTTTAGTAGCATTATGTTAGCCGATAATGATTTGTCAATTAAAATTCATTGAATTAAATCTCTAGTGATCTCCCTGCCACCGAGCGTGGTGGTGTAACGGATAGCGTTCTGGCCTCGCATTCGAGGACGGCGGTTCGAATCCCCGTCCGGGCATCCAGATTTGGGTTTTCCATGGTTTCCCAAATCACTCCAGGCAAATGCCGGGATGCTTCCTTAAAAAAGGCCATGGCCGAATTCGTTCCCACTCCTTGCCCCAACCCTTTCCCATCTCAAAAGACCTCGCTGTTGAGAGACGTAAAGCGGGGGGGGGGGGGGGGAGGATTTTTACAACCCCCTACACACGACATGATCTGATGCCTGATACGGTCAGATCAGGAGCAATATCGTATGGTGTTTAGGCTTGTCGCCTGTCAATCCTTGTCGGGTGACAGAGCCGGCCGATCTGATCAGGCTCTGACTGGATCAGGTCATTTAGAGCGTGATTCGCCCCAGTTCTTCCGAGACCCTCGAGCAGTAAACATCTATATGTGACGTCGCAGAGAAGAAAGTTGTCACCGAATGGAATGGAGGGTATTAATGAAATTTTAATAAATGTACAAAGATTTTCGGTGTTGGTGCGATATTTCCGACAAACCACACAAAAATGGAGATGCCAGGCAGCAATTCATGGAAATAATTATGTAACTGATAACTGGTCATTATTATTTTATCAACATTTTGAATTCGTGGAGTACTTGGAAACGTGATGCCAGAATGCCGAAAATGTTTTCCATGACCATATTATATAATATTTAAACTTCTTTGGTTCCAAGCAACAATGACGCCTGGAGCAGAGTCAGTTCATCTACAATAAACTTATTATAAAACTTTGTGAATTTTAATATGTCTCCATCTGGTGGTGTAGGAATGCATGTAAAGTAACTCATAATTGGTGTTAACAGTACAACACTAAATATCCCCTTGTAATTGTAAAATTGTGATCCACCTCTCCGTGGCTTTAAAATAACTATATCCTTGTCATACATTGAGCCACGGTGATTAAATTGCCACATTCTCTCATATTGTCTGGCTACATTTAAGCGTTCATATTCTGTTTTAGGCATCAAACATCTATTAATGAACATAATAATTTTCTGGCAAATGTTCCCAAAAACCAAATACTGTGATGGATGGTAATGGACAGTTTTGAAAGAATTAAAACTGGTCTTCGCGGAATGCGCAACATAGTCGAATTTTTAATCATGGAAAAATTATTCTTATGAAACTAAAAACTAATTTACTATAAGTTTTTCTTGTCATATTTAATTTAGAAGTTATAATTAAAAATATAGTTTTTTTCTGTTATTCAGTTTTTTAAAACCTTACAAATAGCTTTACATGTTTCTCTTATTATTTTCGAGAGTAATTGTGAGTAATGCTGAACTTGAGATTAGCATACTCTCTACCCGTTGCTAAGTACTTTTAAAAAAGTTGCAGTTAATTGTTCTTCCGCAGTTAAATATCCACAGAATTAAGTAATGTAATAAGTTATCTATTTAATACATCTTTACTTGAGGGTACTTTTCCAGAAAGGCTTAAGTATGCTGTAGTTAAACCACTCTATAAAAAGGAAGATAAGGCAGCCGTATCGAATTACCGACCAATTTCATTACTAACAGCCTTCTCCAAAGTTTTTGAGAAAGCAATGTACAATAGAGTTTATGAACATCTAAAAAATAATAATATTCTAACTAAATCACAATTTGGTTTTCAAAAGGGTCATTCAACAGAACAAGCTATATTTGCATTCACTTACAATATTTTAGAAGGAATAAATGATAAATTAATTCCTGTGGGAATTTTTTGTGACGTATCTAAAGCATTTGACTGTGTAGATCATAAAATTCTGATACAGAAACTTAAGTATTATGGTATAGATGGCATTGTTAATAAATGGCTTAGTTCTTACCTTCTAAATAGAAAACAGAAAGCGTCAATGGAGAATTTTAAGGCTGCTTTAAGAGGTCCACTGTTTTCTGAGTGGAAATTAATCAGATGTGGAGTACCTCAGGATCTATATTGGGGCCACTATTGTTTTTAATATATATAAATGATCTACCCTGTGTTTCATCTAAAAACTCAAAATTTGCCCAATTTGCAGATGACACAAACATAGGAATTAAAAACACTCCAGATTTATCTACAGAATATATTTCAAATTATGTCTTTGAACTGATTAATAAATGGTTTACAGCTAATGGCTTGTCTTTAAACTTTGATAAAACTCAGTATATGCAATTCAGTACATCACACAGATTAACACCTGATATAGACATAAAATTTGCAGGCCAGTCCATTCAAGAGGTAGAGAGTGTGAAATTTCTAGGTTTGTATAATGATCATAATTTAAATTGGAAAGTACATGTTTCTGACTTACTAAAGCGATTGGGAGCAGCCACGTTTGCAATTCGTACAATTTCAGCTTAAGGTGATCTCCGTATGAGGCAGCTAGTTTATTTTGCTTATTTTCACTCCTTATTGTCATATGGAATAATACTCTGGGGCAATTCTACCCATAGAGACAAAGTGTTCAGAGCCCAAAAGCGTGTAGTAAGAATTATGTGTGGGGTTAGCAATAGAACTTCATGTAGAGAGCTGTTCAAGAAGTTAGGTATTTTAACATTAGCATCTGAGTATATATACACATTTATTTCCTTTGTAGTCACAAATTATACTTTGTTTGGAACAAATAGTAAAATACACAATTATGGCACTAGAAGTAAAAATGCATATTAAATGTCTAGTAGATGATAAGAATAAATTCAGGAAAAAATTGAAAGAATTTTTAATTGACAACTCCTCCTACTCTGTCAAAGAATTTATTTCTAAGGTATCTAAAAAATAACTGCCAGTATCTTGTGTAAATATAGTTCACATAATTAATTTACCATGTATGCTATGACTGTACATCTCCTGGTGTATGTATTTAGTTTGTTACGTAATTGTTTACGGTACCATATCTGTTATGACTGTACATCTTGTGGTGTATGTATTATTTTGTTATGGATTTTTTTTTAATGTACCATATATGCTATGACTGTACATCTTCTGGTGTATGTATTATTTTGTAATGGAAGTGTTTAATGTACCATGTATACTATGACTGTACATCTAGTGGTGTACTTATTATTTTGTTATGCAACTGTTTATCTGTAAATTGACAACTTTCCACATCCCACAGAGCCAGTCTCTTATATTGGGATCAACGGAAAATGAATGTATTGTATTGTATTGTATATTCTCTCATGATGGTAACTTGCCTTGTGATCAGAGGTTTTATTAAATTTAACAGCTCGGTGAATCATCAGTGTCAAGTTCTCTAATTTCATTTGACTAAATTAACTCCTTTTTTTAAGCCATTCTTTGACCATAATCTTTTATTTTCTTAATTAACAGTTAGTGCCAAAAAAAGTACAGTTCTTAGTTGTTTCGAAAAAATAACTGCAACATGATCACCATGCGTACGTGCCGGCTGTCTCAAGCAGACTGCAGATCAAGCCTCGTGTTGATGCGAGACCCGATTTTATGGCCGATACCGCCAGGCTGACCAAATCAGGTCGTCTGTAGCTTCAAGCACTCTGCCTTTATACACTTGTCTCTACACTTGTTGGTGGAATACTTCAACAATATCATGACTAACGCTTCATACTTACCATAATTTCTGTGGTCTAGTTTCATTAATAAATATAACGTGAAATACAGAAATTATGTACTTTGGTCGCTCCACATTCATTTTTCTCAGTTCCTTTTACAAGCCATCAATTAACTAATGAAACATTAAGATGTGGGCAAAAAACCTTTATGCCTTTTTTTGACAAGACAGAAACAAAATCATTAAAGACGCCACCATTTAATTGTAAAGGTGGCAGTATATTTGATCTTTCCCATAGCTTATATGTTGTGCCAATAATTTACAAAGAGTTTCACACGCCTGCCTCACAAATTCATCACAAAGAAATTCTATACTTTCGCACAGTATCAGAAAATGTGCGCTTGGTTGATGTCCATTACTTTTGCTAGTGAAAACATTATTTACTTCTTGCTCCATTGTATTCAGCTTGTGAATATAATATAGCTTTAGTCAATGTTTAGAAGTTGAAGAATGTTAATGCATTTATAGGATGTCATTTCTAACGTACCAAACACATTATTGGGAAAAGTTCGAGAATTTTAAAGTGTTATATTTCCAATTTCAGTTAAGTGATTGGTATTGCAAAAGCAGTTTTTATAATTGTAATGGTTGTTTTAATAATATATATATATGAAATTTCTTTTAACAACTTTGTATAGGTAACACTGTAGACTGCAGTCATTTTTTTAATTTTTTTTTTTTTTTTTTACTTATGGCTTTACACATTGTTGATAACGAGGTCATTAGAAGTGGGATGGGATTGGGGACAAGGAAGGGGAATGAAATCGGCCATGACCTTTTGAAGGAAGCATCCTGGCATTCAACTGGAGTGATTTGGGAAAACCATGGAAAACCCCAATCTGAATGCTCAAACCGGAATCCTCCCGAGTGCGAGGCCAAAGCTTTAACTGCTCAACCACCACGCTCGGTTATATATAGTAACTAACATTGTGTAATATGTATTTGCAGAATACAATGTAATTTTATCAGACTAATGGGTTTTTAAGTAACTAATTGGCTATTAGCAGCTGGTAATATGGTTGATTTGTTAATAATTCTATGTTCTGTTCTACATCCCTGAGACTGTTGTCACATGGGATCAGAGTGAACATACCTATCTAATCTCTTTGGAAGCTAGTTACTTCCTGGTGACAGGAATTTTGAAAGATAGTAGTATACCTAACATTTAATTTAATTTAATTAAATTGCAATGGAGCACATGCTCCGGTGGCAATTTCCCTAAACACCCATCTTCCCTATTACTGCACCCACCTACATTTGCCCTCTACAAATTTTAACTATAAATTCCTCCAACATTTTTGGTAAATTATTCATCATTTCCCTTTGTAACTTATTCCAATCCTTGACACCCTTACCTAAAAAAGACAATCTTCCCACATCCTTGTGCCTGAAATCCAGTGCTTGTGGTCAAGGTGATCTTTTCCCTTCCATGCACTACTTTTCATACCTACACCAATATCTTTCCGTGGCTCATCACCAGTATACGCCTTGTACACTCCCATGACCCTCTTCACCCTCCTCCTGTCTTGCAATGAATCTCATTCCAGCTCTTTTATCATATCTGTCACTGATTGCATTCTGCAATAATTTCCAGAAACAAATCTAGCAGCCCTTTTTTGCATCACCTCCAACTTCTGTATTTGATACTCAAAATGTGGGTCCCATACTACATTACCATACTCGAGCAATGGTCTGACCAAAGTTTTGTAACCCAATTGCTTTACTTTCCTCGTACATCCTTTCATCACTCTCTCCAACAAGTGCAGAATATTGAAAGCTTTTCCTACCAACTGTCCAATGTGTTCTGCCCAGTTAAGCTTGTTATCAAATGTAAAGCCAAGATATTTACATTTCAAGTAAAGCAATTATTTCCCCACCTTATAATCATAATCAACCTTTTGTTTTTTATTTGTGTATCTAATAAGCAACCACTTCTTTGCATCTATCTTCATCCCATGTTTACCAACCCAACTAGATATCCTGCCCAGATCACCTTGCAACTGTTTATAGTCCTCTACCATTTTGATTCTTTTATACAGCATTATGTCATCTGCAAAAATGGCTTTGTAATATCCTCCCCCATACCTAATAAAATTAAGCCACGAGGCGAATCTGCTAGTAAACTAGAATCTGACACAAGAATTTATAGCATTTGTCACTTGTTCTTCCATATCCTTGTTGAGCTTCATTTTTTCATCATGGATAGGCCTACTATTTTATTTTCAACCATTTATATGCAACCGTTCTTGGAACAAATCATGTGTAGAAGAAAGAAAGAAAAAAAAACTATCTTCCCAATGCTATGTATTTTGTTTTAAATACCTCTTGATGATATACAAATAAAGAAACGACGAAGAAGAAATAAATAAAATGATGGTAACTACTTCAATTGAAAATGCACTGAAACAATAAAGTTATTAATGAAAAAATAATGTAAGAATGGAGACTCTCCTGGCATTTAATTGCAATGAAGTTTTCTAGGGTGTGCAGCCGGATTGTGTTGTGAAAAGACAATCCATTGGTAGACCCGTGAGTTCATCACACACACACACACACACAGACACAAAAGATTTTCAGGAATAAAATGACACTGAATTGTAGGTAATATGATTTGTTTTAAAAATTATTTCACGCAGTAAAAGTATGTAAATGAAGTTTAAACAAAATAAAAAAAGTCAAGCTTGACAATTTCTGAAGATGAAAATAAACAAAAATATTTGATTCTGCAGGGATTTGAACTCGGGTTAGATGAAACTAGCACCCTATCACATAGACCACGCTGCCATTTGATACTAAAGGGCAATAATTTAGTATATAGACAACATTTAGAAGTTTTTTGCATGCGAATATCTCAAACACTAGAGCGCATTTTGAGGAACGACTATACCACAGACATATATGCTGTGTACCCTTCAACATATATGAAGGAGATCAAAATCCATTCTTAACATGTCTGATAGTCTCCAAGTTAGATACATTCTCTGTTACTTCTTTAGGTCAACATCTCTTCAGTTCTTATACCCCTTTATTTTCTGCACTTCCTTATGCCTGAAATGCTTGTGGTCCTCTCTTCTCTTCCACATACAATTTACTAATGTTTTATATAGTATCCATCCAAGCATCATTGCCAACAATGACCTTACACCTACCAATGTTTTCACTCACCTTCTATTTTCCAACCATTCCATGTTCAGCTCATTTATCATATCAGTTACTGAGTCCAGGTGTACAATAACTTCCACAGATAGATCTAGATGCCCTCCTCTGCATCTCTTATTCTTCAATACTTAACACCCATAATGTGGGGTAGATACCATTCCACATTATTAGTGCAAGTGTCAGACTGTTTTCTTACTTCCTCCCCACCATGCACAAGATGCAGGACTTTTAAACATCTTCCTGTTACCTCCACAATTTTTCCACCTCGTCTGAGCTTGTAATCAAAAGAAATTGTAGGATATTTAAGCTTTCAAATTCCCTGCCTACCAGTTTACCAATAAAAACTTATATTTTTCTGTCTGTGTACATAATAACTATTTTTATGTGTAAAGGAAAGATAAATTATACCCATCACTCACCAAAGTTGAAGGGAGGAGGGCAACAGCAACTTTGGTGAGTATTGGGTATAATTTATCTTTCCTTTCCACATCAATATTGCCCCGTGACAGTTCTTTCACTCCATTGTTACTTGTAACTATTTTTGTACATTTATTTTCATTCTCTGTAGACTTATTCCACTGCAACTATTCACAATCCTACATCAACCTTATTCTATCAAACATTATGCCATCCATGAAATATCCAACTGCTGATTGTAAACAGTTATAATTCAATAGCATAATGGACAGCACTGGTACTTTACTGCAGCATTCTTGATGTCTCTGCCATCTCCCCTGTATTCTAAAAAGATCCCGCCAAAGACTGGAAAATGTTTGATACAATGAAAGTTAGGAGGTAATATGAACTGTTAAAACCTAAGGACTAGTTGAGGAGAAAGGACATGTACAGGATAGCATTTTTCATATGAGTCTGTGAACTAATAGTACGTTTCGGGTAAATTTGAAAATAAGGTGCCCGTCAAAATGAATTAAACACTTTTTGTTCTTAATGTTGCATTTAATATTATTCCTTCTATGCTACACAGTGATGTATATGTACAAAAATACAAAAGCAGTCAGATTGTACAAATATGCTAATTTTGAAAATCAACAGCATTCTTAATGTCTGGCAGTGGCCCGACAGCAAGAGTTTTCGCTCGCCATCGCAATATTTTATCCAGTGGATTTGACAGTTCTTAACTATTTCTGCATAAAGTAAGTTCAGAAATAGATATTAGTGTCAAGAATGTCAGTTGACAAGGCAGAATGAAAGTATGGTATGAAATTTTATGGTCACATTGTTTTATTCCTTAAGAACACATGACAGATTTACTAGAGCAAGTGACATTCTTGTTCAGTTCATTGTTTTGACTGGAACTAGTATTCTGCCAGTTATTATTTTATTTCGTGCCTTGAAGATAATTTTTAAAGGTTTGGATATCTGATATAGATTTTTATATACTCAGCAGCTTTTCTGTTTGAACTGTACTTGCAGCTTTACTTAACCTCCTTTCTACCTAAGCTAAGTTCACCAGTTCTTCAGGTTCTGTAAAGGCAGCTGTTTGACATTATGTTTATGAGACGTATTACCTACGATATGGGCAGCGTCATTATAAGTGTTTATAGTAAAGTCTCAGATATGAACAACAATAACCCATTGGGAAACTTCACAACAAGACTCATTATGTTAAAAATTGTGCAATTTTTTACAATATTTTTTCTTAATTCCTTCAAAATGCAACAAATTTCCTTCACATCATACTTTTATCCATAACTCTTCAAAATTGGTTCATAAAAATAGGGCTAACACAGAATGATTTGCATAAAATGAAGTATCATAGCTTTAGAACAAGTGTTTTAGCACATTAAGCCTAAATGACTTTCATCTAGAGATATTGCAATGTCTCCTCTGTTCACAGAGGCCAACAACAATGTCAGTTAGATGTGAGTAAGTTATATTGATCTACTGCTGTTTAAACCAAAGTTTAATATTTTTTCTCCCTACAGTTTCAGTGAAAGACATCAGCATTTGAATCTGAAGTATACTTGCAAAAAAAGTTCTGCAACTGAACACTGGAAGGGTATTCCTTTCTTAAACATCTTTTTTGATGAATAGGCTCTTTTCTTCACTCTGCAGTGTAAATCTTTTATCAGATCAAAATCCAGCATTTTTAAGGTTTTCTATTCAGCACTATAGATCTGTGAAACCTACTCTACTTTGAGGAAACAGACACTAAATATTGGATAACAGCAGAAAATATAAGGCCATGTAGACGAGATGCATACAATTTAACAAAAACATCAATACTTTGAAACTTTGATGACTAGAGTTTATATTTAAAAAAAAAGATGGTGATTAAATAGGTATACAACTGCTCCAACCGTGAATATTTGTCGAGATACACAAAAGGTATCTACTCTTGTTCTTTGATGATGGTATCAAATGTTCATTCCATTCTGCATTTCTTTGAATTGATTTTACTTGCTCCATGGCTACTAAAACCAACTCTATATTTGTTCTGTAATTCCAATAAAGGCAATAAAATTGTCATATCATTTATATCTCATGTTTTCTGAGCAGTTTCATCTGCATGTGATAAGTGAGAAATTACCAGCCTTAAATGTGACAACAGATATACTTCTGTTTTGTACATAGTCGTAATTGATTGCATTTTGTGATACCACTTATTTACAAGTCTACAGCTACTGAACAATTACATTATCTTACAAAATAATTAGAAATGTGATCCCAACAGCAAAAAATCTGAAACTCAGAAATGCAGGGAGACGTCAAGCCCATAGCAAAAGGATGAGGAGGTTTTTGGAAGATAAGAAGAATGAGGAGGACAATGCAAATTAATGGTTCCACATGCTCCTTAGTGGGCTAAACGATAAAATAGAATAAATAAATAATTAGAAATGTGATGCATGCACAGGAGCTTTGTAATGATGTGAACGTATTGAGGACTACCAATTCTGTTATCAGCAAACAAGTGATTTGTGTTGTATAATACAATTAATTTGCCAACAACTACATTTTGTCATGTGACTAAACTATTTTAAATTTCTCAGTACACCAATGGTGGCTACAGTATACTGTTCATTATTGACAATGGTGATTAAGCATTTAATTGAAATACATGACAGCTGTTAGTAGTTGGTGAATATTTTCAAAGGTAAAAGAGAGTATAATTTCACACTAAACAATACTACCAGACAAGAATTTTGATGCATAGTTTGTTTCATATAAGCACAGAATTTAATACTAGAACCAGTCTTAATGCTGAAAATTACAGTGTATATCCATCCAAAATATTCATACAGCTTTCATTATGAATATTAACATACTGAAATATTAAAAATACTGCATTTTTTCCACCTATCTTGCAGTCTTAAAACTCAAGAGTGCCTCAAGTATGCCTAAACGTATCATAGTTTTAACAAATTGTAAAAATGGAACTGATAGTTTTATTGCTAGAAAAAAAAAATTATGGCTGCTTGAGTGATATATGAATTATAAATGTGAGTAGCTGCAAAGCATGAGCAATGATTTGTGAATATCCAGTCCCCTTTTCAAGCTGTAATTGCCTCCTGTTTTAAAAAATCTGTAGAAGTTTTTAGTGGTCCCAAATCAAGTAATATTCCTATAAAAATGTAAAAGATTAAAAAGAGTATAAAATTGCTGATCATATTTCAGTCATTGGAACATTTTACATTGATTCTTCCAGATATTGGTGAACAAAGGTAATTTACTAAGACACTCATTTTACAACAATCCTCTCTACAAACTGACCCTTCGAAGTAACATGAATTCTGGAGATTTGCTTCTAGCATAGACAATCTAAAATGCCAAGGAAAGGGAATATATACCTCGTATACACTATGTCTACCTGGAATAGCTTATTTCTTTGGCAGGGTGATAGGGTAATGGTCAGCTAATTCTGGTAACACATCTCGCTATCTCTCAGTGGAAAAACATCAAAATTTCCATCGTTAACAATAACGTAGAATAATATACTATACTATGCTTTGGCTAATAAATATTCTAACAGTTATATCTTTCTTGAGCTGTCACACTCATTCACTATTCTAACAGAAGTTTCACCTGTAAACACTGTGTGCATATTCTGTCAACAAGAACTACAGCATAGGCCATATGCAAGCAGCTCCATGGCACAAGGAATCAAACAATGAAATGTATACATTTGACCACATAAATATACAAAGATCATTATTTAATGACAGACTACTGTGAAGAGTTGTAAAATGAAATTAATAAATACTTTCTTCTATAAACTTCAATATTTGCACAGTCTGTGAATCATAAGGCAAGTTTACAAAGCTTATGTTTACGAAGTTCAGCACCCAGAATGACTGAGGGCATGACTGCAACTCTTCATTCTTTGATTTACAGCTGTTGAACTTGATCCCTGGTACTTTTCACTTTATATGTTGCTGTTTCCTGCCAAAGAAAAAAATTATTAAATTAGCAATGAATAAATATCTTTTAAATATAATTTGTTATTATTTGGTTTATTCTACATCAACTAATGAAACTTGCTCAATATTTCAACCTATCTGAATTTGAATATCAGCTGACTAAGCTTTCAGGTTAGCAATAACATCAAGACTTTTTAAATCTGTTTTGACAACTTTCCAGATCCCATAAAGTCAGTCTCTTATTTGGGATCAATGAAAAATGAATGTATTGTACTAAAAATTTATGGTTGTAACAAATCTGGGGAGCAACAATCCTACATGTCAAATAACCAGTATGTTTTACCGAAATAACTATGTAGTTTACTCAAAATAAGATAGGATAGGGGAAAATAATAACCTGTCATTACCACAGATGAAGACAGGAGGCCCACACAAACACAAGAAAAGCCACACATACAAAACACACTTCACAATATTTCAGTAATAACCTTAATCACGCAAGAGGTGAAATATATGGCAGGGAAAAGAGGGATTTTGTGAGTGTGTGTGTGTGTCTGTTTTTTTTGCCTTCATCTGTGGTAAGTGAAGGGTTATCTTTTTCCTTATCCTATCTTATTTTATTTTCAAAAAATTAGATAGGATAGTGAAAAATAACCCGTCACTTACCACAGATGAGGGCAGGAGTGTGAGATGAACACGTAGACAAGACAAAAACAAACAAATTGCACAATATTTCAGTGAGAAACCGTATTCATGTGAGAGGCAAGACATATGGCAGGGGGAAATATGTGATCACAACACGACCCGCCACATGAATGAAACAAAGGCAGAAAACTGACTAATTTTTGCTAAAATTTCTCAATTTTTTAACATCATATCAAAATGAAAAAAAATGTATCCACAAAATCCATAAACTGTACAATAAACAAAACCCCATAAAAATACAACCAATAGTTTTTGCATGAATCAGGTTCAGTGGAAAACTGACTTTTTTTTAATTTCTCATTTTTCCTACAGCACATTACAACATACCAAATTTTGCCAATTAGACCATGGCTGTACATTAAATCAAACTCCATCAAAACTTGACCAGTAGTATTTGCCTGAGTCCTATTCATCCTAACTTGCAGACAGACTGACATAAAAATGATCGATTCCTTCTCTGTAACCTATAAATACTAAACCCAGATCATTTTATTTAAAATGTATCTTAAATATACAGACTTTTTTCTGAGTACAATTTCTTAAAGTATATATATTAAAATTATAGATAGTTCAATGTCTACTCCACTATGAATTAAAAATGTGGGAGTTGAGCGAAACAGATCTACAAAGACTGAAATCTGTTAGATGAATTTCTTATGAACATTTGCAAAGCTGTCTATACTGGAGAACATAATAAATGAGATAGTAAAAGGATTAATGATTGTAAATCAAACATTATATGAAGAAACAGAGACCTGATGACTTATTATTTTTTTTAAATTACTTTTCCCTTGAGCCTTTAGAACTTGTCAATACTGAGGTTATTAGAGGCAGGGAACGGGAAGGAATTCGGGCATGGGATTTTTGAAGGAACCATCCCTGCTTTCACCTGGAGTGATTTGGGGTAACCATAGAAAACCATAATCCGGATGGCTGGATAGGGATTAGAACCAGTGTCCTCCCAAATGCGAGTCTGGAGATTTACCTTTCATCTATCATGCTAGGTATGGGTTATAAAGAATAGTCATGTAAGATGTAACTTATTGTAACACATCTTGGAATTTCAAATAACGAAATTAGTTGCTGAGATGGCAAGTTCAGTTGAAGTATATGATACCACCCTTTTAAAGTCATTTTTATAGTCAATTTTGATATTTCCCAGTAATATGTTCTATATAAGCATTTATTCAAGTATGAACAGTAAATTCAATAGTTAAATTCATTTAAACAGCTGTTAAGAAACTTAACCTTAGATTTGAATAGGTAGTATTTGACTTTCACTAAATCAAGATATTTCGTTAGTTCAAAAGATGTTTAGGCAAATAGATAGCCAGAGGATGATTAATTTTGTTGTTAAAAGATCTTACTTAGAGTCTGAATATGTTTAAAAGTGATTTGCCAGTTTAGAATTTTATCACGGAATTTTTTCACTCTAAACTCGAAGTATTTGGCTATTAGAAAACAGTTAAGAAATCAAGGGATAGATAGAAGCATCGTAATTTCGATTTAAATAACATATTAAAATTTTAGAGAGATTCATATATTCTAAAGATCGTTTTTGAATATAATTTGATATACCCAGACATGTGATTCATGTAAAAGTTAGATATTTCAGTCTTTTTCGGGAATTCATTAAAAGAAATTATATTCAGAGCAAAGTTTATTTAAATGTAAAGATTTCTGGAAAAGTTTTATTTCAAAATATTAAAGCATTTAGTAGTAATAAAATAAAATGGGTTTTGGCTCGAGAAAACACTTGGACGATAGTTCAGCATTCGAGTGGAGTGATAATTATAAAATTCGTAATAAATAAGGGAATGGACTTAGAGATTCCAAATTTTTACAGTAATAGTTTTTCATTAGGGAAATTTGTTTAGAGTTATTTTCAAGTCAATATTCGGAATTTATCAAGACATTACATTTTGTTTTCGAATTTTAGACCACTTTCAAAATTAGGTAAAATTCTTTATTTGATATCGAATAATAGATAGGCAATAGGAGAGTAGAATTAAATTTGTTTCAGCTCAATAGGAGCAATATTTAGAAAGTTATGGCAATCACATCTTTATGACTCTTTTCTGGTGAAACTATTAAAGTTACAAAATTTTTTATAATAACTTAATTTGACGTTTGTAACAATATCTTGCTACTACCAAAATTTCAGAGAGCTAGGATGATTTTTATTGTCATGATCAAATTAGATTTCGTAACATTTGTCTGAAACTGATCAGCTATCTGATAAAGTGCCTGGGAAAATCAAGATAAGGAAGTTCCCACGGTCCAAGAAGCGGTGATCATATATATATACCCCCTCCAGAACCTACTCTCGCCCCATTCAAGAAGCAGCAGTTAGTCGGTATAGACACATTATGTAGTAAGGTGGCCAGCTCTGGGCTTGTGGCGCGGCAAACTGCTAAGTTGTTTAGTATTGGTTGAATTTTGTCATCATGCGTGGAAGTTTATCTTGAAGAACTCATGTAGTAAATAGATAGTGGGAGCGTGGGGTTTGGTCGTGCTCGAATGGTCAGTCGAATCTGTGAAATAGTTTCTGGAAAGGTTGTCCGATTGCCTGTGCAGTATTCTGACTTTGTAACATTTTTAACCCTTTAACTGCTACGGTTTGCCCGGCCGAGCTCTCGCTGAGTGCTCCTTTGTTTACGCCTAAGCCGTTTACCTGCGCTCAAATGCCGCGTTAGACCGAACCGCTGTGTACTGAATACCTCTGGAGCATTGTGTCTGACATTCTTCTGCTGTCACTCTGCGATTTGAAACCGCAGATACAAAATAACTGCTGTTAATATAACATCTAAAGTTTTTCAATTTATCCTCTAAAAGTGAATGTCTGCGTAATCTAACATGCCAGTACTTCATATACTAAATAGAAATTACAGCAACTGAAATGTTTTTAGTTTGTGAGCGTAGTAATTTATCTGGAGAGAACCTTTCTGAATACCTTTCACAAATTCTGTACAAATTTTCCAGCCTTCTTTTTGACACGGGCTAATATATTTTCAATTTTTTTTTTTTTTTTTTTTTTTTTTGTATTTCGTTTAGTTTTAGAGGCGTATAAATGTAATATAGTTATTACTCTGCAGTTAACCATGGTTAGTAATTCTTTTTGTGTGATAAGCCTTGAAAAATGGTACAACACACAGTGATACATTACATGTTCTGCATTGGTTTCTCGACGCACTTTCTGTATCGAACATACAGCGCATTTACGCATTGGCGTGCTCTTCTTTGAATTTGCAATATGAATGAAATTTGGAAAATGTCTCCCAGTAAATGCTTGACAATATTCTTTATCAGAGCGTCTTCCATTGCTAGGTTCGTTCTGTTCTGTGGCATATGCTTCAACAACTTCTCTAGGGGGGCGTCCATAAATTACGTGAGGTGAAATGGGGGGGGCGGCGAAATATTACCAAGGGAGAGAGGGGGTCAACGGAAATCTCACGTGAAATTTTTTGGACTGTATTAAAAAAAAAAAAAAAAAAAGTCTACAAATGACGTCGATGTATTTCCTCGAAAAGTGCAGCTTTGGAAGGTTGCGACCTAAAAAAAAGGTCTCAAAAAGTTGCGAGGGCGATTTCTAGGGGGGGGGGGGGTCTCACGGACCTGATCTTACAAGACGGGGGGGGGGGGGGGGGGGTCAGGAAATCCTGAAAAATACCTCACGAAATTTAAATTTATGGATGCAACAGACGAAACTCTGCAACTGGCATTTTTCGTCCTGTTACTGTTCGGTGAAGAGCGTGAGCATTTAAAATGCAGTGTTCGAGAATGTGGAACAAGAACTTTTTAATCCACTTCATAGTGAAAATATAGTGCGAATTGATTCTCGCGTATCTGTTGGTCTCATCAGCAATAGATATCATATGATATTCCGTTAGAAATATCAGGAAAAATGACAAACTGCTGGAAAGTTAACTTAATCCCCACTTGTGTCCTGCAGCTTAATCGACAAGCACAAGCTGTCAAACGCGTCACTAAAGCATTCTCTTTTTCCACACATTTCGCTCGCACAATCTGTAGCTTCAAACTCTGAAAAATGGTCATTTACCACTAACTGATGTACACAGCTTAGGAAAATTACATCTAGACACTGTCATCCATATCAAAGTGATCATATTCACTGTCGCTTCTAGTAAGAATCTCCATGATTTCTTCCGCGGTACAAACACGACGGCGTATTCGGGAGGACGATGGTTCGAATCCCCGTCCAGGCATCCAGATTTGGGTTTTCCATGGTTTCCCCAAATCACTCCAGGTGAATGCCGGGATGCTTCCTTCAAAAGGCCATAGCCGAATTCCTTCCCATTCCTTGCCCCCCATTCTTTACCATCTCTAAAGACCTCGCTGTTAAGAGACGTTAAGCAGTTAAAAAAAATAATGACTGTATGCCATTTTCTCAGCGAAAACTAAAAGGAAAATAGCAACACAAATTAGATCGCAGCTGCCAACGCTCAAGGGCCGAATGAGGAAAACAACTAACCACCCTGGGTGGAAATATGGCTTCATAGCCAGGCAGCTAAGAGGCTAGCGCGTTAACACGTCTGGAGCACAGACAGGGTGGCGAGGTGGCGTGTGTATACACGTCTGGAGCACAGACAGAGCAGCAAGGCGGCGCGTGTATACACGTCTACAGCAGTCAAAGGGTTAAAGAATATATTCATCATACCAGAACTGAACAATCATCATTGAACTTTCACCTTTCCTTAGTTTCTTGGTTAAAACTACGGTGGCGACTGTGTTAAAAGCTAAGTCAGAACTGTAACACCTTAGGTATGCACGATCACAGTTGAGATTCAAGTTTATGCACTCACCCCACCATAAGCTTGGTTCTTACATTATGTCATGGAAAGATGGTGCAGTAAAGCACGCAGATGATAACTAATGGAACGATGGAAGTGGGGAAGACTTAGAGAAGAATTGACAAAAGAACCCATTCGAGATATTTAGTGGAAAGGATTAGAGGAACATAAGTGGAAAGACATGGACCCAAGAGATGGTAATATGAGCTGTAAAGTCACTTGGGAAGTAAGCAAATCATTTTAACTCTTAAAAGTGTAAATGAAGTTCCCACAACAAATTGAAACCCAAGTGTATCCTTAATACTTTGAGGTAGTAATAATGAGTTATTTTTTCTGCGACACATCTGTTCAATTTACTTCTGAAAAGTATGAAACAGTTCGTAGATAATAAAGATGTATATTAAGAAAAACAGATAAACTGTTATTGTCATCTAAATTCTAATCCCCCATTAATTTACACAAAAGATTTAAATGTTTCTAATATGCTTTTTGCAAGATTCAGTTGCAAACATTTTTGTTGTTTATTTATAACATAATACTTTTTCATGGAAAAGAAAGGGAAAATTTTCCCTTTCTTTTCCATGTAAATATTGCCTCGCGGCATTTCTTTCCTTTCATTGTTACCTATAATACTTTTTCATTATGATTAATATTCATCTTGTATGTATATATATTAACGATGAAATGTTGTGCATCCCAGAGGTCCTTCCTGAACAGAAATCTATGGAACAAAAATAATAAATGAATGAATGAATTAATTAACTATCATGGGTGGTTAAGAAGTGCTTCAAATTGAAGTAACATAATGATTATAGAAAAGAGATAGCACAAACGTATAGTAAATTCAAAGTGAAAAGTCACAAAACAACTGTTAAATTGTGTTTCAAGATAAACTGTAAATTACCCTTTACTCTGTACAAGTTATTAATCTTTATCAATACAAGTAATTAATCATGAGCAAGTGGAGGAGGTAAAAGGAAAATAATTTCCAAATTTTCCTCAGGTCAAAATGATCAAGATCTTTGCACAATATCCAATCATAATAATATATATTCCAAAACACTTACTTTTTTGTAAAGATCTTTCCCATAAATTATTAAAACTTCACCTTATTTATTCCTAATATTTTATGCTAATAAGTGCTCTAGCAAATTCAAAGACTGAAGAAGAATGAAGTTTTCTGTCTATAGACTCTTACTGTACCCCAGCCTCTGAGTGGTTGCTCACCAGGCTACTGCCCTCGCCGGTTGTTAGGAGCAGATACCAGGACTCTTTCACGACCACCGTCCACGCCAACACTGCCAGGTGGAGACCCGCCCATCCTGGCCTTGCGGCTGCGTTTGAACTTGGCCACGTCGTCACCGAAGACGTCACCGGTGCGCAACGCCGAGATGAGGTCGTCGAACTCTCCCTTGGCAGCTGCAGAGTCACTCTCGCGCCGCTTGAGGCCGGCACCCCCGGGTACTGTGCCGTTGCGCAGTGATGACCCCACCCTTGCTAGGATACCGTCACGTGAGCTCTTGCGCTCTATTGTACGTTTCTTCAACTGTAAAATAAGAAATGGCACATGATAACCACAAAAGTGTAGTGAAATTAAATCCAACACTATTAAAGACAAAAAAATCTAACAATTATAAAAAGGAAAACAACTTCTTTTTGCTTTGCACCTCATCGTGGTCATTAGAGGTAGGATAGGATAGGATACAAAGACAAGGAACAGGAAGGAATTTAGTCATAGAAATTTGAATGAAACTAAAATCTGCACCTACATCCATCCCCCACAGTTCACAAAAATTTTGGGTGGTAGAGGGTGCTTTGCACCAAAAACAAACTCTATGTATTCCAATCCCAAATAGCACGAGTAAAGAATACATAAAACATCAGTATCTTATTTCTTTTGTAGAGTGGTCTGGTGGCTCAGTGGTTAAGGTGTCTGACTGGTGATCGAAAGGTCCCCGATTCGAATCCCTGTCTCGGCGGGGATTTTCGGAGGCCCTTAACCCTACCTTCACCTCTGGCACAGCTTGCAGTATAATGTGAAGTATTCCTGAATGCTTCCATGGTTCAGATTCCACGTTATACTGTAGGTCCCCTAAACCTGGTAGGATCGCCAGGTTAGGTTAAGGAGGCTGCAACATGGGTGGAATGTGCAGCCAATTGAAACCCTGTCACCAGGTTATTACAACCACACGGAATTATATTATTATTTTTTTATTCTGTCATTCGAACCTAAGTATTTTATCATACTTGTAAATGAAAATGGGTGAGTGAAGGTTTACCAATAACTTCAAACAAAAACTATGTCGTCTACTAGTTTATCTCAACCCAATTTACGAATCAATTCTGTGACACTTTCATAAGTACTATGACAAGCTGTCATAAAATGAGTGGCTCTTCCCTATAGTTTCTCTTCACTGTCCAGAGACCCTACGAAATAGATTCGAAATGGCACAACAGTAGTCCAAATGGGGGTGCACAAGAGTTGTGTACGCTATTTCCTTTGTTTGTGCATTACAATTTTTCAATATTACACCTTAGAATTAGCTCTACCTACCACTGAATTAATGTACAAGTCCCATTTCATGTGTGTTTGTTCTATGCCTAAATACTTCAAAGAATATACAATATCAATAACTGAACTGTTTACTTTTTATTTCTGAACAAACAGATTCTTTTTGTTAGTCCCTTGTGCTTCATACAATTTAGTGTAGGTTGCCTTTCATTGCACCATACCACAATAACATCCAGATCAAGGTGAATTTCTAAAATCTGGATTACCAAACTAAGATATGAACCCACATCATACCAAACAATAGTCCCATACAGGAGAAGATTAGATGGCAGCCATGACATAACCCTTAATCATTAAGAAGGATGCTGGAACCATGACAAGTTGATGGGCAGGCACCTGCAGATTGTTACTATGCAAGTGGCAGAAAAAGAAAGGGCAGGAGGAGGTGAAAAAAGTGTAAGTGCTAAAAACTACTATACTGGGGTGAAGTATAGGTTTAGACACCTTAACTGAACATTGAACTGAAGAAAGTCACTCAGAGTTTGAGTTAATAAATTTAAATGACCATGTGCTAGCCTGGATACCTAAACTGTAAAGTTTGTCGGCCACCACTCAGTGGCGGCTGTACCTTAAGTGCGCTCGTGCGCTGAACCACCAATCCAAAAGATTTAAAAATGACAAAATATTAAGTACCTACTTCATCTTTATTTTTATATTACCATTTTAATATTTATTTTTAAACATACAAAAACAAAAACGTATAAAAAATTAAATCTCCAATTATGGTGAAACAGTTTGAGCGCGTTACTAAACTATTAAGACTTATTTTCCTGTAAAGACAAATTCTCGTGCGCTTCGGCGAGTGCACGAGGACTGCTAATACAACTTGTAGGTGTACGAGTTAATACGCCTGACGCGTGAAACAAAAGATAGTTCATAGAAACGTACGGAGTAATGAGTCGATTGTCGAGCGCCGCACGTGCGAACCGAGGATTGCCGAGAGCACCCGATGTTTCACGAATTGGCTGGCTGGCATGGGCGCGTGCGAGGCGACGGCAGCCATGATTGACATCTCGTTATTAGACTATCAGTATAGTTTCACTGTATGTGTGACGCGCTAATAATTGTTTATTTATATTACCGTAAATAATTGTTTTTAGTTTTTGTTTCGATTTTTTTCGAGAACTTTTATTCTATACTGTGTATGGTGTTAGTGAAAATGAGCATAAAAATTGATTATATTAAAGAAAATAACAGAACTTTTCAAAATAAAGTGAACATAAAATTGGCCGGACCGCCACGGCCCTTTTTAAATTTAAAACAAGAGTGCAAATCGAAAAATAAAGCATTTACACGAAGTTTTAAAAGTGAAATGTATAATAGAAAGAAATGGTTGTGTGGATGTGAGCGTCTTAATGCATTATTTTGTTTTCCTTGCATTATTTTTGGCGGAGAATCGATTTGGACAGAAACAGGAATCAAGGATTTGACGCATTTGAGTGAAAAAATAAAAAAAAACATGATTCTTCACAAGTACACCTACAAAATGTAATGAGTTTGTCTGTGTTAGGCACGGTCGACCTTCGTAATCAGCTAGATTCTGTGTATAGAAGCAATATCCAAAAGTATAATGAACAAGTTGATAAAAACAGGTATATTTTATCACGTCTTATCGATTGTGTCAAGTTTTGTGGTGCACCACCAGTTTGATAACCCACCAGCCGCCACTGGCCACCATAAAGCTTATGTGAACCAAAAGCTTAGGAAAGGTTACTGTCCACTACTAAAGCAAGTTGAAATCCTCTTTGGTTTCAAAAAATTACAGATTATGAAGAGGAAGAATTCACCGACCTAACCCCATTGAAATATTTATAAGTTCAAAGTCATTATTAACGTAAGTCACTGGTTAGAAAATTCAACATGGTGGAACGTCAACCATGCTTCCACCTCAAAGTTCAACGGTTTCGGCTATTACTTGGTATACCACGACACGACGAAACATACTAGCGCACGTCCACTACGCACAACGTTCCCGGATACAGACCCCGAGATCGCTGGAACCTCACAATTTATACCCTCAGCCGCATGATAGCTATGTTCTACTGCTTACCAAAAATAGTGTAAAAAGATGTGATTATAGGATATGTTCAAAATGTAACCGCGCATAGCCCGACTTTTACGGTTTATAAAAAGTGTGTAGCAAAAATTCTTAAATGATTAGTTTTCATGTAAATGAATTTAGTTTACTGGCGCAATGGTAATAAGTTTCCCGAAAATTAAAATTGGTACATCCCTGAATTTAAGCAAATTTTAGGTGACCCTGCTGAATTACAAATTATCATGATACAATTAGTGTCATTGTGTTCTACGTTTGCTCCTGATTTCAATGGTGTAAATTTTATGATCAGTGGTGTAATAGCGAAGTTATTAGTTTGTCAAAAATTGGGTTTGAAATTATCCAGAAGCCATGAAAGAAAAACCTATTTCTGTTTAATGGTTATTAAAGTGTTCTTTATATCGAAAAAGTAATGTTATCTGAATTTTCTTTGAATTTAGTTACGTGTTCTAACACTTGTTTTGTTTACTGAAGTGGCTTAGTTTCATTGCAAATAATTTTTGAAATTACCACGTTTTCGTTTAAGATGAAATAACTTTAAAATTGATTTAATATTTGTTCTACTGCATGGAATGTTCTGAAACTTTAATATGTTATACTAGATTTTTCATTCTTTCCGGAAATTTACTTTTCAGTTCGTTAAATTATCGAAAACAAGTGATTAAAAATGTTGAAAGTGCAAGTGTGCTCAATGAAGTGTTTAAAAATTTATTTACTCGGCCTGAAACTACTGAATTTTAGTGAATTTAACCTTCTTTCTGATTATCATTGTTTTAAAATTACTTTACTGCATCGAAAAGTGTTAAGAATTAGTGATATTATCACGTAACAAAAATTGATTGTTTACAAATTGGATAATAATGGATTACTCTATTTCAGGTTAGTTTAAAGGTTCTTTATTATTACAAAATGTTTATCTAGAGCTTATATTATATGTTGAGTGGCTTTACAGTTTCTAAATCGGCTTATTTATTGAGTTGGGTTGCAGTATCGGCTTCTGCATGAAATGGGTTTATCGTGTCCTGTAGTTGCAAATTATATGTTTAACGTAAGGCTTACTCCCTCCCTTATGCTCTGTAGCTAAGAAAACTAGAATTTACCCAAATTCTAAGGTGCTCACAAAAGGTTAACTACGTAAACATAATATCATCGTAAATTGTGGTAAAAAAGCTAATTCCCAGTTACCAACTTTGAAAGTAGTGGTAAAAATTCTGATATATAACATGAAAGTAGTTGTCACACCAGCATGTGAATACACTGGATATTTAATTTATTGATTTAAATGGTTTGCTAGTGGCTGTTCATCCTCCGTAGTTCCTTGGTTAATGGATATATCATATATGAAATAGAGCAGTGGAGTTGGATAAATGTGTGATTTATTTGCAGCATGGTCTACTGCAGGAGAATAATCTATGTGGTAGTTTGCTGATGGACCAAGTATGTGCAGGAATTTATATTTTTCGGAAGTTATATCTAACATTTCGAACCATCGTGGAGCTTCCATTCCATTCTGATGTCCAAATCTGTGATCTGGCTTACAAACATTTCCCAGACATATCCCCTGCATAATCTGCAACACTATTGTTACTTTACATTCAAAATGAGATTCATTAACAGATATCTTGTGGCATAAGAAATGTTATTATATGCCATGGAATCATTATTAAGGTATCATTTACAATTTCATATCATTTGGTTGTACCAAACAATGTGCAACATTACATCTGATCCATGACCTGACAAAATCAAATTGTTAATCTACTACCTAAAACTTTCAAAATTATCTTATATTCATCAAGCTACTGAATTTACAGACAATAAAATGCACTTAAAGCAATATCAGTACCTCTGCCTCCTGTATAGCCCTCCTCTCTTCCTCCTCCCGACGCCTCCGCAGGTTCTCGTTGTCGTGCCGAGCCTCGTTAAAGGCAGTGAGGAAGGCGTCGAAGATGCCGAAGAAGTCATCTGGCTGCACAGATGCAGCGTTATCTTCCCCAAACAACCGCACAGCACGGTCAAACTACAACATATTTCTCTCTCTTTATTCAAACCAACACTAAATACTGAAAAATAATTAAGTTTCAACATTTCTCAAATAATTCTTAAATCTACTTGATACAGAAGAAAGTGGAATAGTCAGCATTTTACAAGGTTGTCTGAAAAGTTCTTGGCTTCCCTATTTGTTATTATTGCATAGTGTAGTGATGTATCTGTTAGGTTCAAAGATCATTAACACTCATTAAGAAAAAAACAAAAAATGACCACAACGTGTTGTGAATGATCAGTATCTAACTCTTTGTGTTTACAACGAATCAGTCCAGGTTGTATTTAATATATACAATTCTTTTTACCTGTTGTGTTAAAAGTCTAAAAAAAGGTGAGTCGTCATGTGTGCAGAATATGAACTGGACCAAACGCAAATTTCGCATTGTGGCCATTCCGGCTTTTTTTTTTATGTGTCACCAAATGAATAACGAGTTGTGGCTGTTTTCAAGAAACCACAATGCATTGTGATCTTTTTTTTCGCTCAATGAGTATTTTCGGTCTTTTAGCTTGACTTATCTATATACTA
Source organism: Vandiemenella viatica (assembly GCA_031002005.1). Classification (NCBI taxonomy): domain Eukaryota; kingdom Metazoa; phylum Arthropoda; class Insecta; order Orthoptera; family Morabidae; genus Vandiemenella; species Vandiemenella viatica. The sequence continues at coordinate 45,258,220 of CM061918.1, read as the reverse complement.
CTCAGGCATTCAGTTCGGTCATTTAACTGTAAAGGAACAATATTTTAGGCAATCATCATGTGGACTGTGTGAAACAGTGATGACCAACTTCATTTTAATGAGACGATGTGGCAGAATACCCAATAATTAGACTGAAACTTGTCGAGTGCTCATGAAATTTCACTCTTTGTAATTTGTAAAAAAATTCACCACCTATGCTTGAAGCTGAGAATTTTCTATACAATCCTTGTGTTATGCCATTGTTCATAAAGACAGTCTGATAATAAATAATCAAAATAAACATTATGGTAAGTCATCATTCTGTTCTACACAACTGTTAAAATGAGAAGATTTGGACAAATACAAGTACTTCAACACCTATGATATCTCACATGCATTCATTTTTCTCTCAGCAATGTTACTGTAGTCTAAAGTGCAACAGTTGTGTTCATAACTCAAGATGATAGATTATCATTATTGCACACCTTTGTCTTTTCTCCCAAGTCCTAAGGAAACAATACGTTTTTATTCTATTTTAGCATCATTTACAATATTGATTGTAATAGTGATCAGATCCTTTTATGTAAGTTCAGTTTTGTAACTCTTTAAAAATTGTTCTCATTTTGGAACCTTATTTTGTTTCCAACAATACATCACTATTAATAAATTTTAGCATCATATTATATGTTGAAAACTTGAATAAAAATTATACAGAAGAAAGAAAGGAATATATGAATATCACAATAACAGATTCAGAAACAGAAAATAATAATAAGAGCATTATTCACCAGACGCGAGTTGTTACAAAAGGCACGAGTTTAAATTCACCTAAAGCATAAGTCCTGTTTTATGGAATTATTTTAATTCTGTGCAAGTTGGTCTGTGAGACACTGAGGAATGCAATGGAAAACCACTCCAGTTCATTTTCCCTGGACACTGCTATAAAGGGATAACACTCCCCACAGTAAATATCTATGCCCATATACCAAGCACAGCACACACTTTGTCATCTATGATAACAAGAGTTAAAGATTTTCAAGATGTGATAATAATTCTATCAGCCATAGAGAATAGCATTAAATTCACTGATACCTGAAAACAAGAAATCTTATTCACACATCAATATAAATGAAACAAACCACTCTAACAAACGTGGTCTGGTAAGTTATTGGCCTGAACTATAGGATACAAAGCTGATTAAACTTTGTTGTATTAAAAATGTATCCGAAGAATGTCTTAAGGAACTTTGTACATAGTTATACTCATTAAATTATTAACTTTGTTTGTACAGAGTTTCACTCATGAAATTTTCATGAACTCTTGTAGTTTATCGGACCATCTTTATAACTACTGACATAATATTGTGAACACTTTTTATACGGTCAGACTTTGCCAACTGACCCTGGTCTTCATATCCTGGAAGAGGTCCTCCAGCTCAGAGAAGCGACAGGTTGCAGCGGAAAGGAATTCGCGCATAACCGGCAGGAATCGGTCTCCGGGGACGACTGCTGACTGCGAACGGTGGAACTCTATTTCACGCTCCACCTCTTTCAAGCCTGTGCGTAGTGCAGACATGTCCTTCTCTAACTCACCCATGCTGCAGAAGAAAGATTGTACTTTTGTAAAATTATAAAACTCATTTAATAAAAAAAATATTTCCTCTGATAAAACACAAGGTACCATACAGTTTTGCTGTAGTCACTTACCTGACTTTCGCAGCTTCCCTTACATGAGGCAGATCTTCATCGAGTTTGAGGATGTCCTTGAACTGCAACACACAAATATATAATGAAAGATTTGTCACTGTATAAGAACTGTAAATAAGTTAAGCAATTCATTTGCTCAGCAAAAAGGACCGATTTTAATAAGGAGTATGTAAGCATCTTAGAATTTTAGTAAATTCTAGCCTCTCACCTCTAGGCATCAGGGGTAAAGCTTATTCTGCAGTAAAAGACAGTTTTCATTTCATGTATAGGTTATGGGAGTAAAGCTTTGTATAGCATAGAGATACTGTAACCAAAACACACTAAATAAAACCCTTTAGGGATAATAAAAGTATTCAAAATTAAATAAAAGCCCTAAAGTAAACCTTCTATATAAGAAAGAAAACGTCAGCTTGGGAGGAAATAGATTAAATCCCACAAGTTCAATTTCGAATAATAGATTTCGATATAGGTTAACTTTACAGTTTCTAAACCAATTTGAATGCAGTAAAGACTTTCAGTAGTGGCTAAACGCCGAATATAAACTTTGAATGATAATAAATAAACTTTAAATCAACTGAAAATTAAATAATCATCAGTAATCCAACTTTGTAATTATGAACTTCTAACTGGGGAGCATTTTGTCATTTTAAACCGATTTACGAGCAGTAAAGTAACTCAATACTTGATAAACCAACTATACTAATTTTCTGTAATGATATTAACACCTTTTACTAACCTTAAATATGATAATCCAAAATAATCCAGTTGAGTACACAAGCAATTTCTAATATTTGGCATTTCACTGTTTTCACACACTTTCGAACAAAATAAAGTAATTGTAAGGAAGTAATCATGCAATTAAAATATAAATTCACTAAAATTTCGTAGTTTCTGAACGTTTAAATAACTTAAATCAATTTTTATACTTCGTCAGATACTCTGCACTTTTAATAATTTTTTATCTCAAAATCCTAGAGAACATTCGAAATAAAAAGTAGATTTCCGGGAAGACCTAAAAATCTAATATCACATATAATAATTTCAAGTAATTCCAAGTAATAGAACCGATCTTATAGAGATCTTAAAATTTATTTTTCATCACGACCATGAGGTCAACTTAGAAATTAATTTCGACCGATCTAAAGTAGGTACAGAGATGAGATAACTTTCAGAATACGTAGTTTAATTCAGTGAATCTCTTGGTAATTTTATATTTGCGAGAAAACTAACAGAAATAAAGTTATAAAATTAAAACTGAAATCACACTTTGGTTACGTCGTAGTTAAACTTTCCCTGCACCAATTTTAATGAAAGTTACACCAATAAACTCAGGAATTTTAGTAGAAAACGGTAATAATAATAACATTTATGTAAATTGTGGCTTTAAGAATATGACGAAATGTAGAAGTTTCGAGAACAAAAGTAATTCCCCAGAGTAGAGAAATAGTTCACTCCTACACTTACAACTTTTAAACCAGCTGCTTAAAATTATTCACTAAATATCCATTATTTCACAATTAAATATGTCGAAACACTGTCACACCTAAAGTTTTAGATAACTGTTTAGTTACTGAGATATTTCAGATCTAAATCGTAGAAGTTTAGCAGAAAGTTGTGTTTTGGCTCTGACGTCAGCGAAGGTATAAATCATGACGCGGTGGTGACGGCGTTTTTTCCGGGTTTGAAGTTGTACTAGTAAGATGTTTTAAGCGTGTGCGCTGGTAGGTTGGCAGCTCCGACTTTTGAGTTGGCAATACCGGTTCGGCCATGATGGAATGTTGGCTTCTGGGCCGTAGCACTTGTTTTCTTAATATGAACTTTTAATTTTCATCGGGGTGTTGGTCGGTCTTTACTTCTCTCCATAATCTGTGATTTTTGGAACGATTGTTCGATTGCCTAAGCAACTTAAGAATGCTGTTTGAACTTTGAATTTCATTCTAAATAAACTCTGAGAATTTTGGAAAAGTGAACTGTTTTATTTCTGTAGCTGCTGTAATACCTTTTCAATATTTGGGGTCTTCAAATATTGTGGCGACCTGTAGCGTTCTAGTTGTATCCTGGCAACATGGTCAAATTAAATTAAAGTATTCAACAATTTTTCATCGGACTGGGAGGTGTGATCAAGAGAGTAAGTTAAGGCACATAGGCGATACTCTACCCCGGTGTCGGCCTAAGTTCCTTACAAGTAATCAACTACATTTATTTATTTTTTATTTCACTCTAAACTGTTAATTAGCTATAATGCTGCTGGTATGTAAAACAAAAATTGCATGCAATGCTTTTGCTAAAATGTCATTTACTTGTTGTAAAACATCACCATACGATATTCTCCTGATAGAAAATCTTTTGAATGACTCATGCCATCTTCAGGCTGGTACAAGACGGAAACAAATACACAGCTTTTCAATTGATCTCTAATTAATAATATTGTGTATTCATATTGTGTACTGTTGTCATGTTTATCCTGCCTTCAACTTTGTTAAGTGAATCTTTTTGTGTATGTTCAAGTATAGGATACTACTAGATCACATTATTCATAACTCCACATGGCTTCCAATGTTATATCTAAAGACACTACAAACATAGTGTATCACAGCACTATTAATGCTCAAACAAGCATTAAGAACTGAAATTTTTGTGCCTTTCTATACTTAAAATTGGAGACATTAAGATGCTGCCTAGACCTTAAGAAAAAGTTATTTTTCATGATATTTTCTTTTTCTTCTTCTTCAGTACTTTCTGCTTATCTCTTGTATTCAAAGTTGGCTATTATGCTCCATGGTTTAATTATTCTTGCATGGAAGGATATCAATTTTTTGTTGTATCAGCTTTTTATCTTCACATAATACATGAACTTTAAATAAAATACAGTTCTCTCTCACTGATTCTATCTCATGTTGAAGTAGTTGTACTCCACCCTTATCTTATATAAGGGATATAACATGGATTTTAGTTTAGAATAAATTCTACTTACCCTCTTCTCAAGCACCTCAACCAGGTAGTGCAGCAGTGTTGTACCACGGGCTGCACTCGACCGTGTGTCGGCAAGCCTGTTGAGCGAGGCTAGACGGAAGCCACGTGCGTTACCACGGGCACCCCTGTTCATATAGTTTCCTAGAGCCAGAACCAGCTCCAACAGCCTCCGCAGTCGACGAGACCTGGCCACCTCTCTGGAAGCCTCGAGCACTGCACGTACTCTTGGCTCCAGTTCACTCACTGAAGTTGAGAAACGTTTCTTGTAGTGGAGGCTGCGTAGACGTTGCTCATAATGGCCAATCCTGCATGAAATAGTGAAGTGGTTTATAGTCAGAACTAATACTTCTCAGTCAAATAATTTTTTTATTAATAATGCATCAAAGAGAAGTAATCTTTAATGATAGAATCAGGAAATACTAACACAGTAATTAACAACCTACTGGTTTTAATTTAATACAATACCCAGTCATTACATTTCCTTCCCTTTATCCTCTCCTTGCCTCCATTCCCACAAACTAAATTGAACCATCGCTAACCAGATGTGATTTTTAACTTCATATATTCTTTGATTTAAAATTATTATTTTTTAAATTTAATTTTATTTTATTTAGTTATCCATTTGTTTTTGTTTACTCAGATTTATGTCGTTAAGATTTTATTATATTATTCTGCTCTTTTCACAATATTTTGCTATGCTCAGGTATTAGCTCCAAATCACTACGTCTCTCCCTGTCCTCTGTTTGAATTTACCCCCACCACGTTCTTGGCTAGCAGTCATTCTGTGAGGCGGACTCCTACAACACCCACCCTCCATAACATAAAGGGCTAAGACCTGAAACTTACTATTTCATTTGTGATCTTGTGTTTTTTTTGTGTATTCACACCACCATAATCTAAGGATCACTTCCCTTCCTACATACATATACCACTCAATGGGAACATCCAGTTTTATCTGACTTATCTCGTAAGCTGAATACAAAGTACACAACTATTTGTCAAAATTGCTACACCAAGGAGATGTGATTCCATTGAAATTTGTTCTACAGATTAGTAACATGACAATACACAAATAATTAGAATTAAAGAACTGCATTTGCTCTCTGACCAACAGAATTCATAGCAGTGTAAAGCCACCATGGGCTGCAATCGGAGGCACTAGATGTCATGGCATAGAATAAAAGAGAGACTCAATGTGCTACTGAAAAACACATTGCTACATGATTTGCTGTGCATCGACAAAGCAGGACTGGAACAAATAAGTTACTGATTGACCATATTTCAGGAACTTTCAATGGACGAGATGTTGCACAAAGGTGCAGTCCATGAAAGCATCGTTCTTTGAAGAAGGCTTGCACGTTCCTCACCACATGTGGCCAGATATTGTATTGCTGAAATGCGGTATGTGCAGCTGCCTGCAGAAGATGAAGTGCCTCGGACTCTAAAACCTCCCTGCTGTTCCTAATATATAGGAGGCAAGATTATGTGTTGTAGCCAATGACACCCTAAAACATCAAACTTGACATTTATCTGTTATGTCACTAAACAATGCAGTATGCCTTATCGAATTCAGCACAGCAGTCTCCAACATGTACACAGCAATCACTATAGTACAAGTTGAAGTGAGACTCATTAGAAAATACACCATTTTCCAATTTAGCACTTCAGTGATGGTATTTACGTGCTCATTTCAGCCTGAGGCATTGGTGATTTTTAGTCAATGGAAGCAAACACAAAGGCATCCATGCCACCAGTCCAATCTGGAGCAGACAGCATCGAACTGTGGATACAGACATGTTCATACCCACTGCAGAGCTCCAATGTCAAGCAAACACTGTGGACAAAGCTCTTCTTTCGGTTAAGACCATGCACAGAAGATGGTGGTCATCCCACACTGTGGTCGCATTATGTGGTCCAGGAACCACATTTCACTGTGTACATTCCTCTTCTATCCACTGGTTTCATACATGCAGCACTATAATAAAAGCATGTCTTGTACAGTACATAATGTCATGGAACAACAATCCCATTTCCCAGGAACCATCATTCTGCCACATTCGAACTCACTTATGTTCTGATGCTACGCCCTTTGATGTCAATAAAGCATACCAGAACTTCTTGCACATTGAGCTTGCACATTGCAGATTGAGCTTGAAATAACAGTGACCTGTCCGAGCAGACTAGAAAGGACATATGCCCTTATTCACTTATTATGGTTCCACTGTTCTACATGTCCTCCAATTTTGTAATGATTCACACCATTCCTTCCAGGTGTTACAATTTTCATAAACTTGACAAGAATGGCGTCTTTGTTTGTTTATTTTGTTTGTTTATTTTCCCTATCCTATCTTATTTTAAACTTGACAAGAATTATATATAGGACAGTCAGACTATGAGCTCTTATTTGAGGGAGATCATTACTCTACTAATTCACTAAAAAACGATGAGCGGAATCTAAGAAAGTTACTCAGTATATTCTGCTAGAATAAAATGGTGAAGAAATTAAGATGATCATCAAAATTACTTCATTACATTAATTAAAGAAATGGAAAATTAATTTCTTCATGAGAACAAAAGAAAATAAAACACATATTTTCAAATCATCCTATTACACTGTAGTTTTAATTTTTTTAACCGTCGTGAGGTGCAGCCATAAGTTCCTGCCTTTGTTTAGTTCACAGTAATTTTCTATACAATTGTTTCAAATAGTAGAAAACCGGTAAGGCATATTTCAAAATGATTAATCTTAAATTCATACTTTTTTTTTTGCTGTATTTTAGGAAGCTAAAAGCTAATTTAAGGGTTACATTATTCTCAGAAAAAGCCATTGAACTTATGTGGATAGCATGTACTGGCACACTCACTTGGATATTTCGTACAGGAAACGGTCAGCACGAGCCAAGCTCTCAATCTCCTCTGCGTGTTCCTCAAGGAGTGCAGCCTCCTCTGCTGATGGTGTGAACTTCAGCAGCTGCTCCACCATGTCAATTGGCAGCTGGTCGCGACTGTCCATGCTGAGAATTGCTCTGGAAAGTTATTAAAATATGTCTATTTAAAACACTTTGTTATTTAATGTACATACACACACACAAACACACACATCAGTTATAAAAGATTTGTGAACATAAACAGTCATCCAGTATTGTGAAATTTAAAAGCTAATTTTTAAAAGCAGTTGAGTTTGTTTTAAAGAAAAGTGAATTTCAGGTTGTCAAATATTTTTTTACCTTGTAAAGCTATGAACAAAATACTGAAAGATTTGAATCATGGTTAAAGTCATGAGAAATGAACCACAATATTTCATGTCATTCAGTAATCGTTCTATGCAATCAGTTATATCATTCAAAAACTATGTAGCAGACATTGTTCAACAAGTTTTCCTGTTTGAAAAATAAACTTTTGGACAAACAGTAGATAAAATTTTATTTCTTGTGACAAGATACTAATTTGTAAAGTTATCCCTTTCTGTGTAACTGTTAATGAGTTATGGTTATTCTATTTGTTCCCAATATTTTTTAAAAAAATACTCTTATATCTATAAACAAAAAAAAAGTTCTTTAAAATGTAATATAGAGAGGAAAAAAGCTGTGTGTATCAAAGCCATACAAATTTACATGATTTCAACAAATTTATAGATATACTTGATAAATTTAAGAAAGCATTTAACTGTTACTAAATTCTTCTTGCAAAATTCATGTACCTTCTATCATCTCATTTCACGAAAAATATGTTAAAACTTAGTTACAGATTAAGGAATTGTCTCTCTATAGCAAACTAGGTCTACAATCTCAAGCTCAGCAATTTTTACTTTTGCATTTGATATAGTAGTCATTTAATATTATATTTTTCATATTAAATAATGCAATAGAATACATATGAATATACCTGGAGATTTCCTCATCAGACATCTTCAATTTGGAGAGCAGGATCGTACAGTTCTGAGCACGACGACCATCAATAACGGATATCACTTTAGACTTGTTTTTGCCCAATTTTGACAGATCTTCGATTGAGCCATCATTCTGTTGGGCAATTACATATTATATCAAATCTAATGCAAATGAATAGTATTTTCTTGTGCCTATACTTTTTAAGATTTTAAAATCACAACTGGCAATTACTCAGCTCCTACCCTTATTTTGTCTATTAAGAAACTTTCGTCATTTGCAGTACTATTCTCTATGGTCAGAAAATAGAAAATTCACCTGTTAATACTTATTTTATGGAGTCATCTCAACCTTTTTAATAATTATAGTAAAATTTTAAAAATGAGATGTGTACTATGCATCAACTATATATTTTCTGAAGTCAAAATCTAATGACAGGGATTCTAAAAATTATCTGGCATCCCAATTGTCATATTCTTGTAAAAAACTAGGAACTTTATCAAATATTTATGTCGAAATAAGCTATTATCAGCTCCATGTTTGGCCCCCTATCATTATAACCACTTGCATCATTCCAATAAAATTATTAATTAATTAATACCTGTAATATATTGGTTTTCTACCGATTTGAAATATTTTTCACAACAGAATGTTATATCTCAAAGAAATTAAATATGAAACATTTATAATCATTTAAAATAATTTTGGAGCGTCTTAAGTTCAGATGCAGAATTATTATTAACTTTCCTCATTAAAATGATACACAATGTTGAAATATACAACCAAATACACAATAAAAATATCATAATTTACTTTTATGCTCACAGTTATATTTACTGAAATTCTGGTTAGATAAATAAATAAAGTTAATTATGTGTTATGTATATAAAAACTGAGAGTTAATTTGATCATATAGGCATTGATAGCAAAGATGTTAAGGACACCTCTTGTGATAATTATTTGATGTTCACATTACCACTTGTCTTTATATTAACATGTGGCTCCTTACCTCATAACCCTACAGTATCTTGTTAATTTATCACAAGAGAAGTTTTTGCCTCCCTAATTCCAACCATTCACATCTGTTCCCATTTTATAGCCTTCTAATAACAGCTGCAAAATTATTCTATTATATGTTCCATTATAAGAATGATATTCCCAACATAGACAACAGAAAACTGAAGTCTCCTCTTGCTCAGCTACATACTGAATGATTAAAAATGGGCACTTCCTGCATACCTCATTTTGCCTTCCATATTCTATATTTAAATATTAAATTTCATGAATCGTATCAATTTTCAGATTTTAATAATATCTTTCTGGTTTGTCTCCATCCCTGGAAGTGACTTAGAATTTTCAAATCGAGTATCGTGTATCCTTGTAACTAGCGTTGCCAAGACTTTGAGATGGGTGCATTGTCTTCAGCAAAGATTTTTTTTCCAATTTTTGAGGCTTTGTGCCACTCAATCAACTTAACTAGCCTGGTTTTTTTTGGTCACCAGCAGATAATGGACAACTTCCCATCACCCCAGCTTTGCTTGGATGATATCTGCTGTTACTATACCATCATGTCAGAATTTCCCCATTACTCCCAAACACAATTGCAATAATTGATTTTATAACAATAAATATTGAAACAAGTTGAGATGCACTTGTACTGATTGTTTCTCTTCCTAAATAGTTTAATTAAAATGTTTATTTTAAATGATTGTTAATTTTTTTTTAAATTGAGGGTCAAATGTGGGCATAGAAGAAGTACTTTAAGCATGTATTTTAGCTTGATTGAGTCATTTTTCAAACTATAAAGGAACCTCATTTCAAATACGTATCATTAATACAATAGTTTACCCATCTTGGCTCAGTTCTCTGTGACCTGCTAAAAGATTAGCTTGCCTGAGGTCTGGTGATGAAAAAAAAATTCCACTGGATCTTGGCCATCATGGTAGGAGGAATTGCGGCGCACAATTCTTTATCACCAAATTGTGTACCAAAGTACCTGGCTAAATCCCAAACCTCACTGACACACACATGAATTGAGAGTATACAATACTGCTGATGTTTTGTCCACCTGATTGGTACATTAAACTCCGTAGTCTGCTGGGTGTCTTTCAGCACCCTTTCCCTTCTTTCGCCTGTATACGCAAACAACCAACAGAATAACACGCTGCAAGTAACAATATGGTCACACTCATTGATACCTATACAACACTCACAGTCTCCAGTTTAAATCCCACAAGCAAACCTACACTTAGCATTCACGGCACACATTACATATTTCATAGAACGCTACAAACATTTAAGTTCCCCAATCTCCCCCATGACAGGTTCTGTGATAGTCTAGCTGGAATCCACATTTGTCACACCTTTACATTAGAAGTGAACCCTGTAGAATAATTTGAAAATACAATGAAGTTGATGATAATTAATAGAATAAGTAAAATCAGAAGTACAATCAATGTCTTTTTCTGCCTAGTAATGCAGAAGTGAGCTTATAGGAAATAGATTTTAAGATAAGAAAATCTTCTCACAGACATTTGATAAAACTTATTATTATTTTTCTACCATTTTCTATAGTTTCCTTACAATATTTTTAACCAGTCCTATCTCAAGTTTAGTTGGTATATTCAGCTAAATGTGTATTTAGGTTTGATGGTGACCATTTTATACTGACCGTAACACCGTTCTTCTGGTAAGCGCAGAACAGTTTATCGATGCTCTCGAGATCCATAGTCGAGTAGAGCTTGGTGTCGTCTAGCTCAGACCAGATGGTTCCATTCAGTTTGGCATCAGGTAGTTTGGACCAGTTGAACGACTTGAGCGGATTGGACGGCTGGGGAACATTCCTCTCGGGGCGAGGGGTAGGTGGGGGGTGCCGGGACAGGTGGTGGAGCTGAGGGTGGCGCCTGTGGTGGGGGAGGGGGAGGAGCGACAGCAGGGAGGGGTGCCAAGGGAGGGGGTGGAGGAGGAGGTGGCATCGTACCCTCAGGAGGCGAGTCGGGTGCCAGTCGGTTGTCGTATCCATCTACCAGGCCAGAACGCAGGCCTACAACCTGTTGACAGAGCACAACAATTTGCTGCTTGGTACAGAGCATGTGATTTTATAGTAAATTTAGGAAAATTGAAGCTATTAGATGCTTACAATCAATAATTCCAAACTTCCACAACACAGTGAGAAAGAATTTCATAAAATACATACAGGCTCTAGCCAAAATAAGCTAATAAACTGTCAGATCCTGCTCTGTAAATTCAAATATCCTCATTCTTAGTAATAATGGTACAAAAACGGATGCCACGATCTGATATTAATATTGGAATGAAAGAAATTCTTACCCATGGCTGTAACTTTCTGATATATCCCCACTATCCTTCCCACAACATCTCAAATCACCTTCAGCAGACAATCTAACTTATCAAATTTTGTCAGATGTTTCTATTTCCAGGAATATAGGGCATTGCCTGAAATATTATATTTTCTGAGTACTGTACTTTGCCAATGCACCCCTTCTCCCTTCAACTTTGATTAGTTACTTCAACTTTTGTTAATTACGTTCCTTTCAATATTAATATCCTAGGCTATAAGATAGTCCCATAGTTCCTCCCTGTAAAATAGACTATGATATAATGCTTCTAATATGAATCATATTTTCACCATCTTCACTAAATTTGGAAGTGAAAAGATGAATGATCAAAAGTAAATAATATTTACCCAAAATCCTGACCCTGATGTACATGAAACCATGTTCATTTTTATCAAAATCCATCCTATCAGCAGCAGTTCATATCAATTCAGGAAACAGGAGCTAAGTTCCCACAGGTATCAATTTGAAACAACCCTCCTCCCTTTTTTTGCTCTCTCTTCCTAAGAATTTACTTTTTCTTCTACCAGGCTTCAGTTCCTCTGCCATAGCATAAATCACACTATAATTGGTGTTTATGTTTCAATCTTCATATTTTATAAATATGATATATTCACTATTTATAACAAGGCTAGATCCCTCCTTTATCAAATCTGAATGAGAGGACCTTCTAGTTACAAAAAATATGAACATAATAAGAAATTGATAAAAATTCCCCAGCTTCCACTCTCATCAAAATGCTGCATTCCTGTGATGTTTTGAGGGTCCAATTCTCCACCCTCACTTTCAGGAGGTTGGAGAATTTAACCGTCAAAACATCCCAGCAGTCCATCATTTTGATGTTGTAATAAGCTTGATAATTACCTTGATATTAGTACACAAAACTGCAAAACTCTTCAATCTTAAAACAACAAATTATGTTCTGAGTGAACCCTAAATTATGAAAGAGAACACTTACAGCATACATTAATCTGAAATGGGCACCTGCAGTGATAGCTAATGATAGATGTTTGGATGAATGAGAGGATTCGTAAATAAAAAAAGCACTTCAACAAAAAACAAACAAAAACTATCAAGAACCAAAAGCAACTTATATGCAGTTATTAATTTGATGACAGTTATACTAAAAAATTAAGTTGTTTCATGTTCGCCACAAATAAGAGTAATTGTATCATTCTGTCTCAAACATTTTTCATATACTTTATTTCACAAAGTCATGTAAAAGCAATAACCAGGATGGTTCCTAAGCTGATATTTTAACTGCTATCAATTGTACTTACTCAGGTTTAGTATAGCTCACAAAACCCATAAACATCTATTTGACACTAACCAGGAAGAAAACTGACCTTGGCATCATCTGGTAGCGATCCCGAGCTAACGAGTCTCTCAAGACGGTGCCGCTCGCCTCTCTCGCTGGCAACCTGTCGGTCCAGCTCACAGGTGCGGTCCTCCAGCTCCAGGCAACGCTGTTTCATCTCCAGGTGGGCTGCCGTTTCCTTCTCCAGTCTCTCTTTCACCCTCTGCAGATTTGTCTCCATGTCCTCCTACCGGATAGACCACAAACATAACCATCAAATATGAGGAACATTCAATACACTGAATTCTATTTTTACAAAAATCATGATAGTATATTAAAATTTTCTAAAGGCTATATTTCTCAACATATAAGATACTATCAAATACACAATTATCACTCCAATTCACAAACTTGCGCAGAAATGCCATTGAGAATTTTGTGATATGTGTCACATCTCTGATGAATTTTCCCTTCAAGTAAATACAATAATCTGCACAAAGTGCAGTAATAGTGCAAAATTACTATTATTGGATACAAATGGATAACAAGAAGCTAATTAAACTGATTGTACATGGTTTGTTTTGAGATTATATAAGTGGAAAACTAAGCATTCCAATATTCTAATATTGAGTGAACAATGAAGCAATGAAATTTTGCTTCATCTGCAAATATTTTTAGGTAAATAATGTGTTTGAGAAAGTAAAAAATAATATAAAAAAGTCAAAAAAAAATATGCAAAATTTATTTTAACACATAGGCAATTCAAAAGCCATGTGCTTTTATTATTTTATTGTCACTTAAAGAAATTTTTATGAACAATGTTCTGACTTTGAATAGTTTAGAATAATTCAACACTATACAATGTTGCAACATATTACAGATCTGATGTAATTTTTGTCACAATAAATGAAGCTTCATATTTTAACAACTTTTTTTCCAGTATCAGATACGATTAAACGTTGGTGTTTATAGTTTTAATTGAGATTATGCTCTAATTATATTACCAACAGCAAACCATGACACACCATATTGTGAGTGTTATTGCAGTTCATGAATTAATGCATATGTTGTTACCTCAACATCTAAGAGTTTGTTTACAGAATCATTTTTGCTAACCATTATCTGATCAGTAGTAATGAGACCAGGATTTTTTTCCCCCCTTACCCTTTAGAAGTAGGCTGCACTGAAGTGTTAGTACCATATCATTCATAAGATTTTTTTTTTACCAAACAAATCATATCTGGATAAGCAGATATAAAATACTTCTTTAGCAAAATATATGAATATATCGGTTTAAAATATTAAATCAACACATGACAAACCTTTTCTTGCATTCGAAGGTCTAGCTCTTGCTCTTTTTTAGCTAGCCGTAATACAATGTCTGCATTTTCCTTTTCAAGCTCCTCTGCTCGGGCTCTGGCTGCAACCAACTCTTCTTCTTTGGCCAATCTGCAGAAAAGAAAAGAAATGTTCACACTTTTATGTCAATCACTTGAAAAATAGGAACAAAGCTAAAATTACACATAAAAGAATGAAAGGCCATTACGAAAATTTTTAATCTACACTTGAGGAAAACAAAACTGTTTCATGTCAATAAATTCGAAATAAACTTTGAAATATTCTGTTTACAATTAATCTGACTTTTTAAATGAAATAGTAACTAAAATATCTACATAAAATGGTTTATTGCCAAAACATTTTACACTGTGCACTTCTTTAGCCTCTCAGTGATTTTATCTTAATACTTCAAGAAGTTGTTATTGTCTTCCAATTGTACCATGCACTGCTTTATCAAAATTACCAATCATATTTGGTCAAGTTTTAATTTTTTTTTAACGGATTCTTTTTTGAAAATCATAAACTCCGAAAGAATTTATTTTTCATGTTAATTTTAAGTGGTTACATCCCCCAAGAAATTTTGTAAGAATTTTCAGACCATTAATTTCAGAAATAATAGATAGGTGGTGAATAAAATTATATTATGAATTTTCCATCAATATCTGGTAAATATCAATGAATCATAAAGAAAAATCCAAACACTTTTATAATTGGCAGGTTTCTAGCTTTCATTAAAACATTTTTTTTTATCCCCTACTATATCCTCCTCCAATTATTTCATCAACATAATTTTTCAAAATTTTATGTTAAACCCTTATTAAGGTTAGTAAGAACAAAGTAATTTACAATCATAATTTTTTAAGTTAAAGAGTTCAGAAGTTAGAAGGAAATGCGAACTAACTAACAAGAACAGGCAAATTTAAAGATACATTTTAAATGCAAATATAAATAATTCTTGCTAATAATTTAGTTGATAATTTAAAGTTTTCAACTAATTTAGTCAAGAAATCTTAGTCAGTGATGAAATTAATCATTTTTAATGTATAGCACTTTACATACACACAAAACTAGAGATCAAGCAGTTTAGAGTACTGGAGTAATTAATTACTAATGCATTGTTCCAGTTTACTGTTACATATCCAAACATATCCAAAGCATCAAACAAAGCTTTCTACTCACAGATGCACTATTTCCTTGACGTTGACCTGCAGTGGTGCCGCATCAGGATTGTTCCCATTTTCTGACTGCAGAATCAACTGCTGGACTATGCGATCAAACATCAACCAGTGTTGTGGGTGGGAACCGTAGTCCACTGTTGAACAACAACACATCAGTGATAAGACTTGGAATGATGTTGGTAGAAGAATTAGTAGTAGTGCATCAAAGGGAAGATCATGACCACAAGCTGGCAAGTTATGGGAAAATTTTTGTTTGTGGATAAGTGTGTCATGTACTGAAAGAAATCACCAAGGGAAGTGAAGAATAGTTTATCAAAACACTGAAAGAAATTAAAATCCCTAAAGTACAAAACTGGAGAAATTAAACTCACAGAATTTAAGATAAAAATTAATAATAAAAGAGATAATAGGCACTTAGAGCAATTGCTGCCTGTCTATTCATTCCAAAGTAATTAAATTTAAATACATTTGCAAACCCAATTCTGCTGGTTATTAATATTCTGCTATAGACAAATCTTTAATATCAATCTACAACATTCAACATAAAGAGTAGTTTATACTCCCATGAATGTTCCAAAGACCACTTAGATCATTTTTAATAAGCAGGTGTAATAAATAAAATTGTTCCTTCCTCATTTGGTAGAACATATCAAAACATCTCGAATCTTAATAATTGTCGCACTAACCGATGAAATTTACTGAATTGTACTCTCTTTTAATTCATGTCATGTATCCAAAAATAACAAGATTTTTTTCCTTCACTGAGTGTAACAGAACACACCACAGTTTTCAATTCTTCATCTCATGCCTGTTTATCTAACAGTTTCCATCTTTGGAAACATATGCAAAACTGCAAATAAGAACACGAGTTCACATGGCGTGATGCAAAGTGAGGTGATAGCAGTGTAGTTCTAAGCATGACATCACGGTTGAAATATACAATGAGTTCATATGACACAACGGCAGTGTATCACTGCCTTTTGTGTACACAAATCTGGTGCCCTTAACTAAGAGTTTCATCTCTAAACATTAATAAGGTATTATAATCAAAATATTTTTAGGTCTTTTAGTTTTTGTGCATTCATCGAGACCCTCTTCCCTTTTGTGTACAGTAAATGATGGGTTTACTTTTCCAACTCTTTCTATTTTCATTAAAAGTCATTTGTACTTACATGGCAACAAAATACAATGGTGTAGCAGCGACAGGAGGTGAGGATAGGCAGCTGTATGGCTCAGCTTGCGACGCAACACATCAAACAAGGCAGTTGCACTTTTCGTGTCTATGTGTTCCTGCCAGATTAGAGCAAAATTTTGATATTTTCCTTATAAATTGTATAATAAATTCAAAAAGTTTTATTGTGATAGATTTTATTTACGACTAACTTGATAAACCATAATTTTGTTTATGAAAGCAAATCTGCAAATCAAGTTGCATAGATTGCTATATTCGTTTTATAGAAATAAATTATATATTTTATGTATCATCATTCTCATATTTTGTTTATAAGACAAAGTATATGACAATTTTCCTAAGGACAGCGCCAAATTTACTTTAATTTGTAATAAATGAAGTTAATTATTGGAGATGCAAAAAAAAAAAAAAAATTTTAGTTAAAAAATAATATTTTAGTTAAAAAAAAAAGGGAACTTCACAATCAAGTTGGAGAAATAGATATAACGTGTGAATTGAAGCTGTAAATAATATAAAATATCAGTCTGTTCTTCCGAGTTCTGCAAATTTCAAACATCACTTAGGTAAATGTAAATTAATTATTCATATGAAACTAAAGTTCATAGTAAAATTAAAATACCTTTTCAAATTTTCTGGCTAGTTCCTTCTCATCTTCATTTCTGACCATTTCAAAGAAGTCTAGATGTCTGTTAAACAGATTGAGAAAATATTTGCTTAGTATTTGGAGAACAGTAAATATGACATCAAAATGTAAGAGAAAATATTGTAAGACAACTTCAAAACTAACAAGGATAGGAGAAATATACCCACAGCTTAGTTTCTCACATGCCAAATCTTTTATTGCATCATCACAGCCTTCCTGAAGGCAATTAATGGCTTTACCTCCCTTATCCTCATTTGTCTTGAGAAGTGTAATACATAATTTAATTATTTCTTTTTTATCATTTGAATATAACACTTCTTGGCAGGTAACTGATTCTTAACAGATCTGAAGAAAATATATTGAAAAACCAGTTGTTATGCTTCTAATATGAAGCCAAGCAGATACCTTTTATGATATATATTTACAAATATGCAGAAGTGTGTATTAATAATTAGCCATTAACGCCCTTACAACAATTGTTTCCTCCATACAGATTAAATCTTTCTTTTAAATCAAAACAAATTTTAGCAGTTAAAGAAACAATTATCAGTGAAATCACGATAACAAAATTCACATAATCCAGTATTTTTAACAAAAGAAAAGTCCAACTTTCATCTGATGAATACAGAAAAACTATGGCTTATCCTACTGAGGGAGAAATGATTTCTCTCCTCTCAAAACTATCCTTTTATTCATTATATAATCTCTTGCTACATAGCTCATTTTGTTTTTAAGTAGGTTTGAATTTCCTTTTTGCATAGTAATAAGCTTAGTTTTCTCTGCATTCACAGTATCATCCAATTTAATGCAAAATATTTTGACAGATATTTGCTACTACTTGAAACTTAGAATTTCAATTTAAGCAGCTTATGAAGTAACTTTGTTGGTAGTATATCACTTTACCTTACTTTGAAAAATAATTGTTTTGAAGAAGCAAATTCCTAGCAGATATCAGGAGTATGGATAAGTTTGTTACAGAGGAATGGGGATGAAATATTTTTTGAAAAGATAGTGCTTTCTATAGGTCCAAGGGTTCAAACATACTGCTCTGCACACAGTAAGACTAAAATAAATAGCTGTGAAAACCTCAAGAAGTGTTATAACAGCTGGCGTAAAAAAATTTAATTTATTTTGATAGAGTTTTTATAAAGTTCGGTTACCATAAAAACACATTTACCAATATTCTAATTAATTAATAGCATATAAATCTATAATATTAAACACACAATTGAGTAACTGTGTCTACAATTTCAACAAAATTCTTTCCAACCTGTCCAAAGTCTCATTTTCATGGCCTCGGAGTTTGTCGATGATTGGCTGTATGCCTAGCATGAGGAACTCATATCGCAGGTGCAGTCTGAATTCCAGGTTCTCCTGGCCTGGACCATAATTGAGTACTGCATTCACAAAGGACATGATGGCTGTCTTGAGATTTACTTCATCTCGGTAAATACCGGTACTTCGGTCCAGGTCATTCACAATTCCCTGTTGAGAAAAATGGCACGGAAATTAGACTGTATTAAATATTTTCACTATAGTCAGTAAAATAAAATAACAAAAATGTATATAGCTTAGCTTTCATGCTTCATCTTCTAAATTAAGATACTAGAACCAACAACAGTTTCGAATATGTTTCTGTCAAATATGACATGTAATACAATATCTTTCAGTACAAAAAAAAAAATTGAATGTTTTTTTCTGAATAAATTGTTTGTAACACCTATCATATGAGAAAAGAATACAACGCTTGCATTAAAGTCAGTTATCTTTCTCTGACATCACAGGCAATCATTTCAAGGGATTTACCTGAAAATAACTATTACTCAAAACATTGGCCAATATATAATCATGAAAAAAATTATAATTCTGATCCGATAGTGGAGTATAAGAAATATGAGATAGCCACTCAATTGTATTTGCTATTACTGTGCAAACTGTTTAGTCTGAAAAACTGTCCGACATGAAATAAATATTGGCACAGACCACATTCTAAGTAATAATTTAAACACCAGAAAAATTTGCATAACATATTAACAAATGCAAATAAAGTAACAGGGCTGTTTAGTTTTATAGTTCTTTACTTTTATTTAAATTTAAGTGTATTAAAATTTTAATAATAAATTTACTGAAACATAGAAGAAAGTGATGTTGCAAGGTACTGAAAAGAAAACCTTTAAGCAGAATATGGAAATATTGAAGATAAATAATATAGAATGGGGGACAGCAACAACTGAAATTAATTTTACTTTGTAATAAACAAATGATCATCATGAAACATGTCAGAAAAATTTATTTCAGTACAGCTAATCCAAAAAAGTGAATTGTTATTGTTATCATTTCTGTTATATTACATGTCCTCTATTTTGTTTATACTCATTTATACTGATATTTTGTTTATACTGTTCAATTGTTTCTTTATATCTTCCCTCTCAAATATTAATTAGAACACATGTTTCCTAGTAATGATATTAATGACAAATTTTGGAACAAATTTCTAGCCCCTCTCGATACATTTGTACTGCAGTTCAAGAAAATATTTTACCAACCTGGAACCGCGTCCTTTCGGCAGCAAACTGCTGGTAATGGAGCATCGCTTGGAGGACCTTGCGGTGTCCGCCTGGGACAAGGCAGACTGCTCCCAGGATCTCTAGGACAGCGATCTTTGTTTTGATATTCTCTGTGCTGAGGCTCTGGGCAATGGTGTCGATTGCTGTTGGATGGGCGAGGACATGTGCTCTGCCATTCTGAAAAAAGAGGGAGAAGTTAAATGGTCACTACTTTCTTATATTGTATAATACAGTTCATGCATTTTTAACTTGAGATAGTAACACGAGATTTGAAAAAAAGACAAAATCTCGTTAAACTGTGAAGTTCAAATTTAACAAACAGGAAAAAAGTTATTTTTCCCACTGGAAGATGTTATGGAGTAGTGTTGTAGAAATAAATTTTCCACCAAACAAACTTTTCTTTTGTTTTACATTACAGTAGGCTAGGAGCTAGTAATGAAAATATCAGAACAAGAAATACCAAATTCCACTAGGTTTATACATAAAATGTATTTCGGAGTCTAAATTTGAAGAGGGAAAAAACAACCAGAATTATATAATGCAGCATGACATTTGAGCATATGTTTGTTTTTGGATGTATTTATTCTGCAAAAAGAATAATAATATTTTGATGATAATGAGAAAGAAAATGGTTTAAGGCAATATGAGAACAAAAGTAATTGTGGGTTAACCCGAAATACTGTAAATCGTGTTAACCTTTTTTTATTTTATTTTATATTGTTCTATGTCTTCAATTTATTACATTACAATGATTCATAGTAAACTTCCAAGTCTGATATATTTTCTAATAGCAATTCTTGCTTAGAGCAACAGTGATAATCCAAGACAGTTCTAAAGTGTTAGGAATATGACACCGACTCAAAAGTGCACACTTTAAATACCTCAAAGATTGATGTGTACATTTTCCATATTTACTTTACAGTTATATGAACCAATAAAAGGCAATCCAGTGCAATTTAATACGAATACTGTGTATTACCGAGTTGTTCATGAGAGCCTTGACACATCCAATTAGAGAGGTATGCACAGAGCTGCCAGCCGTGTGATAGTCCATTCGGGACAGGAAGTCGAGAAGTGCAGGCAGCCCGTCCAGCTCCACGAAGCGGAGCACGAAACTGTGAGGCTGTGTTCTCAGAGCAGTCTTTAGTGCGTCCAGCTGCCTGGTCCGAGACCGTATCTCATCCTCCGCGTCCACTGTGGGGTACTGCAGCTGCAAGTACAAAAACTAATCAACACCCACATAAAACATAAGACATTGATATGCAAGTTGCTGGATGGTTCTTCCAGATAATGCCGATTCCAATTGAATTAATTATTTCTTGAATTAACAGGTTATTGTCGTGCCAGGTGACTTTTTAGCCTCTCACCAAAGGTTGATCATTAATACAACTATGAATGGATTTATGAGTTCAATGAAATAATAAGACTGATGACAAACTTTTCATCTAGCTGTTTTTATTTTGGCAAAATCTTCATAACCAAACATGGATAGACATAAAATTCATCCAGAGATTTAAAGGACATTAAAAAAAAGGTGATTAAACTTCGGTGAACAGAAATACATTCCTGCTTGATGCCATTGTCGTGAATTTAAATAGGCAGTAGAGAAATATCCCGGAGGCAATAAAGGGTGTCGACAGACATTTCTTGAGCACTAACAACCATGTTGAAAATCACATACATTAATACAAAAATAATTAGTCACAATCTTTAGGAAACACTTTAAAATGAAAATTAAAGCTACTTACATGCCTTTTAACATAAAATGGACAATATAAACCATTCCAAATAGCTGAAAATTTTCATCAAAACACTGTGGCTTACATCTACATTTAGAAATACAAGCTTTCAATTAATATTTCAAACGTATTACTACTTTTGATCGTATTACACACCATTTACACAGTCTTCTTTCATAAAAGCAATATCCATTCACATGAAACAATATAAAAATTCTTAATAAACTTTGATCACTCTATAGTTAATCCCCATGATTAAAATTTTTAGAGAGCTGGGTTTGACGGTTGTTACAACATGTTATAATTATAGCTGTATATATCATAACACTTGAGAAGAAAATGACAGAAATCACTTGAATTTCATTTCATTTTGCTAGGTTATTGATTTTTACTGCTCCAACCACGTAAAATTGCAAGCTTAACTTTGTTATCAGTAACAAGGTTTTGTATTTTCCAAATTAAATACAAAAGTGGGAACTATAGAATTAAAAACAGGAGATTCAGGAACACAAGTAAATGAGATAAATGTATTAATTTAAGTGCAATGGACTCACCTACGTTCACATTTAATCTTGAATACTTCCAAAATTTCCCCCTTACGTATGAAAGAAAATTTGCTCACACCTTTATGCCTGTAACTGAGTGCTAGTTTCTGGTCTTATTTCTCCATCTCTTTCCATTTACTACTCCTAATTCTTCTATCAATATACATCAAACTTCATTCTTCACAAATATGCCTCATATATACCAAGCAAATGTTTTACATGCATTCTTTCTTCCAATGAATCCCAACCCAGCTCGTTTACCATATCAGTTACTGATTGTGTTCTGCCATAATGTCCTTAAACAAATCTATCTGCTCTCCTTTGCACCAACTCCTGTATTTCATATGCAAAATGTGAGACCGATATTACACCAACATACTCAAGTGATGGTCTAACCAAGTTTTAACATCTAAATTCTCTCACTTGCTAAAGCCACTCATTATCATCTCAGAAAATAAAGCACACTAAAATCTCAGTTTACTAATTGTTCGTTGTGTTCTGCGCAAGTGGTTTGTTATTAAATGTTATGCCAAGATATTTACACTGTCATCAACAAGTGATTCTTTCCCTATCCTGCGATCATACGAAACCTTCATTTTTCTGTTCGAGTGCCTAACAAATTGACTGTTTTTATCAATTATCTTCATCCCATTTTGATCTTAAATAAAGGGATTACTGACATACTCAAAGCACTATACCTTTTCATGTCTGCAGCTGAAATAAAGCATTTATCCACCTGTCTCCCATTCGCTGCTCAATCTTCTCTTCCTAAATTGTGTTTTCCGTTTGCAGTCATCTCAGTTTCAGATGTTTGCCCCACAATTTTAAATCAGCTAGTGCAGCAATTTATTAGTAATGTGGATGTCACATTAATGGTTGAGTTACTGTTTGTCAACTTATATGTCAATAATGATTTACTTATAAGGCCAGTTATAAATAACTTGATGCAATAAATCAGTACAAATTCTAAAACACCAATCTCCTTTGCTGGTGGTACTTACCATGGCCAGTGCTTTGAGCCGTTCGATGTAATGTTCAGGTAAATGTGACAGATCAGTCTCTCCTTCTTGGTCCTGAAACACACAATATTTCAAATAAAAAATTATATCTAAAACATGGTGATTCAATACATATTATATACAACACAATGACGAAAAATGTTTGTCGTGTAACAAAAGCATGGAAGCACCATTTTGACATAGTGGTAAAGCACTGCCACACAGTATTTGGTATGATAGTTCAGTTCCAAGACATCCTGATTATTGTTTTGAGATGTTTTTCTACATGAGAGTGTTGTTCAAAAACTACACATTTCAGTTACAATAATTTAATTTAATTGTAACCAAGTGCACACCCAAGTGTCAATTTCCCTAAACATCCCCTTCCAATTTTTTGTGATGTTTTGTATCCTGAATTCTGAGAGTGCAATATCACACATGGAACAAAGTTTACACATTACACAGACAAATTTTGAAACATGCCTTCCTTTAGGATGGTGTCAATGGGGTGACAGCATTACTATAATAATGTCTCAATATAAATGACTCCAGATAATCAGATATCCTACCTAGTAGATGTATCTGTAAGAAGTTTTTATGATAACAAATTAATTAGCACAGAATTCATTCACATTATTTTAGCCTTTAATTGATTATAATACAAACTCAGTTTCTGCAGCACAATAACCCCTCATTAATTAAAGACACTACATTTCAGACTTGATGTGTTGATAAGGAAATCATATAAACTATTGTTTTCAATGTTCTAATAGCCAGGATGGAAATTTCAAAGTACTTTACTTGAAACAGAAAAAAAAATCTGTTTTACCCAATCACTATAACAGCAGCTATAGTTATTAATAAACATTTAGGCCATTAATAAGACTGAAAAATTTGTCCTCCTCACATAGCTATAATAAATTCTGAATCTATCTTTCAATCTTTAGTCCGATTTTCACAAAAGATTATGTTAAGGAAAATTTCTTCTTTAATGTTTTAAAAGAAACATCAATCTTAACAGTTACATATAACACCACCTCCTCCAGCTCCTTTAGCATTAATAACTCCTGTTAATCAAGATTAATTTCATATTTTCAATAACTGTTTCACTTATTTCATTTAATTGTGATCGAGCATCAGTACTGATGGACATTACCATTTCACAATTTTTAAAAAATTCAAATTCTTTGCGAGCAATATCATCCCTAACGTGTCGTGCAACAGTCAAAATTTGAGTTTTTATATCATGTACAAGTATCAGTTACAATTTATGGTCACAAATTCTTGCCAATAAGAATTTATCAAAGATTAATCATGTCAACTGACTTCTAGTGTTGATATTTCGCTATGGAATCATGACTTCAACAATTGGATGACTGATTTTCAAGGACTTGTGATGACCGGCTGCATTGTCGGTTAACATTAGAGGGTATTCTGTAACATAAGAGTTCTTAAACCAATCACTGAAAGAGTCTTCTGTGATTCATATTTTGTTAGTGACCTTCCAAAATACTGGTAAATGATTTTTTACTTCACTTATTAAAAACAGATGGATTTAATTATTTATAAACAAGCACAGACTTCATGATATGACCATTTGCAATCACACAAAACTACAAGGCAAACCGGTCTTTGGCATCTTTAAATCTGGGTGCAGCCTTTTCTGTTTTCTATAAACCTGTCTCCTCTGCATTAAATACAATGGAATACATTCATTTTTCACAGATCCCAATATACATGACTAGTTTTGTGGGATGTGGAAAGGTGACAATTTAGAGATAAACAATTGCATAAAAAATAGATGTATACACCAGAAGATGCACTGTCACAATAATATGTACATTACTGTAATTACATTTACACAAATTACGAGAAATTAAATTACTTTGTAGGTACCTTAAAAATAGATTCCTGAATGGAGTAGGAGGAGTTGTTAATTGAAAATTCTTTTAATTTCTTCCTAAATTTAATCTTATCCCCTGCCAGATGTTTAAGTAAAATCGGGCCTCTTCTTAAACAAATGACAACAACTTGCAATCCTTGCAAAGATCATTTCTAGTTCCAGTGCTATAATTGTGTATTTTACTATTTTTTTCAGGGTATAAATGGTTACTACAACAGAAATTAATGTGTTTTTTGTGCTTGACAAACAATGTTAAAATTCCTAACTTCTTTAAAAGCTCCAGAACATTAATGCATATAACATTAAATAATGAAAATAAGAAAAATAAAATAGTTTCTTCACCTATTGCTGAAATTGCTGTAAATTTGGCTGTTCCCAGCTGTTTTAGTAAGTCAGAGAATACATCCTCCAATTTACAGAGTAAAAATATTTGGAACAAAACATCAGAGCTCTATTATGGAAATTTTTAATAAGCTTGGAGAAATTTACAAAACTTGGTTTCCAGAAAAATGTGTGGAAACTACCCAGGACAAAATCTGAATTTGCAACCATTATCTCTTGTCATATCAGTGCTTCAATGGCCTGAAACAAATTATTAACATTTCCAACATAAAAAAAAATTAAGGATGAGCCGTGTAGTAAATAATCAGTATAAAAAGGCCAACAGATTTGCGTTTCCCCTGACTATAAATTAGATTGAGATATTAATTTTTGATTTTGTGAATATTGTAAACTGAAAAAGGAAAACGAAGTAAAGGTTGAATGGAGATGTATGTTAATCCTAAAGTATCAGACAATTAACAAAAAAGAAAAAAGAAAAAAGACTAAGTTATAGTACATACATTTAATCTCATCCTAATGGTAATTCTGCTTGGAAGTTATTTGGTAGAAGAATTTCGAGTGGCACATGGAAGGGAAAAGTTGACCAAGACCACAAACTAGTACTCGATTTCACAGATAAAGCAGTGGGAAAATTTTATTTTGTGGGTAAGGGAGTCAGATATTGGAATGAATTACCAAGGGAAAAGCTGAATAGTTGTTGAAATGCAGTTAAAGAATTAGAAATTGTAGAAAACAAAAGTAGATAGGTGGTGAAAAAACATTTAAGAAATTTAAGGTAAAACTTAATAAGAAAAGAGAAAAGAGATATATAGGAAATTGCTACCAGAGAATGCGATTTAGTGAAATTAAATACGGATATAAGATTTTTGTGCAAATAAAAAATATAAGCAGAGTGGTAAAAGAGAGAATGGAATATTAGAATTTACACAAAGACAGAATAGATGAAGGAAAGTAATGATTTAAAAGATCAAGAGACAATATATTTGTCACTGCAAAGAGAGAAAGGTGGAGGTTTTTAAATCACAGGAAGGAGTGTTTTCAAACAAATTCAGAAGCAAAATAAGAGAGTGGATAAAAGGATTCTTTATTGGGATCAAGCCTTACCAAAAGTCCTTCCACATGAAGTGAACTGCACATATAATATTAAATAGTTCCTATACCATTTACAGAAGAGTTTCAAGTGGACTCCAGAGCAAGGTTAGTGCCATTTTAAGGGACTGTAAAATTCTAGTAGTAATCAGGAACCTCTGACCTACTGGACTGAATACGAAGACTGTACCTTTTTCCTGCTGCAGTAAATCTGCCATTTCTTCTCTGCTGGTAGACTCAACATAGCCGCCTTGTTTGGAGCTGTCAAGTCCAGCTCTTCCTGAAAAATAAAAAAAATATAACAGAATCATTATACTAGTCAATACTGACCGTGAAATTAATGTAAGTAATATCTAGTAATGAAAATAAACACAGAAAATTATTGATCCAATGGAAACATAGTGCTGGTTAGTGAATTAAGATTAAGAAACCATCGATGATCATAAATGAGGCAGGGCAGTGATTGTCAATGTGGAATTGTTGTTAGCTGCAGCTCAATTTAGATTCCCAAAACTCCCTTTATTCTTCTGCTAATGAAGGGTTTACATCCAAAAATTTCAATGTTTTGTATGTATCTTTTTGTGTTGATACTGGCCCATATAATCTCTGGCAACCAACACTACTTTTCTGTGGCCTTATTTCTATTTTAAAGTAGGTATTAAAAACTTTTCAAGGCACCTATTGATTTAGACAAACAATGCAAACAGTTATCGAAGTGAGGTATAAACTTGACACTGCAAAACTTCATCACAGGGAACGTTTACAAACGGAAAGTTAGTCAGCATCAGTACTTTTGAAAATTCACCAATCTTTAATGGTTTGTAGTGGAACAACAATCGGTCATGACCTACAATAATGAATTATTTTGTTATCCGATGGAAGGGTAAGTGACATCATTGATCCTCCCATTGTGGAATAATATCACTACGGATGTCTTAAAAATAGCAGGATGTGACATTGTACCTTATCTTGAAATATTAATTTGAGACTGGAGAAGTGACTGGAAAAAAAGGGGTGACAAATAGGGTAAAAAATTACAGATTAATCAGTTTGACATCAGTGGTATATAAATAACTGGAGAGATTGAATGCAACCACATCAGAAAAGTCTGTGAATGTAAGTTGTTTTCAAGTCAACAATACATGGCTCTGTGCAAAGATTTTCCTGCAAATCACAGCTAGTAGGCTACTGTATATGGAAGATATTTTGGATGAGGTGGACAAGTAAGGCCAAATTGATAGTGTAATATTAAATCTTTTGTCAAGGCTTTTGGTGGAATGGGCCACAAAATGGCAATAATTAAGGTAAAACTTATTGGAATGGATGAAAAAGTTATTTGTCGGATAGTAAAACTCTTAAAAAGAACAAAAGGAACTGTAGGAAATACACTATCAAAAGAAGTGGAAGTGAAAATGGAAGTGCCACATGGTAATATATAGGGACCACATTATTCTAATTAATGATTGCATTTATGTTTTACTGTTAGAAGTTAGATTGTTTGAAGATGACAATGTTATACAATAGGATCAAAATGGGAGAAGGCTGGAAGGTGATCCAGATGGCGTATCTTATCTGGGTAGTAGAAGTGGGATGAAAACATGGAATGAAGATAAATGCAAAGAAGAGTCAACTTATTAGATACACAGAACTATTATAATTTTAAGGCAGGGAAGGAATTTCCTGTTGAAATGTAAACATCTTGGCATAACATTTGATAACTAAACAGCTGGGCAGGACACATTGGGTAGGTAGTAGGAAAAGATTAAAAATTCTTCACTTGTTGGAGAGAGCGATGAGGGGATATACTAGAGAACTAAAGAAACTGGGTTACAAAACTATGGTCAAATCTTTGTTTGAATATCGTGGTGTAGTATGGGACCCACATTTTTGGTATCAAATACAGATGCTGCAGGGGATGAAAAGAAGGGCTACCAGATTTGCCTGTAGATGTTACCACGGAAAACAATCAGTGATACGATAAAAGGGCTGGAATGGGATTCATTGGAAGACACAAGGACAGTGAGTGAGCGAGTCAAGGGAGTCATATATTGGTTAAGAGGCATGAAAAGATATTTGTACTAGAATTAAGAGAGGTGTATGGTTAGAAAAATATGGCGATGACCACAAGCTAGAACCCAATTTCTCACATAAGTGTGAGAGAAGATTTTTTTCATAAGTAAGGGGGTCAGGGATTGGAATAAATTAAAGAGAGAAATGGTGAATAATTTATCACAAACCCTGAAGGAAATTAAAGATGAAATTCATACAGGGCAAAAGCAAGTATGTAGAGGAGAGGAAAAAGTGGATGTCTATGGAAATTGTTACCATAGTGAGAGTTCCATCACAATAATATAAAACTAGTGTAAGCCCGTGACCTTTTTTTGCGTATTATCATGGGTCTAGAACAGTTTCATTTTTTAGGGTCAAAGATTATGACAGATTGACCTGACCTTACCAAATATGAAATAGATCTGTATTTCACCCTTAGAGTAAATAAAATCTCTTGAGCTTGAAGAAGTCCAAACTATTAATAGACGCATTAAACACAGACAGGGACAATCACACTGTTGTTTAATTGTTTTAAAGGTTGAAGACTCGAACTTGGTGAAATGCAAACTTGACTTGTATTTGAACTTTAAAGTCCACTCTGCAAAATTTGAAGAATTCCTGTTCATTTCAAAAGCATCATTTTTTTTTATTGAGGATGGGCATTCATAATGTAAAGCATTCATTATAGTGTATGTAATGGACAGAGAAATTAATATAGATCCCACATTATTAAGTAGTCGAGCATTAACGAAGAAATGAATTGCCAGTATACTCAATTCAGTAACATATTTGGCCTGATGTCCACTTTAAACAACCTAATAACTTACGTACAGCGAACATGAACAAACACCATTAACTAAAGTGGTCAGTAAAAAAAAGGTAAATGATTCATTATGTATAAACATTGATCAAGCAACAACATTATCGAAAGTTTTAATTAAATTTAAATTTAGCCTAGGTCGGAATGACAACTGGCATTCGTAGTTACAGCAGAGACCAAGAGTAATTTAAGTTTTAAAATGTTGCTTTCATTAGCAACATGTTACTAAAAAGCAGTTCCACATTTTTTCAGCCGTACAGTTTCTTGATATTTTATTAACTTTATGAAATTCTACATAAAGCAAAGTTAATGAATGTATTATGGCAATTAATTTGATAGCAATTGCTTAGCTATTAAATTGTCGACATAACCTCAAATGTCTTCTAATCGTTTCTCTGGTGGCTGTTATTGTTGCGAGCGAAGGCAAACACGTGACACCGTTCTCCAACCAATAGCTATCGAAGTGAGGTAGTGAGTGAACTTAGGAAATTATACAGCAGAGTAAATAACGTCGAAATTAAATAACGTTGGGTCACTAACCAACTAATCGTCACAAGCTACGGTTTTACGAGTGTATTAATGCTAATTTATGATCCTTTATACTGTTTGAAATGTCAGCTTTGGTGGTCAGCAAGTGTGCACTCACCACTAGCTCGGCGAACTTGGCGTCCAGCTCCTCCGGCGCTGGCATGGGTTGCGTGGGCGTGAGCGACAGCGTGCCCGCCTGGTCCACCACGCAGTATGTGATCTCGGGGGGCTCCGCATCCTGGAACACACATACACAAACTGTCAAAAATATTATCCTCTCCACAAACGTACAAGTTTTTGCACCATATTTACCAGTACAATCTAGGATAAAGTATAAAAAAT
>CM061918.1:45092971-45226749 GCA_031002005.1 Vandiemenella viatica | reverse complement strand
GGTTGTTAGATGTCGGTAGCTATGGGGGTGTGGGAGATATGGGGGTTGAAAGTGATCGACCTGTGGCAATTTCATACTTCTGCCAAAGACAAAAGTGTCATGGTGTATCACTTTTCAGCGAAAACTATAGATCACAGATAACTGGCGTTAGTGTGGAGTAGTAGCACAGAGTCACCTTTCGGTCACAACAGCGGCCGAATTACAGAAACTGTGTTACTGTGGTAGATATGGTGGTTGTAAGTGGCCAACCAAGGATATTTTCGTATTTCGACTGTCTCCGCATATGTCACTTTTCTGCCACAACTACATAGCATAGAACATTGGTGTTTGTGTTTGGTAGTAGAATCGTATCTCATGTAGTGCACTATGGTTGTTAGATGTCTGTAGCTATGGGGGTGTGGGAGATATGGGGGTTGAAAGTGTTCGACCTGTGGCAAT
Source organism: Vandiemenella viatica (assembly GCA_031002005.1). Classification (NCBI taxonomy): domain Eukaryota; kingdom Metazoa; phylum Arthropoda; class Insecta; order Orthoptera; family Morabidae; genus Vandiemenella; species Vandiemenella viatica. Next base: position 45,226,311 of record CM061918.1, on the reverse strand, counting down.
TTCATACTTCTGCCAAAGACAAAAGTGTCACGGTGTATCACTTTTCAGCGAAAACTATCAATCTCAGATTACCGGCGTTTTTGTGTGGTAGTAACACAGAGTCACCCATCAATCACAACGTTGGCCGAAATTCGGTAACTGTGGGAGTGTGTGAGATATGGTGTTCGAAATTGGTCGATCATGAATATTTTCGTATTTCATCCAAAGACTTGTGTGTATCCGTAAATTTTACTTTGCTGCCGGAACCACATAGCGCAGAAGACTGGTATTTGTGTGTGGTAATAGTATCGAGTCTCCCATCGTGCATTATGGTGGTTAGATGTCTACAGCTGTCAATATGAATACTTTACAATCACGAAACGAAGTTGTGGGTACCAGCTATTATATTATAAATGTGGAAGTAAGTTTCTGTCTTTTTGTTACGTTTTGACGACTAAATGGCTATATCAATATTGATGGAATTTAACAATGAAATAGTGTAGGAAGGACACAGGACATTTTTCGGCATGAATAACAGTTTTAGTCACGAAATTTTAAGAACTTATCGAATGATGAAAGACAGACAGATTCGTTTGTTAGTGTGTAGTGTTACGTTGGTTGCTCAGTCACGCAATCTGTTAGTGTTTGATTTATTAATAAATTTCGATAAGAAACAAAACTTATTATTTAGTATAGAAGTCAATTTGCTCTGCACTGTACTATTCATTTGTGTCTGTATAAAAGTTTCTGGCACCAATTTGTCTTCCTTTTTGACATGCCTTACGGACGTAACCTGGCCTAAGGTGCAGGTCTAGAAGACAATGTGCTGCTATTAGATTATAAGATTCAGATGCTCATGTTGAATAAAGAAGAAAAACCAAGCTGAAATAAAGCTGCCATCAGTTAACCCCCCCCCCCCCCCCCACACACACACACACACATCCCCGCACCTTCGCTTACTTTTCTGTTTTTAAATATGTTGTAAATTGATTCTCTTCATGAGACAGATTAGATGATAGGATGATATAATGATGGCTTTCCATCGTATTATGTCAACTCGGTGTTGTTTGGGCAAATCTTACGTTACTAACAGTTTTCTATATCCAATTCTGGAATTGAAACTCCAAGTCCACGCGTACGAAGTCGCGGGTAACAGCTAGTTGTATAATAAATTCAGAAAGTGTTATTGTGATAGATTTTATTTACGCTAACTTTGTTTATGACAGCAAATCTGCAAATCAAGTTGCATAGATAGCTATATTTGATTTATGGAAATAAATTATATATTTTATCTATCATCATTCTCAGATTTAGTTTATAAGACAAAGTATATGACAATTTTTCTAAGGACAGCACCAAATTTACTTTAATTTGTAATAAATAAAGATAAATATTGGAGATGCAAAAAAAAAAAAATAAATTTTAGTTAAAAAAAATATTTTAGTTAAAAAAAAAAGGGAACATCACAATCAAGTTGGAGACATGTGAATTGAAGCTGTAAATAATATAAAATATCAGTCTGTTCTTCTGAGTTCTGCAAATTTCAAACATCACTTAGGTAAATTTAAATTAATTATTCATATGAAACTAAAGTTCATAATAAAATTAAAATACCTTTTCAAATTTTCTGGCAAGTTCCTTCTCATCTTCATTTCTGACCATTTCAAAGAAATCTAGATGTCTGTTAAACAGATTGAGAAAATATTTGCTTAGTATTTGGAGAACAGTAAATATGACATCAAAATGTAAGAGAAAATACTGTAAGACAACTTTAAAACTAACAAGGATAAGAGAAATATACCCATCGCTTAGTTTCTCACATGCTAAGCGTTTTATTGCATCATCACAGCCTTCCTGAAGGCAATTAATGGCTTTACCTCCCTTATCCTCATTTGTCTTGAGAAGTTTAATACATAAGTTATTTATTTATTTTTTTATCATTTGAATATAACACTTCTTGGCACGTATCTGATTCTTAACTGATCTGAAGAAAATATATTGAAAAACCAGTTGTTATACTTCTAATATGAAGCCAAGCAGATACCTTTTATGATATATATTTACAAATATGCAGAAGTGTTTATTAATAATTAGCCATTAATGCCCTTAGAACAATTGTTTCCTCCATACAGATTAAATCTTTCTTTTAAATCAAAACAAATTTAGCAGTTAAAGAAACAATTATCAGTGAAATCACGTCAACAAAATTCACATAGTACAGTATTTTTAACAAAAGAAAAGTCCAACTTTCATCTGGTGAATACAGAAAAACTATGGCTTATCCTACTGAGGGAGAAATGATTTCTCTCCTTTCAAAACTATCCTTTTATTCATTATATAATCTCTTGCTACAAAGCTCATTTTGTTTTTAAGTAGGTTTGAATTTCCTTTTTTCATATTAATAAGCTTAGTTTTCTCTGCATTCACAGTATCATACAATTTAAAGCAAAATATTTTGACAGATATTTGCAACTACTTGAAACTTAGAATTTCAATTTAAGCAGCTTATGAAGTAACTTTGTTGGTAGTATATCACTTTACCTTACTTTGAAAAATAATTGTTTTGAAGAAGCAAATTCTAGCAGATATCAGGAGTATGGATAAGTTTGTTACAGAGGAATGGGGATGAAATATTTTTTGAAAAGATAGTGCTTTCTATAGGTCCAAGGGTTCAAACATACTGCTCTGTACACAGTAAGACTAAAATAAATAGCTGTAAAAAACCTCAAGAAGTGTTATAACAGCTGCGTAAAAAAATTTAATTTATTTTGATACAGTTTTTATAAAGTTCGGTTACCATAAAAACACATTTACCAATATTCTAATTAATTAATAGCATATAAATCTATAATATTAAACACACAATTGAGTAACTGTGTCTACAATTTCAATAAAATTCTTTCCAACCTGTCCAAAGTCTCATTTTCATGGCCTCGGAGTTTGTCGATGATTGGCTGTATGCCTAACATGAGGAACTCGTATCGCAGGTGCAGTCTGAATTCCAGGTTCTCCTGGCCTGGACCATAATTGAGTACTGCATTCACAAAGGACATGATGGCTGTCTTGAGATTTACTTCATCTCGGTAAATACCGGTACTTCGGTCCAGGTCATTCACAATTCCCTGTTGAGAAAAATGGCACGGAAATTAGACTGTATTAAATATTTTCACTATAGTCAGTAAAATAAAATAACAAAAATGTATATAGCTTAGCTTTCATGCTTCATCTTCTAAATTAAGATACTAGAACCGACAACAGTTTCGAATATGTTTCTGTCAAATATGACATGTAATACAATATCTTTCAGTACTAAAAAATTAAAGTTTTTTTCTGAATAAATTGTTTGTAATACCTATCATATGAGAAAAGAATACAACACTTGCATTAAAGTCAGTTATCTGTCTCTGACATCACAGGCAATCATTTCAAGGGATTTACCTGAAAATAACTATTACTCAAAACATTGGCCAATATATAATCATGAAAAAAATTATAATTCTGATCCGATAGTGGAGTATAAGAAATATGAGATAGCCACTCAATTGTATTTGCTATTACTGTGCAAACTGTTTAGTCTGAAAAACTGCCCGACATGAAATAAATATTGACACAGACCACATTCTAAGTAATAATTTAAACACCAGAAAAATTTGCGTAACATATTAACAAATGCAAATAAAGTGACAGGGCTGTTTAGTTTTATAGTTCTTTACTTTTACTTAAATTTAAGTGTATTACAATTTTAATCATAAATTTACTGAAACACAGAAGAAAGTGATGTTGCAAGGTACTGAAAAGAAAACCTTTAAGCAGAATATGGAAATATTGAAGATAAATAATACAGAATGGGTGACAGCAACAACTGAAATTAATTTTACTTTGTAATAAACAAATGATCATCATGAAACATGTGAGAAAAATTTATTTCAGTACATTCCAAAAAAGTGAATTGTTATTGTTATCATTTCTGTTATATTACATGTCCTCTATTTTGTTTATACTCATTTATACTGATATTTTGTTTATACTGTTCAATTGTTTCTTTATATCTTCCCTCTCATATATTAATAAGAACATATGTTTCCTAGTAATGATTATAATGACAAATTTTGGAACAAATTTCTAGCCCCTCTCGATACATTTTTACTGCAGTTCAAGAAAATATTTTACCAACCTGGAACCGCGTCCTTTCGGCAGCGAACTGCTGGTAATGGAGCATCGCTTGGAGGACCTTGCGGTGTCCGCCTGGGACAAGGCAGACCGCTCCCAGGATCTCTAGGACAGCGATCTTTGTTTTGATATTCTCTGTGCTGAGGCTCTGGGCAATGGTGTCGATTGCTGTTGGATGTGCGAGGACATGTGCTCTGCCATTCTGAAAAAAGAGGGAGAAGTTAAATTGTCACTACTTTCTTATATTGTTTAATACAGTTCATACATTTTTAACTTGAGATAGTAACACGAGATTTGAAAAAAAGACAAAATCTCGTTAAACTGTGAAGTTCAAATTTAACAAACAGGAAAAAAGTTCTTTTTCCCACTGGAAGATGTTATGGAGTAGTGTTGTAGAAATAAATTTGCCACCAAACAAACTTTTCTTTTGTTTTACATTACAGTAGTCTAGGAGCTAGTAATGAAAATATCAGAACAAGAAATACCAAATTCCACTAGGTTTATACGTAAAATGTATTTCGGAGTCTAAATTTAAAGAGGGAAAAAACAACCAGAATTATATAATGCAGCATGACATTCGAGCATATGTTTGTTTTTTGATGTATTTATTCTGCAAAAAGAATAATAATATTTTGATGATAGTGAGAAATAAAATGGTTTAAGGCAATATGAAAACAAAAGTAACTGTGAGTTAACCCGAAATACTGTAAATCGTGTTAACCTTTTTTTATTTTATTTTATTTTGTTCTATGTCTTCAATTTATTACATTACAATGATTCATAGTAAACTTCAAAGACTGATATATTTTCTAATAGCAATTCTTACTTAGAGCAACAGTGATCATCCAAGACAGTTCTAAAGTGTTAGGAATATGACACCGACTCAAAAGTGCAGACTTTAAATACCTCAAAGATTGATGTGTACATTTTCCATATTAACTTTACAGTTATATGAACCAATAAAAGGCAATCCAGTGCAATTTGATACGAATACTGTGTATTACCGAGTTGTTCATGAGAGCCTTGACACATCCAATTAGAGAGGTATGCACAGAGCTGCCAGCCGTGTGATAGTCCATTCGGGACAGGAAGTCGAGAAGTGCGGGCAGCCCGTCCAGCTCCACGAAGCGGAGCACGAAGCTGTGAGGCTGTGTTCTCAGAGCGGTCTTTAGTGCGTCCAGCTGCCTAGTCCGAGACCGTATCTCGTCCTCCGCGTCCACTGTGGGGTACTGCAGCTGCAAGTACAAAAACTAATCAACACCCACATCAAACATAAGACCTTGGTAAGCAAGTCATTGGATGGTTCTTCCAGATACTGATGATTGCAACTCAATTAATTAGTTCTTCAATTTACAGGTTATTGTCATACAGCTACCACGTGATTTTTTAACCTATCACCATATGGTGATTATTAATAAAACTATGAATGGATTTATGAGTTCAATTACATAAAAAAAGACCAATGGGACACTTTTCATCTAGCTTTTTTATTTTCAGCAAAATCTTCATAACAAAAGACGGATAGACATCAACTTCGTCCAGAGATAGTAAAGGACATCACAAAAAAGTGATTAAACTTTAGCAAACAGAACTACTTGGTAAACATTCCTGCTTGACGACTGTTCCTGCCTGTCATTGCCGTGAGTTTAAGTAGGCACTAGAGAAACATCCAGAAGACAATAAAGGGTACCAACAAACATTTCTTGAGCACTAGCGATTGATGTTGACAGTCAAATTAATACAAAAACAATTACAGTCGTTAGGAAACTCTCTAAAATGGGAATTAAAGCTATTTACACGCCTTTAAACATAAAATTGGCAACATAAACCACTTCAAACAGCTGAAAACTGTCAACAAAACACCGTGGCTTATATCAACATTTAAAATTACAAGCTTTCAATTAATATTTCAAATGTATTACTACTTTTGATCAGATTACATATCATTTACAAGGTCTCCTTTCATAAAAGCAACATCCATTCACATTTTTTTGTTTTGCTGTTGTCAGTCTTTCGACTGGTTTGATGCAATCCTCCATCCTTTCCTATCCTGTGCTAACCTATTCATTTCTACATACCCCTTACAGCCCACATCCTCTGTTATCTGTTTCATATATTCTAATCTCTGTCTTCCTCTACAGTTTTTACCTTCGACTGTTTCCTCCACTAACAAATTAACCAATCCAGCATGTCTCAAAATATGACCTACCAGTCTGTTTCTTCTTTCTGTAAGCTTCTTATACAAACTTCTTTTCTCAACCATCATTTCCAAAACTCTTTCATTTCTTACTTTGTCTGTCCACTTAATTTTCAGCATTCTTCTGTAGCACCACGTTTCAAATGCTTCAATTTTTTTTCATTTTTTTTTCACATTCACATAAAAAAATATAAAAATTCTTAATAAACTTTGATCGCTCTATATAGTTAATCCCTAACATTAAAATTTATATAGAGCTGGGTTTGATGGTTGTTACAACATGTTGTGATATATACAGCCATATTTGTAACACTTGGGAAGATAATGGCAGCAATCACTTGAATTTCATTTCTTTTTGCTGTGTTAGTGATTTTTACTGTTCCAACCACGTAAGATTGCAAGCTTAATTTTGTTATCAGTAACAAGGTTTTGTATTTTCCAAATTAAATATAAAAGTGGGCACTATAGAATTAAAAATAGGAGATTCAGGAACAAAAGTAAATCAGATAAATGTATTAATTTAAGTGCAATGGGCTCGCCTACTTTCACATTTAATCTTGAATTCTTCCAAAGTTTCTCCCTTAACTATGACAGAAAATTTGCTCACACCTTTACGCCTGTAACTGAGTGCTGGTTTCTGGTCATATTTCTCCATTCCTTACCACTTACTACTCCTAATTCTGCTACCAATATACATCAAACTTCATTCATATACACCAAGCAAATGTTTTACATGCATTCTTTCCTCCAATGAATCCCAACCCAGCTCGTTTACCGTATAATTTACTGATTGTGTTCCGCGATGATGTCCTTAAACAAATCTATCTGCTCTCCTTTGCACCAACTCCTGTATTTTATATGCAAAATGTGGGACTGATATTACACTAACATACTCGAGTGATGGTCTAACCAAGTTTTAACATCCAAATTCTCTCACTTGCTACAGCCACTTATTATCATCTCAGAAAATGTAGCACACTAAAATCTCAGTTTACTAGTTGGTCGTTGTGTTCTGTGCAACTGGTTTGTTATTAAATGTTATGCCAAGATTTTCACACTGTCTTCAATAAGTGATTCTTTTCCTATCCTGCATCATACAAAACCTTCATTTTTCTGTTGGAGTGCCTAACAAATTGACTGTTTTTAGCAATTATCTTCATCCCATTTTGATCTTAAATAAAGGGATTACTGACATACTCAAAGCACTATACCTTCTCATGTCTGCAGCTGAAATAAAGCATTTATCCACCTGTCTCCCATTCGCTGCTCAATCTTCTCTTCCTAAATTGTGTTTTCTGTTTGCAGTCACCTCAGTTTCAGATGTTTGCCCCCACAATTTTATATCAGCTAGTGCAGCAATTTATTAGTAATGTGGATGTCATATTAATATCTTTCAACTTGTATGTGAATAATGATTTACTTATAAGGCATATAGTGAGGCCAGGTAGAAATAACTTGATGCAACAAGTTGGCACGAAGTCTAAAACACTAATCTCCTCTGCTGGTCGTACTTACCATGGCCAGTGCTTTCAGCCGTTCGATGTAATGTTCAGGTAAATGTGACAGATCAGTCTCTCCTTCTTGGTCCTGAAACACAGAATACTTTGAATAAAAAATTATATCTAAAACATGGTGATTCCATACATGTTATATACAACACAGTGATGAAAAATGTTTGTCATGTAACAAAAGCATGGAAGCACCATTTTGACATAGGGGTTAAGCATTGCCACATAATATTTGGTGTGATAATTCAGCTCCCAGACATTCTGATTATCGTTTTTCTACATGAGAGTGTTAGGTTGGCACAGGGCCGGCGTTAGGGGGGGGGGGGGGGTAAGCGGGTCAAAAGTATCCGGGCCCGCCGGTTGATGGGGGATACTATTGGGGCCCTCAGGCCATGAAGCCAAGAACTACACACATCAGTGACCAATTACACCACCAAGTGGCAATTTTCCTAAACACCCATTTACAAATTTTCATGATTTTTTTTTTAACCCTGAATTCTAAGAGTGCAATATCAGACATGGAAAGAAGTTTAAACATTGCACAGACAAATTTTGAAACATGCCTTCCTTTAGCGTGGTGCCAATGAAATGACAGCATTACTGTAATGATATCTCAATATAAATGACTCCAGATAATCAGATATCCTACCCCGTATGTCTACAAGAAGTTTTTATGGTGATAAATTAATTAGTGCAGAATTCATTCACATTATTTTAGCCTTTAATTGATTATAATACAAACTCAATTTCTGCAGCACAATAACCCCTCAAAACACCTTAAAAACACTACATTTCAGACATGATGTGCTGATAAGGAAATCATATAAACTAGTGTTTTCAATGTTTTAATAGCCAGGATGTACATTTCAAAGTACTGTATTTTACTTGAAACAGAAAAAAATCTGTTTAACCCAATCACTGTAACATCAGCTTAAGTTATTAATAAACATTTAGGCCATTAATAAAAATCTGTGCTCTTCATGGAGCTCTAATAAATTCTGAATTTATCTTTCATTCTTTAGTCCGATTTCCACAAGAGATTTTGCTAAGGAAAATTTCTTCTTCAATGTTATAAATGAAACATCAATCTTAACAGTTATGTATAACACCACCTCGTCCAGTTCCTTTAGCATTAATAACTCCAGTTAATCAGGATTAATTTCATATTTTCAATGACTGTTTCACTTATTTAATTTAATTGTGACGGAGCAACAGATCAGCACTGATGTACATTATCATTTCACAATGTTTAAAAAGAATGAGTCATGTAGTAAAATAATCATCATAAAAAGGCCAACAAATTTTCATTTCCCCTAACTATAAATTAGACTGAGATATTAATTTTTGATTTTTTGAATATTGTAAACTGAAAAAGGAAAAAGAAGTAAAGGTTGTATGGAAATGTATGCTAACCCTAAAGTATCAAGGAGATTTTTAAAAAAATTGACTAAGTTATAGTATAATACTTTTAATCTCATCGCAATGATAATTCTGCTTGGAAGTTATTTGGTAGAAGAATTTTGAGTGGCACATGGAAGGGAAAAATTACCCAAGACCACAAACTAGCACTCGATTTCACAGATAAAGCAGTGGGAAAATTTTATTTTGTGGGTAAGGGAGTCAGATATTGGAATAAATTACCAAGAGAAAAGCTGAATAGTTGTTGAAATGCAGTGAAAGAATTAAAAATTGTAGAAAGCAAAAGTAGGTAGGCGGTGAAAAAACATTTAAGAAATTTAAGTTAAAGCTTAATAAGAAAAGAGATATATAGGGAATTACTACAAGAGAACGCACTTCAGTGCAATTAAATTAAATAAGGATATAACATTTCTGTGCAAATAAAATATATAAGCAGATCGGTAAAAGAAAGAATGGAATATTAGAATTAAAACACAGACAGAATAGATGAAGGAAAATAATTATTTAAAAGATCAAGAGACAATACATTTGTCACTGCAAAGAGAGAAAGGTGAAGGTTGTTAAATAACAGGAATGAGTGTTTTGCAAACAAATTCAGAAGAAAAATAAAAGTGAGGATAAAAGGATTCTATATTGGGATCAAGCCTTAAAGTCCTTCCACATGAAGTGAACTGGACACATAATATTAACTAGTTCCTATAACATTAACAGAAGAGTTTAAAGTGGACTTCAGAGCAAGGTTAGTGTCATTTTAAAGTACTGTAAAATTCTAGTAGTAACCAGGAACCTCCGACCAACTGGACTGAATACAAAGACTGTACCTTTTTCCTGCTGCAGTAAATCTGCCATTTCTTCTCTGCTGGTAGACTCAACATAGCCGCCTTGTTTGGAGCTGTCAAGTCCAGCTCTTCCTGGAAATTTTAAAAAAAATAAAAAATAACGGAATCAGTATACTAGTCAATACTGACTGTGAAATTAAGTAATAACTAGTAATGAAAATAAACACAGAAAATTATTGATCCAATGGAAACATAGTGCTGGTTAGTGAATTAAGATTAAGAAACCATCGCTGATCATAAATGAGGCAGGGCAGTGGTTGTCAATGTTGAATTGTTGTTAGCTGCAGTTCAGCTCATATTCCCAAAACTCACTTTATTCTTCTGCTAATCAAGGGTTTACATCCAAAAATTTCAACGTTTTGTATGTATCTTTTTTGTGTTGATACTGGCTCATATAATCCCTGGCAACCAACACTCCCTTTCTGTAGCCTAATTTCTGTTTTAAAATAGGTATTACAAACTTTTCAAGGTGCCTATTGATTTAGGCAAACGATGTAAACAGTTATCGAAGTGAGGTCTAAACTTGATATTGCAAAACTTCATCACAGGGAACGTTATGATAATTTACAAATGGAAAATTAGTTAGCGTCAGTACTTATGAAAATTCATCAATCTTTAACGGTTTGTAGAGAAACAACTATCGGTCATGAACTACAATAATGAATTATTTTGATAACCGGTGGAAGGGATAAGTGCCATCATTGATCCTCCCATTGTAGAATAATATTACTATGGATGTCTTAAAGATAGCAGGATGTGACATTGTAGCTTATCTTGAAATTTAGAATCTTGAGCATAGCTGCATTACAGCAATGGTAAAACTCGTATATGGTATAATAATAGCCAAACAGTTGCTTAAAATTTTTAATTTATTAATCTTAACTGCAGTTTCAACAAACATAAGCGTGTCTTCTTCAGAAGTAAATTTATAGGTTCATAGAGGGATGCAATATAAAACTTCTATCATTTTAGTGTGAACCTGCAATAAATTCTAGAATTCTAGAGCATGTCATATGCTCTAACGTTATGAAGTTTCTAGATGAAACGAGTTACTTACAGCAAACCAACACGGATTTCGGAAGAACCGATCGTGTGAAACGCAACTGGCTCTATTTTTGTATGATGTAATGAAAGTTATTGATGCAGGATCACAAGTTGATGCTATTTTCTTGGATTTCCAGAAAGCTTTTGACTTTGTACCACACAACCGACTTTTAGCGAAGATTCGAGCGTACGGTACATGTGATCAGATTTGCGAATGGATATGCGATTTTCTAACTGGTTGGTCACAGTATGTCATTGTTGATGGGGAAGCCTCTTCTAAGCTAGAAGTTACCTTGGGTGTTCCTCAAGGAAGTGTAATAGGACCACTTCTTTTCTTAATTTTTATAAACGAGCTTGGTGACAATGTTAATTGCAGGATGCGATTTTTAGCTGATGATGCATTTATTTATAAGGAAGTGAGGTGCTCTGACGATTGCTTAGAAATTCAGCGCAATCTGGATGTTATTTCGTAATGGTGCCGTAAATGGCAGCTTACAGTTAACTGCAAAAAGTGCAAGGCAACGCACATAAATTATAAAAAGACCCCATTTGCTCACGAGTACAAAGTTAACAATTAAGTTGTTGACACTGTGGATTCCCTGAAGTACCTAGGTGTAACAGTACAAAGCAACATGAAATGGGACTCGCACATAACTCCGTCGTAGGCAAAACTAATTCCAAACTACGATTCATAGGTCGTATTTTGAGAAGTTGTAATGCTCATACAAAGGAAATACCGTACAAAACACTAGTGCGTCCGCATTTGGAATACTGTTGTGGAATTTGGGATCCGTATCGCAAGGGATTGATTGACACATTAGAGAAAGTACAGAGGAGAGCCACTCGATTCGTGAGTGCTAGTTACAGTCCTTACGTAAGTGTCACAGAGCTGATACGTGGGTTGGGCTGGGATTGTTTTACGGACAGAGGCCGTTGTTTTCGTTTAAATGTGTTGGAGACTATACGAAAATCTTTAATTTACGAGTGCAACGAAATACTTCTTGCACCAACCTATTTAGGTCGCAATGTCAGGAGATAAGATTCAAGAAATAAGATGCCGTACTGATTCATTTATGTATTCCTTCTTTCCTCGTTCTGTCCGGGATTGGAATGCACAGAATTAGGATTGGTGCTTAGCACCCTCTGCCACACACAGTATTTGTGATTTGCAGAGTATGGATGTTGATGTAGATGTCAATAATTTCAGACAGGATTACTACTTGCGTCATTACATCCACTGTCTGCATAAGGCAAGAGATTTGTCTGCAGACAAATCTCCTGCCCTATGCAAACAGTGGATATAATGACACAATTAGTAATCCTGTTTGAAATTGAAATAGTGCAAGTTTGCACTAAAATGACAGAAGTTTTAAATTGCATCCCTCTATGAACCCATAAATGTACTTCTGAAGACAAGCTTATGTTTGTCGAAACTGCAGTTAAGATCAATAATTTAAAAATTTTAAGCAACTGGTTGGCTATTATTATATCGAATATTATCTTGGAATGTTAATTTGAGACTGGAGAATTGACTGGAAAAAGAGGGGTGACAAATAGGTTCAAAAATTACAGATCAATCAGTTTTACATCAGTGGGATATAAACAACTGGAGAGATTGAATGCAACCACATAAGAAAAGTCTGTGAGGAATGTAAGTGGCTTTCAAGTCAACAACATGGCTCAGTGCAAAGAATTTCCTGCAAATCACAGCTAGTAGGCTACTGTAAATGGAAGATATTTTGGATGAAATGGACAATTAAGGCCAAATTTATAGTGTAGCATTAAATCTTACCAAGTCTTTAGGTGGAGTGAGCCACAAAATGGCTGTAATTGAGGTAAAACCTATTAGAATGGATGAAAAAGTTATTTGCTGGATAGCAGTACTCTTAAAAGTAACAAAAGGAAGTATAGGCAGGACCGGCGTTAGGGGGGGTTAAGCGGGGCAAAAGTACCCGAGCCCCGGGCTACCAAAGGGGGGCCCCGCCGGCCTGGGTGCCTAAATAAATAGAAATCAAACACAAATTTTAAAATCTGCACCAATAATTTTAAACATTTTTGTATTAAAATGTTCTGAATTTATACATAAAAAAGAAAGTGTAAAGTAAAAATATTTTTTGGGGGGCGGGGGGGGAAAGGGGGGGCCTAAGATCGCATACCCGGGGCCCGAGAATCCTACCGCCGGCCCTGAGTATAGGAAATACACTATCAAAAGAAGTGGAAGTGAAAATGGAAGTGCCACATGGTAATATATAGGGACTACATTATTCTGATGAATGATTGCATTGATGTTTTACAGTTAGAAGTTAGATTGTTTTAAGATGACAATGTTATACAATAGGATCAAAATGGGAGACGGCTGTAAGGTCATCTAGATGGCGTATCTTATCTGGGTAGTAGAAGTGGGATGTAAACATGGAATGAAGATAAATGCAAAGAAGAGTCAGCTTATTAGACAAACAGAAAGATTATAATTTTAAGGTGGGGAAAGAATTTCTTGTTAAAATGTAATTATCTTGGCATTTGATAAATAAACAAGTGGGCAGGACACATTGGATAGGTAGTAGGAAAATATTAAAAATTCTTCACTTGCTGGAGAGAGTGACGAGGGGATATACTAGAGAAATGAAGAAACTGGGTTGCAAAACTTTGGTCAAACCGTTGCTTTAATATGGTGGTGTAGTATGGGACCCACATTTTGTGTATTAAATACAGATGCTGAAGGGGATGAAAAGAAGGGCTGCTAGATTTGTCTCTGGACGTTACCGCAGAAACAATCAGTGATATGATAAAGGGGCTGGAGTGGGATTCATTGGAAGACAGGAGGACAGTGAGTGAGTCATGGGATTGTTTGTAGAGTAATATATTGGTGAAGAGGCATGAAAATATATTTGTACTAGGATTAAGAGAGGTGTATGGATAGGAAAAGATGGCGATGATCACAAGCTGGAATACAATTTCTCACATAAGTGCGAGGGAAGGTTTTTTTCATAAGTAAAGGGGTCAGAGATTGGAATAAATTAAAGGGAGAAATGATGAATAATTGATCACATACTCTGAAGGAATTTAATTTTGAAATTCATACAGGTCAAAGCAAGTGAGTATAGGAGAGGGAAAAAGTTGTGTGTATGGAAATTGTTACCATAGCAAGAGTTCCATCACAATTAAATTATATAAAACTAGTGTAAGCCCGTGACCTTTCTTTGCGTATCGTCTTGGGTCAAAGATTAAGACAGATTGACCTGACCTTACAAAATAAGAAACTGGCCTGTATTGCAGCCTTAGGGTGAATAAAATCTTTTGAGCTTGAAGACCTCCAAAGTATTAATACATGCATTAAACACAGACAGGGACGATCACACTGTTGTATAATTGTTTTAAAGGTTGCAGAATCGAACTTTGTGAAATGCAAACTTGACTTGTATTTGACCTTTAATGTTCACTCTGCAAAATTTGAAGAATTCCTGTTTGTTTCAAAAGCATCATGTTATTTTGTTTATTGGGATGGGCATACATAATGTAAAGCAATTAATTTGGTAGCAGTTGCTTATCTATTAAATTGTGGACATAACCTCAAATTTCTTCTAATATCATCTCTGGTGGCTGTTTTTCGAGCGAAGGCAAACACGTGACGCCATTCTCCAACCAATAGCTATCGAAGTGAGTGAGTGAGTGAGCTTAGGAAATTATATAGTAGAGTAAATAACGTCGAAATTAAATAACGTCGAAATTAAATAACGTCGAAATTAAATAACGTCGAAATTAAATAACGTCGGGTCACTAACCAACTAATCGTCACAAGCTACGGTTTTACGAGTGTATTAATGCTAATTTATGTTCCTTTATACTGTTTGAAATGTCATCTTTGGTGGTCAGCGAGTCTGCACTCACCACCAGCTCGGCGAACTTGGCGTCCAGCTCCTCCGGCGCTGGCATGGGTTGCGTGGGCGTGAGCGACAGCGTGCCCGCCTGGTCCACCACGCAGTATGTGATCTCGGGGGGCTCCGCATCCTGGAACACACATACCCAACTGTCAAACACAAATATTTATTTTAAAAAAAAAAACCTGTTGATCATCCTCTCCACAAACGTGTACAAGTTTTTGCACCATATTTACCAGTACAATCTAGTATAAAGTATAGTAAAGAAATCTAGTTCTACAATCACTAAATAGTTTATTTTTTTTAAAAAAATACTACTTAGCTGAGATGGCTAAAGTGCAGTAATTACAATTCGCAGTAGATAAGAGATTAGCCAATTCGAGCTCTGGTGGTTGAAGAAATTGTCGCTAGGTGTAATTGCTACCTTGTTTTATGGGCTATTTTAGTCCGCTTCTGACAGCAAAATATAATAGTGTGTGGGTAGTCCCACTGATGACACCAATAATGTAATAGCGGTAGGGGATCATGGCTGATGAGTGCAGAGTCTGCTTTTCTTCAGTTCTTCTTTTCTTGAATCTTCTTCTCTTGCCTGCTGTCTGTCACCTTGAACTTCAGCTTAGGTGATTTCGGAGGATCGACAGAAGGTTTGACTACTGATCTACTAGAAGAAGATATTAAGTCTACTTCAAGACACATTTATTAAAACATAGGTTAACTGAAGTTACAAACTGATTACAAATGTGAACTTAAAGAGACAAATATCGAGGAAAGTTCCGGGTTTCCTGAATAGTGAAATCGAACTGTGAAACTAATGCAGATATTGGTGGTAGAGATCCAAGGCCCGATAGTGGCCCAAGGCAAATGTAAACTCGAGGCAGACCGTAGGTAAATGAGAGAGAATCAATACGTTTGACTTCGTCGAGTTAGTTACGCGCGCTGTCTTTTTCATTTATTCAATTCCATCTGATTCACTGCGCATACGAAAGAATCGAGCGAAACTTTGATGAAAGGTCAATATTACTCAAAAATAAAAATGTATCCTTTAGACAGGTGGCTAATGACAGGAGAGTTTGAGCAAGCAGCTTTTAATTATGCACCAGGGTTCAATGTTAGCTCATTCACAGTGTCTGGGCTAGTGTTGTAAAAAAACTTTTTTTTTCTGAGTTGAAAAAAAAAAAACACGAAAGAAAAAGCTATTAAAAAACACGTTTTTTTTCTGGGACACGTTTTTTTCATAACTACTAAATCTCAAATTTGCAAGGCATTTATCATTTAATATGATTGTTTTAGAGTTTATACCAAGTATTTATCTTAATTATAAATCTACTGTATTTTTTTTGGTTCGGTAGAAAAGAAAATTACGAAAATATTGGCAACATTGACTGAAGTTTTCTTTTACGAAGGGGATTTCCCGAAGAGGCTAGGTTGCGCGAGAAGGAATCCCCGTTCCCCGTTGTTTGGATTGATACTCGCTATTTTAATTAGTTCTGCCAGCCCTACGAATTTATCTGTACACCTACGGATCTTTTAAAAAAATAAGGAAATTTAAATTTATCTAGTTTTTTGCTTCTTTTTATTACTTGTGCTTTCCTTATGTTCGTATACTTGTAAATCTCTCAGCGTATAGTGATACTGAATCATTAAATTGTCAGTAATTATGAATCGTTTCCTTGCATCCATTGGCGTAAACCAACGATTGAAAAATAACTAAAGCTCCTATTTTGTATGATAATAGATTTAAATTCAAACTTAAAAGACCGTAATACAGAATTATAGGCACAGTCTTTATGTAGAGTGTGTACTTTGCTCACAATTTAAAATTGCAATCTCAAAATATTTTCCGTACAATACAAGAACAACCAGTAAAAGAAAATTAACTATTTCTGAAGCTATGGATATAGAGGAGACAGAAGAAGAAACAGAAAATTCTGACACCGACCGAACTAGTGTTGGTAGTGCTGATACTAGTGAATGTGGTATTGGCATAAGGGATGAATAAAATTATGTTACCAATATAGATACATTTATGAATCATTATGTAAGACATTATATGATTCAGTAAGATTTAAAACACACATGTAAAATGTAAGCTCCGTAAATAAAACTATTATTTATCAAATATATTGTTTTCTGAAAAAAAAAAAAAAAATAGAAAAAAAAATTAGAATAAAAACAAGGGAGCTAGGTTTTATTTCATGCTTTTTTTTCACAAAGCTAAAAAAAAATTCAGTTTGCAACATTAGTCTGGGCACTGATGGAATTCAACAGCGTTTATGCTAATCTTTCACGCTAATAATTCTCAAAGTCATGATCAATTGTAAAACCAGAGGCACTTTCATTGAGCGATCATTAAAAATTTGTCTTTTCTAAACCTCAACAGGTCAGATGATCACGAAAATGTAGTGCTTAGTTTCGAAAAAAAGCATCAGAATAAATTCACCGACTGATTTCTTTTTTATTTCTGCCTACGTCTCCAAGACACCGCCGACGACAAATGGTAAGTCCAAGTACAAATCTGAAAATACTATACACTGCCTGACAAAAAAATTTAAAAAGTTATGTACCCAGAAGGGGAGGTGGAAACGAAATGAAACTTCACGGGTTGAGAGAGTATGTGATGTTATTTTAGTGATTACAAAATCGAGTCTACTTTCTAAAGAAGTTGGCATACTTATCAGTATGAAGTTGCAACCCCTCTGGCGTGTGTGATTGCACTGATTCGGTTGTGAGGGTGTCATAAAGCCTTGAATCCTCTCCTGAGGCAAGCTGGCCGACAGCTGTTGTAACTGGTCCCCCATATCCTGGATACTGGCACTGGGACAGAGTTGACGTCAGAGCTGATCTCAAACATGTTCTATCTGGGACAGATTTGGGAATCATAATGACCACGGGAGTACCTCAACATCTCACAGGTGGCGTACAAACTGATGATCACTGCTCGACGCGCTGCAACGCACCACCCCCACCACCGCTATCGGAGCGCCGCGGCGGGAGTGGGAGGGAGGGGTCGGAGGGTATAAATATCGAAGCCCCCGGCGCAGACCAGCAGTCGCGTCCTGGACTGCGCTCCTCACGCCGACCAGTGGACGCTACCTGAAGATGATGGCATGTTAGGCCATCGAAAATTCGTACATCTGCGATCAATTGACCCTGCTGCACGCCCGAGAAATCTTCAAGCATCACATTTATGTTTACGAGCATTCAGCTGTTCAAAAATGGCACCTCGATACTGTCGCACGAGAGATAAGACACGAGGACGCAGCATGGCCGTAACGTACGGTTCTGCCGTCAGAGTTCCCTCAATCACTACCAGCCGTGACTTGAAGTCATACCCTATAGCTTCCCACACCATGACGCCAGGAGTAACACCACTTTCCTTTTAAAAAAATTGGATGAATTGGACCTCCAACCAGATCGCCGCAATACAAGCCAACGGTGGAGTATTGTATTATTTAAAGGTGCACCAATTCGCTATTAAGCAGGAGATTAAAATTTCTGGTTTATCTGTGTATTTCATCAACATAAAGATACCTTAAAAATCTGTGGATCATATGCGCCTTGTTACAGGAATGTCTTCATTGTAGGCATCAGTTGTGAAGCATTGTTACAGGTTGCAGGTGCTGCCGAACTTCTAGAATCATATTCGGGATTCCATGGGGAATCTTTCTTTTTGCAAATAACGTACTTTTGCATTCTGTTATCGCACGACTTTCGGCACGTAACTGCCGCTTTTGTACTTCTGCGCCATGTCATTTCCGGAGGCGATACTTTTGCTATTAAGTAACGACGATAAAGAGAGAGAAATCCTCGAGCTAATAGTACAGTTATAATTATAAGAAGAAGGGACAGTAAAATAACAAAATGGATTCCTCTTGCGCATATTTCATATCAGCATCTATTGCTGACAAATATCGTGTGTTCAAATATTTATCAGAAGCTTTCCACGAAGTATTTAAAGATGGTCAAGTGAAACAGGTACAATAAATAGCCTATAAGATTCTTCGTACAACAAGTTTTAGCCGTTTTAAGCAACACTTCAGCTTGTTGTACACAACTGTACAGAATAAATTTACTCCAAAGAAAAATATATATCAGACATGAGACTACTATTTTCGTCATGTTGGATATAATGATAAACAGTGGGCTTTCGAGCTTAAATTGCTTTCAGTAGGATAATATTAACGAGAAATAATTTTATTGCATCCAAATGATACTCAAAATTAGACAGCGCCTGTAATAGGCAGCCATAGCAGCACAGCGCCGCACTCTGTTGCCTATAATCAAGGGGCACTCTTGAGTCAATGATGCGATTTTGGTCTTTTCGTTTTCGTGTTTCTTAGTTATTTTCAGATTTCATCTGGGTGCGGCTATATTTAACAAAAATAATTTTAAAATATGAATTACATCCAAAATTATTGTGGATAATACATTTTTCACTTAACTAGTTCACGAACTATTTTGTTTACATTTATTGAATGTTTAATTTATTATAAATTTGATAACAGTTACCTACATTTGAAATGACTCAATGTGGTAAATTCTATTACAAGATGTCGTATTATGGCAGCTGTCACCAAGAAATATTACGATAAACGATTTTCAATACATATACAAATTCAAAATAGATAAAAAAAAAATTAAAATTCTTTGGCACTGACCTGATGTTTAACAACAGCTATTCAATTAATAAAAACATGTAATTTTTAACTGAAAATTAACCATTAGTAGTCAGTTTCATAGTGTTTTGACAATAAAAAAATGAATGGCAAGGTCAGATTTCAATACAGAAATTCTGTACACTACCCTCTATGTGTCTCTATCTCGCTATCTCTCTATATCTCGCTATCTCTCTATATCTCGCTATCTCTCTATATCTCGCTATCTCTCTCTAGTATCTCGCTATCTCCCTCTATCTCTTCAGAACACATCCTTAAGGTAAGCAAGACTTCATATGCAGGAAGTTATCACCCTATCAGTACAAAATGCGTGCGATTAAGCAGAACCTGTGTGCAATAACATATCCTTTCCTGCAAACACATCTGGATTGATTTTTCTATTAGTTAATATCATATTGCTACAGTGAATGTTCACGTAAAGTGCTTTGACAGTGATCTGGATTCAAGATTTAGCGGAATCCAGCGCCAGGTGCTGCAGCGGGATGTAGGTTAGCTCTGGCAGGTCGTGGGTTCGCGGTTACGCAAACGCCCTTGACATTCCTTTCGCCGCCTACGAGTCGCGTGTAGACGGGTGAACGCAGCAAGTGCACTGTTACTACCGTAGTGCAGTGCTACCAACCTCTTCCTTTCCCATACCACAATAAGAATTTACTACCTTTCCAACAAAATATCATCCGAAAAGTGATCGGAAAAACGAAATATGTTTTATTCACATTTAACGATAGTTTTATACAGCATTATAAAATACTAGTCCTACAGAAGAAACGGGGTAAATTAAATCTCAGAATGCGAAAAAGACGGATGTCGTCCATAATTTTCATCGCGTACCTTGAAACACAAAACATTTCGCATGACGTTTAATCAAAAGCGGTGTTCCTCAGGGATCAGTTCTGGGTGCAAAATAATTCGTAAACAGAAGAGAAGTTCTTTTTATTTTATGTTGTTCGTATGGGCTATGCAAATTAAAACTTTACCAAACTAATCTATAGAAGCAGCAGCTTGTGGCATAACGGAAATATTTTTTAAAAAAGAAAAAATAACATAATATTTAGCTCCTTGATCAAGGATGAAAATTAATAATATATACTCTTAGAAAAAAGCAAGACGTCATAGGTGGCTATGGAAATATATACTCAAGAGATGGTGGCTATCGGCGCAGAAGCGTAGATCGGGTGCTTGGGATTCATTGCCTAAAGGAACCTGCTTCTTCGGAGATTACCCAGTTTCGATGTAATCCCTAGTGGATTAAAATAATATAAAATAAACTAAAATTGTTTGAATCGAAAAAACTGAATTCTTTATAATTATAACTACTTCACAAATCATCGGTAGCATTAGTTATTCCTTTCCCGCCATTCAGTTTGTCTAAAAGTGTCATTGCGTCCTACAAAAGTATATATTAAGAATTTACTCTCTAGTAACAAACTTACGAACGGCCTGGTCGCTCGCTGGTTAAGGCGTCTGACTGAAGATCGAAAGGTTACCGGTTCGAATCCTTGTCTCGGCAGAGATTTTCATAGGTTCTTAACCCGACTCTCACCTCTGACACATCTTGCTGTTTAAAGTTAAGTACACCAGAATGATTCCGTGGGTCGGATTTTACGTTAAATTGTAGGTCCCCTATACATGGTAGAATTACTCGATTAGGTTAGGTAAGGAGAAAGGAATTGGCCATCCTGGAGGTAATATCAGGCTAAGTATACCTCCTTCAGGAGGGTCCAACCAAATTTCTTAGCATTTCTAGCAACCATACAGTCACTAAGAACTCCTCGAGACAAAGCAACATTTAAAACTAACGATACCCTTCATTCGATTCGAACCGGGAACCGTTTAATTGAAAGAATACTACAGTAGCCCTTAAGCTCCCGGATCCGACTCTATAATTTAATCTGAACAACTGAAGCAACACCAAAACTATCACTGAAACATTAGGAATTACTTGCAAATTGTGTATTATTTTACTGTTCACACAGATGACATGAGGTGGCATGCACTGGAGCAATATGGAACGTAAAAGTAATTTAAAAAAAGGTCAATCATCCGAAACACCACCACTTGTAATAAACAGCCTTTTTCGACCAGTATTCGTTCAACTGCCTCCAACCTCTTTTATACAAATCCGATAGAGGAGACAGTGGAGCCTTTGTTGGTACAAGCGGACTGTATTGTTCGCTTTGTGACACAGTCGTGTTAGCTCTGACCGTCAATGGGCCGTTTTGTTCCGAACCAAACGACATCTGGCGGCAGCTGAACAGACTGGCACTCCAGAGACAGCAAACACACTGGACCATCGTTTATACGGCTCAACCGGTACCGTCTGTAGGTCACCATATTGTTATTTGTAACAAAAGCAATCTTTCTTCCTTGAATTCCAATTCCTAACAGTGCAAGGGAAGAAATAATATACACAGGCATCCCGTAAGTCAGTTTATTTCCCTCATCTTATCGCCAATGTCACTACGACCCAGCATTTCATTGCAGTCAAATCAAAGTGGATGTTCACAAGTTAATCAACAAAATGGGGTAGAACACCGAGTCGTATTCTGCCAAACAACGGTGACCCAATCTCTGTATAAACCCTGTGGCAATCCCGTAACGCCACAAATCGAGCGGTTGTTCTCAGAACTTTCTCGATACCATTAATAAATTCTTAGCAGCAGAACAAGGACAAGGAAACGATACACAATCTATATTAATAAAAGGCTAAGCTTGGTCATCGTGTAGCCATGTCCATAATGATAATGTAACGAACTCGGCCTTCAGTACTGACGACCAGAGATATAACTCCAAAAATTGAGGTTGTGGGCATTATATAATACAAATTCTATTTAAATAAGCAGAATACTGAAAAGAAGTATTGCATTTAAATTAAATTAAATTAATAGAAATTAAAAGAAATGTTCACAAAATTAAATCCTTTATTTTTATTTATGAAATCACCTTGGCCATGTTCCCAAAATTTAATCGTTTGTTCTAAATTATAAAATCGTATTTGTCGTCCAAATATAATTACAGGTCATAATTAATGAGAAATTTTTTCTTCAGAAGCCTTTTTATAATACTGCAAAATAGCTCTATAAATTCGTAGCGACGATTGATGGTTCAACTTAATAAAGACTTTATATTTAATTCATTTTTTTAAAGTGGATCTTCTTTTGTTTCGTAACGTGACACCTTGAGGAATAATCCCATTGTGTTTCACGGACATTTATTGCTAACCTAACGCATTATTTTGCTTCTTGCCTATGGATAAATACCTGATACTTAGAAACAAAAGATGACACGCGTTAGGATGACGTCAAAATGCCAGTGAAGTGCAGTGGAATTACTATCTAGTGTTCGAGCACTTTCGACTTTAAAATGGACTTTAATCCGCCTAGACGTAGGTAAAAAAAAAAGAAAAAACAAAAAATCACCGTTGACGTTAACATTATTTATCTGAGAAAGAGCTTCTATTTGAGGATATTACAGATCAAAAACATTTTCTCCTTCTGAAACATGGGTGAAAAATGATAAAAAATAAAAGCACCCTTAAATATGTTCTTAAATTAATACATGAAAATACTCGCAAGGGAGGAATTGCTATATACTACAAAACGATAAATCACACATAATTACTGCGTACGTCGAAAGAAACATACGTCCTCACCAATTAAGCTCATTAATTTTTTAACAATCAATTTGTGATACGCAGTATATATAATATTTTGCTAGTTTTAATTAATGTTTTCAATAGTGCAAAAATTTATCGTAAGTAACACAAGTAAGAAACACACAGTTTCACCTCAGATGTGTATGTATCCTTTAAGAATACACAAGAAAAATACAAAAAAAGCTTTTACAGGATGCCGCTATTTATGCAGATTTGTTTGGATGGCCTTTTCGCCTGTTCTCCATGCCTGTACTCTGCAGATCTCCCGCGCTGTTCTGCAATGCAGATGCTGCGAGCGGCATCCTTTCAAGGTATCACAGACGTCCACTGGGTCACCCACAGAGATCTAACAAACAAAGGGGCGTCCATAAATTACGTGAGGTAAAATAGGGGGGGAGGGGTCCAGCAAAATCTCACCAAGGGGGAGGGGTCAAGGGAAATCTCACGTGAGGTTTTCAAAATTTTTTGGACTGTAGAGCTTTGAAAAGAAAGTCTACAAATGACGCGAATGTCGATTTTAGGAGGGAGATTTAATCGAAAAGTGGGGGTGAAACCGGCTTTGGAAGGGTGAGACCTAAAAAAAAGGTCTCAAAGTTGCGAGGATGATTTCTCGGGGGGAGGGGACGGGGGTCTCACGGACCAAAACTCACCTGAAGGGGGGGGGGGAAAGTCGGACCAGATCTCACCAGAGAGGGGGGGGGGGTCCTGAAATCCGGAAAAACACCTCACGTAATTTATGGATGGCCCCTAACACTACATCCATGGCTATACAGCGTTTATACAATGCCTTAGCTAGGTCTTCAACGCGACAGGCTAAACGTAGTTCTTTAATAGTGTAATAATTGTTTAAAACAAATCAAGAAGTACTACTGAACCGTTGATGATAACCTCAGTGTGCTGCGAGGTAGATATGTTCGACAGTTTTAACAGGTTATTTGTTCTGAAACACCATGTTGTATGGTTATCTGCAACTATTATAATGTTCGATTTTTACTACGCTTCCTGACAATGGAGTATTATCGTTGATGCATCTGAGGTATTGCTAACATTCTCGATGTAGATGCTGTAAAACCATTGGCCGAGCCGCTCGTTTCCGTACGAATTCACGCGTGTCTCTGTATACGACTTCAATCAACTAGACCAGTAGTTCCCAACTAATTTTTCCCGAATACCACTTCAAGAAACAGCTCAATCTCGCGACACACACACACACACACACACACACACACACACACACACACACACACACACACACACACACACACACACACACACAGTTTGACTACCTTTGGTGATTGTCATGTATGTGTATTTTTTTTTTTTTACTGT
Source organism: Vandiemenella viatica (assembly GCA_031002005.1). Taxonomy (NCBI): domain Eukaryota; kingdom Metazoa; phylum Arthropoda; class Insecta; order Orthoptera; family Morabidae; genus Vandiemenella; species Vandiemenella viatica. Next base: position 45,201,620 of record CM061918.1, on the reverse strand, counting down.
CTTAGTAATTACCTTAGCCAAGATATTGCCGCGCGTAGCCCTTGAAAAATCCTCCCGTACCCCTGGGGGTACTCGTACTGCTAGTTGGGAACCACTGATCTAGGCCACCTAGTAAAATTAACGTTCTCCACGGATTTATAGAAATTGTCTATGCCGATTCAAAAAATCTCTAACTGTGCTCCTTTTTTGTGTTTGCTCGTCAAATTCGATGCCTTTAAAGACGGGAAAGAACAGGGGACAAAGAAAAGGGAGCAACTGGACCATGGTCTTTTGAGGAAACCATCTTGGCATTCATCTGAGGTGATTTCGAGGAACTTTTATGTCGTGTGTGTGACTGCTCAAGGAACTCGAAGTCTCTGGGAGGATAATCAAGGTACAGATACAAGAAACTTCAAGGGAAACTCAGTAAACATAAGGAATGCAAGACAAGATAGTTTAAAAAAGAGAGGAAGAAAGGAAAAGAGAGAGAAGTCGACTATACATGTCAAATCCAGCAGCTTCGGCAGTACTGGACACTGCGTGACAGCACACTACAGTTTGACACATTATGGACTCCGCTCTCAGCTCACTCGTATTCCGTATTTGGTCACAGTGCCAACTTAATATTCTAATCGTGTCATTAGGCTGCTGGGCGCGAACATTTACTTGTCGAATCCATCGGGGAAAGAGCAGGAGCCGGGCGGGTTGAATGGAGTTCTCGGTTCGAGGTTGATGGCTCATCAGCGAAGGTAGGCTGTGATACCCCTCCGACAGTGGAGAGCAACTACGAGAACACAGATGATACAATGATCTGGTTTATTAGACTCAGTCTCACAATACACAATGACAGATAGCGGAGTGATGTTGCCTCGATGGTCAGGCATGAAGGGGGCTCTGTGTGCTGCCCTTAAGTAGCCTCCCGTAGATGTCACTGCAGTCACTGTGGCGCTGGCATCCTCGACTGTGGCGCCATCTAGTAGCGTAGCCCCATACACCAGATCCGACATACTTATGTTAAGGGTGCAGATAGTATTTGGCTTCATAATTCCATGCGTGCGTGCTTGCATGGACTATGTGAGTATATGACGTGATAATGAGTTTACTGTACCTGTAGGCAGCCGCACCATCCCTTGCGGGTCCTGAAGGATGACGGCATGCTGATGGAAGGGCAGGTCAGCAGGGAGTCCAACCTGACGGACGAAGGCAGCGGCGGCCAGCACCCCGACACCGGCTGCAAACAAAAAGCACAACATCATTTTCTACTATTATATATAACGTGCAATTTTTATTTCTCTACCAACAAAAAAAATCGAAAAGTGGTAATCGGACACGCAAGCTACCATGTTCCATAGCTCTTGGGGCGTCCATTAAGGGGATATCTTGGTCCAAAAACCGACTTTAGGCGGGGGGGGGGGGGTATATCCGCTCTTCGGACCACGAGACATCTTGGGAGGTCGATTGGTAGGGATGGGGAAGGGGGGGGGGCTCCGACCAAATCTCACGAAGTCTCACCAGAGGGGGGAGGGGGGTCCGGAATTCCGGAAAATCACCTCACGTCATTAATGAATGCACTCTCATATACTAAGACCGCGGCACAATGAAGGTAGATATTTGGATTTTCGAGCAATATTAATGGAGATCGTGGTAAGTTTAAAATGCATCCTGAATGATAACTGATATTCCGCATTACAACGTAAGCCCGGAAAAATTTAATTTAAAACAATAAAGCAGACAAATCTTTCTGCACTCCTTTGCACAACTCCTGTATTTATTACCCATAAAGTGGGTCACATACTACCTTAATTACATGCAGTCCGTACACCCTCCCCCTCCAACCCCTCCCGTAGTGAGATTTGGTGGGATTCCCTCTAGTGTTGCCCAAATGCAAGAACAAGACGAGACTTGGCCGGTCTTGGTCTTGCATCAATACACCTGGTCTTGGTCTTGGTCTTGCAAAAATGCAAGACCAAGACCGATTTTGGGCAACACTAATTCCCTCCCCTCTATGGTGGGGTGAGGTCTTGAGGGACCTGTCCCCCTGACAAAGACCTACCTTTTTTTCTTAGCTCTCCAGTTTTAAAGGGCGGTTATACCCCCCTCCACCCTAAAGCTGCGTTCCCACGACGTCTCTTAACGGAGGCCTCCCGGGACGGATACTCAACAACACGCCGTAGGAACAGGGCCGCTTCTGCTAGCGGGGACGAGACGCAGCTACCCACTCTGTCGGTAAACATCATAGGCGTGCGTAGTGGAGCGCTGTTGCCATCGGTTTGCAGCAGCGGTGCGCACTCCTTCTGTTGCTGTACAGCACTCCGTGCCAAACGACATTAGGCAACGTGGTGAGGAGATGGTGGCGAGGTAGCGATGGCTAAACTGCGGCGCGCGCTCATCCTTACACTTCGGCGTGCGGCCTTCGTTAAAAGACGTCGTGGGAACGCAGCTTAACGTTGGGATTGGCGTCTTCTGCAGACCTTTATTTCTAGCTGTACTGTTCTTTAAGGAAATAAAAAGATGACGTGAGATTCCTGTCGACCCCCCCCCCCTTACCAGGTGAGATTTCGCCGAACCCTCCCCCCCCCCTCTCATTTCACCTCACGTAATTAATAGACGATCTCTTACCAGACTCCAGCAACGGAACGGTTCATAATGCTTTTCAGTACAAGGAATACTTTGAATCTTTCGCTCCAACCAACCAAAAATGCACTACCCAACTTAACTTGATACCAACCGTTATTTATAGATATTTACATGTTATATCTCTAAAAATCAATTCTTCCCTCACTCTAAAACCGTTCAAACGTTTATTTTTCGATCTTTGTGCCTGAAAATCGGATCTTTTGGCATCTTTACATACTCGCATACAGGTCTTATATTACGAGTATTACAAAGTATACACAAATACTAAACAAGAGGAAAAGCAGAAAAGTAAAAATGTGTAAGTAATGAAGCAAACTTAAATATAAAGACGATGAGGGTAAATTGCTTCGTAGTTGGCGATGCAGGTTGATTTTTCTGCTGGAACGACGTGGCCCAGGCCTTCCCAGTGCATTCCTCTCCTAAGGTGACAGAATGGGTAGGGCAGTGTTTGCTCTTGCCGGCAATGCCGTAGGTTATGGTCTGTTATGTGTACATATTGACTTTGCACCTTCCCACCTGAGCGACAAGCCAGTTTAAGCCTCTCCTCACAAGCCTTTTCTAGCCTTTTTCTAATTTTAGCTCATGGCCAGGCTTAATACGGCATCTGGTACGATACATTTCACATTGTTCTAACTGAATACTTGCGACCAATCTGCACGGCCTTACAGCAGGTACTGCTGAAATAAAATCATGTTGGTTTGTTTGCAACAACATATTAGCGATATGTATCTTACCCAACATAGATTGTGAACTTGAAAAGTTTCACATCGCTGTATCAGATAATTGGGGGTAATGTCATCGCATTTCATCGATACTGACACTATGCAACGCCACCATCGATTCTTATCTAAGTATTGAGTAATATGTTTTTCAAACCCAATAGGTTCCCCCATAATAGCAACATAGAGTGACGCTAAGTTCCAGAGCACGGTAATGACAATACGTTTCCCGCCTCCGCTAAACAACCAACAACGACCGGAGATGTTAGAGATTATGCGCGTTATTTAATAACAGTTCCATTCAGTTAAGCATCCAGAGTAATTAAGCTGCCACACTAATAGAAAAGTACGTATTTCGTAAAAATCGACATTAATTTTTAGTTGCTTTCTTAATTAAAATTCGTTCGATGTAGATTTATCTTATACTCTCTGTACAGCGATACGGTTATTTCAGTAAGCTAAGAAATATCTACAATGCATCATTTAAAGATTATGAGCGTTATTTGATAAAAAATTGTACTTAGCGAAGAAACGAATTGCTAAAATGTTGTGTTCAACATGTAATATTTTGACGGGCTTACAAGATATTTATTTTCGAACTAGATATTTAAAGTCGCTGTTATAATATACTCGAAGTAGTGATTTGCCGAAACACTGAACTAAAAGTACGTACTGCATTAAATTTAATATATTAATTATTAGTTGCTTATTACTGATGTCACTATTATTAGACATATGTAAATACTTCCAGTGGATCAAATTTAATAGCAATACCGCGAATGTATTGGTACGCATGTAATAGAAGATATGAATTTTGAACAAAACATTAGTAGAAGTTGTGGTTATGTCGAAATGACAACTGACACTTTTTTTCAGAATAATTCACAATGAATTTAGTTTTATAAATAATTTTAGCTGCTTTCATTAGCTCTGAGTTACTGCAGTTACGGTATTTTTATACGGATGGAAGTAGTTCCGTATTTATCGCGCTAAATGAGACCAGAAATAAAACCATATCACGCGCTATAGCACAAGGTTTTGTGATTCCTGATTTGTTTTTAATTCATTGGTTCCCTAATTCTTACATCATTAATTTAGTAGAAGTTCGATCTGTATCGCTGTGTAAACTGCAATCGAGACATGTACAAATTACAACATAAGGTTATGAGCATTACGTAACAACAATTCTATTTATTTAGGCAAACGCAGAGAAATGAATTACCAGAACATTCCTTCCAGCCGTCATTTAAAACTAATATTACGTGGCATAACATAAACTGTTAAGATTTACTTTTAGGATCCTTCGTTTTTACAGGCGTCATTATTTCAGCCGCATGTAAGATGTGTCAGCCGCTAAAATATCGATCTGCATCACAGATAACAAAACAAAAATTTGGGTCAAATCCATATCGCGATGTTTGATGATGACAATGACATGCGATATAGGGAATGTATTAATTCGCGCGTGACTGATGCTTCGATTTTCTAGAGGCAATATTAGTGAAAGTTGTGGTTAGGGTGATATACAAGTTTTTGCGTACAGCATAAGGAATGAGAAATTACATTGAACTTTATTTTATAACAGTTCTATTTAGTTAAGCAACTATAAAGAAATGAACTGTCAGAACACTCTGTTAAACCCGTAATTTCTGACGGACTTTGAGGCTAGTAAATAAGTAAACACCTTAGGTCATGAAACGCTTGTAAGAATTGTTAACTGTATATGGAGCGCCAGGCCTCGTATGGGCTGTAGGCGACAACGCGTCGCTATAAACCGATTAGATAACAGAAGGTGTTGACATCAGTGTCGGCTGCTGCAGCCTGAGACAGCGGTGTGTAAACACGGTTTGGTCCGTGTCACTAGGGAACCTCACTCCTGTTCTGCGTTACCACACGTTCTCACCCGGTTTCGGCATAGCAGCAAATCTCACAATACTGCGTCCAGTGAGGAGGGAAACTCTCCTATCCACTATACCCTGTTCACTTCTATTTTTTTTTTTTTAACTGCTTTACGTCTCTCAACAGCGAGGTCTTTAGAGACGGGAAAGGATGGGGGCAAGGAATGGGAAGGAAATCGGCCATGGCCTTTTTAAGGAAGCATCCCGGTATTTGCCTGGATTGATTTGGGAAACCATGGAAAACCCAAATCTGGATGCCCGGACGGGGATTCGAACCGCCGTCCTCCCGAATGCGAGGCCAGAACGCTATCCGTTACACCACCACGCTCGGTTGTTCACTTCTAACTGGCGGCTCAAGGTCATGTTACCCTGGCTCCGCTCCTCACCTCACCATACACTCCCGGTGTTATCTATCCGAACTGACCGCTGTGTCCAGGTAAACGAATGACAAATGTCCCCTCCGCATGTAGCTGGGTAAGGGCAGAGAAATGTGGATAGAGCAGACTGACCTAGAGCCATCTCTGTTAACCCCTTAACCTACGATTTAGACTCGAAGATGTTGGGCCGAAATTGTATACAAGCTCGCGCAGCGTTCGGGACGTTGGCACGACTTGTGTAACACGCTAATCCGGGCGAATACGCAATAAGAAGCTGCAACCGAATACTCGCTATAAAATGGAAAGACAAGCGAGATGTTTACATGCTGTCGACAAAACAAGAAGCAGTCGAAATTACTTCACAAGGATCCAAGGGCACTCTAAAACCAAATTGTATTGCAGAGTATAACAAGAGAATGAATGGAATTGATCTCCAAGATCAAATATTAGCATGTTTTCCAGTGATGAGAAAATTCATGAAAGGATATATAAAAAAAAAAATTTGTTTGATATTGGTCTTTTTAACTCTTACATCTTATGGAAAAAACTGAATGATGTAAAGAAACAATGTTATGTCGACTATAAGATCAACATAGCCGAATCTCTACTGAAGAAAATGCCAAAACCGATTTATAGAGAACGAGGCGTATTATCTTCCGGAGATGCGCCAGACAGACTTTACGCGAAGGAATGGGCTCATTTTCCAAAGCACAATGATCCAACACCCTCTAAATTAAGACCGTCAAAATGTTGTACAGTTTGTCCCAAAAATAAAAAACGTAAAGAAACAACGTGGGAATGTAAAAAGTGTAAAGTTGCTTTAAATGTACCAGAATGCTTTGAAATATATCATACCATCACAGATTACTAATTTTATATTTTGGAGTTTTGTATAAATAAACATTTTGTAATACTTGCGTCTACCACAGTTATTGCATCAGACTGTAATTGCGTAACAAATATTCCACGTAATATTCACATCTGGCCCGATCACCGTACGCGAGCTATACCCGTAATATTTACGTTTGGCCCAACCATCGTACGCGGGCTATGCCCGTCATTGTAGGTTAAGGGGTTAACACGTGCTAGGGAGCATCCCAGTGACGGTGGACGGCTTGAGACGTCCTTTCCCTATGGGATTGTATAGAAGGTTGGTGATTCCAGTACCTGGCCTACGATCTCTCCCTTTCTCTCAGCCATTCATTAAAGTCTTACCTTTCACCGAGTGAAGACCGTTTTCAAATCGGACAACTGGTGTTTCTTTAATAATTTTTGAAACTTGGTGTTCTTCCTTCCTATGAGCCGCCTGTCCCACGTCCCTCTTCTTCCTCTCGATCATGTTCCCCACGTCCTATTCCTTCCTCTCAATCGTCTTCACCACAATCACCACGTGAGCCAATACATTTCCCAAAACGATACGACATACCTGACGGAAAGACGGGAGCCCAGCAAAAGAAATGTCGACAATGATCGAAAAATAAACTGAGGAAAGATACCGCCTATTATTGTCCTGTCTGCCCGGAAAATCCTCCTTTGTGTCGGGAGCAATGATTTAAAAAATTTTAATCGAGGAAATTAAAATTAATTTTATATTTTTTCATTCTATTTACGTCTTATTTTATAAATTTATATTTTCCAAGACTCAATAATTAAATTTTTTGTGACGAAACTAAATTTAAATATATATAAATAATTAGTATTTATGTAATTCTATATGATTCACAGGTTTTTTATTTAATAAACTTAATTTATACGATAATTACTGATTTTTTCCTAAACTCTTATTTATTATATCTAATTAGCCTAATCGTATGTATTTTTTTAAATTAAAAGTAAAATAAACAGCATAAAAGGGCAGAAAATTAAAATCATCTGCCGTCCCAGCGTCAATGGCATGACGGCGGGTTTGCATTCAGAGTTAGTCACCGACTTCCTATTGCCGGTAGCGTTCAATGTGTTAACTGATCAGGCTGTACAACTCATCTAATACTAATGAAGCGTCAATAAACTACGCGGCTCGGTCTAGGGGGGTGGGAGTGGTTGCGCTGGGGGAGGGGGTGAGTTTCTAGCCAGATCACGTAGCTTTCCATTCATATCATTTTTCACAATTAAAATAAGGTACAGAACACACAACAGCATGAGAATATTTCTTTCCGTCATTTAATTATCTCCGTAAGTAATTTACGATAGGTCTGACAAGCGAAAACAGATCAGTTTTCTGGAATCAACAGGGAAAAAAGCTACGTGTTACCTGGGGGGGGGGGAGGTGGTAGAGGTAAAAGCCACGCCGGGATAGTGGGGCGAGGAGGGTTCACAGGAGGCCAAAATGGAGCTACGTGGTTTATGGACGCTCCCAAAACTGGTGGATGGAGCACCCAGCGAGATCGATCAAAACCTTAAACCATGCTTCAGAAAAAAAAAAAAAACTCACAGGCCGTAGAAGTAGATAAGAATTAATCACTATTGATTAATGGGTAAAATGTACTTTCTCAAACGCGAAAACCTTATACATGGGGAAACCCATTACAAACAGCATGTTACACGAGTTTTGCCCCATGCTTCGACTGTACGGATATTGGTGTATTTAGTAATGCGTTTTCCTTATGTTTTTCTCCTAGTAGCAAAACATAAACGCTTGTAATGTAACATCAAGAAACTGAAAAATTAAATAATCATAGTCCATAATTCCAAAAAAAAAAAAAAAAAAACAAACAAAAAAAGTGTGTATGGCATTGTTGGCCGGAATATCCCAGAAGTGTTCGGCCGCCAAGTTTTCGATCTGCCCCGCCTCTTGTAGTCTCTATCCTAACCTAACCCGGTAACCCTACCACGCAATGGGTCCCTACTCTTTAGGTGGAATCTGATCTACGGAGCGTCCGAGCGTACTTCACACGAATAAAGCAAAGCTTAGACAGAGGTGGTCAAGTTAAGAACCCATAAAAACACCAGCCGGGAGCGGGATTCGATCCAGAGACCTTCCGATCCTCAGTAAACCACCAGACCACTAAATCACTTGCAATTAATTTCATCGCATGATTTTATTATTATTTTTTTCCAGCATTTACTTTACGATGTGACCGTGTTAAGGTTAGAAAGAACTAAAGTAATGTGAATTTATAAATTTGTAAGTAAAAAATGATGAGGGTATGATAGCTGGAGAAATAAGCGATTCCACAGTCGTTATGTATTTCATTAACAAGTTACGGAACTCTGACTATGGTATAAAAACGCCTACATTGCTTTGTTCGACAAGTATTTCGTGTGACCTGCGAGAGTGCGTCCTTGTGTAGTGGTCGAGGGGCAATGTCCCCCGCTATTGACCCATTCAGCAGCGTTTGACCGCGCGATAACTTTCAATGAGGCGACATTTGCATTCCGGGCGGCTCGCGGTTTGCATAGCAGCCGACGGCAAAAGGTCAACGCGGCGGACATCTCGGGCTCAACTCCCAACACCGAGCCACGACGACAAACCAAATAGGCTCAGCAGGTCTAACCTCGCATGACCAGAAGATGGGGGCCTCAAGAAATCGAAGCACCGACTCCTCACAACTGTGACGGAGAAACAAGAAAGTTGCAGAGAAGACGGCAGATGGAAGAAGAAGCCTCACAACTTCAGCTTCACGGACAAAAGGCGTACTGAAGATCATGCCAGATCTCCACGTCTACGCTGGAACGGATCCCACGCAAGTGGGGCTCAGTAATGCACGACCATGCCAGCTGGACCAGCAGGTCCTGTGTCTTTGAGTGCATTAGAACGGACGTCAATGTGACTGGGGTTTGTCTTCGACCTCACGTCATGACAGCGTCGCAGCCACGGGGTTCCCCGTGGGCACACGCAAGGGTGGCTAAAGACGCTTCCTACGAGAGTCCGTACCTTCCCTCCAGCGGATATGGCGGAGGGGGGGGGGGTTGATTCTTCCAAACCCAATCTCGCGGCGGGGGCGTAGTGAAGTGGTCGGATATCTGCAGTATGATTCTTGAGGAGGTTATGAACTAATTCGGGTACCCCCGAGGACGGCTTCTAGCACCTATAAAGCGGTGAGGCCTTGTGTTGGTCCTACGACTTACATACGGTCACATGAACTGCACCGAATGATACACCCACTGGCCCACGATATAGTGGGCATTTGAGATCGCTTATTTGCGTCGAAAAACATTCGTGAAGCTTTCATCATGTGTATGTGTTGTGCATGCTGTATTTTACAAGTCATTATTGACGATTTTTTTTTTTTCGTAACAGCCTGTTTAAGGCTTCTAAAAGTTTTGCTACCGGTAAGTTAACAGAAAAGTTTCACTGATTGCATACGGGAGTGAGTTAGTGTCAATGTGAGTTGGCTTGACAAGGCATTATTATTATTGTTTATTTAAGATTTCATATTAAAGCAGAATATATGAATCCTACTGTGGCAGAAAAATTATTCTTTCATTTTGTCAAATAATTAGATTAACTTACTGCACACAATGTCATATAATTGAAATGAAAATTTCATTCATTGAACTCGGTATATAAATTACTGCTCCTATGTTCCACGAGTCGAATGTCTACTGGTTTTTGCTTCTTATGCAACATCTCTTTAATACCTGCCACAGCTCTTCCTTATAATATTTATCAGTTGTTGACTGGATGGTCACGTATTTTTCGAATCCCTGTTACACTTCACTGCCTATTCCGAATGACAAGTGGCGGTATTTACGAGAGATTAGAACCGAAAGACTGCAAGGTAGTTGAAAGATATAGAATACGGACAACGGATTAACAGTGAAGACGCTGTTGTACTGAATCTACTGCGTATAATCGACACATATTTGTTTCCCATTAGCGCTTATTTTCTAAACCACTTGCTAAGAAACTGAATCTTCAGTGAGAATAAGATTAACTCGTTGAATGGTGCCACCGGGTTTAAATATTGTGATAAAATAAACCAACAGATGAACAGCGTTATATCGTCACCATTCTTTTGGTAAAGTTAAGTTGCCTTTATCCACATCGTCACCCTATACCGTAGCGCTATAGCAGTCTGGCGGCCGTATATTTTAAGCAATTTAAGACTCTTTCTATGACTTGAGAATATTGAACGAATTTAAATATTTTGCGATGTCTAAAAGTAGTTTGTAGAAAACATATACCTAGAACAGCGTGTGATTGACTTAATACAATGGTAGCTAAACGTGGAAAAGTTTTATTTAAGTTGTGTGTGAGTGACTGCAACTGTTAGCATCATTCTCAATTAAGCATTATCAATGTTGCTAAATAACTGTCTTTGTAATTTCTTTAAGGTGGTTGATGTGTCACATTCTGATTTTGGGTCCGCATGCAGGAGCTCATATGGGAACGAGACGTACAGGACCAAGCACTGGGACCGCAAAGGACTGTCGCAGCCTCAAAATATTGACACAGCCAGTCCATCCGCTCACGCAACAGTAAAGAAGAAGGAAATGCCGACATGGCAAGGAAATTTCTGAGCTCTAACTCAGAGAGAACAAAACAGCTTTTTTTACGCTACGCATTTAAATGTCATCCTCTATTGAGGGAGCCCACAGCCGTTGCCCCTTTGAGTTATATACCCCCGCTTGACATTAACGTTTGTTCCACTCCATGTCTGGACAGACGTGATAATATTCGCGGTGTGTCACAAATAGAGGTACAAACTTTAAGAGGAGGTGCAGGGCAACAGAATGATTCAGAATTTCACGGGACCCATGACCTGAAACGCCACTGTTGGTCGCTAGGCGGCGCTGTTAATGAATGTACGTGGAAGTGTTCGATCGGTTGCTGAGCGCCACGCTATCCGGATTTAAGCAGCCCGGATTTCTTTCTTAGAGGGGTACTGAAACACCTGTCGATTCTAAAATGGATCTGGTTGCAAGAATTGTCTGCACTGCTGCTGATATCCAAGGTATTCCAGATGTTTTCGACCGTATCCCCCATTCCCCAATATATTGTCTGACGATGTTACGCATGCATCGAAAGAAATGGTGGAAACTTCGAAAACCTTCTGTAACATTTTGAAATGGATTAAACGTTTTCCTCCTAATCTCTGCATTGTGTCCTTTTATTTTATTGAACCTCTACCACCACTTTCCCTCAGACCTCTATCCTTCATTTTCTCTCAAAGTGCACAACTTTTATAAGTTTTTTTTTTCACTATTGCTTTACGCCTCGTCGACTGCTAAGGTCATTAGAGGCAGGATGGGACTGGGAACAAGGAACGGGAAGGAATCCGGCCATGGTCTTTTTGAATGAAGCATCTCTGCATTCGCCTGGGTTGATTTGGGGAAACCATGGAAAACCCAAACCTGGATGCCCGGACGGGGATTCGAACCCGCGTACTCCCAAATACGAGGCCAGAACGTTAACCGTTCACCCACCACGCTCGGTAACTTCAGTAATGTATGTTCTATTATAACTACGTTATAAACATCGCATAGCAACATTCTGCAAAAGATTTTGAAAATCGGGATAGCTGAACCGGGAAGCAAATCCGCGTTCTCTTGAATGCAAAGCTATAATGTTAGCTCCTCTTCCAGGCTTACTATTCGGAAATACACCAAGCGCTTTGCGAGTTTTAAGGTCAGCATTCGATCACGGAACAACAATAAACAGGTCGCCCTTACGCCATACGAAGTGTCGAGAGGTATGGTATTTAATCACGCTCTTTGATACATAATCTGGCGGTTAGGAATTGCCCAACCTAACGACCAAACACCAGACAGTGCAAATTTGTTCCACCACAGAGATTCGAACAAGTTAGTCATGTGTTGAGCATCAGGCAGCCAAGTTATTAAAGAACTCGCGCACTAGACTGGTATCTTGTAATCAACGTCCATAACTTCGCGGCACCTGCTGAGGGTCGTAACAATCAAGTTAAGATACGAATTAAGCGGTAATAGCTTACGCAGAAAGTTAAAACTTTGCATCCTCGATGGAGGATTGGAAGAAAGGCCGAGGCCTCTGCAGTATCCCATTACGTCTCCGTCTGCTGGATTCACGACACTTCCTGGTTATTAAGCACGGATGTGTACTGTGCGACAGCAACTGTTGATGATGGAGGCGGCTGCATTTCCATTAACTCAAGAAAGCGAGAATCCCGGAGAGGATGGAGTCATTCCGGAAGAGGAAGCGAGGCTGTCGATAAAATGCACCGCTGCTTTCCCCGGTGTGTGTCGCGTGATGGAGGATCCATTAAACGCGCCTACCTGCCTCATTAGCGCGTCGTGGCCTCCCATACCTAACCTGGCCCTCTAGTGTCGAGACTTCATCCAGAGTTCCGTACATGCGTCAATAGTGGATGGAGCATGCCAAACCCCGTGTAGCGGATTCGCTGATTAGTATAAAACTACTGATTTCCTGTCACGGTCGCCATGTTGAGCTTATGTAATGTTTCGGTTGCTTCTTTGTATCACCACTTTCATTTGTTATGTACGATTAGGTATGTTGAAAAATAAACTACTCCAAATACACTTTTCTATTTGCTGCGTCTATAAAACTTGCAAACTAAAATTATGTCCATAAACAATGTATTTGCAGGGGCTGGCCGCTGTGTCCAGGTAAGTGAAGGTCAAATTTTATCTTCGCATGTAAGTGCAGCGAAGTGGAGATAGAGCAGAGTCTCATTAAGCCGCCTGCGTTAACTGAAGATTAGATGCTACACGTACGCCATGCATTGATTCTTACCTGTAAGTACGTGATAATGTGTCTTCAAACCCAACACATAGCCTTAGAATGACAACATGGCCACTACAACAGACGTAAGCCAAATGACAAAAATCAACCAAAAACACAGCAAAGTAATGGTGAAGTGGTGGGAACATCGTATTAAGATTAAGGTAATCATCTTAAAAGATGATATTTTGAATGATAGAAGTGAATTTATTAAATTTCGTGTTAACTTCGTAATTCGTGAGCGGAAAATACTTAAAAACGGCACGTATACTTTTTTATGGCTTTACGCCTCGTCGACGTCAAGGTCATTAAAGGCGGGAAAGGGCTGGGGCAAATAACGGTAAGGAATTCGGCCATGGTCTTTTATAAAAAACATCGCGGAATTTGTAGAAACCATGTAAAACCCAAATCTGGATGTCCGGACGGGGATTCGAATACATTGTCTTATTGCATTACCATACAACGATTATGGAAATTTTAATGTCGACAAAAACCATTTTCTTACAGTTAATCTCGTTTGACGGCAAATGTGTTTTAGCGTATCAACAAAAAAAAAGTGCCAACGTTCTGAAGAATGAATTCACAGAACCAAATTCACATAAAATTTATAATCATATATAGAAATATTAGCATATTACAGAGGGAGAGGAGGTTTCGGAGAGGAATAGAGATCACCACAAGGAAAGGTAAAAACAGACACGAAAACATGAGTGAGAGATTAATAGTTGAAGTAATAGAAGAGAGAAATGTTAACAAAGAAAAGACTGCAATGGCTGCGGCTAGTGATGGCTATGGAGGAGAGGAGAATGCCTAAACAGTGGAAAGACCACGGCCAAGATGGATAGACCAAGACGTAGAGGTGGAGGGAGTTGTTACGAGAGAAGCTGTGGAGGGAAATTCTTGGAGTGACTGGAAGAGGATGTGTTGGACGACCCTCAAGAGTGGAAACGTCATTTTTTTTTTATCTCCAACAGCGAGGTCTTTAGAGACGGGAAAGGATGGGGGTGAAGTACTTTTCGTCCCCTGTGTGTGCCTTCGACTTGCATTATCCTATAGCTTGTTCAGTTAGCAGAGGCGGCTCAAGGTCAGTCTTATCTATCCCTCTCCGCTGCCCTTGCCCTACATACGCAAGGGGAAATTTACCATTTGCCTGCGTGGACACAGCGTACAGTTCAGAGTAGAAAGGGAGGGGAGGGGGTAGTGAGGTGGGCAGCGGGGCCAGGGGAACATGACCTTGAACCGCTAGTTCGGAGTGAACAAGGTAAAGTGTTACAAATGGTTCGTCTTTCGAACACAGGAGAAGGAATTAACATTTCTTCTGCTTTTTATTCCGACACTTCGTTAAAGATCGAAGCCCAGTGATTGCTATTTTTATTGAGTGGTTCCTAGAGCGAAGCCTGTCGTGATGAGCACGCGCAACTGTCGTGGAGCCATCATTCCATCGAATCTGTTGTTGCCTCCCAACTAATTGCGGTGTGAGCGAGAGGAGTGTAATGTGTGTCAGCGTGGTGAAAGCCCAGCGGACAGTTCGGCTGCTCGCACGTATTCGCAGTGCCCACCAAATAACCAGTTCAACTGAGCGCCACAGTCTAACCAGTAACCTATTTCAGTCGTAGCTAGTCCCTATACTTATAAATTAGCACCTGGTGGGTACGCTGACTTACGCGGTCGCTGTCCATGTTATCTTGGTTGTCCGGGTTGAACCGCGTCAAATTATCGAAACCTAACGTTTCGGACTTCATTTTGTGGCCTTCTTCAGAGGACTGTCACGGCAGCAGTTCCAGCCGTGACAGTCCTCTGAAGACGGTCACAAACTGATGGCCGAAACGTTAGATTTCGATAATTTGACGCGGTTCAACCCAAACAACCAAGATAACTTAAACTAGCACCTGCCCGCTGCTTCGCAGTCGTGGTACTCGGTGTGTGTAGGAAACTTTTTACCCTTTCTTTTCTTGTACCAAATATTGTCATGGAGAGGCACAAAAATATCACAATTCCGAGTAGTTGAAGGTTACAGATAAACTCCATTTAAAGATGGCAAACAGAAACGTTTTCTTACTACAACAAACAGACACAAAAGGGGAAAAAAACAATCTATGCCACCGAACCATTCAGATTACGTAAAATTCACTGCAATTAAATGAGCAATGTCACAGAAACTATTCTTCCAACAGTTTGTTAGTCTCCTATTAATTGAAGTATATTTGACGCGTAGCGAGATTGGTGGTGAGTGGATAACGCTCTGGCCTCGCATTCGGAAGGACACGGGTTTGAATTCCCATCCAGATGTGGGATTCCCATGGTTTCCCCAAACCACTCCAGGCGAATGCCAGGATGATTCCTTCAAAAGGCCATGGCCGAATTCCTTGCTCCGATCCTTTCCCATCTCCAACAACCTCGACGTCGACAAGGCGTAAAGTCATCTATATATTTGGCAATAATTACTAAATGAAACGATTTCATACCGAGCGGTCTTGTGGTTCAGTGGTTAAGGTCTCCGGTTCGAGTCCCTGTCTCGGCGGAGATTTTCATAGGCCCTTAACCCGACCTTCATCTCTGGCACAGCTCGCTGTGTGATGTGAAGTGCCTCAAAACGCTTCCGTTGTTCGGATTACACGTTAAATTTTAGGTCCTCTGTACCCGGTAGGATTGCCGGATTAGGTTAAGGCGCCTACGACAGTGGAGCAATGCGCAGCCAGTAGAAATCCTGTCACCAGGTCATTCTGACCACACGTAACTATAATTATCATTATAATTTTATACTAAAGTGCTGTGTGGACAATGTAATTAGTTTTGTGCAATTCATCCAGGGCTAAAGGTCCCGTGCTGATACCTCTGTTCACAGGACGTAACTATAATTTGAGGTTAGACTGTAATGCAGCCTGCACCACAGTAACACATGGGACCTAAGAGTAGGGTTTCCGAAATACTATAGCGTATGGTTACGGTGTGCATCAATATTGTACTGTGATCTTTGGTAGGTCTTAAAGCACAAAGATGTTTACGTAATTTAAATATTAATAACGCATATTAGTTTAATTTAAGTATTCCTCTTAACGTTCTACGTTTCAGAGAAGAAATAAATAACCCAAGTCAAAAAATAAAACAGAATCCAAAGAGTAGTACTGTGGTTGGTTGGCACTTTTTTGAAAGAAGTGATCTGTGGCGAATATTTCTCCCATCTCGAAATGATTGTAATTGCTTTCTCCGTTCCTCCGTACATATAAGTCATGAGATACTTTCACAGATTTTAATCTGGACAGTAAGCTCTTAAAATTTAAAAATACTATCCAAATTACTTTGGTAATTTTTTCGTGATCCCATTTCAAACTCTCAGACAAACGTAGATCGTTTACAGACTTACAAAGATACAGAAGAGGAAATTTATTTGTTTGTTAAAGGTTGAGTGTATGACTATTAAGGATAAAAACCATAAAATGTTACAGAAACCGGCAGAGATCCTCAACCGATGGAAATATCATTTCGAAAATGTCAGCAACGAAGAATTTGCTAATCCATCAATGCTATGACCCACAGTAAAGATCGCCATAAAGAAAATGAAAAGGCAACTGGATCAGACGATATCCTATCGGAGGTATAATCTTTATTGGATCACTGTCAACTCAGTTCCTAGCAGATCTTTTTAACAACGTCATGGACCAAGATGAAACCCCTTGTACTTGGCTCGGTAGTGTTATGATGTCCCTCTGGAAAGGAAAGGGTGACATGTTGACTTTTCCAACTATCGACCGATTTGCCTCCTTTGTCACGCAATGAAGATTTTTTAGCACATTGCGAATGCACGCCTTCGTAGTTAAGATTGCCCCAAATCAGTGTAGTTTCATGGAAGGCAGAAAGACGAGTGAGCCATCCACGTCACAGTTTGATGTAAAGGAACCTTGAAGAGAGAAAACCACTGCACGTAGCTCTTCTGGGTCTTGAAAATGCCTTCGATAGGATACCTCGAGGTCTAGTATAGTACGCACTGATACAGCATGGAGTACCAGTGGAATATTTTTAATGGATCCAGCAGCAATATTTGAATCTCAGCTATGTTAGATGTGCTGTGGGAAATTCTGACTGTTTTACCATCACAGTTGGCTTTCATCAGGGATCAGCATTGTCTCCACTCCTGTTTATCCTCTGTCTTGACACCATTGCTGCAGAACTACTCACTCCACACCACTGGACATTGCTCGGTGCTGATGATATTATGGTCGCCAGCTAGTCTCGATAAGAATTGGAACAACAAATCCAACGATGGAAAACTTCTCTCCACAAACACGGCGTACGACTTAATGTACCGAAGACAGAGTACATGGAGTTCCAAGTGATTGGTCTGTTAATATCGGCGGTATTGAACTCGGCAAGTCATCCGAGTTCAAACACCTGGGAACAGTACTCTGTTCGGATGGTCAGACATTCCCAAACATCCAAAACAGAGTCAACGCAACCTGGATGGAGCGCCGTCAGGTCACAGGAGTTCTTTTCGACCGGAAGGTGCCACTGTACCTTAAATCAAAGGTTTACAGCACTATTGTTACACCAGTGGCACTGTATGCAGCCGAATGTTGGCCAGTCATGAAAATACATGAACAACAGCTGCATGTAAAGGAAACGAAGATGATTCGTTGGCGACAGGGACTCACTAGATTGGATCGCACCAGGAATGAGAACACTGGGGTGGCATTTGGTGTGGCTCTAATCCCTGAAAAAATGCGCGAGGGTCGTCTGCGATGGTACAGCAATGTACTACGCAGTAACAACACTTCAGTGGCGAGAACAGCACTCGACATTAGACCGGAGGGCTGAAGACCACGAGGGAGACCCAGGAAGCGCTGGATGGATACCCTGCAGGAGGACATGCAACTAGTCAATGCCTCACCTGAAGATGCACAAGGTCGGCACAAATGATAGAAGTAGTCCAGTAAAGCAGATCCTGTAATGCGGGATTAATGCTAAGATGAAGAAGACGTACCGGTTGAATGTATACATTTAAATTTTATAAACATATTCAGTATAAAAGGTACCACACGCCATATCTTATACTTACGTAGAAATGGAGATATTAAAGTTTATGTGACCAAAAAGAGCAAATGAAACAAAACAACGATGTATCAAAGGAAACAGAACAAGCACGAAGTAAAACGCACATAAAAAAAGGCAATTATACGTGCGAGTTAACCATTCAACTTAGAAATGTATTTTAAAGTATACACTAATATTGCAAGCATAATCTTAATAACGCTTCTTTAAATAGATCGTATATTTGCCCACACGTCACAAAATTAAAACTCAAAATGGGAATACTAAAGATTTTTTAATTGAGACATTACGTTAAGTGGGAAATGGAGAGAATAGTAGTTGCACCTCACTATACCAAATCGCACACACGTGATGCCGTGATTATCGTTTACCCAAACAGCAACACAAGTGACTTTTTACATACAGTACTATTATTTTTCAATACAATTCTCTCGATTTCAGAGCAATGGTGTCATTTTTCCAGTAGCTTTCTCTAGTAAGTCTTCCAAAATCCTTTAGATGGTTTCACCATTTACTTTTCTCAGCAGTCTATACATACAATAAAATAGTAATTGAGAAGAATTCTGTATATTTAAGATATCTTTTAAAAATGAGCTTGCAGCACTATTACCAAGCTACATAAAAATTATAATTTTTAATGTTTCTGTTTTCAAGCTAAGATAAAAGAATTCACGCAAAAAATTAATGGTTTTATTTTGACGATGTTTCGATTAATATAGAGCCCGTGCTCTTGCTGTTAAAGTAAGGTATGTTACAATTTGACAAGTCAGAAAGCTGAGATTTTTAAATTAAAAGTTGCCGGCCTCGGTAGCATAGGGGCTAGAGCGATTGCTCCGCGTGCCGATGGTCGCCGGTTCTAGTCCGGCCGCGGGCATGGGTGTTTAAGTGTTGTGTAAGTGAATGTAATGTCCGTCCCATGGTGTGTCTAATTAACTAGAAAAATTTCATACTGGAGATACTGAAAGCACTGAGTGACATAATTACTATCGAGTTGGCTGTATGGCCTCAGATGCCGAAAGCCACAAAGGGGAAAAATATAAAATAAAAATCCGCAAATTAGTATCAATTTCTCGTTGAACGCGATTCGCAGACACTACTGGTCAGATTTAGTTACTTCTCGTGGTCGAATTGTTTGTCTGTTTCATTGTACAATCATCGTATTAATACGAGCAATTAAGTTACCTGTCTTGTGATGTGTTAACAGACCATGCAAATGATTGCTTTGTTTCAGTGTTGAATTCACATTACGAGTATACCTATCAAACAAACAACGCTGCACGCTTATTGGTCAATGAGTATTGCTACAGCGCTTCCATGCATCCAACTTTGGACTACATTTCCTTCAGTAAGAACCGATTAGATATCACAATTTCAATACTGCCTCTTGTAATTGCGTACAGGTATAATATTACACTAATTAAATTACTCGTGCGAAAATTGCCCGATTACTATGAATAGTGAGGTTGGTGGTTTCTAATAGGGTGAAACAAGAACCACCTCATTTGTAGCATTGTTTATCTGTTTGTTTTAATAGGTACTTAACAAAATATTTACAACATATTACGATGCGTAAAGCATATGTAAGACAATGCAACTAACCTAAACAAAATACGCACATCATATCCATATTTCCGTGAAATGTGTTGCTGCGATATAAACTGTGAGAAAATTTTTGGAGTAAAATGTTTACATACGAATTGTATAGCAAAATAGAAATGCTTCCGTAACAGAAAAAAAAAAAAAATCCGAAAAGCTACTTATTATAGAAACAACCCACAGTTTATTGATATCCCTGCTGTCTATCGGTAACGCGCTGAAGCCTGGTCGACGCCACTGAAGCAGTTTATTAATATCTCTGTGATATGTGCTGCTGCTATCTAGCGGCGTGGCTCTAAACTGTCTCATACGCGCGACCTTCATAGTTATTACTTTTGCTCTTTAAGGGTCAAGTTTCGAAAAATTCCTTTCTTAAAATATAATGTGACCAATACGGAGACGCGAATCTTTAAAATGATACCGCATTTATCGATTTTGTTTAGATACAAAGGAAAATAATGGCTTGTAACAAAAAAATCACATGTTAAAAATAATATGCAGTATATGATTGCGATCATTTACTGCCTAGTACTAGGCATATCTTAAATAAACGGCTTAAACTCAGTATTAGGCGTGTTACTGTAATGATGGTAGCGTAATTGGATGCTGTAAGCTAGTTGCGTGCGTGTACTAGTGGTTCCATGTCGTGACTGCAATGGGTCCTATTACGATACGGTCATTTGAGTCCAATCGCGTCATACGACTAGCTAGCCGTATTAATCGCTCGGTCGCTTTCCGTCCGTTTCACAACCAGGGAGAGAAGCCATTAAGGTCTTTGACCGCTACGATTGTCGGCTTTCAGAGCGCTAACGGAACCTCCGCAAATAGACTCCGTACACAGTGGCTCGGCTACCAGTTGGAATGTTCCCAGTACGGAGCCAATCAGGAGTCATTAGAGAGGCATGAATTGATACATAAAAATCGGGGGGGGGGGATTGTCTGGCCGACGGACGACGTATGTTTCGATTGAATCTATTGGTAAACACGCGATCAAAACACTTGATACTCGAGTGCGACGAAGTACTTCTTCCATCAACGTATTTGGGCCGCAATGATACGAGAGTTAACATTATGGATGATTACATGTACTCTTTTTTCACTCGTGCAATTCGCGATTTGAATGCACAGACTTAATTCCGATGCAAACCACTCTCTGCCTCTCACAATTTTCTGGATTGTAGAGTACAGATGTAGACGTTAATCCACGGCTTCCATATTTTTCTCACTGCTCCACCAGCAATAACAGTGTAGTATTCTGATCCTTTACAAGTTTACATGTTGATTTTCCACAGTATATATATTTGTTCCACTAAGAACAGACAACACAAGACAACATTTAATTAAAACCACCCATGTCCGAGGCCGGAGTCGAATCGGCCACCCCTGAAACCCGAAGAAAGCACGCTACCCCAACGCTGCCATGGTAGACCTCCCGGCTTTAATGACATCGTCATCGACGAACCAGGCAAACCAGAGTTCGAATCGTAGTACTCAGAAAGATATTCACATTCATGTCCATCAGGATTTACATAAACATTTGCCCTGTATTATTTGTATCATTGTGGGTATTATAACATTTAACGACAGTAACCCTACTGCTACATTTCAGTCTAGGATAGATGATGACTACCAAACACAGTCAAAGCATAATTTTTTAAATTTCTGAAGGAAATGATGAGCCCAAGCGACGAACAAAGATTTAAATTTCTTTGGATATTTGGCACGCAGAGACGCAGTAATGGAACAAGGAACGATGGTAGTAGGTTTAAGATAGTACAGGCAGCAAAAAACATTTAATGACAACAAAAATCTATTAACGTCACAAACAATGAAACAGAGAAGAGTCGCTTTAGAAGAGAAATGTAAAACGCGAGCCGTACCCAGTATCTGATTTTCATTTCCCCAGTGTGCAAATGATCGTAAGTGTTATTGTAAGTGTGTATGACTGTGATAGTATGAGTGTTTAGTGTATTGAGGATCAGGGATGAAAATGTGGAGAGCGTGACGTTCAGTGCCAGACAACTATGGCCCAGTCTTCCGACAGACATCATAGGTCCAGTCTTCCGACAGACATCATAGGTCCAGTCTTCCGACAGACATCATAGGTCCAGTCTTCCGACAGACATCATACGTCCAGTCTTCCGACAGACATCATACGTCCAGTCTTCCGACAGACATCATACGTCCAGTCTTCCGACAGACACCATAGGTCCAGTCTTCCGACAGACACCATAGGTCCAGTCTTCCGACAGATATCGTAGGTCCAGTCTTCCGACAGATATCGTAGGTCCAGTCTTCCGACAGACATCATACGTCCAGTCTTCCGACAGACATCATACGTCCAGTCTTCCGACAGACATCATACGTCCAGTCTTCCGACAGACATCATACGTCCAGTCTTCCGACAGACATCATACGTCCAGTCTTCCGACAGACACCATAGGTCCAGTCTTCCGACAGATATCGTAGGTCCAGTCTTCCGACAGATATCGTAGGTCCAGTCTTCCGACAGACATCGTAGGTCCAGTCTAGTTATTCGTTGTCATCCGACGGACGAATCACCAGAGTCGTACACTCTCAGTCCATACGCACTAGGATTTAACTCAGGAATTTGGTGCACCATCCCAAATGGAAAGGGGGGGGGGGGAGAGTCATGATACCATATACTTGACATAAATTACAATAAACCAGTAATCAAACGTTATTTATAAAACTGAGGTGAATTGAAAATGATCGAGTCAAAATATTAGCCTGTTGCAACCAAATATCAGCCACTTTATTACGTGAAGACCGTAAGCACGAACGAGGAGATGGCAACTGAACTATTCCCGTTATAAAGAGTGAACCAACAGCATTCTAATAGAAAGAAGGCGCGAGGAATGCAAGAAGTTTCTCTAGGGGTTGGAAACGACACCAAAAGTGGGATTAATAAGAAATAATGAACGGCATGAAGAAACGCATTGCTACGGAAAACGATTATATCAAAAATCAAACGGTATTCCAAGGGTATGTAATCCTCCAGTCTACAGTCAGAAAAAGCGCTTTTTTTTCCCTTCACCTTACACCCTGTCGACGTCGTTAGAGGCGAAAAAAAGACTGAGGACAAGTATTGGAAAGGAATTCGGTCACGTCCTTTTAAAAAAAACATCCCGGCATTCGCCTAGAGTGGTCTCGGGAAATCTTGAAAATCCGATATATGAATGGTTCAAAGAGGAATTGAACCCGCGTCTTCCGATTATCAGGCCCGATATTTACCACTCAACTAACGGGATTCGTAGGCACTGGTGAAGGAGTGGAAAGAGTACACTACAGGGACTGATGAGACAAAGATATTTATAACAGTATCTGATAAGCAATCTTTTTTCAGTTTAGACGGAAATAAATCACACCTGACGCTATCATTACAATGTATTCAAAAACCTTGGAAAAATAACTTTACATAGATTTTATAGATGAAAAAAAGCCGTATTCTACGAATGTGTGTTACACTCCCTTCCAGGGGGAAAATTAATTTTAATTCCTTAAATAAAAGTTTTTTTTCTTGTGGTGCTATAAATGCCATGGCCACAGAAATTACTAATATGCTAGTGAATAGGTTTCACATGTCTGCTGTTGAGAGTTTGTTGACCTTACAGAACCACTCACATCGAAAATAACGAGCGAACATTTACCCAGCGCAAAGAAAGCGTTTGAGCCGAGCACGACTAGAAAGCGCAGGCATGCCGTCGAGGTTATGAAATGATATAACAGATGTGCTCGGTAGATAGCAAAGCGATTTTACCCGAAAAAGGAAGCTGATCTTTTCAAAACGGAATTATCATTTGTTTCACAATGGCAATGGAAGAACTTTTCACTACCAGGCCAGGCGGACAGAAATCGCATTTATCAGTGTTTCTGAGATGCTGGATCGGCTTCTTGTTCATATGCCCCATATTCCTAATCACCTTCATGTCACCAGTTTTAAACCGAACGTGGTTGGTGAACGGTAAAACTTGCGCCTCGCATTCGGGAGGACGTGGGTTCGAATCCACATCAAGATTTCAGTTTTCCATGGTTTTCCGAATACCGGGATCATTCCTACAAAACACCATGACCAAATATGTTCCAGTTCCTTGTCCATATCCCGTACCAGCTCCATTGATATCGGCGTCGGCGAGCAGAAAATTCCGAAGCCGAAAAGAAAAATCCGGTTGCTCATCAGAGCAGTGCTCGAAATTGACCGGGCTTTAGGCGTAATTACGCCGGTAGTTTTTCATTTTACGCCTGCAATCTCCGTCAAAGGTGTAGAAAATACGCCTAAGTATCAAGATTTAAATATATATATTTCAGTACTTCGTTTTTCAGTTTTTTCATGCCCAAGGTTTCATTCTAGTAACTAATTTCAATTATAATTCCTGACGCATTTGTTTCAGAGTTTCAAATAATACTTTCCTGCAGTAGATGAGGCAACAGTTTAGATGAAGTACCGTGAAGTAAAAGACAATTCTGGTAGTGCGTTTTTCGTTTAGCAAAGGAAATAAAGATATCTCGTAAAATTACTGAATTTATACCACTTGTAACGATGATAAAAGAATTACAATCACCGGTACGAGGAATGCCAAAAAATGAAGAAACATCAGGCTCTTCAGCTATTACCAATAAGCCTGCTCCGACTTCCCGCAACCCAGGGGTCAACAAGCAAGAAAACAATCAAAAACACTTAGTACCTCATAAGCTACTATGCCTACTAAAGATTCAAATGTTATTGTAATAAATACAATTTTGGTATATAATATATTGGCACATTTAGACCTATTTACAGTTTTAAACTGTGTTAGAGTAGGTTGTAAGCTACAAAATCTGTATTTTCATAATTATAGTATAATTATGCCGGAAAATTTTCATTTTACGCTTGAGTCTGAAAGTTAGGAGTAACAAATGCGCCTGGATTTATAAACGAATTTCTAGCACTGCATTAGAGAAATGGTAAATCCACCTAAAAACCAAACTTCTCACCAACTGAAAGTACTCTTCACGGTGACTTCTTGATTATTAGATTTATTTGCACTCAATTTACGTCTTCAACTTACTATCCATGATTTTAAAAGGTCTCTCTTCCTGATCAACAGACCAGCCAACCTTAATAGTTACTTAGTATACCAACTGCAACTTCGATTTCACAGAGTACGTACACACGTAAAGCCGCGAACATGCGGTCGTACCATGACAAGCTAAAGTAATTAACTTTGGGAAAAGATTTTAATTAAATTTAAATGCGATGGAGCGCTTCGCTCTCGTGTCAATTTTAATACACGTACATTTTTTCGCCCTTTCATGTACGTGCCCACTTAAGCACTCTAAAAATTTTAATTTTAAATTTTTTCAGCCTTTTTGGTAAGTTACTCATCACGCCTCTTGGTACATGCACCAATACATATAGACCGAGACATGTACCTCGAAAGCAAAAGATAAGGTATCTAATTGAGAACCCCTACTGCTTGAAAGCTGTACCGTGTAGTAACAAATTAACCAATCAAGTGGCAAAATGTGTCTCAGCAGATTAAGTCTTCCTTTTATAAAAGCCTGCCTGAAACTCCTTTCTCCTCTCATGATCTACAGAACTTGATTGGGTACCTGTCCACTCGATTGCCACAAACCTCTTTGAATACAGAGAACTGCAGCAGTGTTATAAATTACGTAACGCCAATATGAATGAAGGCGGCTAATAAATTGTGAAACGCCCTGTCTCAATGCACCTGTACCGAAGTGGCAGGTAACGAGGTAGGATTTATAATTAGGACGCAATACGCACCTGCCCGTATCTTATTGCCAGCGAAAGGCAGGTTCCACGACCGGTATGACG
The DNA here is from genome assembly GCA_031002005.1 of Vandiemenella viatica. Classification (NCBI taxonomy): domain Eukaryota; kingdom Metazoa; phylum Arthropoda; class Insecta; order Orthoptera; family Morabidae; genus Vandiemenella; species Vandiemenella viatica. The sequence continues at coordinate 45,175,863 of CM061918.1, read as the reverse complement.
GCCAACTGCGACGCTGGACAACGTATCCTGGAACGGCTGCACTCGTTGACCACAGCGAGTGACGAGGGAATGGTTATGACTAGGATTCTGATCTTCAGGAAAAGTCATATTTTTTTCCTGCCTTCTTTTTGAGCTGAAATGCTGAATTATACACAAATTCAACGTTACTGATTGTATTAAAATGTATTTTATGCAGCATATAAATGCATATTCAGACCATTTTCCCGGATTTGTTCATATTTCGATAATATTTATGGTCATATGGTCATAATTTGAGGAAAATCTGGTAGTTTTTTAATAGTACCAGGAATTCACTAGATATAGATGAGAAGAAATTAAGATAATTATTCACAGAACTGTACTTCTGCTGTACATTTGGAGGGAAAAAACAAAATTAATTTTCGCTGTGGTCAGAATTCACCAGTCAAGAATTAACTTTATACATTATTGTCACTCTCTAAACGTCATGTTCCGCCCGCCTTTTAATCTCGACAATGCAGCAGCAGCATGCCTGTGTCGATCCGCGTCAATCAATATCTCAATGAAACATCCTCAGTCATCGTTAAATCTGCAGTGTATCAGTGAGATGACCTACCTCTATGCCGAAAGTAAAAATTTCTAAAAGTGCGAAGTTACATAAGGGAATTTAGAGAGGAATATTTTAGTACAGATGAAAGAGTTCTATTCTGTAAATTATCTGAAATTAAAGTGACTTCAACAAAACGATTTAAAATTTAATTTCCCAAGGGTGCAGTGAGTGTACGGGAGCAAATTATGCTGTCTACATGAAAGCGACACTACTAGATGAAATAAATAATGAATAATTGAAAATGTTTTGATACATAGTAAATTTAAGTGTTTGGTCATAATTTGTCATTTTTGGTCATATTTACCCATTTTTAAGGTAATATTTGCCTGCATATTTCTCTATTTTTTGGTCATAAAGATCGGAATCCTAGTTATTACGTCCCACAAAGCCAAAGAACGAATATTACATTGATACTGCCAGAGGTTTTGAGAGACTGAAATGGCAACCTTCATTTCTGGTTTGATGTATTCTCCAACTTACCAATAATCTGACTATTTGAAAACTACTTAATGGATTTTCATACAGTATTAACGGTTTGAAACCTTGGCTTCTGACTTAAAATCAGAGGTGCGCATAATCGCACTATGTTACCTGAAACAGAAGCCTGACATTAAAGTCTTTTCTGTACATCAAATTATTTTAAATATAAAAACTAATGAAAACTTAAAAACTATCCAATATATTTTGACGAGATTTTTCAGTTTGAAAGATAAACTTTGTATATCTTCACGTTACAATATTTTTTTCCCCCCTTTTGCCTTTATGCCTCGTCGACGTCGTGAGGTCATTAGAAGCGGGTAAAGGAATTGAGGCAAGTAACGGGAAGGAATTCAACCATGGCCTTTTGGAGGAACTATTTGTAGATCCGCTTGGAGTGATTTTTGGGAACCAATGGAAAACCGAAATCTCTTAACAGGGGACGGAAAAGAAATTTCACGCTATCTTAACCACATCGGTTTTTGTATAAGTATCAGGTGAAAAATTGTCTCGAAGGTGGTGAAAAAAGGGGCGTATAGTATTTTTGTCCTGGAGACCCTGAAGGGTAGTTCGGCCGCCTGTTGACAGTTTCGATTTTGCCGCGGATGCGCCTCACTTGTGGCTACCTTAACCTATCCCAGTCATCCTACCAGGTATAGGGGTCCTACAATTTTACGTGGAATCCGAACCACAAAGAGTTCTAGCATACTTCAGATGACAAAGAACAGCTTAAGGTTAATTTTTAAGACCGTAAAAATTGCAGCCGAGACCGGAATTCGAAATGGGAACCTTCAATTCCGCAGCCACGTGCCTTAAACAATTGAGCCACAAGACCGCTAGGTCGACTAAATTGACCGAGATCCTCTCTGATTCACACAGACGCAGTCAGGGGCAAAACTAAGTTAACTAATACAAACGTTACATGGCGACGCGTGACAGGATAACTAGTCATTAATGAAACCCCAAATGTTGTGTTAGGGCTCCATTTTTCAGTGACTAGCAACGACGATATTAAATTAACGCGACATTGACGGATCGCGCCCCCTGTCATTAGCCATTAGCCGTTCTGTTTGAGGGGGGATCGTAATGCGCACTCAGGCCTGCCAACCTGACAATGATACACCCTTCCGTTCATTACGTCCGAACATGACACGTTAGCATTAGGGGGCGTCCATTAATTACGTGAGATGAAACTCACGTCACTTTTTTAAATCCTTGAAGAACGACGTGGATACAGACTTTGGGGTGGGGAGGGGGTATAACCACCCTCTGAAGCAGCAGAGCTAAAAAAAAGGTCTTAAAAAAATACGAGGTCGGTCAGCAGGGAGGGGCAGAGCGGGACCCCTCAAAATTTCACGTCATTTTGGGGGGGGGGGCGGAATGTCCGAACAGATCTCGCAAAATCTGACCACGGAGGAGAAAGGACCGGAATTCCAGAAATTAATGAACGACCCTCAGCAGGATCGTTAGCAGCCGCGTGGGAGGAGAAGATAACTTACGGCGAATGTCACGTGGAATAATCGACCAGAAATTCAAAGGTTTAAATTGTCGTTTATTGTTTGTTCAAAAACAAACGTGAAATTTTTAATTTATGCACTGTTACACAGACCAATAAATGGAAACAAATGAACCAACTAAATCTGGTGAGTTGGTGACCTCCCATCAGTATGAATGTGGTGACCTGGAAGATATACACTGAAGTGAAAAAAAGCCATGGAGTACCTCCTGACACCGTCTGGTAGCCCGTCTTGCCCTCGGAAGTGCAGCAGTCTGACGTGACATTGACTCAACAAGTCTTCGGTAGTCCCTTGAAGAAATAGTCAGCCACGCTTCCTCTGCGATGCTGGACGTTGTGCTCGGTTCAACATTTCGAACACGCCTGAGATATGTTCGATTGGATTCACGGATCTAGATGGCCAAATCATTTGCAGGAATTGTCCAGAGTGTTCCTCAAACCAATCATGAACGATTTTGGCCCGATGTATTGTCGTCCTGGGAAAGTCCGTCGTTATTTGGGAACATGAAGGCCATAAATTGCTGTAAATGGTTTTCAAGTAACTGAACGCGACCATTTTCACACAATGGTTGGGTCAGTTGGACCAGAGATCCCAGTCAGAGCCAATACCAGGATAGAACCACCACAGTGCCTAGGGTCCAAGGCCTCGTAGGGTCTGACCCACACTCGAACCCTTACCAACTGGAATCGTGTGACCATGCAAACATATTCTATGCATCCAGCGTCCAACCGATTTGTTCACGAGCCCAGGAAAGGCGCTGGTGTTTTTTCAGTGGAGGCACTTTCTTCGGTCTTTAGCTGCCATATCCCATCAACGCCAAATACGGCTGTATTATCAACAGAGAAGCGTCTGTCGTAGGTCCCAAAATGAGTGTTAGTGTTCTTTGATGCAGTAATGTCTGTCTGTCAACACTGGCACCTCGACGAAGACGTCGCTGGTATCGGTCATTAGATAGGCCACATCGGCCAATGAGTTGTCCATGCCGGAGGCAATGCGGAAAATTACATATTCAAGGCACAATCTTGACACTGTGGATGAGCAGCGCCAACTACCATCCAACATTCATCTGCATGTTTGCATATGCATTTGCATACTAAGCCCATTTTCATCCGTTATTGCATATTTTACCAAAAATCCAGTGCTGGTGCATATTTTTGCTATATTTCCAATATTTTTCGGTAGTGTACCTAGTTAATAAATAAAATCTTACGTTGTAGCCGGCAAAACCTAAGCAGAAGTCTTAGTCTTAGCTGAAGAGGTACGATCCACGTTTGGGAAATTAAGTAAACTTATTTCATCACCAAAGTAAGCTTTTCTTAAAGCACGTTCTCGTAAGAAAGCCAACAAACAAATTGTTAAATGTGTCTTTACCTCCAGAACCAGCGGTACTGTTTTATAATGAACATTTCGAGGTCATTAAAGGTGTAATAAACTGGGGCGTATCTACCATACCGTAGGACTAGGCGGTACAGTGCACCGTGCTCCTAAGCGCAGTTCAGAGGGGCCCATAGTCCTTCACGGCAAACTGGCTAACTTTTTCTTTTTTAGCTCTACAGTCATCTGAGGGGGCCCCTGTGACACAGGGAGCCCCTCACTAAGGCCCTCACTGCTCAGGGAGCCCCCAACCACTGCTCGGGGGCCCCCAGCCTCAGCTCAGGGGGTCCCTACCAGCAACACAAAACAAAAAAAAAGGTCGCCCATGCTGCCATGAGGGCCCAAAATAAATTTTTTGTACCGGGGCCCTTGTTGACCTAGCTACGCCACTGGTAGTAAACGACTTTAATTGTGGAGAGGCTACGGCAGCTTGTCAGTACAAGGAAGCATTTAACAATTCTAGTATTAAAGCCATAGCTGTGATTAGCACTCGTTTTTCCCACATACCTGCGACTATTAATAAACTTGAAACTCAAAGATTTGACGTTGATTGAATCTATTCAGTTAATGAACACAATCCGCATTGCCAGAGGTATTACTGTATAAACTTAAAGTTTGAAAATATTTTGAAAAATAATCCAAGTTTTGAACCCTTGTGTCAAACTATAGTTTTAGTAATGGGACGGATGAACTTTTTCCAGAAACAGTGACTGCTAACACAGCACCCAATTTCAAATACTGCCCAGTTACAGCAATGAATGTGGAACAGTCCATATCCACTTAGAAAAATATTTTGAGAGATCGAAGGAACAATCTTACTATTGAATATTTGGAACAGTGCCCGATTGTTTACATTTACAAAATAAAAGAAAAAAATGTTAAATTATTGTTAAGTACCGAATTTATAAATGTTATTCAACTAATTACTAATTGCATGCCGATTTTGAAATAAAAAATCTAAAAATTAATATCTTAATATTATATAATGGTGCGTATGTTGACACTTTTCATGCATATTTTTAGCATTTTTCATGCATATTTGCATGCATACCTCTGGCTTTTTGTGTTGCATATAATCCGGGCTCTACGCATGACTTTTGCACTTTAGTGAACATCATCTGTTACTCCGATGCACAAAGCGATACAATAGTATCAAAACATATGGTCCGTTACACAAATTTCTATGTATGTATAATATCGAGATATAGCTTGTACTAGTATTTAACGTATTTCTTTTTTGTTTTATTAATTTTTTCTGGTGTTTACATAACCAATTTTTGTCCTTTTTAAGAAGCGACTCTATAGATCCTGTAGAAATGACAAATAAATAGATTCTTCAACGATCTCATCCTCATTTCCAGAGAAAAAAAATTCTTCATGTTCTCAGTATTTGAGACGTGGAATGTGTGGTTCATTTATAAAACGTCCCTCGTCATCTTAAAAAAATCTATTCCTTTTACAGACGCATATCTGTCAACAGTTCCCAAGCAAGCTGTCTCCAATCACTCAGTGGTTTCTCGCATTTTCGAGACTACTTTGGCAAGAAATTCGATAATAATGTGCGTTTCAAATTTAGATGTGCTTCTAGCTCGTTTATAGAGTTAGGATTTTTTTTAATTTTTGCTTATGGTTATAAGTCTAGGCGAGCCTATAAGCCTAATAAAGGTGGAACACTGCTTGGAGCAAGGAACGGGAAGGAATTCGGCCGTGGCCTATTAAAGGTACCATCACGGCATTCGCTTGAAGTGATTTCCGGAATACACAGAAAACCGGAATTCTTCTGACCGGAGAGAGATCGAACACGCGTCCTCCCGAATGGCAACTGCCACTCACCTGTTTTCCAATTAAATTTCAATGACTTCTCGAAACATTTATCTACTAGTGCGAACACTAAATGAGAGCAAAAGTTAAAATGGTTGGATTCACTTCGGTTTGTGTAATTCAGAGGATCAGTCAGCCATCCACAATGCAGAGAATTAACCACAGATCAAGAGCACAGACAATAGTTATGAGCCGCAAACGATGAGCCAGTCGCATGAATGATCAAAACCTATAAATGTTGTCAAGTATTGTGCACGAAACACTAAGCCAAAAGACTTAGTACGATTTTTAGGGTCTCAAGTTAAAATGCAAGATCTGAGCTTAAGAACAGACGAAGTGAAAAAATTATACCACGAGTGACATGGTATTCAACCAGCAACGAGACAGACTACGAGGCGTTGTTAGAAGAAAACACCTGCTGTGCAGTTGGTCTCCTTTAAGAGCGTAAGTGCCGAGGTCAAAGTTCACACGCACGTGCCGCCTACACAGGCCTCGTAATCTGATCCGCCACAGTAGGCAACAAGTGCTTTTTAACGCTTCCACACGGCCGAACAATCTCTGCCACACGCCGATAACAAAGCCGGAAATATCAAGGATAGTAACGTACCGACTTCCATAAATGAAAAAGTTTAAAAATACGGGCGCCAGGAACTAGTGATGCACCGTAACACCGTAAAGCGCAGTTGATGAGAAACATTTTGTGTGACACAGGAATGCTCGTAAGATTAACGGCAGAAGTTTCGCAGTCGCTGGAAACATGCCCGAATTTATGTCTCGTCAATGTTGAGGTGATTACAAACGGTAGAGGACGGTGTTCGGCGATTCGCAACCTGGGACCATTACCGCGAATTTAAACATCCCGTGTTTCGTAACCTACATCCCAGTGAGGGATCCAGGACTTTGGTTTGGCGCGGGGGGGACTTGAGCGGATTTCATTTGGGGGAGAGGCTAAAAAAAGTCTTAAAAATTATGATGTCGAGGGTAGATACGGCCACCCCAGCCCCCCCCCCCAGCCCCCCTCCCCATGGACCCACTACTGCTACATCCTGAAAGTCGATATCGGTGTTTCGCAACCTGTGAAGCAGGTAAAATAAAAAAAAATGTGATTTCTTGAAAAATTTGTTCAGTTGTCGAGAACTATGCGAACAGTTAATAAAACATAATCATACTAAGCATCGTCGTATAAAATACAGATTTGATATTACTTCAGGTTGACTTTAAGTCTGGTCGAAATACCAATTTCTTTCACAAATGTCTCGCGGTACATCTAGTACTAACCAAATATTCGGATGGACGTGATAGAATTGCGAATTTTAATGTGCATAAAACCAGGGCCGCATTTAGGCTTTGTGACCCCCTAGGGAACACATGTGGTGCGGGCCCCCCTGTCGGAAGTGGCCCCTACGACCGGGTTCTGCTTCCGGCTGTGGATGCTTAAATTTGAAATTCGGCCTAGAAAATTTGTGGGCGACCTTTTTTTTTAATCTGACCTAGGCGTGGGCCCGGGGTTGTGATGTGGCCCCCTCTTTGTGGTGCGGGCTCCCTCTTTGTGGTGCGGGCCCCCCTTTGTGGTGCGGGCCCCCCTTTGTGATGCGGGCCCCCCTTTGTGATGCGGGCCCCCCTTTGTGATGCGGGCCCCCCTTTGTGATGCGGGCCCCCCTTTGTGATGCGGGCCCCCCTTTGTGATGCGGGCCCCCCTTTGTGATGCGGGCCCCCTTTGTGATGCGGCCCCCTTTGTGGTGTGGGCCCCTTTTTGTTGTGCGGGCCCCTAGGTTACAGCTTAGGTAGCCTATGCTTAAATGGGGCCCTGCATAAACCATTGGTTGTGCGGGGAAATTGCAATTCTCATGTAGGCCACATTTCAGGAGGAAAAGGGCACAACAATATATAAATTGTAATAAGTAGTTGTGGCTTTACACACCTGTAATAGTTCAATTTCACGATCACTTAGGCATATCATGATTGTGGGATCCAAATATTTTCACTCACGGCACTGTAGTCGCCACCAATACTTTACACCGTTATTTTGTACAACATGCACACATCCACACCAGGCCTTCGCTTTTTGAAGAAACCATCCCTGCATTTGCGTGGAGTGATTTTCGAGATCAATATACCCCAGCTCTGCTGTATGTGGGTTCGACTTAGGACAGGTGCCAACCAGGCGTTTCCAACAGACCTGCGTGGTCCAGTGGATGAGCAAACGTGCTCGGGTCAAAGGTCGCAGGAGGATGTGCTGTGAAAGCCGACCTGCGCGCCTTTCGCAATGCGCCCGGCAGGCAATACGGGCACCATCACGACTCAATTACACCAATCAGACTACGTATGGAGAATGTCGAGAGAAGTATGTCACCGGACGAAGTGTACCAGACAGAAAAAAAACACCGGGGAGGTGCGAGTCGAGCCTCGAGCATTTAGAAGTTCTTAACAGATGTGGATGTGCTAGGTCAGTCAGCAGTTTTATTTATTTATTTAAATGGCTTTCGGCCTTGAGCGTAGGCGAAGTGATTTTGCACATTTCGTTATCACGAAATAATCATAAGTGCTTGGTTTATATCCCAAACCTCTCCATATCGCGTACTGAATGAGGGCATGCGACACTGTTAATGATGATTCGTCCGTCGGACAGGGACGATAAGCCTGGCGGGCACGTGGGTGGCTTTCGGAAGAGTAGTACTAAATGGGGATTACCCTCTCCCTTCTTTAATTTCTTGTCCACAACACAAAAACATATTATACTGGAACAGACACACCATCGCAACCATACACACTGGACAAGGCAACAACAAACCATCCCAGTCCATCATATCTCCTGGATGTTCCCATGGAGAGGTAGACAGTAGGCTTACATTCGGATACGAATATTACACCCAAAGAAGAACAAGAAGATAGTTGTAATAATTGTTTCACTGCCGGGCCTTGTATACCAGCTGCCCTTATTGCAGTTTTTGGGCGGTTTACAGCAAACACCTACACAGAAAATAGTATCATATTTCACAGACAGATGGCAACACAACTTTCTTCCCCGAGAGCCGGCAGGATCAACGACAAGCCTGCCAAGTCTCTACACGTCGCATCATGAAAATGCTGACCTTGCAATAGCGACATAAATGGAAGTCAGTGGGTACTTAACTGCTAAACGTTTTGTTTAGGTAAACAAGAGGAACTATTGCTCTGTACTTGAGTGCTACAACACAAGTTTCAGGGTGGGTTTACAACAATAAAAAAACACAGGCTGATCGAACGCGACGTCTTTGTGCTTGTTTCGGCAGTCAATGTTTACCGTAGGGACATTTGTTGCCGTAACTCCCTCCCCCGCACCGTTGGTGCCGCTGACATGATGGCCCCGCACGGCTTCCTCTGGCTCGGCTTTCTTGCTCAACGTGTAGAGTAGATTATACCTGCATTCCGTTGGCTCTGCTTACTTTTTAGATTGACAAGTTGACTTTAAAAGTTTCACAACTTTCCTAAATTTAGTTTTATCGGTCTGGAAATGGTCCCAAATTACCGCCGTGGTATATAAATATATATTCCATAAAAACACACATTTTGCCTCAATTACACGACAAATTAACAGGATGCACTATGTAAGGCCACGCTACGCCATTTCTTTACCCTTTTTTCCCTTCGTTCGATAGCGAATGAAAAGTTGAGTGTACCCCGTTCACTCCAAACTGGCGGCTCAAGGTCATGTATCCCACCCCCGTTCCTCATCTAACCCCACCGCCCATCCAACGGCGGATCCAGGAATTTGGTTTGGGGGGGGGGGCTTGGCTTGAGTGAATTTTGGTTTAGAGTGCTTGCCTTCAGTGGATTTTCGTTTTTGGGGGGGGGGGGGGGGGGCTTGAGTCGGCCATGGGGTAGTCTTCATAGCCTCTACGGGCCTCGAATCCGTAGAGCTAACAAAAAAAAAAAGTCTCCAAAATTACAATGTCGGGGTGGACCTATATACATTTGGGGGGGGTGGCTTGAGCCCCCTAGCCCCCCCCCCCTGGATCCGCCCCTGCGCCCAACCCTTACCTATATCTCCGAGATTACCGCTGTGTCCACGTAGGCGAATAGTAAATTTCTTCTTCGCATGCAGGTGTAATTCCAGCGCAGTGAACATACAGCAAACTGACCTTGAACCGCCTCTGTTAACTGAGCGGCCTACACTATGCTCGTCCTTTTCAAGCATTCTCTGTGTAACGCCGTTCACTAGGTTGTCCTGAGTTGCGTAGTTCTTTTTCATACTAGTAGTTTCAAAAAGTACAGTCACCCGTAATTTTGGGATGTTACTCAGTATTGACCGGGAAACACGTATTCACGTCAAAATTAGTTCAACAGAACGTATTACAGAATCTTGTATTCTAGCTAGATGTACCGAGCATAGCGGATCAGCGGTTAACGCTCTGGCCTCGCATTCGGGATGACGCCGGCCGGTTCGAATCCCCATCCGGGCATCCAGATTTGGGTTTTAGATAGTTCCCCAAGGATGCTTATTTTAAAGGCCTATGGCCAACTCCCTTACCATTCCTTGTCTCCAGTCCTTCCCCGCATCTAATGACCTCGACGTCGACGAGGCGTAAAGCCATCAAAAAAAAACTAGCTAGATGTCAAGAAGGGACAGCAGATGGAGACTGCGACAAACTAAGACACACTCGTGGTCACGTAAGTAGGGGAAGCCACCGCAGTGTAGTTACTTTGCTCACGTAAACACTCGGTCCCGTCCGTAGACAGGGAAAGTTAAGACGGCAGAGCCTGGCTGTGGGTAAGAGCAACCTTTCCGTGTCGCAAGCAGCCCGAGTGTCTATTGTGCGCTTTTTGCACAATAGCTGGCGGGCGCAGCGCAGTATCGGGAACAAAGGGCGAGATAGCGCGTTCATAACGGAGAGAAAGCGTGATATGCGGAAACAGCAGTGCCTGCGAATTAATTCAACACCAGCGCGTGTGCTCCATATGACTCCACGCAAACATACCTCCGGCGAATTCTCTCCTGCCGGTTTTATTTTCTTTCAACTAACTGGAACTTTGATTGCGTTGATACAGAAACGACCGGGGGACGAGGGTTCGAATCCCCGTCCCACCATTAAGAGTTCGATTTTCAATGGTTTCCCAAAATCACTCAAGGCGAATACTGGGATAATTCCTCAACAGGCCATGGCCGAATTACTTTCCGCTCTTTTCCCACTTCTTAAATGACCTCGACAAAGCGTAACCCCAACAGCTAAAAAAAAATAACATAAAGTTGAGATAAACACAAATGGTGAATAACATAACATCGAATCGTGCCGAGTTCATCTTTAACTAAGAAAAAATTTCAAAAACATATTTCGTTACACATTTACTAACCAAATGGTTTTAAAATTTTCCGTCAAAGTGTCTAGTGAAGAATCAGATCTGTTCAAATTACTCATTTCAGTGTTTAGCTAAAACAGTAAATTCCAGGAAGGTGGCTACAATTTTACTGTAATCTTTATATGAGAACTCTAGAATTATTTTGGAATACGAAGAATTAGATTTTATCGCCAAAACCTATATAAATATTTGAATAATAAAACCAACATTTACGCAGCTATAATTATATAGCTATGAATATCACATGAAATGGTCCAAATACCGGCTACCACACTCAATTTCATAGTTACTCTTTTACCTGTTCACTTAAAATAGATAATTTTGGAGTCACTTACTTCTGAAAACAAAGCTGAAGGTGATGAGAGCGTTCAAATGAAAATAAACCAGCCCTATCTTTTAAAAAAACAATATGATCAAAAAATGTAAGAGAGGTCCAAATATGGGCTGCTTGCATACAAAAAGTAATTTATCCCGTAATAAATTGAAAATACATCAAATTTTGTTGAAAAACTTAATTAACGTAATAGGATAAAAACTAAGAAAAACAATAATATAGGACTCGACGTTACTGAAACCCCGGAAAAAGATAGCACGTTGTGATGAAAACCAACCAATAACAGAAATGGAAAATTGGTACTATACTTAGAATTGAAGGGCTCTTAAAATTCTGAATGCGAACGAACTTTATTGTAAACCAGGTTCTGAGCCTCAATATATCAGCTTAAGGTTTACAGGAAGTGGTTGCCGGGTTGAATAGATCGATAAAAAAATATATGCCTTCCGCCTTGAATTGTTAACCGCTTGCGCAAGTCGGGTTATTTAATATGTACCAGCTTCATCCAGAAAAACAAGCCGATACGAGACGGCCGTGTGGTTTGAATGGCATTCCCAAGTCGATCCGGGCGTTAGAAAGTGGCTGTGTGATTTGCATAAGCCAGGCGGGCATTGTGCAGGTGTTGTGGTGCCACCCAGACTGGTATGTAGCACAAAAAACACACACGCACACAAAAATAAACAAGTCGACAGCCCTCATAAATTAAAGCTGGGAGAGAAACATTTTGTTTTTAGGGAGCGTCCATAAACCACGTAGCTCCATTGTGGCATTCTGTGAACCTCCCATCCATCTCACGTAGCCCGACGTGGAGTTTGTCTCTACCACCACCCCCCCCCCGAAACTCCATCCCCCCTCTCTGGTGAGTTTTCGTGAGAATCTGGTCTGTGAGAACCCCCCCCCCCCCTTACACCTCGACTTTTCGACGAAATACCCCCCTAAAATCGACTTTCACGAAATTTGTAGACTTTTTTTTTAGCTCTACAGTCCAACAAAACCTCACCTGAGATTTCTGTTGCGCCCCCCCCCCCCTTTTATGAGATTTCGCCGGACCTCTTCCCCTATTTCACCTCACGTAATTTATGGATGTCCCCCTACTGATTCCCAAAAGAGAATTTGTTCTGTTTTTCTCTTGTAAAACTATGGTAACTTACGGAAATATTTAAATGACGGAAATAAATATTCACATGCTGTTGTGTGTTCTGAACTTCATTTTAACTGTGACAAACAATATGAATGAAAAGCTACGTGAGCTGGCTCGGAATCCCCCCCTCCCCCTCCCCCACACGTAGCCCAGAGTAGCTTCCCAGCCAACCCCCCCCCCCAACCCTAGACAGAGCCACGTAGTTATGGACGATCCCCTTATTACGGATTGACGTACTGTGGACATCGAGGGAAGCAGAGGAGTGAAAAGGGCTGGGAGCAAGGAAAGTATTCTGATTGCCTAGAATGATTTGAGAAAACCATGGAACCATGGAAACTGGAATCTGGATGACCGGATGGGGATACAAATCTGCGTCCCTCCCGAATGCGCGGCCAGAGCGTTACCGCTCACTTACCGCACACGGTTATTTGCTGTTTAAAAACGACGAAAGGAAAATAAATATTGAAATAAAATTCGAATTATAATTACAGAATTATTAGAAACTACCTACACCCCGCTAGTTTGTACGCGTGAAATTAATTTTATTGCTAGAATTGGATATACAAAGATGTATGTTAGGTGACAGAAGTTCTGAAAACACGCATTCGGGATAAGATGACGGAGAAGTCGACCTTTAAAACCTGTCTCATGAAGAGAACCATTTTTTTTTTTTTGTTATTGTTTTACGCTACGTTGACGGCTAAGGTTATTAGAGGTTGGATGGGGCTGGGGACAAGGAAAGGCAAGGAAAATTAGGCCATGGCCTTTTGAAGGAAGCATCCCGGCATTCACCTGGAGTGATTTTGGGAAACCATGGAAAACCCAAATCTGGATGACCGGACGGGGATTCGAACCCACGTCCTCCCGAATGCGAAGCCAGAACGTTAACCTTTCACCCACCACGCTCCACGCACCATTGTAACATGTTAAAAAATATCAACAAGCTAAAGGTGTGTTAACTGTGAGATCCGGTAAATTTTTTGGTCGTGGTTTGAAACTAAGCCATTTTCTGTGGATATCTTATCTCAATACTGTTTTGTACGCGTTTTTGGTTTTATTGTCCCTAGGCAAGTTTGCCAAAAACTTTTAGGTAAACACAAAATAATAGTCTGATGTAACGCAAATGTAGGACATCATTACTATACAAGTTGTGTCTGTACATGAATTTATCAACAGATAGTTTTCAATATTTCGTGACATTATATGTTATTTATCCTGAAGAAATATCCTATGGTCTTCCCAATGTTATATAGTATTTCACTGTCAAATTTCAAAAGATGGTTTGGCCGTTTACTCGTGAAAACTTAACAAACAGACAGAGAGACGTGAAAACGTGACGGAGTTACTTTCGCATTTATTAGTGTAGAAGAGAACAGAAATTATGATTTAAAAAAAAAAAAACGAGGATCAGAGCGGGAACCCGGTTCTACAGCGTGATAGTCTAGGACCTTGCTTGCTTGGTTACGCTCCGTTCCATTGATTAAGCGACTATTTACGTGGTATGTGAGCTGCCAAGAAAATTTTCGGAATCTAAGACCAGTCGCAAAAAATTTCTTGAACCTGTAAGCAAGGGTGTACTAACCTACAACGTATATAAGAAATATCGAAATGGGTGATTATGAAGTCTAACGGTACCCTGGACTTTGTATAGCGTCAAATGTGTGACGTGTTTCTCATGCAGATGAAAACGAAGCTCCGGATAAAAACAAAAGTGTCCGGCGCTGAGAGGCTGCGAGTTGAGGGTGCCAAGCCTGCGTGGGAAGCGGGCACGTGACCTGGCCGCCAGCCACCCTGCCCTGGCCGTTCACCCCGTCACGCTTCACCGCCTCACCAGATGCGGCAGCTCTTCCTGTGTCTCCGTCAGCATCACTCACCTCCAAGACTCCTAACTGAAGCCTCAACATCGTTCAGAGTGCCACACAGAAACATAATCAGCAGGTTGAAAAACAAAACAAAAACAAAACAAAAAAAACAAACAAACACAAACAAACAAAAACAAAAAACAAGAACATCGAACATGTTCTATAAAATCTAAACTCTTAATGTTTAAATCAAACGTAGCAATGAATTGAGGTAGTGCCCCCGCCAATGTGCATCAGTGCACTGACGCGGCGCTCGCTGGATAAGGGAGGTACAACGGGACCGGGCACGAGCCCCCTCCCCCTCCCCCTCTCCCCCCCCCCTGCGTGCCGTCCATCCTGACTGCTGTTATTAAACGCTTTTTTCGCAGCCATCAAGGCGAATGCCGGAACAGCACCTAATCTTCGCCTCATAAACATTTCGCAAAGAAGCCGTCCATTAATTACGTTAGGTGAAACAGGGGGGTGGGGGGTCCGGCGAAATCTCACGAATTCTCACTAAGGGGTGGGAGGGGGGCAACGGAAATCTCACGTGAGGTTTTGAAATTCTTGAAGGATGGTACAGCTAAAAAAAAGTTTACAAATGACGCGAAAGTAGACTTTAGGGGGGTCAATGGTCTAGAAACGACACGACATTAAAGGGGGGAGGTATAACCGCCCTCTGTAAGCATGAGAGCTAAAAAAAAGATCTAAAAAAAACTAAGAGGTCGATAAACATTAGGGGGAGGGGAGGTCATCGTCAAAATCTCACGTCATTTTAGAAGAGGGGGGAGGATTCCGACCAGATATCACGAAGTCTCACCAGAGGGGGGGGGGGAGGGGGGGTGTCCGAAATTTCGGACAAACACCTCGCGTAATTAATGGAAGCCCCCAAACAAAGCATACACTCAACATATAGATACATATTTCGCAGTCAAATCGAAATACTTCACTTCCCCGGAGTGACCTGCTTAAGGCGTCTGACTGGAGATCGACCGGCCCCAGTTCAATCCTTGTCTGGGCGGGGATTTTGAGAGGCCATTAACCCGACTTTCACCTCTCGCACAACTTGCTGTGTAACGTGACGTACACTTTCGTGCTTCGGATTCCACGTTAAACTGTGGTACACTTTACCCGGAAGGATTACCGGATTAGGTTAAGGATAGCCACGAGAGAGGCGCATGCATGGCAAATCAAAACTCTGTCAACCGGCGGCCGAACTAACCTTCGGGGTCAACCAGTCAATAATGCTATACGCCCTTTCTTCTTAATTCACTTCCCCCATTAATACTACCTGACAGTAGGTATAAAATGCTTGGCGTCAGCAAGGGCATGCAGCCCTAAAACCAAAACTCCAAATTTTACCAGGCCAACTATTAGTAAAACTCAAAGGAAACTGACAATAAAATGCTCGAAAAGGTGGTGGTGAAGAAGAAGAGAAAAACTGGACTAGTGTTTAGGCTGGAGAAGGAAGTTTCTGACAGTTTCCAATAAGGATTTGGAAAGAAAATTGAGATAGTACACTGGTTCTACTAGTAGATTAGGACGACACGAAGAAAACTTTCAAGACAATAAACTGCTGATCACGGAGATTGTAGGGGATCCCAACACGAAGAGCGAGTGAAGATGCAGGTATGGAGATAGAGGAGAGATTCAAAGAAATGGGACAAGTCGGTGGGAAGGTATATAGTAAGGGACACGGATCCACTGATCTTGAATGGGGGATAGAAGAATATTCTCATCATTGGAGACTTGATTAGAGGCGTAGGAGAGATCTGGCGCACATTTTCTAATTATCTAGTGACAGGTTGCTTAAAGCCTACCCCAGTTGATAGGCTTTACCAGCTTTCGGGCATTGCACCACCCAGTATCCGCAGAGAAGTGGCTGCGAACAAGGAGAGGACCAAAGTAGAACAGGAAAGCACTCATCCACTGCACGGCCATATACCACCAGCCCAGAGACTCAAATCCAGGAAAAGCTTCCTCAGAACATCACGGGAACTAATTGGGTCACCTGAAAAGGCAAGAGTACAGTTATGGAAAATGAGGGTTCCCAACATCTCGGGACCACTGACAGTTGCAGAGCGCTTGCCACCTGGTCATGAAGAAGACTGGAACGTCTGGCGGTCTTTAAATCGATTACGAACAGGAGTGGGCAGGTCCAAGGAAAACCTAATGAAATGGGGTTATACTGATACTACCAGTATTAAATGCGAATGTGGAGAAGACCAAACAATGAATCATATGCTCAAGTGCCCTATGTGCCCATCATCCTGCAACAACGAAGACCTGATTCAAGCAACACACAATGCGATTGAGGTTGCGAAGTACTGGGCCAAGTGTGTTTAAAGTTGTTGATTTATAAAATGTAGTTAACTGTGTATTTTGATGTTTTTGACACGAGAATAATAATTTTCTAATTATCAGATAGTCTTCCAAACATATTCGCAGTACATATGGATGAGGACGTTGAACTCGGTGGTCCCAATGGTTTCTTGCTGAATACGAAGTCTAATTGACCAGGAAAATAAAATGTAAATGACATAGCTGGGCGCGAGATTACATAGAATAATTTGGCCGGTATTTTAAACTTTAAAAAAATCCTGATTATTTACGCCATACAACCAGGTACTGTAAAGCTTTAAAAGTGTGTACGACTGGATTCCCATATTGCACCTAATAAACCCACCATACCGGGAGCCGGACTCGAAGCGGTGACACCCGTAACGCTGCCATGGCCGACAGAATGCGAGAGCTCGATTCGCCCTTCACGGCGCCTTCGTGGCTGGGTTTAACGTGGAATACCAATTACCAAATATTGGGAAAGGTTAAATGTCCGTAAAAATAGCAAGCCTCGAAGGGATTCGAACTCGGTACCCTTCACTTGGCAAACCAGGCGCCGCCGTAATAAGGGAGCGTGCATAAACCACGCAGCTCCATTTTGAACTCCTGTGAACCCCCCTCCCCCCCACGTAGCACGTAGCTTTTTTTCCCTTTTGATTCCAGAAGACATTTTGTACTGTTTTCTCTTGTGAGACGATTGTAAATTACGGAGATAATTAACTGAGGGAAATAAATATTCACATGCTGTTGTGAGTTCTGTTCCACATTTTAACTGTGAAAAATGTTATGAAAGGAAAGCTACGTGGTCTGGCTCGCAACCCCCCTCCCCCAAGTAGCCCAGAGTAGCCTTCCAGACCCCCCTCGACCTCCTGGACCGAGCCACGTAGTTTGTGCACGCTCCCTAATAATGTACACAACAGTGTTCAAATGGAAGTCGCCATTGACGGGTGAAGATCCTGAAACGTCGACCTCCGTGGGAGAAGGACCAACTTCAGCGTGTCAATTATGTGATCCATCTGATCTCGAGGACTATTCGGCACGCTCCATTTCTCGACACAATCCGAGCAGAGGATATCTATTGCGTGCTTATAAATCATGCGCCAACTGACAGGGAAACCTTTCTGTGGAGGCCTAACCCACTTTCCCGGAGATTCTCACTGCCAATCAGGTGCTGCCGACTTGACATTAAATTATACACGGCTGTGACGGGTACCAGGACAAATTACTCCAATCTGAGGTCATATGAATATTTACGTCTTCACACTCGCCCGGGGCAGAGAATTCCCCCGCTCCATTCTTGACGCCTACTAATTTGATGTTCTCCAAACACCAGTGACGCGAGAATGGAACGTTTGTAGTTACTGAGTATACGATAGAGCCAACAGCGGGTCGCAGGTGAAAACATTAGCTGCAACGTGTAAATAATAACAGATATTGAACTTTACAGAGGACTTTCTACCTTCGGCCTACAGACATTTTCACCCTATACATTCTCTTATCCCCACTAATATGTAAATTGGCGATACATGGAGCAACTGAGAAAGTGAAAGAAAAATTTCACTGTGGCCAGGGGCGTAACTACCATAGGGTTAGGCGGTGCAGTACACCGGGGCCCCCTATGCTCAGGGAGCCCCCAAGCGTAACTCAGGGGGGCCCAAGCGCACCTCAGGGGGCCCCCAAGCGGTTCAGAGGGTTCACGGGCCTCTACGGCAAACTGGCGACCTTTTTATTTTAGCTCTACCGTCGTCTAAGGGCTCCCCCAACCACTGCTCATGGGACCCCCAAGCACAACTCAGGGGCCCCCAGCCTCAGCTCAGGAGGTCCCTACCAGCAACACAAAACAAAAAAAAGGTCGCCCATCTAGCCTGAGGGCCCAAAATACATTTTTTTTTCACCGGGGCCCTTGTTGACCTAGCTGCGCCACTGACTGTGGCTTAATGTTTGAATGAGGAACAATCTGTAGCTGCGATTTGCTGACGACGTTGTCCTGTTTGCAGAAGAGAGCAAGGATTTTAGGAAATATGAACAAAATACAGGAAGAACAATTCCGACTCCATGTAAACCAAAGGAAGACAAAAGTCATGATATGTAGTAGAAGTTACAGCAAGAACAGTAGACTGGTACAGAAACGGAATCAAAGGTAACACAACATGTCAGTGAACTGTGTTACTTACGAAGTAAAATTAGAACTGACCGTCAAAGAACGATGTCAAAAGCAAAGTAACACAAACGAAATTGGTGTTACATTTTAAAATTAAAATAAAAAAACTGAACTAGAAACCACAAACAAATTACTGCAAGTTTATGTAAGGAACACACAACTTCAAGCGAGGAATACGAAACATAAGCGAAGTTTAAGCATTTGAAATGTGATGTTATACGAGGATGTTGAATTTTTTTTTCTTTTTTTTTTTTACTGCTTTACGCCTTGTCGACGTCTAAGGTCATTAGAGGCGGGATGGGACTGGGGGACATGTAACGGGAAGTAATTCAGCCATGGCCTTTTTGAAGGAAGCATCCCGGCATTCACCTGGATGTTGAAAATTAGTGGACAAGAAGTATTACATAATACGTGTTTTGAAAATAATTAATCAGGAAAGACGTTTGGGGATGCATGTAACACAATTAAGAGAGAATGATTTGTCATATTATAATATACTAGCCTTGTACCCGCGACTTCGTACGCGTGGATTAAGAATTTTTTTGCCAGAATTACATATAAAAAGTTGTTGGTAACGAAGGATTGGTCCCAAACAATATCGAGTCGGCATAATATGACAGGAAAGCTATCACTATATCATTCTACCGTCGAACCTGCCTCTTGAAGAGAATCAATTTGCAACATATTTCTGTCACTATTCGATAAGATTTCAAAATTACGTGACTACAACTGTTAATCATACTGGAAAAAATATCCTGTGCCCTTCATAGAGCTTTCCTTATAAAATTCTATCGCAACGATATAACCATATAGTCGTCAAAACGTAACAAAAAGACAGAGACTTACTTCCGTATTTATATTAGTATTACTGTGGTTCACACTCACACACTGACTGCGAACAACACCTGAGGGATCATTATAACGTAAAAAAGTGTACACCTACAAAATTTCAAGACTACCTACGATTTGCCTCGCATTGCACCCCTAACTTTATAGTATCTACAGTTTAACATTCAATCCGAATAACCTACGGCCCAGGCCTGACTCTTACGATTAAAAACAATTTTTAAAAATCTTGGCTTCCACGGAGACTTGAACCGGAGACCACGACGTTCGTAAGCAAGCTCTTTAGCCACTCAGCTGCCAGGCCACTACGGGGAAACTCGGTACGGAGTCGTCCACATCCAACGTGTCTGTATATCGCTGTATTTCGAAGTTATGACACAGTATGTGTTATTTATACAGATAATTTTTCAACCAAATGTAGACATTATTTTTCTCATTGTTTCAACGGATAAGTGTGCAAAGTTTCATCGAGATCGGATGAAAACTGTGGATTTGTATGAAGAACAAACAAACCAACAAACAAACATACATTCATCTTTATATATAAAGATGTGGAATTGGTTAATGTTACTGGATGCAAAATGGAAGGAAAGAAATATAGAAGAAGGCAAAGATCAGAAAACATGAAGCAGATAATTGAGGATGTAGGTTGTAATTAGTATCATGACATGAAAAGATAAGCTTCGGATAGGAAAAGGTTGATGATTGTATTAAATATTTAGAGACACTGCTGACAAAGCTTTTTATTACATGTTCATGTCATTATACGTGATTCAATGGGGGAAATAAAAACCAATAAGAATAAAGACTTTGTTGTTCATCAGATCAGATCATCCCAATTTTTTGAAATGCTGCGAGCAAAAAATTAGAAAAATCGAAGTTAACGCAAGCAGCAGGTCTTAGAGAAACAGATGAAAGTCATAGACCACGGTTAGTAATATTTCTTCGATGAAGCAACAAAAGAATTGTCGCAGTGACCTGTGGCACCGATCTTATCAGCGGAGAAGTGTAGTGAACTCGGCTATAAGCTGGATCCTCCGCTGCCGAAAGTAGAGCGTAAAAGTTTCCGCGCGACAAGAAGTGGCCACGCTAAACAGACCACGAAACTGGCAGCGGACACAGCAAAGTGGTTCAGCGGGCCTAGACTAAGCCACAGGATTCTCGTAGAGCTGGGGACACCATCTTACTTTCGGCTTAAAATCAGATCCGCCTGCTTTACCAACACCGCTGGGAACCGTTCGGATACTTCTTCACTAATAGAGACGCTGTTATCAGCGCCTCGCTGCGGTTGATGTACCAGAGGGTAATTCTGAGTGAAGAACAGAGTGGAGATGGAAGCCATTCGACTTCGACCAAATATCCGAATCTTGGCCGTCCACTTTGCAGTAACGCAGACAATAACAAACGGCGTAAGGGTCAATATCGAGCGGTGCCAAAGAAGTATACAGTGTTGCCACCTTACGAAAACAAAAGTCGCTAGACCGGGTCTCAAAATTTACTAGATTGCGAGATATTTAGAACTAAAAGATTCATTATAAATCACCAAATAAAATGAAGGAAAGTTGTAAGGAAAGTAATATAAAAAAATCTTAATAATTAGTATTTTCATTAAATTAAACATAACATTCCATTAAAAATCATCATCAAATTTCTTCAATCGGTATTTCTTCTTTATCATATTGGTGTATCGTTCGAGTTGCAGCACTTGCTGATGTGGAAGGATGAAATGAATCGTCAATTTTAGATTTAAAAGAGTATTTAGCATCTTTACTAATTGCGGCAATCACATCAGCCGGAAGTTCGTAACTGCAGGAGGTTTTTCACATGTTTTAACCGATTCCTTATAAAAAGAATTAGCTACTTACAGCTTTCGTACTTGTCAAATTGTCTTTAAGAATGTTCATTGTACTGAAAATTCTTTCTACTGCGGCATTCGAGTGATAAAGTGATAGGATATGGCTAAAACAGGTAACACCAAAAAGGTATTTATTCCAGCAGCATTCTTGTACTGGGTAAGCCGTATTCCGTTTTCAGTATATTGTGTACGCCATTATTTATACGAGTCATGACAGAGGAATTACCTACCGCAATTCCAATAAAGTTTTCCGAAACTCTGCAAGGTTGAATATCACTAAAAATCGCCAATTTTTTTTAGCGATATTATATTTAAAAATATCGCTTTCTAGCTTCAAAATTCACTAAATCTAGCGATAAAGTCGGTAAGATGGCAACATTGCAAGTATACCATCCCCCAAACTGAGCCTCCATACGCGGCAGAATGAGTAGGAAAGTCGTAATTTATAAGATGAAAATCTAAGAATACACCATCTTGAGAAAAATCCTCAGCTCACTCAAAGAAAACGGTAAATCTAGAAGTCGTGACCACCGCGAACTATAGAAATACGAGGAAAAACTAAGAGAGAATATTCGGAAAAGAAATGTTGACTTTATACCTAAGTGGCACGAGTGAGCGATAAAGACTAACGAATCTAGCCTTTAGCTACTTTCTTGACAAGAAATCCTAACGGGTCTGGTTGACTGAGGTGGAAGGAGAGATCCAGAAAGCGGCGACCACACAAGAAGAGATGGAAGACAGAGATACCTTTAAGATGAAACTTGAAACACGCCATAGTTTCCTAGAGAAGACGAATCTAACTACATATATGACGTGGACCCGAATAAAGGAGTTACGGATGAAATAAAAAAATAATGTAGCCAGTTAGACAGAGGAGAAAATGGTGTGAGAGGGGCAAGAACAACTGGATGCGTGGCCGTAAAATCTTGCAGAATGTAATTCTCTGTTAAAAAATAGTAACTACAGCTGGGAACAAGAACAGAACTAATCGTAATGTTATATGCGGAGGAGAAAAAACTAAAGATTGTAGTAGTTGTAAAGTGAGACAGAAGAAAATGAAAATATGAATGATGCAGAAGAGCACAAGGATTCTATAGGATTGTCAGAGACCTGATTTGGAGCAAGGAGGTGCCACGGAAGAGTATTTACCAGACTTGGTGGCAATATTAAGGTATGGTTTCGAAGAGAGAGAAACTAAAGACATATAAGCAGAATTCAGTCCACAGGGACGAAGTTTCAGTGGATCAAGACTGGAGTGCCGGCCTCGGTAGCGTAGGGGCTAGAGTGCTAGCTCCACGTACCGAAGGTCGCCGGTTCGAGTCCGGCCGAGGGCATGGGTGTTTAGTGTTGTGTCTGTGAATGTCTTGTCCGTGTTGTAGTGTCCTTGCGTCAATACTTGATAGCAACAAATCACATTGAGCTGGCTGTATGGCCCAGTAGCCGAATGCCATTAAAAAAAAAAAAAAAGGCTGGAGCAATTAGACTGGATAAGTTGCGGAATGAGCATGCGAGGAAAGCAATTAAGGAGGAACCAGTACGTGATAAAATTGAAGAAGCAAGACTATAGTCGTATGGACACACAACCAGGATTAGTGAAGAAAGTGTGTCAAAGAATTATATAATTTGAAACTCGGGGGGAAGAGGCACTGAGGAAGACAACGGGATAAATGTATAAACCAAACAGAAAAGTGAGTGTAAGACAGAGGAGTGAAGCAGACAGTGGTGGAAATGGAGGAATGGTTGAAGGATTGAGCCTCTGGGAAGACCTGAGTTTCTGACACTAGGTCTGATGCCGGTAGCAGTCAAAGATGATGATGATACGCGTGTGCCACTGTGCATCCGGCTAACAGGTAAGATTGTTGATTACCGAGGCTGGAGGTGAACGGTCGCGGCGCCCTTGAGGAAGGCCGCGGAACGTGTCTGGCGACCTTGCTGGACTCATCGCGTGCCCAGACTCGAGACACTGTCCGGAAACACGGTCGGCCAAGGGTAGATAAACAGAACACCAGAGGAACAACCAGTCCCTGTAGCTCAAGGCGAGTTAAACATCACCCTACTCTACAGCAGCCTCCTGTCTTCAAGGTACATGTCAACAACATCACCGGAACAGCACATAGCGAGACGACATGTGGATCCCGAATAACACTCAAAAACACAAAGAAGTTACATAGATCAATTTTAAGATATAAGTAACGTTGAGAACTTCAAGTGCGATTCAGCCAAACAAGCGGTTATGGCATTTTTACTTGTTGGCATCTTGCCGTGTACTACCAATTATGAGGTAACGATAATAATAATAATTAAATTCATACTAAACATAATTTAACAGAAAAATACCAGTGATTCCGAAATTAGATCTATGTAAAATCAAAGAAAAATGGGAAGAAGAACCTGCGGAAGACTGGCAGAAATTTCGGACTAAAATAATCAAAACCGCGAAAGAATTGATACCTCTTCACAAAAAACCAAAGTATCCTTGGTAGAATCAAGAATGTGAGACCGCACTAGAAGAAAGAAAAAAGGCATTTCAAAATTACAATTGCAACAAATCTGAAGAAACACACAGTAAATTACTCACGGTTGGCAAACAAACATCCAAGATTTTAAGACAAAACAACCGAAAATGTGTCAACGACCAACTACAGACTGTCGAAGACAACTTCCAAAATTACAATACACATGATTTCTACAAGACCTTCACGTACCAAATCAAAGGGTACTCACCACAGAAACTATGTTTTAGAAAACGAAATGGTAAACTTGCCCTGACAAAGAAAACTGCCAAGAGCTGGTCACTTATTTTTTACAGCTCTTAAATTGTTCGCAAACCAAAAAGAAGTTCCAGAAAATACAATCTGAAATAACAACAGAGAACTCATCACCACCAACACAAGAAGAAATTTATTTACATATATAGAAACTTAAAAATAACAAAATATCAGGAGAAGATGGAATTGTAGCCGAACGTTTAAAAAATTTAGGGCCAAATTCACTCAATGAAATTGCACAAATAATCCAAAACATTTGGCAAACCGAAAAAATCCCAGATGATTGAAAGATTGCTTTAATCCACCCACTACATAAAAAAATCAGGTGTAAACAACTATAAAGGGATCTCCCTCCTACCAGTAATATATAAAATTCTTTCAGCCTGTCTTTGAGAACACAAGAGCAATTAGAACCGAAATTAGCAGAATATCAAGCAGGATTCAAACCAAACAGGTCATGCCCGGAACAAATTTTCAACCTCAAAACCATAATCAAAATAAGAACCCTCAGACAAAAACTCCTAGTATGCACATATGTGGATTTCAAAAAGGCATACACCGAGAGTGATGAGTGAGTGGTTAACACTCTGGCCACGCATTCGGGAGGACGCTGGTTCGAATCCGGTCCGGGCATCCAGATTTGGGTTTTCCATGGTTTCCCCAAATCATTCCAGGCGTATGCCGAGATGCTTCCTACAAAAAGACCATGGCCGAATTCCTTCCCGTTCCTTGGCCTCAGTCCCATCCCGCCTATAAAGACCTTGACGAGGCGTAAAGCAGTAAAAAACAAACGGCATACGAATCAATAGACAGGCCTTCACTATTCCAAATTTTACAAGAAAGGGGATTAGATCCAAAAAAACGAAAACTCATAAAACAATCACTAATTGGCACTAAATCTAAAGTAAAATTCATGGGAGAGATTTCAGAACCCTATGACATTCAAATAGGTGTGAGACAAGGCGATGGGCTCTCTGCTCTTCCGTTCAACGTCGTTCTAGACAAGGTTATGGAAGAATGGGAGAAATAACTCAAGAAATGTAAGTGTTGGAAGCCAATGCCACTTGGCTTTCCCAAAAACAACCTCTACATACCGTACCTCGCTTTTGCGGATGATTTGGCGATACTAGCAGAAGATGCAGAGACTGCCATCAAACAGCTTGAGACACTCAAAGAATCTAACCACCATATTACATGATAGGAGACACGATACCACTACCACACACAAACACCATTGGTCTATCTATGTAGTTGTGGCAGCAGAGTGACATATACGGAGACACACGTCTTTGGTCGAAATACGAAAATGCCCTGCATTGACCACTTTTAACCATGATATCTCCCACATCCCCACAGCTATCGACATTCGGCCAACGTTGTGCACGACAGGAAACTCCATGCTACTTCCACTCACAAAGACCAGTGATCTGTGCTAGGTAGTGGTGGTTGAAAAGTGAAATACAGGAAAACACACGTCTATATATATAAGAATTGGAAACTAGCATTTGCCCGCTACTTCATTCGATGGGACCTTCGTGTGCGTAGTTATGCTTTTCACTTTCGTCTTCCTTAAAGTACCAGGACAAGTGTATCCTATTAAGCTTTACGGTGAATTAAATTCCACAATTTTGTTACTAAAGTTTCGACTTTTGACATAATCGTTTCATTAACGTTTTCCATGTATTTTAGCGTACCATATTTCAGAAATCTGAAGAAATACATTAACTATTATGTAGTCAAAAAACAATCCAATAGGTTGAGTTTTTATCTCAACAATCTTTGGTGAGTATCTCGTAAATAAATGTTCATTTTAGATACAGTGTTATTTGTGGCGTCTATTTTCGGTACCGACAAACCAGATTTTCAAGTGTTAGGCCTCGTATCCACTTGAGCACGCTCAGGCGAATGAGCTGCTAAGTGAAGCGAGCGGCTCAAGTGTGGACGCCTGAGCGCGCTCGCAACGAACGACAGCGAGCGCGCTCAGGGCGAGCCGATCGGTTGTCGGTATTTTGGAATGCTCAAAGGCGAGCCAGTGTTTGTTCGGCGCTCAGTGTGGACGGTATTTGGCGGTTTCTACAATGAGCGCGAGCACGTGGGACAATGAAACTTGCTTAACTCTAATTGATGCGTATGAATCAAGAGGGTGTTATGGGATAGCTCCAGTATTATAATTGAACTAGAAAATAAGGTGCATGGCGTGAAATCAGCGAGATATTAAACTTTAGTATTGATGATGTAAAGAAAAAAATAACAAGCCCGCCAGGGTCATTCAGGCGAAAACGATCAAAACAGAAGAGATCTTCTATAACGGGAAGTGGTAAGTCTTTTTTAATAGTATTTCTCACAGCTGAACGGATTTTGATTGCATTTGGTGTTACGAAATTCAGATCTTAATTGCCTAAAATCATATTGATTTTGTGCCAGGCAATATAATTGTTTTACCGATTTTATTAAAAACTTGAAATCAATGCATAATTAAAAAAAACATAAAAATAACCTTTAAATCTATATTTGTAAACACAAATTAAAAATAGGTACCAGCCTTCATATAATTTAGGAGTGATTCAATAGTACCATCACAGACTCCCCGTACTAAACTGATGATGCTTTGTTTATATACTTTGAACATATCTGCAGGCTTGTGTAGGGACTTCCTGAGGATACGAATCTTAATGTTATTATAAATTTTATCTTCTGGTGGGATCGCCTCACGCATAGGCGTATCGTGCATTTTAATATGAGGTCCAACTAATGACAGCAAATGTTCGAAATCGATCTCGTAAAGTTTTGAAATAGCTCATTGTCATCTTCTAAAGTAAATTCGCGAATTAAATTATTAAGATAATTTCTTCGCAGACGATGACTTTCGCTAATCCAGCAACTTGGTAATTTTCTTCTCTGTTTTGACATCGTATGGATAATAATAAAGGCCGCAGCTACGCGTGACGACACGTCAATAGCCGAGCGTTTTCTGAGCACTGGCACCAGGCTCGTTCGACCAAAATTTCTTTTTCCTTGAGCACGCTCGAACGAGCGCGCTCAAATGAATGAGCGGCTCATTCGCCTGAGTGTGCTCAAGTGGATACGAGGCTTTAGAATAATGAGCCGGTCTTATAAAACTGAAAAAAAGTTGATGGTGCTGCCTTTCTTTTTAGTTAATCCAGATTGGCATGTCTGGATGAAACAAATTTTAAAATTTTGTAGCTTTCGTATTTTATCGTGTTAATCTCACTTCAGTGTTGCATGACGTGAACCGAGGTATACATTCCTGTACCCTCCATAGGGGTAATTAGCTTCAAGACTTCTTATGGACGATAATTTTAAAAAAAAATAAACAACAAATTTTAGAAATATCGTCCTTAACTACCATACGCTTATATGGCAATGAAAATAGCTCTCATGCACTCAAATTCGAGTAGAAGCCGGCTTCTCTTTTTAAAACTCTCCCACTATATCTCATTATTTTTATCTAGCGTGTTAGTTCACCATCCAATAAGCAGAATACCTTTGGCTGCGCGTGTTTAAGAGAGCAGTTGTGGCGTTCTTTCATTTTCTACATGCGCAGGAAAACGCTTATGCACGCCACGGGGCGTCACGCGAACCTCTGCACGGCAAGGTGCTTGAACCGAGTTCAAGGCGCTCTGGTAACTTACCGAACAATTGTCACGGAACGTCTTCTGGTGACCTTGCGTTTCACATTACACACCAGCTATCAACTCAGCAGACACCACAGCCTATTTCAGCAATTAATGCACGGAGGCTTGTGGGATCATCTGGAAAGAGACGTTTTAAGCCAGTGACTGTCAGAGGAAGTACAGCCAACTCCACTGGCCCAACTTAACGCGAAATCCGAGCCGGAGTGGTAACCTTAGAACCTGGCATTTGCGTAGACGCGGGTTCGAATCCCCGGTTACCCATCCATATTTCGGTTTTAAATGATTTTGCGAGATCACTCCAGGCGAATGCTCGAATGGTTCCTTAAAAAACCATGAGCGAATTCCTGCCCGTTTCTTATCTCCAGTCCTTTGCCGTACCCAATCGACGGGGTGCGAAAACCTAAGATGAAAAGTATTGCAATCCCTGAGCAATCGAAGCGTATATGACTTACTGCAATGTCTTTCTGTTTCCAATTAGGGATTTGTGGTTTAATTGCGATGCAGCGCAAGCTCCGGTTGCAATTTCCCTACACACCCATTTCCTCCCTTCTCCATTTTCCCGTAACCATCTACTTTTGCCCTCTACAAATTTCAACTTTAAATTGTTTCAGCGTCTTTGGTAAATTATTCATCATTTCTCTTGGTAACTTATTCCAATCCCTGACACCCTTACCTAAAAAAGAGAATCCTTCTATACCCTGGTGCCTGCAATCGAGTGCCAGCTTTTAATTCTTACCCAAATATCTATCCACGCCTCTTCACCAATATACGAATTGTACACTCCCACGACTCTCTTCACCCTCCTCCTGTCTTCCAATGAATCCTATTCCAGCTCTTTCAACATATTCGTTACTGATTTTTTTCTACTGTAATTTCCAGAGACATATGTAGCAACCCTTCTTTGCACCCCCACCAACTCCTGTATTCGATACCTATAATGTGTAGGTCTACGTCCACGTCTTTGGAGCCCGGAAAAGACGGCAGACTAGGAACAGAAAGAACCAAGACAGGGAAGATTGCAGAAAGAAATAAACGAAGGTTATTATAGTGTTGCGATCAACTGTGAAAAGTAAATAAGTGTGTACGATATAGCAGAATTATTACAGCATGGAATAGTCAAAGGCTTGAAGAACCAGAACAGGGACACAGTGGGGATGACTTTGATCAGTATAAAGTATTGGAGAGACCATTGCAGAAGATAGGAACCAGTGTAGGGGATACAAAAGTGGTCCACTATGGGGCGAAGGTGAAAAAAACCAGAACGACAGTAAAAACATTATTTCGAAAAATGAATAAAATACACATCGAGACGAGTGGAGAATGAGAAAGCCTCAATTCTGAGCCAACCAGACTGATAACATATACGTTATAACAATAATATTTGATATATGTTTACGAAAGTATATACGTAATAATAATATTTGATGTGTGTTTACGAGACAGTAAACACGATATTGATTGGAAAGAAGCAATTACATCAGCAATCTATAAAAAGGGAAAATACGCGTCACTGCAATAATTACAGAAGGATAAGTGTAATATAGACAACATAGAAGGAAAAGTAAAGGAAAAAAATTTGTTTTCCACAACCCAAAGGTTGGTTGGATCCTCCCAGAGGAAGCTTACTAAGCCACTGTGTCAGAGGTAGGACGGTCAATACTTTCCTCTGGAACCTGCAGTTTAAGGTGGAATCCCAACCACGCGACTCTTGAAAATTCCTACACCCATCGGGATTGGAACTCGGGACCGCAGGAGCGAACTTTCGTAAGCAAATGGCTTGACCACTGAGCTACCAGACCACTCAGTAGTGACGGCGAAAATTGGAAAATAACTAAGTAAATCAGAAGAATATGATGGTTACGAAAGGCAGATTGTTCAGTTCCGACATAGTACATATTCCGTCCATGCACTGTGAATTGAGAGCGTTTTTAAAAATATATTTTAAAATCACTGGCATCACTGACATTTTAAATTAGCATCACGTTAACACCCGATAAATACTAAGACTGATATTTACAGACTTACATACTAGGTGGAGAGTATATATTATAGAGTTCTACGCTTTATTAAAGTAGGTACAGCATATGAATCTAAGTCGCAATATCATATGCTTTGGATTGTTATTACTACTGATATTATTATTTTTTCTCACACCTTACAAACTCTATTACATTTATATATGGTATCTTGAGTATTTGTTATTTAAATACAAAATCTGGTCGATACATGACAAAAATTTCGTTTTCCCAGTTAATAAGCCCTTTTCAGAGAGTACTCCTAAAAATGTTCTAAGGCTGACAATTTTCAAGGCCTCTCAGATCTTTATTTTACATTTCGATTTTTTTTGAAAGAAAAATATCTTAGTCATGTGTTTGGTGAGTTTTAAAACAATGATACCTCATTAGTGGGAGAGAGAAAAAATAAGTTTTGCTTGTACGGAACTCCCCTTCGGTATGAGAGGCAAAAGACTTAATACGATATTAGGTTCTGCGTTAACGAAACACACAAAATGTATTAATTGGAAGCTAGAATTTCTTTTTTTTTTTTACGAGATAGAGGTATGTGACGGAGAGACAAGAATGAGAGTCCCCTTTCCTTCCCATAGAACTATACTGAGCAACACAAACAATATAATAGCACGCGCCGCCAGCTGCAATGCAATTAAGGTGGACACAAGCGAGCTAGCAGGAGCCGGCCTCGCTACCTCTGACACCCCGACGAGAGAGTGGCTCGGCGACCTTGATGTGGCGCCCGCGAGGGAGGCTATATTGTTCGCGCGTGCTGCCGCCTGGTGGGTGAGCTCGGTCACTAGGCCACGACAGGAACACCTGCTGACCCACGCCTACACTCGCCGCGGAAATCGCAGCCATTACAAGCTGGTCTGAAGGGAGACACTGCGAGCTTTCTTAACGAACAACTTTATATCCTCAAGCAATTGACAAAGCAGCCTATGCAAAAAGTGTACTGCATCTAAAACGCTCATCTACTACAGCGAGCAGCAAATATCCCATCTCGTTTCTCTGATGTCAACCGTTCCGAATACTTTGTTTGGAACATCATTTAGCAGGATATTACACAGTGAAACCTAGTGGAATCTATAACTCAAGGCGAAGACAAACGACCGATGGTGTGTAGGAGATTTGGTAATTATATATCTTAACAACTATTTGGTTGTGTTTCTTTAAGAACTGAAAGCTTAAAAAAAAACTGTTTAAAGTTTTATGATTTTTTGTTATGATGATATTTTTGGCAGCTGCACTGACGCAATCTGGAGGGAGAAGTGGTAGACATTTTGTGTATATTCCATGTGGTTTTCACCAACACTGTAAAATAAATTTGCTATTTCTTTATACGTACGTCAAAATGTTGCATACTGTAATAGATAAGAGAATGAATTTCAATAAAGAAGTGACTTCACTGCAGTATTCGTGATAGACATTAAGTTTATTATCCTCAGTCTCGAATGTTCTCTTCATTATTTCAATAGACCTCTTTAACAGAGAAAGGTCGCGGGCTTTATGACCACTTGTCACACCATCTACGAATGTGTCGCAGACTTGATTTGGAACTGTCTGGCAAACAGGAAACTTAGTTCCAAGTTGAACTTATTGACCAACCTATGATCAACTTCTTACTATTACGAGATGCGATTAGGGAAATATTGCCCCTTACTACAACTCCCATACGAGTCCTTTATGGGCTATCAGGGTTTAGATTACATGTTGGAGAGATTAGTTTCAGGGCAAAGCACCCACTGCCACTCACAATTTTGTGAACTGTTCAATATAGCCGAAAGCGGCAAAAACCTATAAACCACTAGACATGAATGCAGATTATAAGGCATGCTGAATTTTTTCCGCACGATTAATTGATATGGAAGAGTGAGATAATGTATCCATGTCACTGTCGCAATTATTAAAGAGATACGCACAGTAGACAAAGAAAAATAAAGCAACAGGGCTTTATTTCTCTTTGGTAACGGAGGTTGTGTGGTCAGTACTCCACAAGCGCTACTTTATCTCGCAAGGTTATGTCGGTAATGATTTTGAGGTACGCCAAGTTGGCATACTGAAGGAATAATTTGGACGAAACAAAAACTTCAGAAAGACGAAAGTGATTAAATGTATCATAAACGATACCAATAATAGCAGACTAAATAAAAAAAAATAGTATCAGATGCGATATAAGTAGTTCGTGAATTTTACTACTTATAAAGTAAAATTACAACCTATGGCCGAAGCAGGAATGATGTTAAAAGCAGAAAAGCAGTAGCTAAAAGAGCCTTCATGAAAAAGAGAAATCTTTTAGTCTCAAATTTTGATCCAAGATTGAGAAAGAACTTTTTAAAATTCTATGTGTGGAGCTCAGCACTTTATGTCAGCGAAGCATGGACTTTAGGAATACCAGAAAGCATTTGAAATGTGGTGCTATAGAAGGATGCTGAAAATTAAGTGGACAGGTGAAGTACGAAACGAAAAAGTTTTAGAAATGATGGGCGATGAAAGAAGTTTGTGAAAGAGTCTTACAGAAAGGATGGTAGGTCATATTTTGAGACATGCTGGATTAGTTAATTTGCTGGTGGAGGGAACGGTCGAAGGTAAGAACTGTAGAGGAAGACAGAGATTAGAATATATGAAGTAGATAATTGAGGACGTGGGTTGTAAGGGGTATGTTGAGATAAATAGGTAAGCGCAAGATAGGAAGGGATGGAGGATTGCATCAAACCAGTCAAAACACCGATGACAGCAAAAAAAAAAAGTTTACATGACATTCAACCTCCAGGAAATATCCTCTTTGTCTTCTGGATCTGAACGCAGATTACGCACTTGTTGCGTTAGTTTGTGAATGTTGCTTGCCATGCGAGAAGCAGTGTCCGTCGCATCTGATGGATCTCCTGGGAACGTCAAGGAAGGTCACGCCCTGCTGGACGTTCCCGCCACCGCGCCTGTGGGAATTAAACGAACTCTCCCGGCAGGCTCCATCCAGCGACACTAAACCACTGTTCCAGGACATATCACCAAGTTAACAACCGTCATCCACAGAACGAGATACACAAGAACTAGATCACGCCCTAGTAAAGCATTGTATTTGGCTTCTGGTTTTACTTTCGACTACATCGAAGTCATTAGAAGCGGAAGGAGTGAGGGCAAGGAACGGAAGAAAATTACTCTATGGGCTTTTGAAGAACCATCGCCGCATTCGCCTTGAGTGGTCTTCGGTAACAATGGAAAACCGAAATCAGTACGGAGGTCACTACTCATCACTATACAACTCGTCTTCTAGAACAAGTGTTGTCAAAAACAGAACCATGTCATTTTTAGGGTCACTTATTTTTCAACCAACAGTATCCGACCTGCTTTTAATGATCTCGCCTGTCCGTTATAATTCAGAGCTTCATCACCTCAATTCTCTGCCTGATATAGTCTGATCTTTGTCTCCCTCCACTAAAAAGTTAACCAATCCTGCATTGATCAACAACCTGTCTCTTATTTCTGCGATACTCTTCCAAAAGCTTCTTTCGCGGCACATCATTTTCAGAGACCACCTATCCACTTAATTTCTGGCCAAGTGTTACAGAACCGCGGTGGCCATAATCCACGGCATCGCTTTACGGACTTCAACCACATTTTTCTCCCCACTTTAATCATTTATGTATCATAGTCAAGCATAGTTAGCGCTTTCCGCTGCATTTAACTTCGCGTCACGAGGGACTTACATAGGGCGGAAGGTGAGCGGAGTTCCTGAACGGTGGAGTGTTAAAACCTGAATATTTTAAAAACGCTGCTTCGTAAGGTCCGGTGACGTGGGATATCCAAATGTTGATCCTGACTTCCATACGTTTAAAATGAGAAATATCATTTTTTGCGCGAGAACTTGGGCTATTGCAAAATACACAACCAGCACTAGATATCTGAGAGCAGTGAAGTCCGGTGAACAGCGTCGAGAATCCAACTGTCAGGTGGACATCAACTGTGAGAAATATGGTCGGCATCGCTGCGAAACAAACATCTGGGTTTTGAGTTTTTATGTATGCGTGTGCATATGTCAGGAATCACGCCGTCTCACCACTCTGTATTACCGACTCAAGCGTCCTAGAGGGCGCATACTGCATACAAAACAGCGACACTGCGGGTGCTAAGCAAACCACTAGGAGGGGATATTAATGCACGACGGGCCATTAGCTTCGGTAAATTTAACATTAATGACATTCATCGCAAACTCTTAAGGGTGAAGCTTAATCACCACGTCTGCTTCAATGACGGATTGGTGATCCTTCCGCACTGATTTGCTCTCCGACTCAACTTCCCGCTCTAACCTTCCACTGGGTTGCTTTGCTTAACAGGGGAACCTCTTAAGTTATGTATCTAGAGCACTCAAAATTATTGAGTCTTTATGTTATTGTTGCTATATGATTGCAACACTGCATCTCACTGCTATTAAGCCCGTATATACGTTAGACGTTTAGACTGAAAACTACAACAACGCGTTGCGGTATCACAAAAAACGTGTGTTCACGACGAATCGATCCAAGCTGCATTTATTATAAATGATTCTTCTTACACGTCGCGTTACAAGGCCCTAAAAAAAATAAAAATGTGAATCGTGTGCAGAATGTGACCTGGACCAAACGCGAATTTCGCGTTGTGGCCGTTTTCAGTTAGCCACAAGAAACCAAAACGTTGTGGTCGTTGTTTTTTTTTTTTCGCTCAATGAACGTTTTCGGTGTTTGAGCCTAACATATATAGTCTATATATATCTGTAAATCCAAAGCTCACTTAAGTACAACACTATGCTCCCCATCTACAGCTGTGCGGTGTTCTTACAGAGTGATACGTCTGTGTTTGAAAGTAAAATATTTCCGGTTCAGAAGAAGGATCTTTTTTTAGTCATACTCTCTTTTTGAGATAGTTCTTGTTCCGGCCATCAGCTCTAATTTTATTATCAACGAAACAGAATTAACATCCTCTCTCCACTACATCTGCTTCTGTTTTTAATTAACGTTTTATTATTTTTATCATTATTGTTATTACCTTCAAATACGTAATTTAATATTGACTTCCTCGAGGTCGGGTTGCTATCCATCGGCGCTTTGTGTTTCAAGTGAAACTTCTCATCAAAAGTTAACGAGTAATTCAGTTCCATTTCACAGACAGTACTGAAGGATTACTAACGACATTTATCTATACTATTTATTTATTTATTTGCTTATAGCTCGTCGATATCGAGGTCATTAGAGGTGGGAAAGGATTGGGAGAGACAATGAACGGGAAAGAATTCGCAAAGTCCTTTTGAAGGAGCATTCCGACATTCGCTTGGATTGATTTAGGTGAAACCATGAAAACCGAAATCTGAATGCTCGGACGTGGATTTGAACCCGCGTCCTCGTGAATGCGAGATCAGAACGTCACCGCTACTGTCAGCAGATTGCAACTATCTGTCTCTTTTTTCAGGTATCACGTAAAAACTACAGAACCAATTTTGATGAAGCTTTACAGTTTGAAAACTTGTGATATAGCTTGAAACCTGCATCACATCTTACGACGGCACACGACCGGGAAACAGAGCAAGAAATCATAATTCGATCATATAGAGAAGAGAGAGGCGCCACAGGTCATACTGCGTCTCAGATGAACACTCCTTTGCAAGCTACCCACCATGGAGGAAGGAAATATATGGAGACGACGCAAGAGACCTTCACCACGCATTGAAGTGAAGCAGGGTGAGGAAGAGTGGGGGGGCATGGCCGGAGTGGAGGGGGAATGGTCGCTTCCATACAGACACGGGAAATATGTACAAAAACCTCAAGGGAACTCTAGGATAAAGGTGACGCCGCAATCTGGTGATGGATTATTATGTAACTCGATATGACAAATAAAAAATGAAGAATGATATCCTGCTTAGTTTTCGAGATATTCGGTCCCAAATGTGAAATGGTTTTGGTTGAAATTCAGAAGAAAACATTGGTCAAAGTCAAATTTGATGATGGATTCTTATTTAAAAAGACGAGGCAAATGAAAAATAAAGAATAAAAATTTTCCATATCTGACCTAGTTCTAGAGATATACGTAC
Organism: Vandiemenella viatica; assembly: GCA_031002005.1. NCBI lineage: Eukaryota > Metazoa > Arthropoda > Insecta > Orthoptera > Morabidae > Vandiemenella > Vandiemenella viatica. The sequence goes on along the minus strand of CM061918.1, from coordinate 45,139,736 downwards.
TGTATCAAAAGTGAGGTTTCTTGAGTTGAAATGGAGAAGAAAAATTTCGCAAAAGTCAAATTTAATGATCGATTCTTATGTAACACGACGAGACAAATCGAAAATAAAGAATAAAATTTTTCGATATCTTGCTTAGTTTTCGAGATATACTGGGAACATCGCAATTGTTTGGAAGCGCAATATCGCCGCTGCCGCCACTGCGCATGCGCGAGCCTGCTTCACCAATTTAACGTCACTTCTCCTCCATATATTTCCTTCCTCCATGCTACCCACCTGAGATCACGCTACAACACACACACTAAAACCTATGGACTCTGTTGATATTGCTTTTGACTAGGTAATTTTGATGACTTATTTCTTCAGTTATGTGAAGTATATTGGGCTTACATTAGAATACATGGAAAAAAACTTAATCACATCACTACATCAAAGATTAACACACCACTAATGCTACATTACAAACTTTTTTACTTTGGTTTTGCAAAAAATAAAAAAAAAAAAAAAAAAAAAAAAAGAAAACCAAATAGTGAGCGGTCGAAGAGTGGGAAAAATGCTGGTTAAATATATTATCGTTGCAATTTAATTTTTTCCTGAATGCTGACCTTAAATAGGAAAAATATGTAGTTGGTTGCAATCAAATTAAACAGTTGTGAAGTAAGGATAGTATATTTTTTTTTCCGTTTCTTTCAAGGTCCTTTGTTTGTAGTTAAGTTGGAACTATTAGGGCAACAACATACGAGGCGCGCGTTTTGTACGCGGGTACCTCTATTGTGCAGTACGGCGGCCTGTGTGGTAATTCTAGATAGCGAACAAACTCCTACCTCATAGTATTTAATGGCTCTCGCCGAGTGTAGACGAGCATCAAGCCCACGTCAGGTGGCGTTCTTACCTGAAACAAAACGAAAAGAAAATCAATGAAACCTATTTATTAGTAAACACATACAGGTGTCATTGCGACTATCAGAGTAGAAAATTATCATTAGAAGTCATTGGAGAGATCGGTACCATGTAACAATTCCCCTCCCCCTCACCCCAAGTGACTATATACCGGATTTTACAATTAATTTGTGAAAAGAAATAACTTGAAATGCTGGTAAAATTAAAGATTATCCAAGTGTCATCTCACTTAAGTCTTTGTTGTAATCTTTTTTAAACACAGCTGTGCTTCTATTGGTATGAGCCGTCAGGGCTATAAAGATGGAACACCACAACCCATGCGCTTTTAAATGCTATTGCTTCAGTTGAATATATCTCCCTATATTTCTCCTTTGTTCTGAAAACCATCCCAAATTTGGTCCAATCGTCTCTTTCCAGGCCAAATACTATCTTGCTACCCGAAACTCCTGCACCCGTTTCACATCAGGCAACCACTCTACTTTTTTACATCAGAGAAAATTTATTTTCCAGGATTATGATTTACATTAATTTGTTTGGTATACTACAGAGCTCCGTTACTCTATATAACGATTCGCAGGAAATACACTTGGTGTATTGACTGCTTAACTGTTACAGAACTATAAAATAATATTCTAACATATCATTTTATAGCCAGGTACCTCACGTTTTACACGCATCCTAATGAAGCAATAAATTCACTCGCCTGAAGCGCACAGTTAAAATTGCTATTGCTCCTGATGCCACACATACTCGCTAAGCGTTTCCGTTCCAAGTGTCTCGATATGCTTGAAAAATTCTTAATTTCGCATTAACATTAAGATAAACACGATGATTGCTTTTATTTCAGTTATACGATACACCACCTCATTACCTCCAAGCATTTTTACCCTTTAGGCTTTACGGTTTTTCTAGGTCGAGGATATTAAGAGGCAACAATGCGGTAATAGATACACTCCCGAGCCCGGATACGAACCACTAACCTCCTGAATCCTAATGTAGTGGACAGAATAATTGTAGATAATCTGGGAATGAATTTTCGTTCATTTATTCGTCTGAAGATACGAGTTGAGAACTTGTCTTGCAGTGCGGAGAATGGCTCAGGAAGCGTGCAGGCTTCGCAAGCGTACGTAATTTAGCAGGGTAATGCACTCTTGTGTTATGAAATCCCTCTCCGCCATTTTGTTCTTATTTCTTTCAAGATTGTCTTAGAGTCAACATGTAGTCTATTACGCTACAACTTCAGGTAATATACATGCAATCCATCTGTAGTCTCATACTTTTTAATGCCATCTTTTGGTCATAACTTCAAACCATTCCTACATGTGTTCCGTACTATTAATTTGTTCATGTTGTTTGTTTCGTCGGTATGCAGTTGGAGTTATATTCCTCTTCGTCGTAGTGTTGGTTAGAACAGAGCGAACAATTGGGCGAGTAGCATATCTTGTGTAAATAGTATTTTTACATATTTACTGGTGTCTTGCCTCAGATTAAGAATCCACGATATCACATACCAATTAAGATCACTTTATTAGTGATGTCGGAGCGCTATTCCAGTTGAATTATGCTTTAATCACAAAAAGTAAACAGTGATATTAGTACGCAAGTTAGACAATTGTGTCTTTCAGTTAGGAAATAATACGTCTTAGCACGTAAAGCGTTGCGGTACAGGAACTGGTGTCAGAAATGTAAAAAATACTAACTCGAACACTCGTAATCTCGTACACTGTTCGTATATCCGATAGACCCCCGAACCACCAATATGAGTGCTCAGAATGTAATAATTAAGTTTCAATTATATGAAAGTGACAAAGAAACTTTTTCCTCCGCCCCATTAAGGAGCGTCCATAAACTACGTGGCTCGGTCTAGGGAGAGGGGGGGGTTGGATGGAAAGCTACGGTGAGCTACGGGGGGGAGGGAGGTTCCGAACCAAGCCACGTAGCTTTTCATTCATATCATTTGTCACAGTTAAAATGAGGTACAGAACACACAACAGCATGTGAATATTTATTTCCGTCATTTAATTATCTCCGTATAAAATTTACGATAGTCTGACAAGAGAAAACAGTATAAAATGTCTTCTGGGAACAATAGGGGAAAAAAGCTACGTGCGGGAGAGGGGGGGGGTAGAGACAAAAGCCACGTGGTGAGGGGGAGGTGGAGGGGAGTTCACAAGAGGCCAAAATGGAGCTACCCTTGCAATCCCCACGCTTTCTTCCTGGTTCATTCATGTGGCTGGTCTGGATGTATATACATCATACCCCTTGCCCTATGTCTCGCCTTTATCATGAGTAATGTTATTCACAAAAATATTGTAAAGTGAGTTCGTATTTTATGTGCGTTCATCCTGGACCTTAAACCTTCATCTGTAGTAAGTGATTGGTTATTTCCCTACTCTTCGTTATTTCAATTACGTTTCAGAACTTTTGAGCACCATACTACACTCAATACGAAGAAAAGAGAAGTATGTTAATTTGCAGAAGGATCTCCTGCAGCGCTCTATTACGCAACGGCGTTCATTAGGAGGTGATGACGAGAGCGAATGAACGCGAGAGTCTGGCGCTTTGTCATTAAGGCAGCAAACAAGTTGCAACACCGTCCCTGCTATTACAAAGTGCCAGGAATGCGGCAAGCACGCGACCATCATTAAGCAATCAATTTACGCGTAACAACGTCACCTCCAGGAAATTAACCAATTATCTTTCAACAACTGACACCCTGTAATTCAAGCGACAGGCAAAATACCTTTCAATTGAAGTTAAGTTGTTATGCAGGAAATTATTTGCGTAATATGGACAGTGGACAAACAGCCAATCCATATTTCACACTGGAATCTAAAATGCAATTTAATGAAGAGGTATGAGCAGAATACCATTTGATATTGTAACTAAGCGCTAACACCTTTTCTCATTGCCGGCCTTGGGGCTAGAATACTGGCCCTCGTACCGAAGGTATCCGGTTCGAAAAAGTTTCTCATTATACACATGATTGGCCAGTTACGTCTAAAATGGTAATCTGACTCACCGCGAGAATAATCAGTAACATATCACAGAATTACGTTAAACCTGGCCCGTGTTCCATGACGTGTATATCTGTTACCGTTGTCGTTTGCGCCTCTATTTTTTGGCTTATGGCTTTACGCAGGGAGGGGATTGTGGAAACGAACGGAAGGGAGATCGACCACAGCTCTTGCTGGAATCATCCTAGCAATCACCTGGAGTAGTTTCGGGAAATCATGGAAATCCGAAATCTGAATCGCCGGACAGAGATTTGAACTCGCGTCCTAAGTATTGCGAGGCCGTCCACTCACATGCTCAGTACAGTCCACTAGTTCGTAAGCTGAATAAGTTACAGACTCCAAATTTGCTCAGAATGTGTGTTGCGTCGACTCAAAACGGAATGTAGTGTTTAAAATATGGTAAAGTTGAACTATAGGGTAGTTGCATACAAGAGCAAGAATGCACGAATAAATTCAATTCTGCCCCAACTCTTGGAGTATCGTTATTTAGAGTGCGCAGATGTAATTACTGAAAAGGGAGGAGTAAGTGGACCAGACTCGGCGAGTCTCAATTCATTTAATCACAGGCACTAGTTACGAGTTTAACAGCGAGAGTTTGTGACAGAACGAGGCTTTTAATTGGTAATGTGCTCGCGCCAGAGAGAGCCTTTGGAAGTGTTAGTATGCGAGGTTCTTATGCCGCATGCCGCACGTAGTAAAAATGCTGCGTGTTGTAAGTTACCTGCTTTATTTTTGCTGGTATGAGCACTTTACTGTAGCTCTTCTTGGTGTATAATATGCCTGTCGTCAAGCTGAAATACTAGCTATAGAAGTAGGCACATTAAATTATTTCACAGCTCAGAACAAAATAATACATATATCACTACAGGATCATTTGAAAACACTCGAAAGCAATTTTATTATTAAACACTTGGTAGAGAATACACTTCTTTACATTACACTACAGAATAACAGACTTCTACGTTCCGTTTTATACCACCACATGGTCTTTATTTCTTACATTCTCGCACTCTCCCTCGGGATAAATAATCTGTTTTTTTTTTTTTTTTTGTCCAAAGATATTCATTGTCTTAGACGGCCACTGTTCATAGATATTCCGGCACTCCAATATTCACGTATCTTTAATTTTACACACAACTTTAACACATTTATATCAACAAAGCAAGAATAATATTTAATTTCAACAAACATATTTATCAAAAAAAATTGAAAGGGACCTTGTCACCTTACAGTGTGCGCGCCCAAGAGTGGTTTTATCTGGAAGGTTGTTACATTACAGTAGGCTTGCCCCCTTCAGTAATTAACTTATTTTAATTATTATATTTATTCTATGCCGCGTATCGAATGCTATGTGCATCGGTGACTTGCGAGACTGACAATCGATTAGTAGGTCAGAGAGTATGTGGAGTCTGGAAGAGAACGTCGTGTGATTTTCATGCCTCTGGGTCTTGTTGTAGCACGGTGTAAGTCGTGGCCGAAAATAATTAACAAATGATTTGTTTTGAAGTGTATAGGTTCCCGTGAGTTACTAATTACGGGCTACCGCGTCGGGAAAACGTTTCACTGACAGAAGGAAACTACGATATTACGTGGTGGAGTGTTGGTGAACAGTGTTGGTATGAACAGCTACGTGAAAGTGATTGAATGTATTGTTTTTACACTCTGATGAACCTGCATCTTCTGATTATATAGTCACTACCAGTAATTTTACTTGTATGTGCTTTAATTACTTTTTTCCATTGGTGGCCGGGTACATTTGTGCAGTACAAAACTGTGAATAAATCTTTGGCTTGTGTTCTGCATACACGTGGATTTATTTGAAGAAACTTTTTGTTATATACGTATTGATTTGTACCCTAGCCAGCCAATGGTGGCGGCCGATAATTTAATTAATTAACGAAGTCTGGTGGACCTTATCTTAGGTGGTCGAAACTAATCATAAAGGGGACTAATTTGTGAGTCGGAAGGAACTGTGTACAATCCCATACACTATTCAGTTTTTTCCCCGACAAGGTGTAGCGTTAGTTTTCAGATAGACTGAGAGCAGCCTTGGCCGTGGCGAAGTGAACAGTTGCGTGGCTCACTCGAATGAGAAACAGTCGGCCAGTTTGGAAACACTGCGCTACCGCGAACGGGAGAGTTAGACCCAGTGCGGTAGTTTACGTTTGCGAGCTGAACAGTACATAATTTTATACCCCAGTCACGTATAGACCTCATCAGTGAGCATACGACTCTTCTTTTCTACTAGGCAGCAATCGGTATATTAGAGAAGGCGTGAGAAAGACATAAAGGTGTTTCCACGGCGCGTCCCTCGGCGCGTGGTTGTGGACGCGTTTCATTTTTGGCCGCATATGCTAGCAGGGACGGCGCGCCTCGACCCACCGCCAGGCGGTAAAAGATGAAAGGCGCGTACTGTCACACCACGCGCCGTGGGGATGCGGCTTCAGACGATCGCGGGAGACGTTCACGACAACAGAACTTGTTTAGAAATGTTTTCTCCCGCAACCTCAACGAACCTGGAGTTTTAATTACATGAAAAGAATTGGTGGTACAATCTTTGAACAAAAGGAGTTACATGGAACGAAATCTTTTATTTAGCATGCGGTAAACATCCCCGAACGAAAGATGCCTAACAAGCATATCAACCAACGTAAAAGTTTCAACGTTTTAAAGGGATCGGTAGTATAGCTTGATAAGGAAAGTGAATAAAAGAATTTATCAGTGAGACTACCTTCATCTTCTCCACCACCTTTTCCCAACATTAGAGGTCGACTTCCTTGACGAGTTCGTTTTTATCACCAAAATAACACTGACAATAAGGAGACAACGACATGGGAAGCATAAGACGATTCATGAAGAAGCTGAATAGTGTAGAGTTATCACGAAAGATCTGAGATGTGGCGTTTCATGGAGGCATCTGATGGATGAATTAAACCGGATTGAGCAACCAACTTGATGAATAAAAAGATGACAGCATAGCTAACAGAAGTACACGAAGATACGCAGGAACTATCAATGAATTAAAATTATATCAGAAACCAATAACAGTTCGGAAATCTTTTTGACAAAAGAATTTCCAGAAGAAAGACATGCTAAGAAGACGGGAACCCTCCAGAGAAGGGGGAAAAAGACACAATCAGAAAATGCTTGGTTACTGTGCGAAAATCAGGGTCATTCTCTAAGTAAAAATGATGAGCATCTTAGTCTTCTGCTGTTCCATTTCAAAGAAAAGGATGATCGTAAATATTTTCCAATTCTAACCAATTTCCATTTCCTGTTTAGATGAGATAAAATAACAACAACTGGGCTACTTGCGATAGAATATTTACAGTGGCAAATTCCCGACACAATATTGAATTTCATAAATTTTTAAATTACAGTGTTTGATATAAATTGTTCTCCATATCACCCGGTAATTTATTCCAATCCCTGATTCTTTGTCGTACAAAATATAAATTTTACCACTGCCATATCCTGAAACATAGAGCCAAATTGTGGTCAAGGTAATTTCTTCCCTTCCGTACTCTGCTTCTAATTCTTCTACTAATAGCCGTACACGTCTCACCACCGATATACGCCTAATACACTCCCAGAATTCTCTTCAACCCAATCCTGTCTTTCACTACTCCCAACCCAGCTCCTTTATCGTTCACAGTCTCCAACTCATGATACGGATCCCATAATCTCCTATCAGAGTCGAGAAACGGTTTTGTAACCCAATTCTATGACTTCTGTGGTTCATCCTCTCGACGTCCTCTCCCTACCACCTGCCCAAAAGAATTTATTGTCTTATGGTACTCCACGATTACTACTACTGTGGTGTGCTCTCGTATCTCAGGCACTTGTCTACGAAATTCCGGGTTTATGTTTTTATGGTTCACAGTAGATAAATTAGGATCAACGAGTGTGGTTCAGTGTACTGAGGCGCCATACGCTTCATCGGTCCGGGCACGAGGCTAGGCCCCCGCGTACCGCCCGTCCTGAATGCGGTTTTCCCAGCTATCAAGGAGAATTCCGTGACAGTCCACAATCCTCCAAATAAATTATACAATTCACAAACAAAAAATACACTTATTACACGCCGGACATGCATAGTAACACGTTTCGCCGACAGATGGCAACACTGCCATTAGTACTTAGAACGGCCTGGCAGCAGGTATCAAATGTTTGACGTCAGCAAGGACATGAGGTCGTAATAGATAGACCAAGGTCCGGCTTCTACGTCCATCTGGTATTTGATTGAAATGCAATTTTTATGTATAATAGCAGAATACGATTCTACCGGGTTGCCTATCAAAATATGGCCTCGAATATTTTTAATTAAATATTGAAGAAAAAATATTTTCAAAAAATTTCGTTTAATTATTTTTTTTTGAAACGACATATAACGAACATAAGAAGTTGGCATTGCCTATGTAAAAGAGAACGCAAGTAGGGGTTGCCAGCGTTTCGTATGAGTGTAGCGTACCACACCGTCCATCAGATGATGTGTTACGCTAACTTCAACAGCTGGCAACCACTACCTGCGGCCACTTTTACATAGGCAATTCCAACTTTTTATGTTCTTTACACGTCTTTTTGAAATTAAAAAAAAAAAAAAACAAGTGAACAAAATTTTTTGAAATTTTATTTTCTCCAAAATTTAATTAAAACTACTTGCGGTCATATTTTTGATGAGCAACCCGGTAGAATCGTTTTCTGCTACTAATATTTATACATAAAAATTTCATTTCAATCAAATAACAGATGGACGTAGAAAACACGCAGCTGGATCTTGGACCGTAGCTCTAAATTTGACTATGCCATCGATGAGTAAAACTCACTAAAGGCAGACGACCACTTATCTTGAGGAAAAATGGCGAAGAAGAAAGAGTACATAAATTAGGACATTCCGTGATTAGGAATCCCAGTAAAACTGTAGATCCAGCAGAGGCCGATTGTCCGATGAACTGAAATTCGATCCCTGCAGTCTTCGGAATGTGCCGATCAACAGCGCCATAAGCACTTTCCTTTTCACTGTACTTACGCCCAACTTGATATAAATAACGCCAGTGCCAAGTACGACTAACTCAACTCAGCACAGACATCGCCGAGATTGGATTTGAACCGGAGACCGGCCTCAGACGCAACAACATCCGGGCGATCCAGCTGACGGGTAGGCCCACGCCTGTAACTGTGCCTAGCGTAGGGGAACCAGTCACCTCGGGTCACGCTCCGTCCACGATTGGACAGGACGGGTTGTGGCCACGCGGAAACAAACACGACATCTGCCACAAGCGTTGACCCCATGCATCACACCTCGTTGCGGGCAACATGACAGCGTGACTGTGACATGTAGAGAATTCTGGCTAATTACATTATTACCTGCTATACTTGGAGCAACCGAACATGGTGGGTGGTAGCTTAACGCCTTGGACTTACATTCGACAGGACGTGGGTTTGATTCCCGGTTCAGCCGTCCAGATTTAATTTTTCCACAATTTCCCGAAATTTATCTAGGTGATTGCCGGGATGGTTCCTTCAAAAGGCCACCACCGAATTATTCTCATTGCCTGTTTCCAGTGCTCTCCTACCTGCAATGGCCTCGACATCAACTAAGCGTAAAACCGTAAGATTTGCACCGGTTAGTGTTCATTGGGATACTGATGGTGACTTCTTTAATATGGTTTGACATCTTTGACCAATGATAAGGACAAGTAGGTTCCCTGCTTCTGACTGTTCGCATTTAACCCATAAGTTATTTGGTCCGTAGATTATTTAGTCTCAAATGCGTTACCTTCCCACTTCCTCCTTTTCTCTTTCACTAGGAATTGGATGCTGATATTAAGCAGGGTCTCCAGTGGTATTTTGCCGGCGATTCATGCGGCACTGCACGGAACATCCGCCAATATGGTGTACAAAAATGTTCCAATTGACCCAGAAGGTAATCAGTAATCACGTTTATTCAATAAAATTCTACCAAATACGCATGTGGCAATATTTATTTCGATTTAAATTATAATCGTTCAGTATTTGATGCGATGGCGGTAGGTACATTAAATCTCCAGCGATCAAGAAAATTACGAAGAAAATCGCTATCTGCTTCACATGGGAAAATGAATTAGGACGACCACATCATAGGCGATAACGGAGTAATTTTAGGCCAAAGTTATAAAGACGCCTCCGAAATGTTGCTGTATGTACGTAGATTACTGAAGTGTTGTTAAATTGCCTTATGTTGTGCAGACTCGTGAGAGAAGGTGAGAGAATCAAACCCGAAATCGGCCTACTTAGGCCTACTCTTCCGAAATACACCTTGGTACCGTCTATTTTCCAATATGTAGAGCCAATCGCCATCAACATTGCGGAACGTCCTCATACAATACACACTGCGGCATACAATCTGGAGGTTAAGAACTGTCACAGAGCGTGATGGATGAGTGGTTAACGTTCTGGCCTCGCATTCGGGAGGACGCGGGTTCGAATCCCCGTCGGGGCATCCAGATTCGGGTTTTCTATGGTTTCCCCAAATCACTCCAGGCGAATGCCGGGATGCTTCCTTCAAAAGGCCATGGCCGAAATCGTTCCATTTCTTTCACGCCTCTAATGACCTGGACGTCGACGAGGCGTAAAGCCATAAGTAAAAAAAAAAACTGTACACCGTCACCTCCCTAACCCAACATAGAGCGCCAGGTAGGGTCTACTGTTAAGGTGGCTTTCCATGGATCGTCACGACCAAAAATTCTCTTATCAGGAGCGATGTATGCGACACACATCGAATCCCAACTAGAATCCCTAATCATACGTTTTACCATCTGATGTTCCTCAGTTCACACACAAAACGCTCCTCGCTCTCTTCGGTGGGACAAAAGTCAGACGCGAAGATGCATTCATAGAATCAACGAACGCAGCGAAAAAGCCGACAGAAAACGACTACAGAAGCAAATAGGACAGAACTCTTTCCGCCCGATGTCAGTACATGCAACATTCAGACTGTCTTACCGGTTGTCGCGTGATGTAAACATGTAACTACCTTCTGCAACGTCACAAATGTCATACATTTCGAACCATCTACCCAAATGTCTACTGTAGAAAGCTTTTTTTTTCTTGTGGCGAGGGTATAATGTAGTCGATGAGTAAAAAATCAACGACTGGGTTGCTTACACTGCAGTCATTGGACAACGGACTGAACAACGTTCTGCTTCATCGGGTTCTGTTCTGAGCTTGGAAGCATACCACCGAGTTTCAAAGTGGCTGTCACTTCTGGACAGGTGGAATGCTCGACCACGACTCCATTGTGACAGACACGATGCGATAAAACGGCAGTCCAGGACGCCATTACCGATCGGACAATGGGCAGCCGTTGACGGCGGGAGAACCGTTCCCAGCGAGTCTTATCACCACAGAAAGGTCGCGTCGTGACACCATTTTCCTGAACAACTCCTACAAAACGCACCTCTCCATTCCGGGCTGCAGCCTTTGAACGTGCCAACTGGAGCGTGAAACGCCATTTCACATTCAAAGGTCCTTCTTTTCTTCCCTGGAACCAGAGGCAATATTCGTCGAAAGAAACGTTAACACTGTTTTTCTATTTACCGATTTTCTCCAGTCCCATAGGTTCTACTGTGCAGTGGATGCAAATTCCTATTCTAGAACTTGTTGTTCGTTGTATTTAAGGTGTAGGATCAGTTTTTTTTATTTACAGTCCGTCGATGACGAAGTCATTAAAGCTGGGAAAGGAATGCGGCCCAAAAAAATGGACGAATTCTTGAGAATTTTAGAGAAACCTTGTAAAAAGAAGTAAGGATGGCTGATCCAGGGATTGAGCCCACAACCTTCCGAGTGCCAAGCTGAAAAGATAACCGCTCACTCAACAGATTCTGTTTCAGGGCACATCGAAATCTCTAGCGTGGCTCGCCTACCACTTAACTATGCTCTAAAAACAATATCATCAGATAAAAAGGTGATAAACGTCTAAATAGACAATAAAGCAAGCGAACTGACTTCAAAATAAAACAAGTTCGACTGTGCTATCATGAACGAAACAACTGTCCAACATAACTAAAAGAAGGTCACCTCAGATCTATTCCAACAGGGAAAATAACAATTTCAAAAATCACTGCACTGTATAAAAACCAAATCGGTTGAGTGGGTGGAAATAATCGAATGAGTTGAGTAGTTACACTTGTCTTTAGTGTTTGTTTATTCCTGTAGTCATGTTAAGGGTACAGACCGGTAAATTAAAAAAAAAAAAAAAAATCTCAATATCGCCAGCGAGGATGAACTCAACATTTAGCTGTAGACAAGAACCAGTGCAGTTAGTCACACAAATTGAACAGAATAGTGAATTGTATAACCATCAACTTTTGAACTTTTTCTTTTCATTTATTTCTATAAATTAGACAGATGACGTGTTGCTTCCAGTGAAAATATTAGTACCTGCGAATATAAAAAATTTCAACTTGCGCTTTATCTGCACAAGGGATTTCTCCCCTAATTGATTTTATGTTAAGAGACTAATTTATTTCTCACATTTTATCTGTCCCGTGGCCGACGTCGCTGAGGTATAATAACGGTTTCTGTCGCTTGAAACGGGGTTCAGGTGCCGTTCGTGGAGCAATTTTTATATATATATATATATGTTATTGACTTTGACGTCAGGATAGGAGATGTGGTAGTGCACAACATCTAACCACCAAGTTGCGCATCAGAGTCCTGAGTCAAAAGCCAAACCTCTCAGCAGTGCCGGCGCTGACAGTAGTGATTCACCCGGTACATTGGAACAATGAACTTTTGGAAGAGTAGGTCTGAATAGGTTGGAATGGGGTTTCATCCCCTAGCTTATTTCTTCTCCAAATCGCAATATAAACAACACACTACAATGAAGGCTTTACGCCTCGTCGACGTCATTAGAGGTGGGAAAGGACTGGTGACAAGGAACGGGATGGAATTCGGCCATGGCCTTTTGAGAAAGCATATCAGCATTGGCCTGGAGTGATTTGGGGAAACCATGGAAATTCCAAATCTGGATGCCCGGACAAGGATTCGAACCAGCGTCCTCCCGAAAGCGAGGCCAGAGCGCTAACAGTTCACCCACCACGCTCGGTCTATCACAGTCAGCCCCACGACTAATAATACTTAAGAACACTTTCACATTGGGGAAAGCAAATAGCTGATTCGTGTAAACAATCGTCTATTGCGACAAGGCTGAAGTCACTATGTGTAACTGTTAGCAAAGTTTGAGTTTTACTTCGTAGAAATAATGGAGTGAAGTGCGTGGAATCCACTTCCAGGGCAATCAGCTTTTGGATTTCCAGATCAGTAATAGAAGTTACGCAATTGAAAGTTTCGATACTACGTGTGGAGTGGTAATAGACAATAATTTTCAATATTTTGTCCGTGCTATAGTGTGATCGTTACTTTTTAACGTCAGTGTTTTGGGGAGATAAGACCACTTTCTCTGGCATCTATGTCCCTATTGTTCCACTTACCATGACTGTCTAAAGCTGCTCGTTCAAAGAAAGACAACACATCCCGGTATAACCGATTTCCAGAACTGAGACGACGAATATTCCCGTAAAAATTTTTTTTAAAAAAGTTGCAGCTTAAAGAGTGAGGTAATTTTGATGATTTATTCGTACGTTAGCGCGAAATTGACGAGGAGGGAGTTCAGAAGAAGGAAGAGGTCGAGGAAAGATTGGACGCTACGGAGAAAAGTCGCTGTTCGGTTCTTAGGAACCGTTCCTATCTGCAGGTGTGCGAGGTAGCTGCCCTCCTAGTGGCTGTGTATTTCTTATCTTCACTTATCTCTCTACGCGGTTGCATCGCATACCCAGCCGAGACAAAGATTCAGTTCTTTTCCTAGACTATCTCTCGTTCTACTTGCTACGGTTTCTAAAACAAACACAAAATCACCACAGCAAAAAAGAGAGATAATCCGCCAGCGTTGCTGCGCGCGTTAAGCCACGTTCCCACGATCTCTTGTAATGGAGGCGGGACGGGACGGGACCTCATTAGCCGAAGTGTAGGGATGAGCGCGCGTCGCAGGTTAGCCCTCGCTTACCTCGCCGCCACCTCCCCACCACGTTGCCTAGCCGCCACCTCCCCACCACGTTGCCTAGTGTTGTTTCACACAGAGAAATTTACAGCAACAGAAGGGGTGCGCACCGCTGCTGCAAACCGATGACAACAGCGCACCGCTACACACGCCTGTGATGTTTACCGACACAGAGTGGGTAGCTGCGTCTCGTCTCCGCTAGCAGAGGCGGCCCTGTTCCCATGGCGTGTGTTGAGTATTCGTCCCGTCCCACCTCCGTTACAAGAGATCGTGGGAACGCGCCTTTAGGCCGCCACCGTATCGAACAGGGGAGAGAGAACGCACCAGGATCGAGTTCAGTTCCTCGCGCACTCGCCGTCCTCACTGCGGTTTTCAGGCAGTTACCAGAATTTTTAACGCGAATGCAGGGACGTTTCCCAATTTCCTCCATATAAACTACACGTTTCACGAACAAAAGTATACTTCTCACACACCGAACATAGTTACACGTTCCGCAGATAGATGGCAACACAACATACCTCCAATAGTGTAAATGCTCCGGCTTTGACAATTCCGGCTCCACGCTCAACCACAGGTAGGACACATGTCCTCCCACTCTTATAATTACATATCGAATGCCTGGGCACAGGTGCGCCTGGGCCTTCATTTTTATTAAAAAAACATCACCGATTGGCTATCATGGTGGACTGCACACAGAAGTGAAAACTTAAAACTAAGAATATCATACGCGCAGCACGTCATGCTGATAGCTACAGATATACTGTTATTACAGCATGTTGGTGACGCGAAATCATAAGATGTTACCTATCCATAAAGCGCACAACGCGCAACAGTTCATACGATGTCTCTGACGGGAAGTTACGAACTCGTAGATTTATCCCATCCAAAAACTGCCAAAGCGCCTAAAGAACTTTTCACTTCAATCATTCCTTGTAGTCGTAATGACCTGGTGAAGGTTTCTACTGATTGCGCATTCCGCCCCTGTCTTAGCCGCCTTAACCTAACCCGTTAGTGCTACCAGATACGAAGATTCCGAATCCCATTTTTTTTTATCTGCTTAACGTCTCTCTAACAGCGAGGTCTTTAGACATGGGAAAGGATGGGGGGCAAGGAATGGGAAGGAATTCGGCCATGGCTTTTTTGAAGGCATTTGCCTGGAGTGATTTGGGAAAGAATCCAATTATAAAGCAAGCTGATTTACTGAAGATTTCACACCAGGATAAGTTATGCATTTGTTAGAACATTTGCAGATAGAATGACTTAGGAATGTGTGAAATATGGTCGGACCCTCCCCCCTCTGAAATTACGTGAGATTTTAACGGGAACACGCCCCCCCCCCCCCCTCGCTAATCGACCTCGTGGCCCCAAGGTCGGTTTCCGCGTTGTTTCTAGACCATAGGTTCCCAACCTTTTTTGACCTACCGCCCCCTTTTCGAAAAAAAAATTACTCACCGCACCTCTGTTTGGACAGATTTTTGAAATTACTTTATTAAAGAATATTAACAATATTGGTGTCTTGTACAAAACTTGATTAAAAACATATATTTAAAATTATTGTAAAATTATCAGTGAGAGGTCTGAGCTTGATGTAATGATACTAATTTTTCTACATTTGGTGCTATATTTGTCAGCAGGAGTCTTTAAAACGCCGCGTTCCACTACTAACAATCTGTTAGTAAATTGCTTACTACACTAAATCCCCTTTCGGCTAAATATGACGACGGCAATGCAACAAAAAACTTTTATGTTGCAGCCCACAAAGTCGGATATAATTCTGGATTTTGCCTCTGTAGCCAAAATTCTTGATATCCATTTTTTTTTATTCCAATTTTAATTCTTCATTTGTTGACACTTCTATCAACTCTTCCTGTACCGATAAATCTGCTGTTTGTAGATTCGAGAAAGGTTCTAATACCCAATCTTGGATGGTTATGTTAAGAATATCGTGAAATCTATTTTTAAAGTCTTCTTTAAGTGCTTACAAATGTTAAAAAAATACTAAAATATCTTCATCATTTGTTTCCAAAGAGGTAAGATTTAGAAACTCATAGAATTGTCTTCGACCCACATCCTGTTTGTAAAAGGCAAGTTTTGACGTGAATGCACAAATAACTAACTTTGCTTTGATCAAATTCAAATTATCTCCTTGCAGCTGTAGGTTTGTTTCATTAAATTTATGATATAGATCAGTTAAATGAGCTATATCATTATTATATTTCAATAAATTTTCTCTTAATGAATTATCCTTGTTTTCAAAAAACATTATAATGGAGTCAGAAACGTCATAAAATCTTGTTAGACAGGTACCCTTTGACAGCCAACGAGCTTCTGTGTGCAATAGCAAATCATTGTGATGAAAATGAGGATGATTTCCAAATAATCTACTATTGAGAGCATTGCTTCTGATCTTGTTAACTGCGGTAATTACATACTGTAGTGAGCAGTGCAGGCGATCACTTAGGTCTTTTGCAACCAAATGGTGTCTGTGAATTACACAATGCACGGCGACTACATTTGGTACTGCCTTTTTCAAAGATGAAATCAGCCGTCGGTATCGTCCAACCATTGCTGGAGCACCATCAGTAGCAATGGACACGATATTATTCAGAGGAATACTTTGTTTCTTCGAGATAGTGTTCCAGAACTTGAAATGTGGATTTTCCTTTAGTATCAGTTTTTAATTTTTTTGCGATCAGTAATTCTTGAAAAAAATTTTCACATTTACTGAAGCAAACGTACGCAAGAAGTAATGAATCATTGTTTGGTAAAGTAGATTAATCAAGCTGTAAAGAAAATAAGCAGGGAAATTTTGTAAGAGGCACCAAGGCCATCGGCGTCTTGTTTGGATGCCACTGAAAACATACCAGCTAAAGACGGACGTCTTGAATACTGTTCTTTGAGCATTTGAAGGTCAGGGTGTATTTTTGCTATATGTTCTAAACGTGAAGGTTTCATAGCTTCATTTCATTTGAGTAAACGCACGTGCAAATCGGGCACATTGGTAATGTCTTATTTGAGGGTGCCTAAATAAAACCATATTTCAAGTATTCTACATTGTACTGTCTACACTTTTTCTTTGAATGTGACATCTGAGAAAATAAAAATATATTTTGATATGACCAGCATCACGTTATCCAATTAAATAGATTTACTATTACAATTTTATTAAATAAATTGAAATTTGTATTCATTATTTCATGAATATTTTGCCACGAACAAATAAACTGTAAAAAAATTATTATTTATTTAAAATGTTTAAATAAAAATTTTAGGAGCATTTTTAAATTACGTTACCGCTCAGCCACGAAAACTATATACAAAATAGTGGTAATGTAATAAGAATAAGAAAAATTATTAAGCTTTATCGAAAAAATTTAGAAATAAAAGTTGTTAATTATAACTCGTTTATTTAACTTTGGTAAATAACATTTTCTTTAAATTTCTCAGTTGAAAAATCTTCTTAAAATAACTTAGATAAAAGTGACATCATTGATCTGCCACTTCCGGTTGGCAGATCTCTGTCAAAAGTGGATAGAAATGAGATATTCAGGTCCGAAACTTGAATATGTAATTTCATAGCAAGCTGTTCGACGGAATTTGCTCAAACTGATAAACAGGTAGGCATAAAGATGGACGGAGAGCAGTTAATTCGAGTTAATATAGGTCTAATTCATGGTTATATTAGCAACCCATATACTGGTATGATAACTGACTGTCTTCAGAGGACGTCTATGTATGAGCCAGCGATAGACAGGACACCTCTCTCCCCACTAACACACAGTCCTACAGACCGTCTTCGATTTACGCATTTTCAGCTAAAATGGTAAAGATGTTCTAAGTTATTTTATAAAAATATATCAGAGATTTTCATCTCTATTAAAATTAAAAGGCGCAGTATAATGAATATAAATTTAGAGAATGAGGCGTATCAACACATTTCTTAAGCCATATATCCCGAATGCAGGCTTGTGGTTTTTAAAAACAATAATTCAGATTTTGCATAATAAGTGGATGATCAAAAGAAACGGAATAGAAACGGTAGATTCATGTGACCCAACTTGATGATACTTTTGGAATCGGTTGTTTATAAGAGGATGAAGAGAGAACAGAAGACAAAAATTAAATTTTGAAGAAAGAGGGGAATATAAATTAAATAATATAATATTACTATATAAATACTATTGACAGAAATAAATTGTTACACCCATAAATTTTACTGTATCGTTATCATTAGTGTTTCAAGATACAGGAATATATTGTACTATGCTTTGAGAATCGAAGTTTAACTGAATTTTGTAATGTGGTAAAAAAAAGTCTAATCTGATTTTATAACCACTCGTTTGATGCACCTGAAATCCAGCGTAAGAGGCCTGTGACTGAAATTTTCATTTTTCACTATAATGTTTAACTATCTGCACACAGAGCTCATAACTGACCGGTGCCCTTCGAACCACCATCAGGACTTTCGACTTGTTGAAATCCTAAGGAAGTTATCCAGCGTACTGTAATACTGACGGTTTTCATTCACACATACGGAAGGACTGATCCGTGATGGGATACTGAGTGGCCTTGTCATTGTGTGTGTGTGTGTGGGTGACTAAGGGCTGAGCGTGCCAGGGGCTAGGATTGACGGACAAAGTCTGTCCAGGACACTTAATAATCTATCTCTCCAGCATATGAGCGGATTTTGTCGACACGTTAAAAACTTATTTTTCCATTTTCAAATCCGGTGACACTATTTAATAATTTTCCATTATAAAATCATTTCCGGCACCCTGATTACTTCTGTTCCATTATATATAACGGCTGTTGGCAAAATGTAAGTACAAACAAAATGTAAGTTCAGGAAAAAACATAAAAAAAAATATATGAACCGCTTTCTTCCCTATTCCACACATTCAAGTCCTAAGTCGACACACTTTGCACCTATAGTTGACACTCTTTCCATAACCCTAAATTAACATGAGGGCCAGAGAACAACAGTTGACCAACTGACATCGAGAAGAAAGTACACAGCAAAGGTCTGGATCAAGTGAAAGAAATTGCAGGTCCAAATGTGGTCCCATGCGGGAGAACACAGGCACCACGAGGTGGGAAGCGTGCACAAACTACGTGGCTCGATCCAGGGGGGGAAGGGGTAGGCCGGGAGGCTACGTGGGGGGAAGGGGGGTTTCCGAGCCAGGCAACGTAGCTTTCCTTCCATAACATTTTTCACAGTTAAAATGAGGAACATCTTGTGAGTATTTATTTCCCTCAGTTAATTATATCCATATGTAATTTACATTAGGCTGACAAAAGAAAACAGTACAAAATGTCTTTTGGAATCAAAAGGGGAAAAAGCTAAGTGCTACGTGGGGAAGGGGGGGGGTGTAGAAACAAAAGCCACGTAGGGCTACGTGGGGGGAGGGGGAGTTCACAGGAGGCCAAAATGGAGCTACGTGGTTCATGTACGCTCCCTTGTGAGCTTCTTAGGGTATTTTATGGTTAGAGAAACAACTATACACAATTCCCTCCATAGAAAATAAAAAATTTAAAAAATAAAACTTATTAAAAAAAATTCAGAGAGTCTAAGGGCGCTATCACACAAACCGGAGCCGGCACCGGCCTTTTCGCACCGAGTTCAATAAGTTTCTTGCTTTGGCGGAAGAAGTAGGCATTCATGAACTATTGAAGCAGGTATAATGATATAATGTACTAATACCAACTTTTAATCCCCACTGATCTTGCTTAAAGGATATTTGGAATAACTTGCTGAAACATTTGTTCAATGTTTTTTGTTATTAATTAATCTTATCGGCACGTCCTTGCCAGTGTTGGCTAGGGGGGCGCTGGTTGGCCATCAACGCCCCCCAAATTTGGCTTTGTTCACAAACGCCCCCTTCGAGCTCTCTAACGCCCACCGGGGGGCGGTACGGCCCACGTTGGGAACCACTGTTCTAGACCATATAACCCCTTAAAGTAGACATTTTTTTAGCTCTCCCATCCTTCAATATTTTCAAACTCCCCCCCCCCCCCAATATGTAACTCACGTAATTAATGGACGCCCCCAAAGTAACTGACCACCCTTCCTAAAAAAGGCTAAGTACAAGTTCTTCGGGGGGGGGGGGGTTCAACCAACCTTCGAGTTAAATACCAAGCATAGCTTAGAAAGGTGGGTATTTTAAGTCGTATTTATTTCACTGAGTATTTGACTGCTCGCAATATAAGCAAGCGCTTTTTTAGAATGACCCTGAGCACTTTTACTGCAGGCAGCTAACTTTTGGTTTCGCATCACGTCTCAGGAGTGTACACGTGTAAGAAACAGGAAGAATAGCGTCTGTAGAAAGGTGGGGATGCATTCTGTACGTTCAGTGTGGAAATTTTTGAAGGAAGCACAGTACCTCCCCGCGGTAAGAAGTGTGGCGCATCGTACTCATGTCTCCCTGCCTGGTACCCGTCGCTGTCATGTCAGTCTGCAAAGTAGTTTGCGGTGACTCAGGCGCCAATAATCTTCCGCCGATCCGCTCTTAATGACCAGCTCACCCGTGGTGAATCACAAGGCGTCGTTATGGCTTCCAGAAAGCTGACCAACACAAGTCCAGGTAGATGTTAGTCAGCGCGCACAAGCGAGACACAATTGGGAAGGCCCTGAGTTCGTATCCTGGCCGTACTATTCTCTTAACTCTTTGAAACGATAATGCACTATGCCAGTTCACTTACCCGGGAAGTAAGTTTCATTTGAAACCTGATTCCAGTTGGGCTTCAAGTATGACAGCTTCGATTCTGTGTTGTTATAGCAAAAATAATTAGGCAGACAATCGACATTCTATTAATAAATGGATATGTTGTCTACTCATAAAAACAGTGCTAGCCTTTTTTGTGAGGGAGAAGGGATGATTGTACACTAGTAGTCCGGTGGATGAGTGCTTAATATGCCTGATACGGGATCCGTTTTTTTTTCCTTAATAGCAATTAAAAATCCGAGTAATGAGAAGCAACAGAAATATAGCTATTGAAATGAGATGACAAAAGAAAGTTGTTAAGCTTTTTTTTTATTTTTTTTTTGCTGTTATCAGTCTCTCGCCTGGTTTGATGCAATCCTCCATCTCGTACTATCTTGCGCTAACCTAAGCAATATTAAAAGCGATCTTTTTTTTCAGAAATGTAACACCAAATTAACGGATTATTATGTTTCGATAGGCAGAACCGTTAGCGGGATACACTTATACAAAAATATTACCATTTTTTAAGTATGTAATGAGAGTGTTATATACTATACAATTGTTGCCAGCTAAAAGTATAACTAAATTTTTTACTAGAGAAATTTTCATGCTGTAGAACTAAGGTACCGCATAATTTCATTTTTGTGTTGTTTAAATTTTTCGAGTGAAATCACTATACGACATACGTCTCAAATAACCTGGTCTACACATCTACCAGCTCAGTAATATCTGACGAAGGTTTTAACGTGAATCATTCTACACAGCGTTCTTTGCTTCGCATTCCACGTCAACGTGTAGGTTCTATTACGCTGTAAAATTACTTGGATGGTTAGGAGCACAAAACAGAGGTCGACTGCGCGGCAAATTATTTGAATTTGATTCCTGAAAAACCCTTGCGAACCTCGCAGCGCCAGGTAGCTAGTAGAAATGCCGAGCAATACCTCCAAAGCTACCAGCCAAAGAGTGTTAGATTCAGTTACGCACACCCCATTCAACCTTTAGTTTCTCAGTCAACAACCGAAAGAGCAACACCCGAAATAGGCCATAAGATCATTCTTAAACCACCATTGTAGATTTGCGCGCCAAGACACCAGCATGCTTTTTCGTGGTGGTTCAACATGACCAGGTTCGAATACTGAACACTGTGTGCAGCCGTCCTTAATGCTGCTTTTTACGCGGTTTCCCGCAATCACCTAACTGGATGTTGGATTGATCCTCAATCTCCGCCTCATAGCATACGCACATAACAAACAAAAATACAGCTGTCATACGAAACAAAAGTTACTCGATCCGCAGGCAGATGGCAGCACAAACATTCCACCCATGCGATAAACGCTCAATATCCAACAAATCTTGATTCACATTAGCTACCTGCGCGTTATCCATAGACGCAGTAACCGGTCAAAATAAATTAATTCTTTGGAAACAGTCTCTAAAATGGTTCTCACCTTATGCAAACGATGGTCACAAAATATCTATACTACACAATTAAGGATTGCAATCCTGCAGTGTTTTCAATCCCGCGGGATCCGCGCGGGATTTGCGCCAATCCCGCGGGATCCCGCGGGATCCGTGCGGGATTGGTACAGACAGTTTTTTAACGCTCATATTTAAAACATAGTTACTTAAAACGTTAATAAATTAAATAATAATTAAAATAATAAATAATTGTTAATGTTAAATGATAAAAATTAACAGTTAACAATATTTTGATTGGTAAAATGACATTAAAACTTTTTAGCGTGTTTTAAGTGTATTTCGAGGTTTTACATTTTTGTTTTTTAACCTAAACTAATTTTTAAATAAATAATAAAAATGGAAAATATTGAGTCTTGGTCATGTTATGTGCCTTACAATACATCACATAGGTTTAAAAATATGGCTTGCTTAATGGCCAAGTTACCAGAGTATTTTTTTAAATTCTAAATAAACGTTCCATAACACCGAGAAAAGCATTCCATTTCACAAAGTGAAGTAAATATACTCTGTAAAGTGTAGACTTGGCTCAAAACAAGATCTCATAACTTTTTTTCACTGCACAAGCACGAGACTTGGCCTTTTTTTGCATGATTTATTATTATTTCTACTGATTCCTTGATTGATATTACAGTTGATTCAATGTTATTAAAAGAAGTTACTCACCAACACGTAAACTGTCAAGTATTTCACATTTACTTATATAACGTAACGACGTTTTTAGAGTGGAAATTATTATTTTTTAGTAAGAAAGGAGACTTTCTCGGCGAATGATTGCAGTGAAGTCCTCATAGGTTGTATCTCCGGATTTCATTGCAAACACACGAAATTACACACGTGAGGAAGACGGCGGAGGCAGCCGTCGAAGTATGGTGTTCCTTTAACACAATTCGTTGATACACCCGTGAAAATTTCATTATAACTTTTTTTACCTTTAGTCGAAATAATAACAAGGAGAAGAGGGATTAATCGAAAGCCTGAGCGGCACATGTAAGCAGGTGGCTTTCGTCAAAGAAACGCATTGAGGCAGCGGCCAAAACAACAATAAGTCAAAGGATATACAATTTCCTTTTGATAGCTGTTAAATAAATAGGTACGCGATCGTTAAAATTACGATAACATTAGTTTCATATCAACGAATAATCAAATTTTCAGCCGCAAATTAGGAAATTGTCACAATTACTTTATCTGCACATAGAGAAAATGGGAATAATGAAACCGTGAATAAAAAGCTGTAACCGTGTAGTTCAGATAACGTGTACGACACTTAAAAAATAATTATATAGTTAGAAAATCGTACTAAATACGCACAATAACTCAAATTACAAAAATGTGTACCCGAAACAAACGTAAGTTTTGATGAATACGTATAAGTGTATTTATTTACTTACAAATGACGAAGGTTAACAAAAACAAACGCTTGTTCACATGAGTCAAATACCAACTGCTCTGGTACAGCAAACAGTGCAAAACATCCGACAGAGACCGAGTGGGGCAGCGAGTCACGCAGACTGACACGCGTTTCCGCCGGATTTTGCGGTTTGCGGATCCACTTAATTTTGTGCGGGATCCGCCAGACTGTCTAATGATGCGGGATCCCGCGGGATTGCGGGATCCCGCTTTGCTGGATTGCAATCCCTATACACAATGCTTAGCACCAGTAAAAAGTACTTATTTTGGGGACAAATATAACTGCTCAATACGGAATATACTGCGAGAGATAAGACTGGAGAAATAAGATGTCGTACAGTTCCTATCTCTGGTATCTTTAAGACTTAGGTAAAGAATTGATCACCACATTTTTTTTTTTTTAAAATTACGCTAAGCATTTCCAATTACACAGCTAGTCACAATAGTGTGTTTGGGATATAAGTATACTAATTCTTTGTTTTTCTTAGGGCTTTACGTCCTGTCATCGCCAATTGAGACGGGAGAAGGTTGGGGACAAGTAACGGGAAGGAATCAGGGTTTTGCGTTTTGAAGGAATTACTTCGGCATTCACCTCGAATGATTTCGGTAAATCACGGAAAACCAAAATATGGATCGAAACCACGGACCAAACTTCAACCGCTCGTCCACCAGCCTCGGTGCATATTTGTCCCCTGTCTAAGTGCTCAGCAAAATGTACTATTATGCGAATGAAAACCACGCTGGAGCGATATCTGATCCATGTAAAACAGAAATCCCGATGGCCGGACTGGGATTCGAACCCGCGTCCACTGGTATGACGGATGCTACGATATATGGAAGCACAGTGTGTGGGGTGCTTCCGGATGATACAGGCTTTCTCCAGGCTTAGCAGACAATGCAGTAACGACTGCCGTTGGGGCGTTAATGGCGTCTATCAGTATGCAAGTCGAGGCGGGAGCACTTTCGTTTACGCTGCGCGCTCTGAATAGAACACGAAACGGAACCGGAGCAGCTAAACGGTATTAATTAGATCAGGTCGCATTGTGTGTGCCGCTTAACATCGTCCATAACAAATACAGTTTGTGTAGAGACTTACGTACATGCAGAAACTGTAACAAAACTATTCTATTTTCCTGGAAATGATGATGGAACAAAAACAGTTCGTGTAAAAACAGTGATAGGTCTCGTAGCTGTTAAGGTTGATGAAAATCTGTAAGATATCGTTTTGAGCTAAATCTACACGCTAAAATCTGTATTCACTTTAACAGATCGTTGATTTAAAAATATTTTTTAAAAAAAAAGACTTCAACTTTATGCATATCGTAAATTTTACTAAAATGAAAGGAGCCTACACTAATATTATAAATGTGGAAGTAACTCTGTCTGTCTGTTAAGTTTTCACTACTAAATGTCTAAACTGATCTTGATTAAATTCGACAAGGAAATACTGTGTATCATTAGGAAAGGACATAGGATACGTTTTTTGAGTTAAAAAAATATTTTGTCAAGAAATTTTGAAAACTAACCGAACGGTGACAGACAGAGGGATAGCGTGTGTAAGTCTCTGTAAAGCTGCGTTCCCACGACGCCTTGTAACGGAGGCCGCACGCCGAAGTGTAGGGATGAGCGCGCGCCGCAGGTTAGCCCTCGCTACCCCGCCGCCACCTTCTCGACCACGTTGCCTAGTGTCGTTTGGCACAGGGAACTTAACAGCAACAGAAGGGATGCGCACCTCTGCTGCAAACCGATGGCAACAGCGCTCTACTACACACGCCTGTGATGTTTACTGACACAGAGTGGGTAGCTGCGTCTCGTCCCCGCTAGCAGAGGCGGCCCCGTTCCCATGGCGTGTTGTTGGCTGTCCGTCCCGCCTCCGTTAAGAGACATCGTGGGAACGCAGCTTAATGTTATATCGGTCGCTCAGGTTTTGTTTCCGTTGCAATCGGTTTGTGGGACAGCTTTTACGCGACTTAAAACTTTCTGTATCGAATTCTAGAAATGAAATCTCAAAATCCACGCGTACGAAGCCGCAGGTAACAACTAGTACTGTATATGATTTACTCTGACACTTTTAAAACCCGAAATAGGTGAGAGGATATTCTTGCCTTCTGTGTATTTGTAGGGTTGAAAATATGTACAAGTTTTGTTATCTAGCTTAGTAAGGCATGGAATGCATATTAGACATGTAACATTTTTATTATTATTATTATTTTTAAGTCAACTATACATAACACGGAGAGAAACTATTCTGTTTCATAAACTGAAGTGAACACGCACGGTAAACAGTAGATTTGGCACAGATAAATACCAGCGAACAGCCAGTAGACTTTGCCCTAATTTTACTTGTTTTTGCGGGATTTTATTACTTTTGACTGGAGCAGTTTGGTGCCCAATGGTTAAGACTAGAGATCGAAAGTTTCCGGAATCGAACCCTGTCTGTGCTGGTATTTTAAAAGGTTCTTAACGCGACCTACATTTGTGTCACAGCATGCTGTGGGTATGTGAAGTATGGTACAGCACTTACGTGGTTCGGATTCCACTTTAAACTGTAGGTCCCTGTACTTGGTAGGACCACCCAGTTGTGTTAGGAGGTTACGATAGGGGCGTACTGCGTATCTGATGAGAAACCCTGTCCATTCTGTCATTACGACTACAAAAGAGTTTAATAAATATTTCTATAGTTTATTTTCAGTCACCTTGCGTTTCTAGCTCTATGCACGTTATCAACTGTTTTTTATCTCTGTTTCCCAATATTCCGGCTGGTATAGAATTTTTTACGGACTGAATGCTGCCCAGTACAATGTGCCCGCTCATTTCAAAAGGCTTGCGTCCGATTCGTTGTGGGCGAGCGTTGCCGTGTCCACGTTACTGCTGTTATTCGTGTAGACTGTGAACCAATAGCTTTCAAGCTAAGTACAGTAAGAAAATAAAATGTGATGCGTTACTCAAGGTTGCTGACCTCTAGGCATGACAGGAATTTGGGGCATATGGCGTGATCCAGAGCAAACCAATTAACCTACAAATATACCCCGAAACGTTGTACGTATAGGATGGCCATTGGATAAATACAGGGAAAAATCACTAAAATATGGTTAAATAAATAAGAAAAGAAAGGGAAATTAACCCACCACATACCAAAGTGGACGGATGCGATGAGAGAACACTAATGCTGACAAACAAACAACACAATATTTCGGCATATGCCTTGCTCACAAATAGAAAAAGCGGGCCATTAGGCTCGGAACGTGTGTGCACACCGAACGTTACCTAATGACTAACCGTGTTGTGGTGAGGGGGGGGGGGGGGGGATAAGGAGTCGACTATCGATATCGGTATACAATGTCTGAGATAATATATTTAATATTTTGGCAGGCGATGGTAAAATGAGCAAATGTAGTAATGGTACGGTATAAACATAGAAAAAAAAAAAAGTAGTGATGGGTTAGTTGGAATTTAACGGTGATTAAGTCCAGGTGGGTGTCTTGTATCCAGGATATTCTGGTACGCTAGTTCCCATCTCCGGAGTTCTGCTGCAGTGTGCTGTCAGGGAAAACTCTGACTGCTCTCACAGTGAAACAGTCGTTGAGGTTGTTGGTATCATGGCTATTGGCATGTTCTGGTACTGGAAGGTACAGGTTACGAGTATGGACTGTTTGTCTGTGGCCATTCATTCTAATAGAGAGTTGCTGTGTGGTGAGGCCTATGTAAGAACTGGTGCAAAAGCGGCAAGTTAGTTGGTATATCAGATGAGTGGTTGAACAGGTGGCATGTCCAATAATGGGGAAAGTTTCTCCTGTTGTGGGGTTGGAATATGTAGTGGTGGGTGGAAGCATGCTGCAGGTTTTACAGCGGGGTCTATTACAAGGATAAGAGCCATATGGTGCTTTTGGAGAGTCTAAAGGAGGGTATTTGTGGACTAAGATGTTCTTAAGATTGGGTGGTCTGCTAAAACATGCACGAGGGACATTGGGTAGAATTTTGGGTAGGAGAGTACGCATTTCCGGAAATGAGCGAAGGAAGTCATACCCCTGTCGCAAAATATGGTTGATGGACTCGAGGCCAGGAGAGAACTGAGTGACAAAGGCAGGGCTATGGTTGGTTTTTGTAGGGGACAAGTGAGAGTGGTTACGTGGAGGGTGGTTGATCGCGCGGGAGATCTGTTTATGTACAAGATCTCTGGGGTAACAACGGGAAATAAGGGCTTGGGATAGGTTTTGTGAGTATTGATGGAGAGAATGAGTGTCAGAGCAAATGCGACTTCCACGGATGGCAAGGCTGTATGGGAGGGAACGTTTGGTATGGAATGGATGGCAGCTATCAAAGTGTAGATACTGCTGTAAATTAGTGGGTTTGATGTGGACTGCGGTATGAAGGACACCGTGCCTGAGCATGATGTCAACATCGAGGAATGTGATGTGTGAGCGAGAGTAAGTCCAGGTGAAATTGATGGAATTGTTGCTATTGTTAAGGGAGTGGAGGAATTCAAGGAGGTGGTTTTCGCTGTGGGTCCAGATCATAAATATGTCATCTATGTATCTGAACCACACAGTGGGTTTAAAGGGAGTGTTGTTCAGGAAACGTTCCTCCTGACGACCAAGGAATAAGTTGGCATAGGATGGGGCCATGCGGGTGCCCATGGCGGTACCGAGGATTTGGTGATATACTACAGAATTAAAGGTAAAGAAATTTTTGGAGAGAACTATATGGGCCAAGGTTGAAATGAAGTATGTACTAGGGTGGCTATGTGGTGGTCGTAGGTCTAGGTAGTATTCTAGGACACTGAGGCCCTGGCTATGTGGAATGTTGGTATAAAGGGAAGTTACATCAATTGAGACCAGGAAGGAGTCTGGAGGTAGAGGTGTGTGGATTGTGGATAGGCGTTCAAGGAAATGTGGAGTGTCTTTCACGTAGGAGGGAAGATTTAGGACAAAGGGTTGGAGATGTTGATCCACAAAAGCTGAAATCCTTTCAGTAGGCGATCCATATGCCGCAACTATAGGTCGCCCAGGATTACCAGTCTTGTGGATCTTAGGAAGAAGATATAGTGTGGGAGTGCGGGGATTCTGGGGAGTCAGGAGGGAGATGGACTGAGGAGAGAGGCCTTGCAGGGGGCCTTGTAGGTCAAGAATATATGGTTAAGCATGTTCTGAATAAAAAATTAACCCTTATGGACTCAATCCTTTGTCAGGAACCTTTCATTTATAAATGTTTAACTGTTTCAGTTCTTAGTAATGCTAACAAGATTATAACGCACTTTTTTGCTTCTGGCTCTATGCATCGTCGAAGTCGACATTATTAGATGCAGGAAAGGTCTGGGAGAAAGGAAGGGGAAGCAATTCGGCTATATTACTTTGAGGGAACCATCCCGGCATTCGCCTGGTTTAACTTCGGGAAACCAAGGAAAATCTAAATCTGGATGGTGGGGCGGGGATACGAACCCGCGACCTACCGAATGCGAGGCCAGAGCGTTTACCTCTCACCCACCACGCTCGGTGATTATTGGGTAAAAGTTGGAAAAATCATGGAGTTTAGTGGGGTTCCGAAGGAATCTTCTAAGCTCTCAAATCGCCGGAGCTCATTGGGTTAGGAGTTTTCTTTATTTTACGATTTTTACAAACATTTGGCTATTAGCCATAAAAAATCTAATTCCCCTTTTATTTCTGAAACTACTGATCCAAAAACTGTTTTAGTTTATGGGAAAACTATATCGATCTGCCAGCACTTTATGGTTGACTTAAAATAACTAAATGAGAAATTTCAAATTTGTTATTTTGTAAAATTGTTTTGATCTGTCTCCATGTTATTCAGTTAATTTTCTTATGACCTACGTATTGCCTTCGATTGATTCTTTTTTTTTCTTTTTCAGACTTTACACCTGGTTGATATTGAGGTCATTAGAGGCGGGAAAGGATCGGGGGCAAGGAAAGGGAAGCAATTCGGCCATGGCCTTTAAAAAGAAACCATCCCTGCATTCGCCCGAAGTGATTTGGGGAAACCATGGAAAACCCGAATCTCGATAGTCGGACGGGGATTCGAACCCACGTCTTTCCGAATGCGAGGCCAGACCCTTACCGTTCGACCTTCGATGGGAACGAATGTTGAAACAAAAACTCATTGCATAACTTAGAACACCGGCGCCCCTCTCCGGAATCAAACCGGAGACCAGCACGGTTACGGATACACTACGGAGGCCAGCGACACGACAGCAGTAAAAAAAAAAACAGACGGTAAGACTGAGGTGAAAGTGCCCGACTCCCGGCAGCGTTTACTTTCTTGGTTATCACCAAGTTCATCACACCTTGGTCCGGGGTACTGCACTAGAGAGGCTTCAAGAGAAGGGAAACGCGACGCCCAGATATTAACAGCTGTGTCTAACGGAGAAAGTGGGA
Source organism: Vandiemenella viatica (assembly GCA_031002005.1). Taxonomy (NCBI): domain Eukaryota; kingdom Metazoa; phylum Arthropoda; class Insecta; order Orthoptera; family Morabidae; genus Vandiemenella; species Vandiemenella viatica. The sequence continues at coordinate 45,109,810 of CM061918.1, read as the reverse complement.
AGACAACCTTCCGAGCGATTATTACAGCCACTCAACTCGGTAGAAGATGAGCTATCCACAGGTCCATCTGAACGCATCAAGGCCAATTTCCACTTCCCGCTTTCATGGTTTAACAACACGACGCAGTATCACGTGGCATATCAGATTCCCATCAGATAACCCCTACCTCTGCTTACGCTTTACGCCGTGTCGACGTCGACATCTAAACTAACAGTGGTAGTAGCTATGTGTTGCCATCTATCAGGGAACAATGAAACCTTAGTACAATGTGGGTTCCTTTATTCTGTAACAAATAGGTTCTCAGTCGCTGATTGTAGGCACTAGCAGCATTTTCCTAGGTAAGTCACAATTGCCTCCTTGATCCCAGGTACTGTCCATAATGCTCCCGACATCCATTATACTCAACGATACTAAATATTTTGGGCGCTAATCTATTATATGATTCCGTTGGCTCACTCCGCCTGCCGCCGCCGGCATACTCACCAAGATGACTATTGACAGGAGCTCGGCTAGACTGGGCCGACGACGGCCGATATAAGCCGAAGCAAGCCGATCAAATTATAAGACATATTTTAGTCTCTTAGTTTTCATCAAGTTTGTTTTAGCAGCATTTCATTTCAAACTAAATATGTCAATTTAGTTTACATTTAAGGTTGAAAAAAATGTAATCTGTGTATTAAGGACGAGTAGCTGTACTCAGTGCTGCTATACCCTGTTCACTCTGAACTGGCGGCTCAAGGTCATGTTCCCCTACCCCCCTCCTCACCTCACCCCCCCCCCCCCCATCCCGTTCCTACGGCTCCACCTGAATGCGACACCAGAGCGTTACGGCTCACCCGCCTCGCTCCTGGATTCTTTTCCGTCCGTCGTACACAAAATCTCCTGTGACTTTAATGACCTAGGTGTCCACGAGGCTTAAAACCACAACAAAAACTATTCATCTATTCTCTCTTACAAATACGGCGACAGCAGTAGTTCAGTTGTTCTTCACTATTCGTTTTCGTTTAAATTTGTTGGAGAATATGCGAAAATCTCTAATTTACGAGTGCAACGAAATTCTTCTTCCGCCAACCTATTTGGGTCGCAATGACAGAAGGGATAAGATTCGAGAGATAAGATGTCGTACTGATACATTTATGTATTCTTTCTTTCCTCGTTCTATTCGGGATTGGAATACTCTAAAATAGGATTGGTGCTTAGCACCCTCTGCCACCCACAGTAATTGTGAATTGCAGAGTATAGATGTAGATGTAGATTCAACAGCGCAACGCAAGACTACAAAGCCTACGAGTGAAATATGTCAGAAGCTTTGAGGAAATTTTTTTTTAAAAGTAGTCTAATGTCAATAGGAAAGTTGATACACATTTTTAGAGACTTTCAATCGCAAAAAAGTTGCATGTCGCTATGGGAAGAATCACAAACCCAACCTTGAGACTGAAGTGAAAAACAAAAACAAAAGAAACGCAAACCAAAAAATTCAGAGTTTGAAATACGTCATGATCATTACATCTTTATTTCAGACATAACATTTTTACTGAATGTTGAATGGTTTGTTCCACCTACACTAAACCCTACTTCAAACAATAATAAACATGGAATAAATCAAGAATTATTACTGCGCAGCCACTGAGGTCGAGTATAATTATGTTCGATGGTATTATCCTACTAATACGATTAGAAATACCCTGCCGTAATTAGCTTTCTTCTACCTGCAGGTCGAAACTACAGTGTTAGTTCGTAATGTAAGTGCCTCAAAGCTCGACATGACAATAGCTCTTACATCGCCGAGACTGTGGCTAATCTCTTAAATCCATTCACACAATACAAACCAACAGCTGACTAACACAATGCTCCAATGACGCGAGCAAATTGTTGAGCAAACTGTGAATCAGACCAGTCGCTAACTTCGGCTAGACTCATCAAAACTATGATCACAGTGTTTTTTAACTTCTCACTTATTGCCACCAAAAACGAAATATTTAATCAACGGAAGTTAGTATAAATACCTTACGGGAGTAACGCTGCGTTGAAATACTACTCCTTCTTCTTCACGACGTTTCGACCAGGGCGTCTTCAGGGGCCGTCTATCGAATCTGTTACAGACTGGGATCTGCTGGAGACTGTAGCAGATTGGGTATACGGCCCCTGAAGACCACCTAAGCCCTGGTCGAAACGTCGGGAAGAAGAAGGAGTATTTCAACGCAGCGTTAATCCTGTAACCAATTTATATTAATATGACGGCTGCGGAAACAGCAAAATCTTTTATAACGGAAGTTAGAGTTTATAACGCCACAATGGCTTTGGAAATACGAGTCCTTAGAGATTTTCTAGAATATGATGTAACCTTTGAGAGCAGAAACATATTGGGGAATAGAGATGACGAACATTGCAACACATTTGAAATTGATGTCGTATTGTTGTAGTAGCTTCCCTAGGAAGGCGTTTTTGGATAGTGATTTCTTACAAGTTGCTATATTTCCGCTACCAATGACGTGGTCAAGTTGGGGAAAGATGTAAGTAAAACTGGAGAGGGGGAAAGTTTTTTCAGGAGTGGCATTCCTTGTAACAGTTCGTCACCAGCTCAACGCAGACAGTTCGCCAACGGAGACACAAAGTGATTGCAAAGTTTTGCACTAACTGGTAAGATATAGTGTTCTTTAAAAAAGTTTTAGTATAAGAATCCGAGATACGACGGTTAGTAAGCTGCTTTAAAGTTACCATTGGGGGCGTTAAGAGCATGATCTGTAAGCAGGGTCTACGATAGTGCAGGCAGTGAAGTCGAGGGTTTTCGTTGAGCGTAGCTGACGACTTAACTGGTAGTAGCAATACAGAAGTGACGAACACTATTTAACGCGTTCTCTCGGAGTTTGCCTTAAATGTTCCTACAGTAAATGAACAAGTGCGGTGGCTGTTTACTAAAGCACATTTGTTGAACCATAGGAAACTTTAATATTCAAAGTGGATTTTTGGATTCCAGCTGAATTGAGTAACGTACCCATACGACGATCTTTTTGGACACTGTCCACCTATCCGAAAGGGTAATAGTTTGGAAGGGACATACGGTATATGGCAGGAGGAGCCCATGGGCTAATGTGAGGAACCATCCCAGCATTCGCCTGGAGTGATCCGGGAAAACCATGAAAAACCCAGATCAGGATGGCACTAAACATGTGGCAACTGAAGTATTTGTATGTGTTTGATGCCTCGAAGAATGAGCTTCTGGATGTCATACCCAAGTGGGGCCATGATGTAACAAATAGCTACAGCGACGATCGGAAAATCTTATATATATATATATATATATATATATATATATATATATATATATATAAATAGACGTGTGTTTCCGTATATTTCAGCTACCACTACGTAGCAGAGATCACTGGTCTTTGTGTGTGGAAGTAGCATGGAGTTTCCTGTCGTGCACAACGTTGGTCGAATGCCGATAGCTGTGGGGATGTGGCAGATATGATGATTAAAATTGGTCGATGCAGGGCATTTTCGTATTTGGACCGAAGACTTGTGTATCCTTATACTTCTCTTTGCTGCCACAACTACATAGGATAGACCATTGATCTTTGTGTGTGGTTGTAACATCGAATCTCCCATCGTGCACTGTGGTGGCTAGATGTCGGTAACTATGGAGGAGTGGGAGATATGGTGGTTGAAAGTGGTCGATCTGCGCCACTTTCATATTTACACCAAAGACGTGTGTGTCATGGTGTATTACGTTTCAGCCAAAACTATCTAGCGCAGATCACTGATATTTGAGTGTGGTAGTAGCACAGAGTCACCCGTCGATCACAACGTTGGCCGAATTTCGGGAACTGTGCGGGTGTGGGAGATATGGTGGTTGAAATTGGTCGATGAAGGATATTTTCGTATTTCGACCAAAGACATGTGTGTCTGTATATTTTACTTTGCTGCCTGAAATACATAGCGCGGATGACTGGCGTTTGTGTGTGGTAATACCGTCGAATCTCCCAGAATGTACTATACTGGTTACATGTCGGTAGCTGTCAATCCAAATTTTTACAAGCACGAACGAAGTCGTGGGCACCAGCTAGTTACGTAAATATAAATTGATTTTTATTACAAAATGAAAACAATAATGTAAAATAACGCCGATGGACACTACACCCTTCAGACTAGACGCACTGGTAATTCGCGGCTATTTGACAACGACGGGTACCGTGTGTGGTGGATGAACGCTAACGCTCTGGCCTTGCATTCGAGAGGATGCAAGTTCGATTCTCCATCCGGCCATCGTAATTTCGGTTTTCCATAGTTTCCCTAAATCACTGCAGGCGAATGCCAGAATGGTTCCTTCTAAAGACCATGGCAGAATTTCTTACCGTTCTTTGTCCCAAGTCCTTTTCTGCCTATAATGACCTAGACGTCGACTAGACGTAAAAAAACAGAAAATGTCAATGATGGCTAAGGCGTTGAACACCTATCGGTTGGGTAATGCGAACCATATGTTGAAGAAACGCTGTCACAGTTTTGTCTTTATTTGGAAAGTTTTTTCCATGCAGCGGTCGTTTCTGTTTTTGGCTTGACATCATAGTGACACGGATCAACACAGTGTTTTCGTATCCCCACCAACATGACAGAACCTTCACAGGTGATGCACTGCAGACTGACACAATCTGTCGGCAATGTTTCACAACGAATTAATTACAGTTCTCCCAAATGTTCCGAGGAAATGTTATAACTCCCATAATTTATGGAACGACTTGTTTATACCGTAGCTAACGATCACCGTCAATTCCTTCATTGGCAGCAACGTACTGACGCAATATTTCATTGACATCATTACATCACTGGCGTGAACCTTGTCAGAGTCTCTCACTGATAGAAGATGCGGTGTCATCAACAGTAAGGAGATTATGAAATGTCACAGCTGAGAGATGCACAGTGGAAGGTCACGTGGTTAAGCCTCCGTCTGTGTCCCTTGACACAATACCGCCTTCAGCTAACCAGGTCGACCAGCTGACTCACGAAAACACTATGTTAAGTATCGACACATGGTATCCTATTCTCAAACAATATTCCCCAAATATCTTGCCTGAACTTTAACAATTTTACAGTAAGTTATGGTAGACTAAAATTTAAAGCTGAAATCTTTTTATCTGCGGAAAAAAACATTTAAGACCTAAAGTAGGCATTTATAGTATGGTGTGTAAAGTGAAAATTATTTAAATATGAGATTTGGTTTATTGTAAGCAAGTTGATAACCCGGTTGACAAAATTCTTGTTGATGCTTCCTCACGAGAAGTATTTAGTAAATTTTTTTGTTCGTCAAAACTGATTATTTCCTTCTATATGAAGCAACGAAATATTCACTTTATGCAGCCTTCTTGAGGGGGGCTGGTTTAGACTTAAAATACGTTTGTTCGCAGGTTATAAAAATGAAAACAGTATATAATTTATTATAAACTATCTCGGAGACAAAGTGAAAAGCCTTTTTAGATTGTTTGCTGATGATGCGGTTATTTATAGGGAAGTAAGGAATTTGGCCAATTGCTTAGAAATTCAGCGTGATCTGGATATTATGTTGGCATGGTGCGCTGAGTGGCAACTTACGCTAACTGTAAAAAGTGCAAGACAATGAGCATATCTAACAAAAAGAATCCGAATGTTCAGAAGTACGAGGTAAACAGTTCAGTTATTGATATGGTGGATTCTATGAAATATTTGGGAGTAACAGTTCAAAAGGAACATGAAATGGGACTTACACATTAATTCGTTAGTAGGTAGAGCTAATTCTAGGCTGCGATTCTTAGGTCGAATCTTGAAAAACTGTAATGAACAAACAAAGGAGATAGCGTACAAATCTCTTGTGCGTCCACATTTGGACTACTGTTGTGCCATCTGGGATCCCTTTCGTAAGGGGTTGATTGACAGTACAGAGAAAGTACAGAGAAGAGCCGATCGATTCGTGACCGCTTGCTACAGTCCTTATGAAAGCGTCACATAACTTATATATAGTAGACAGGGCTGCGAGTCTCTGGTAGATAGACGACGCACGATTCGTTTAAACTTATTGGTAAACATGTGTACTCTCACTTTCACTTACGAGTGTAGTGAAATACTTCTTCCACCAACCTATTTGAGTCGGAATGACAGGAAAGATAAGATTAGAAAAATAAGGTGCCGCACTGATTCTTATATGAATTCTTTTTTCCCTCGTACCATTAGGGATTGGAATGCACAACAAAGAGATTAGCATTGGTGCTGAGCACCCTCTGCCACCCACAATTTTGTGAATTGCAGAGTATACATGTAGATGTAGATAAAATATGGTAATACTATAAAAATTATTTGGACATCTTGGTAACATCCCTATTAATTCCCCTTCAGATACTCTACTAGCTTTGTCATTTGAACACACAAATACATTCCTTTCGACTGTCAGAATTAAGAATGTGAATGACAGGTGGATATCAACGTTGGAAAATACAATATCTGGGTCACGTTACGAGGAGAGGAAAAACCGTCGTGTATGATGAAATAGAGAAACGGAATAGTGTTGAGAATATACACACACACACTCGAAAACTTAGCCCAAAATCGGAAGGTTGGTTGGATCTTCTCGAAGGAGGAATACTAAGCCACTGTGTCGGAGGCAGGATTTCCAATTCCTTTCCTTTGGGGCCTACTGGTTAAGTGGAATCCGAAACATAATTGTTAAAAATTCTTGACCCCATTAGGATTTGAGCCCTGGACCAGACCACAATATTTTGAAAGGAATAGCCTTAAAAACTGAGCTACCAGGCCGATCAGAAACATGTGATGGCTCCAAAATATTTTTATATATTTTTAAGTAAGTTATTTCGACTTTCAGAGGATTAAGACGCCATTTTCAAGTTGTTTTCAACATGAGATCAATTTTTTGCTGCACAAAAACTAAAAGATGACACAGTGGATTGATTGGTCTTGTAAGCCAACATCTTAACATAATGGCTGAACGGTTAACAATTAGGCACATCATTCCGGAGAACGCGTATTGGATTTCCGATTTAGCATTGTTTCCCGAGATGAATCCAGGCAAAACCAGAAAGGTTCCTTCAAAATGCCAAGGCCCAATTTATTACCGTTCGTTGCCCCCATTTCTCTAAATACCTAGATGTTGAGTCGTAAAACCCTAAAAAAAAAAGCTAAACCACTTAATCAGATGTACGAGGAAGATTCGACAAATTTTAAACACATATTTCTCCACCGAGAAAGAATTTTCTAACGTTCGAAGATCACACATGGTATCTGAACAAAAAACAGTTCAATAAACTCTAAATTGGCCGAAGAATGGTGAGTAGCAAGTTTGCTACCTGTTTGACAGGTCTTTGTAAGACACAAACAAAGTAGAAGAAACACGCGTATAGGATGTCTAAAAAGAAGTGTCGAAGTGCGCTGAAGATGTGTCCAGCATAAATAACACAAAACTCAAAAGATCGCGGCTGTGCGAGTTCCCAAGGGAATTTTTTTTTAAGGCTCGTTGACGTCATTACAGCCAGGTAAGATTCTGGACAAGAAAGGTGAGGGAGGGAAACGAAGAATTATTTAATGACCCATTTGGATCTGCACCTAGAATGACCGAAGGAAATTATGTGAAATTTGGTAGGCCGGACAGGAGACTGAACTATTGTCATTCTAGAAGACGGTTCAGTTCACCAAATAGGGTCGGACCAAAATTTTGGTTCCTAATCGTCACCGTCGAGGTAAATTGCATGAAGTCTCGCAGCGGTCTCCATATTTCTCGTATACAGATTGCCGACGGCGGCGAAGTTGCGAAAGGAATGAGTGAGCATTGAGCGTAACAGCCTCATCGTGTTTACTTTCACTCGATAATGAAGCGACGGGTCTCATCCCACCTCCAAGAGGCAGGTCGAGATGTTAAAGAAAACAAACAAAAAAATCTTAAACCAAAAACTGTACAAGATAATATGAGCGTATTTTTCGCATACTACACAAACAGCACATTTCCGTGTGGACTGTAAGGACTCGTTCCTGTTGGTACGACGAGCTGGTGGACTAGTTACTGACGAGGTTAATATCTCTCGTTTGCAAGTTCAGTATTACGAGGTTGATTACACTTTCTGCAGATGGTATCCATTTAAGAGATTATTAGTATTACTCGCCGTAACCTACCGCCGACTGCAGACGTTAGCAGCAAAACTCAATTAATTAATCGATAACTATGTGTTACTAGGCTACAGCGTGCGTGACTACTGCCGATAACCACCTTTTAAGTTTTGATAAAAAATAATATATATCTTTCTACATAGTAAAATCCCGCACTGCTTTACGTGTTTTTCGCAGCTTTTTTAACAACAGATAATTGGAGGTAAAATGAATGATTAAAGCAGACTCGCAATGAGAAAATGAACATCGCAGTTCTATCTGGCACTATAGTGTTTTTTCTCTTCCCATTACTATTTTGTACTACTATACTTGAAATTACGTCTGCAGAGACCGAAAAAAGACGAAAATTTTTATTGTTATGAAAAAGATTCCAAAGAAAGCATAATTTCAAAACGAAAATCCATAATTTGTTTATTTGATACATTTTGTGAATTCTTGCGTTTCTCCCGAGTTTAAATATTCTTATTATCTATCAAAAAATTCTTAGGTTATTTACTTATTTGGTCCGAGTAACTGCTTGCTACACATAATAAATCTTAAACATCAGGCGCTCCTTCCTTACATGAATTAATGCATTTAATCGTCGTAAAGAAACAAATAGCAAGATGTAAATTTAAACGAAAGTCGTATATATCTCTGCCTCGTATTGCAATTTTTTATCTCTGCCCTTTGTATTTATATGCAGTTACATCCAACAGATAACTGCCTTTAAGCTAGCATCGCCATTACACCTCCTTCTAACAATATAAGTGCATATAAAATCAATGGAGTTATTTATTTGAACTTTCTTGGTTAGCCAAGCAGCGCCATGATGGCAGCCAGTATAATTAAGGTTTCGTGCGTTATCGAGAGTCGCCAAAGGTTGCCGGATTATTTAGTTTACATCCAGTCTCCAGGCAAAACACAGTTTATTAAAGCGGATAACTGACTTCGCAACACGCACAAACAAACAAATATGGATTCTTAATTTATGACGAACATTACATTTCCAACTTGTCTCAAGTAATTCTTCCTTTCGGAGTTTGCCTTTAACGGAGGATAATAGACTGAAACATAATTGGAACTACTTTTAATTAATTCAATCAGCAGATGCCATAAGGCGTCGTCCATGTGCTGGCTGTTGGTTAATGCGTTAATGTTGTATCAATTCGTCTATTGTGATACATGAATAAAAATAAGTGAAAAATATTCAGCCAAGGTCACAGTCTCTACGCTAAGTCCTACCATTAATAATCGACACTATACTTTTTTTCCACCAGTAGCACTACGACAACTTAAAACCAGTGATCAGTGTAATAATTAAAGAACATGATCTCATCACCTTATATTCGTAATGAAATTGAACGTTTACCATATGAAAAATTTTCATATTCATTCTTCAAGCAGCAACTTTACGTACCATGAAGTCGGACGAACTGTCGAGTCTACTGGAATATTCTGCAATTATCCTTCACACGTAACACGCTTGCCAGAATTCATTTATACCTAATTAACTACACCTTGTTCACCCTCAACTGGCGGCTCAAGGTCATATTCTCCTGGCTCCACTCCTCCTCCCTCTCCGAGGTGACCGCTGTGTCCATGTATGAGAATGACATATTTCTTCTTCGCAAGTAGTGGCGAGGGCAGCGGAGTGGTGTTAGAGCAGACTGACCTTGATTCGCCTCTCTGAACTGAACGGGCTATACCTGGAACAAGGCGCTGATAATGCAGCCGCAACTTATTCATTCCTCAGACCAGACCCATACTTGGTGTGAGCAGGACGAAAAGCTTCCTTTCACGGTGCAACGAATGCAGAAATCCCGAAACCCATAACACGAATATAAAAAGTCGACTTCGGGTTAGGTCTCTTTAAAGAAAGATCCAGACAATAAATACAATGCAAACAACTGACAAATCAACAGGTAATGAACAGAATTAAGAATTAAATTTTTTGCTTATGGTTTTACGCCTCGTCGATATCGAGGTAATTAGTGGCGGCAGATGACTGGGGACAAGGAACAGAAAGGAACTCTGGCATGGTCTTTTAAAGGAAACATCCATACATTCGTCTCGAGTGATTTCGGCAAACAATTGAAAATATACATCAGGATGGCCGGACGAGAATTCGAACCTACGACCACCCGAATACCACGCCGAACATTAACAACAAAACACTACAAAAATCTGTACTAATATTATAAATCTGATAGTAACTCTGTCTGGTTGTTAGGTTTTCTCAACTAAACGTCTAAACTGCTCTTGATAAAATTAGACAAGGAAGTATTATGTATCATGGGGAAGGAGATAAATAACAGATTTTGTCATGAAATTTGGAAACTTGATCGAGCGGTGACAGACAGACGGCTAGCGTGTGTATATCTCTGTTATATTATATACCGCTCAGGCATTGTATCTGTCGCAGGCTGTTTGTGTATGATCTGTTCATAAATTTCATCCAATTCTAGTAAAGATATTCTATTTCCACGCGTACGAAGTCGCGGGTTATAGCAAGTAATCTATAAGATTAAATCAAACAGGGATCGACCTGTCCTAAAAGTTATGAAGACAAAATAGAACCGAAGAGAAGAAGAAAGCTGATGTAAAACAAAGTATGGAGGGTGTTAAATAATCAATGAGCGTGTGTGATATAGAAGTACATGAGGGCAACGATGATACCAGATTCATGTCATCTGTTTACTGGACCAACAGAGCAGACCGCAACGAGACTGGCATTCAATAGGACGCGGGTTCGTACCATCCCCAAAACACACCAGGCAAATGCTGCAATGCTTTTTTCAAAAAGGCCAAGCCCAATTTCCTTAGCTTTTCTCATTTGAAATCATCCCCCTTCTCTAATGACGATCAATGAAGCGTTAAAGAGAAAAAACTGAACAGTAATTACGAAATAAAGGTGACGGGGCGAAAATTTATCAGACCTCCCAAATGCGTCGCTCAGCTCCCAGAGGTGACAGTGTATCGATTAAACTCCCCTCACTCATTAACGCGTTCAGTGTTTACGCTGCCAGTTGCGTGATCCATGCAACCACGCACAGGCATTCCGCTGAAAGCCTCCCCAGTAGCATCACGCCACTGGAAACCAGATTCGAAATCGAACGAGATGTTGTGGTTTCTAATAAAACAGGACTGACGATATTTTACAAGGGACCGACACTATCGTTCTCCAACATAATCAATAGACAAGGCACGTTTAAAAGATATTTGAAATTTTGCTCCAACAAGTATAGTTCTTCAGCTAGAAATCTGAAATCCGATTTATTTATTTACTAGTGTAAGCCCGTGGCCGTTTTTTACGTATCGTCACGGGTCTAGAATAGTTCCAGTTTTTACAATGAAAGATTATGACAGGTTGATCTGAGCTGGCCAAATATAAACTTGACCTGCGTGTCATGGTGAATAAAATATCCTGAGCTTGAAGAACTCAGAAGCATTAATAGAGGTAGGTATTAAACACGAACAGGGACGATAGCGCAATCGTATAATTACATAAATACAAACTTGACTTGTATTTGTCCCTTAAAGTTCACTCTGTAAAATTAAAAAAAATCCTGTTTGCTTCCAAAGCATTACGTGTCTTGAGACTGGGCAAACACTCATAGTGTAACATTGGTCATAGTATCTGTAGCGGCCAGAGAACTTAATACACATTCCACAGTACTACACAGTTGAGCAACTAGGAAGAAATGAATTGCCAGAATAGTTGATTCGGTAACATATTTGGTCTGATGTCCACTTAAAATAAGCTACTAACTCACGCACGTACAGCGAACATGAACAAAGACCATTAACGAAAGTGGTCAGTAAAATACCTAAAAATCAAATAAACCGTAATGGATAAACTTTGATCATGCAACAACATTAGTAAAATTTTTAATTAAATTGAAATTTGTTCTAAGCCGGAATGACAATTGGCATTCGTGGTTACAGTAGAGACCATAAGTAATTTGAGTTTTTTTTTTTTTAAGTTGATTTCATTAACATGTTACTAAAAAGCAGATCCACGTTTTTTCAGCCGCAAAATTTAATAAATTTTTTTAAACTATGAAACGCTATGAAAAGCAAATTTAATGAATGTACTCGTATTATGCCAAATAATTTGGTAGCAGTTGCTTAGTTATTAAATTGTAGACATAACCACGAATTCCTTCTGATTATATCGTTGATGGCCGTTGATTTGAGAGCGAAGGCTGACACGTGACACCGTTCTCCAGCCAATAGCTATCGAGGTGAGTGAATGAGTGAGCTTAGGAAATTATATATATATGTATAGCTTCCAGCTTTACGGCTCCTCAACAACGGGATCACTGGAGTTGTAAAAGGATGGGGGACAAGGAATGGGAAGGAATTCGGCCATTGCACATTTTCCCCTGTAGTAATTGTCATGGAAAACCGAAATCTGGGTGGCCGGTCGGGGATTTGAACCCTTGTCCTGAATGCCAGGTCCGACAGTTAGCGCTCGCCCACGGAGCTCGGTTTGAGATCTTAATTGTCTATAAAGAACTTCCGCAGCAGTGCCAGCGTATATTTGACTGATCTAGACACTCTGTTCGAGAGTTAGTGAATTGTCCGTCTTACAGTGTCTCGCTATTATAACGAATAGTTGCGACATCATCTTGATTACGTCAAAGGAATCTTCATCAACATTCGACCCTGCACTGGCTGGAGTGAAGTTCAATGTCAAATGTGAATGGACAGAAATGAGAAGCGCATTTATACGTATCAATGGATATCTATTTCTGGCACCAATCGTGCAACAACCTGGCTTCGATTGAGGCGCCGGACGGAAGTTGCTATTACTTAATCATTTCCGAAACACCTAAGCAAGATTGGTATTTATAATGCATAACTGGATAATTTCCCATACAATTGGTTATAACTGTGGAGTAGCCTTCCAGACTACTCAGCACATTCTTAACCAGACGTCAAGGTATTTTAGTAGCGAGTTTTGTAATACAGTATTTCCAGACATTTCATACTACATCTCGTATCCTGTCTATTGCTAATGACTGCTGTTGTGGCTCAGTGATTAAGACGTCCCTGGTTCGAATCCTTGTTTTGGCGTGAATTTTCATAGCCCCTTAACCCTACCTTCACCTCTGGCAAAGCTTACTTTGTGTATGTTAAGTAAGCCACAAAGTGTTTCAGATTCCACATTGAACTTTAGTTTCTCTTTACCCGTTAGCATTACCGACTTAGGTAAGGAGGTATATCACCGGTGGAGGGTCCAACCAACCTTCCGGTGGAATAGTATGCTTAGCTTAGCTATTGCTTACATAGTCTATTCTTTCCCTAATAAAAATAATAACTGGGCCAGAGCGGGTCAACCATTGTGCAGTTTGGGATCTTAATATATATATTCTGTACGTGGTAGGCCAGAAGGTAGTCGCTTGGTACAAAAATAAATGTTGGACGGTTCAGATAATGCAGCGAGCACCTATCAATGGATAGTCCATAAACTACGTGGCTCGGTCTGGAGGGCGGGGGGGGGGGGGCAGAGGGTAGGGGTTTGCTGGAAAGCTACGGTGGGCTATGTAGAGAAGGGGGGGAGTTTAGGGTTCCAAGCCAGGCCAAGTAGCTTTTCATTCATATTAATTGTCACAGTTAAAATGAGGTACAGAACACACAACAGCATGTGAATATTTATTTCCGTCACTTAAATCTCCGTATGTAATTTATGATAGTCTGACAAGAGAAAACAGTCCAAAATGTCTTCTAGAATCAATAGGGAAAAAAATCTACGTTCTACGCGGGGGAGGGGGGGGGGTAGAGGCAAAAGCCACGTTGGACAACGTGGGGAGAGGGGGGTTCACAGGAAGCCAAAATGGATCTACGTAGTTTATAGACGCTCCCAAAGCGCTGTTTTCTGCTTTCTAGTTCCGAAATATTTTCGGAGGCGATCACTTTCCTACTTGTTGTACATCTCGTCACAAATAGCGAAGGCATTACGATCAGATTTCTTTGAAAGCCTATATAGACAGATACAGTGCTCCACAGAATCTCAGGACTCTATCCTATTGCGGTCATTTCTCATGCATGATGCTTCTCTCTAAATTAGTTGCATTATTTTTAATTTTTTTAGATGAAATGGTATATCCAGCAGACGAAAATTGCTAAGCATTTTGTTTTCGTTAACGTATACACCGTCGCTAAAATGATTTGCCTTTTTGTGAGGGCTGTTATTTTGGCCGCACTTTAGTTTATGTCAATTTCTTAATAATTATTGTTTTCATTGCGTTGCCACTGCTTGATAATTTCGCTTCACGCTTAACAATACATAAGTGGATATTTCCAGGCAAGGAACTATACACGAATCCAAAAAGTAAATTGACATAATTCCTGCAAGTAAACCTGATCACTAGGCTCTGTGGAGTGGCGCCATAGGTTCATGTTACAAGGGTAAGCGGACTAGGACTCCTATCTGGCGAGATAATTTCCAATTTTAATTTCAACTTTGTTTTAAACTAATTTCGACTAACCCTAAAACCAAAACAGTATTAATTAACATTCTGCTCTTACTTTTAGTGACCATTACAATGTTGTAGTGCCGTCGGGAGATCCCCTCACATTTCCCGGAATATTTTTGTCATAAAATCCTTCCAACTGATGAAATTTTCAATAATCGACAGGAATTTTTTAAATTCACGCTTTAAATTTGGAAATTATTGCAATCAAAGAACAAAAATTGATCAAGAACGCTGCTTTCTATACTACTTAAAATCTACAAATTTTATTTTTGTGCATGTTGAAACTTTCATGTAACTCCCACTTCATGTAACTCCCACTTCATGTAACTCCCACTTCATGTAACTCCCACTACATGTAACTCCCACTACATGTAACCGTCCTCCTGCTTGTTTCTGCGCTGTAATATGATAAACGCTAGTTACTTCCAGTTTTTATCCAGGAGAACCGGAACAATTTTATTTAAAAACTGCTTTTATAATTACTAGTGTTAATGGACATTAAGTTTGAGCTTCAACGTCGGTCTGATACGTTACTGTGGAGATTTTTTACTAGGTGGATCAGCAAATACGTCCAAGTTATTGTCCTTAGCAATGTCTTAGTAGCGGAGCCGTTTTTATTGCAACTTCTCGTTCAAAACATATAATAGGTTCTCGCTGATAACTTGCTCCATACACGTGTGTGACGGGCCGTTTCCTGTCCTCCTCTCACAGCGAAATGTCTGTCACACATTTTTTTTGCTTGGGCTTTACGCCTCGTCGACAGCGAAGTCATTAGAGGCGGGATGGGATTGGGGCAAGGAGGGGGAAGGAATTTGGCCATGGCCTTTTGAAGGAAGCATCCCGGCATTTGCCTGGAGTGATTTGGGAAATCATGGAAAACCCAAATCTGGATGCCCCGACGGGGATCCGAACCAGCGTCCTTCCGAATGCGAGACCAGAACGTTAGCCGTTCACCCATCACGCTCGGTCACACATTTTTCACATCTAGACATTTTCACCGCGTGTCTCATCCAACATAAGATGATTGACGGTGGGTGTTTACATATTAAACATGACAACTCGTATTTTAAGCATATAAAGCGCTTCGAACTACAGCCGTCATATGGTATCTATACGCCATTTAGCTGATACATCCCTTAAAAATACCTACGTCTACTAAAATCTTCCGCACGTTTATATCTGCTCCATTACCATGAAAAAAGACTAGGGTAGTTCAAGAAATGAATGCATCTTAGTCGTATTTGGCAGTTCGTATATCACGTTCGTTTGCTCAGTAATAGACTGTTTGCCACCTCCTGTACAATTTGTGAGTGGGCAGGTGGGAGGTGTATAAGACGACAACAGGTGTCTGATAGCAGCTGCTCTTCCAAGACGTGGAGGCAGCTGCGACCGCAGCAATAACCACGGACCAGGCTCGCAAGGCGCTGTTATTTCTTTGTTCCCGAGTGTGTTATTAGTAGGGCCCGGATATATATGCACGTAAAACATCTAATATATGCATGCAAATATGCACAAAAAAGTCCTAAAATATGCACTAACAATTAAAGAATATGCACTAACAATTAACGAATCTACACTAACAATTAACGAATATACACTAACAATTAACGAACATGGACTAACTATTAAAGAATATACAGTTATCAAATGATTTATTTTATGTCAACTCACTGATATACACGTTTCATTCCTTACAAAATGATGAATCACAATATGTTACCAACAGTTTTTCAATGTTTTCAGGGGTCAAAGATTTTCTGTTGTCAGACAAAATTAGTTTATAAGCCGAAAATGATCGTTCCACGTCAACGGACGTTATTGGGCAATACTTGTACGATGGTGCTGACTGTTCGGAACATTCATCTGGCAAAGATTGTGTGGTTCCACTTAAATACGTATTAATTGATTGAATCTTTTGCAGACCTGGGTTTGAGTCTAACACCCTGCTGAGTTTAGATTTAACTTTTTCTCCAATTTCACCAGGGACGGCATTTAAAGAAGAAATTGTTTTGTGAAGCAACTGAATAGACTCGTGAAGGGGTGCACCGCTAGTTTCTAGACCCTTAATAGCATTAGAAAGTGACGAATAGTGTACATGGATGAAATTGATATCTCGATATACAGTATCACAATCAAATGCGCACTTTGCTTCACGAACACACGCAGCACGATCGTCATGACCAATACTTGTAACCACATCTTTCACTTGATGAAAGTTCTCCTGGTAGAACAG
>CM061918.1:45048953-45091971 GCA_031002005.1 Vandiemenella viatica | reverse complement strand
AAACATTAAAATTTCTGCCAGCCAATGGATTTGAACCGTCTAACCCCACGCTATACAATTTCTCTGCTACCTAGGTTAACCAGGTAAGCATCAAATCGGTATACCGGAAGAACACCAACAGAACTGCAAAATACGTAATTTCTACAGGAAAGAACCAAAATAAAAACGGTGGAAAGTGTCTTATTACACTTAGCGTGCACTTGAACACAAAATTTCTAATTTTGCAGTTCTGTCTTTGTTCTTCCTGGACAACGAAATGATTACTGGGGGTGGAAATTCCCGAGGGAGAAAGGTGGCTGGACCTTTGCTCAACTTCATATAGTTAACGTACAGGGTACAAAGCAAGCAGGAATATTCAACTTGTCTAAGAGCCTGTCTGGAGTCTTCACAATATACCATTATAAATCAAGCCAATAGTGCCTCCAGTTAACAGAGGCTGCTCAAGGTCAGTCTGCTCTATCCCCACTCCGCTGCCCTTACCCTTACATGAGAAGGGGAAAGAGTGTCCGCTGACAGTTTTGCCACTCAGACACAGCTACGTGGGGCAGGCAACTTGAAGGGGAGAGGGAGGCGGTGAGGAGCGGAGCAAGCCGCCAGTTGAGGGTGAACAGGATACAGTACGCACTGGGGATACTTGAAACGACTCCAGGGTTGGTCTAGCCTGCGTCCGGACTGCTCCGATTCAATGTCGCGGTGAATCTGGTGTGTTGTGGGTCAGTATTTTCTTCTTCTTTCGCGTCCAGTTCGACATGGTATTCTCATACTCATTGACACAAAACATTGGCCAGTGTGGACTTATATCCGAACAAGCTAGCCACTTTCACCGGAACGTACTTGTTTTTCGGTTCGTTTCGGGTATGGTATTTTACTTTATTTTTGCAATTATACTGTAGAATACGGCTTTAAGTTAAGCGCAAGTATCGGTGGCAAATTCCATAGTCTCTTATTCCTTCCTTCTTTTCAATTTTTTATAATATATCGTACAAGCCTTTGAGCGTAAATTTCACCACCTATGTACTTTTTCACTTTACGAATTTGTATTTTAAATTCTTTTAGTGTTTCTTGTTAACACTTATTCCTTCCTCCCTTTTCAATTTTTTATTATCTACAAGCCTTTAAGCGTTAATTTCACCACCTATGTACTTTTTCACTTTCAGAATTTGTATTTTAAATTCTTTTAGCTTTTTTGCTAACACTTATTTCTTCCTTCCTTCTCAATTTTTTATTACCTTCAAGCCTTTGAGCGTAAATTTCACCACTTATCTACTTTTTCACTTTACGAATTTGTATTTTATTTTCTTTTAGCATTTTTGCTAAATTATTCAACAGTTCCCTCGGCGATTTATTTCAATTCCCGACTCCCTTAGTTACAAAAGAAAAATTTCCCGCTCAGCAATATCCTGTACTACAATCCCTGCATTCTTCTGCACCCTCCTGTTTTGTAACGTCAGGACCTAGGGAACAACCTGAATACCGTAAGCCAGACCAAGGTTTCAACCTGCTACCGTTGTACATTTCCAGTCCAGGATGGTGGCACTAAAACATGCCCGGCAAAATTAAAGAGTAAAATTAAAAAAAGGACTTACAGTGAAGATCAAAGTGTGCATCAAACAAGAAATTCGACTCACCTGGAACCAACAATTCAAATAGAAAAGGCAGTCTGAATTGGGAAAGGAGCGCAATTTTATTTATTACTCGACTGATGCAGCCCAGCGGTAAGTCGATAACATGAGAGCGTTTGTTTCCCTGTGCCAGCAGACCAGACGGGGTAATTATAAAGAGAGTGCAGAGTCTGTTTTGAAGAGTGGCCGCCAGCTCGCCCAGCCGCTTTCCATTTCATGAAAAATCTCTTTTGTTCGGCGCGGAAAGCCGCTCTCATTAAAATGCCGAGACATAAAAACCAGTTGGGCATAGCAGTGACGTCATGCGAACGGGGTGAACCACTTGCCGGCCCCTACTGGGCACAGATACAGCTCCACGGATTTATTACGCGTAATAATTAATTAATCTGGGCTTCTGCTGAAAGGAAAGAAAAACCGAAATTAAGCAAAAACTAAAGGACGGATTCACCGAAACTAACCATATTGATAGCTTGTGCTATGGTTTAGTATGAAGGATAATATCCACCCAAGGAGACGTAAAAAATTCACATCTAAACTAGGGGTGCCCAACCCACGGCCCACCTTGAATATTATTTCGGCCTGCGAGATTCATCACACTTTTACAAAATATGTTTATTTTATAATAGCCAAAATATTATAAATAATAATTCCGTGAGGTCGGAATGACCTGGTGACAGGGTTTCTACTGGCTGCGCATTCCGCCCCCTTTCGTAGCCACCTTAACCTAACCTGGCAATCCTACCGGGTACAGGGGACCTACAGTTTAACGTGGAATCAGAACCATGGAAGCGTTCTGGTGTACTTCACATTACACAGCAAGCTGTGCTAGAGGTGAAGGTCGGGTTAATTGCCTATGAAAATCCCCTCCGAGACAGGGATTCGAACCGGGGACCTTTCGATCTCCAGTCAGACGCCTGAACCACTGAACCACCAGACCGCTACGCCAAAATATTGAAAACCAATGTATTAAAAAATTACATTATTTGAGCATCCATATTTTCAAAATTTATATTTATATATTTTTTATGTATCATTTTTAGTGTTATATATTTCTTTAAAATATGCGTTTAGTGTCATTATTATTATTATTATTATTTATAAACGTTTCTCGGGAAACAAGCCGAGTTATATTGTTATTACAGTAAAAAGACAAATCAGCAGTGGCGGAACATAGTTTAACAGAAGGACATGGTTTTGATTTCGAAGCGACTAAGGTGTTGACACATGCGAGAGGCTTCTGGGACAGCGTCATTAAAGAAGTATTTGAAATTCGCCTCGCGTCTGATTTGGTAAACAGGGATTGTGGATTCCAGATAAGTGATGCATGGATTCCTGTAATTGAGGCTGCTCATCACCAACGCTCTGCTTTTTGTGTTCCGCGGGCGTCTAATGACATCTGAGATGCTGCTAGGCAACATAACAACATCTGTCGTTGCCATGCCAGTTTACAAACAACACGCTCAAGGTTGACTTCAAGGCAGACTTCAAGACTTGCAACTGCACCTGAAGATGGCGACGGAGTTTAAAGTCGCCGAAATATTGTGCTTTAATAACAATATAACTCGGCTTGTTTCCCGAGAAACGTTTATAAATAAACAACGCCGAGAGAAATTACATTCATTTATATTATTATTATTATTGGCGAATTCACCCAATAAACGGAAGACGTTAAGCAAATGATCCAATCGAGTTTTGGGTTCTTCTTATTGTTCCAATACGCTTTCATTCTTTCCGAGAAAGCTTGTTTACGTTCTTCCGACCACTTTGGTCTGTATTGTTTTTGTTTTGGTTGCTCAGTTATAACTTCCCATTTGTCTACATTGTGTCTGAAGGTGTCTCTTTCTAACATGTCTGTTGCTCCTATGCGTGCACTTTTAAGATCCTTCCGAATTTCATTCAGCCAAGGTGTTGGATTTTTAAGTGAAGTTACATAATCTATTATCTTTTTTGTCAATTTATTTTCTGGTAACCTCTTAAGGTGACCAAAGAATTTCATTCGCCTTTTCTGGATGTCAATTTCGATGTTTGTGTCATTATTTTTGTATTATATATGTTTACATGAAAGAATAATAGTAAACACAATAATAATAACTCATTATATTTTAATTCTTCACTCCAAAAAAATGTCTGTAGTGAGTATAAATCTAATATGGGGATATACAATTTTATATGCGGCCCGCGGAGTTATAATGAATTTTCATAGTGTCCCGCAAGATCATTTGGATTGGCCACCCTTCATCTAAACATTGTACAGGTTTTAACGAGATGTAGAACACAAAGTTAACGTGCGTAATAACAATTACCCATAAAAATCATAGTAAGATGTATGCAGCAAAGCCAAAAATAAACCGTAGGAGCTGTTTTTACTTGTGTAGAGATACTTATAGTTGTTTTATCCAACACCTTCTAATAGGATTCGCATAACTGTACATACACGGAAATTAAAAAGTTTGAAGTTCATCAGTATAAATGCTAGTTAACTAATTTCAATTATTTTCCTGCACCACCGCCTACACTACCTACTTAATGCCCATTGAAAATACTTCTCAGATTTCTACAATTACGGAACTAAATATTCTGTGTGTACTATTTCCAAATTACGAGCGACGAATAGAAAACTCTCAAACTGCGAGTCACTATCCGCCACATTAAAACCACGTAGGTTTATCCCACGAGCATTTCCCCGCAGCTTCGGTGATGCATTAATGCTAGTGTGCTCAGTAATGAGTTGACCATTTGTTTTTCTTTTAATCGTAAAGCAATATCTTTGTAACTTTAGCCGTAAATTAAATTCCACAATTTGGTTAAGCCAATTCGAATGTTGATCATCGATACAGAGTTTTGATTAAAGTTTTCCGCGTATTCTAGCAATTTACTATGTTTCAGAATACTGAAGAAATAAATAACTCAAAATTACGTAGTCAAAAAACAATACTAACAGAATCCAAAGTGTGGAGTGTTTATTTGTGTTTGTAGCTTGATCTGTGATTGCTATCTCGTAAAGGAGTGTTCATGTGTGATGCAGTGTCATCTGTGGTGCCTGTTTGTTCTCGGTTCAAACGAATTATCACTTATTGCTCCGTCCATCAGTCACACAGTATCATAAGATTACCAGCAGATTTTAAGCTTTACCATAAGCTTTCAACCTGTAAAAATTTTGTCGAAATAAGTATATTTTGCGTTATTCCTGAAAAATGGACATTTGAACACGGGCCGCTTTCAGATTTACAATAGGATTGATGGATAGATATAATCTCTTGTTACTTCATGTCAATGGTCATACCATAAGGTACGTAGCACCTAACACGTCATACCATAAGCTATGTAACATCTAACGAGTCATACCATAAGGTATGTCACATCTAACACGTCGTACCATAAGCTATGTAACATCTAAAACGTCATACCATAAGCTATGTAACATCTAACACGTCATACCACACGCTATGTTACATCTAACACGTCATACCATAAGCTATGTAACATCTAACGCGTCATACCATAAGATATGTAACATTAACGCGTCATACCACACACTATGTAACATCTAGCACGTCATACCATAAGCTATGTAACATCTAACACGTCATAACATAAGCTATGTAACATCTAACACGTCATAACATAAGCTATGTAGCATCTAACACGTCATACCATAAGCTATGTAACATCTAACGCGTCATACCATAAGGTATGTCACATCTAACATGTCGTACCATAAGCTATGTAACATCTAACACGTCGTACCATAAGCTATGTAACATCTAACACGTCATACCATACGCTATGTAACATCTAACACGTCATACCATACGCTATGTAACATCTAATACGTCATACGATAAGCTATGTAGCATCTAACACGTCATACCATAAGCTATATAACATCTAACACGTCATACCATACGCTTTTGTAACATCTAACACGTCATAACATAAGCTATGTAGCATCTAACACGTCATACCATAAGCTATGTAGCATCTAACACGTCATACCATAAGCTATGTAGCATCTAACACGACAGCCAATCCTCTCGCTTCTTTATAGTTATGCACAGCCAAAAGTAAATGGCCTTAGACACAACTTGTAACAATTATATCGTTAAACCGAATTTGTCTGAGGGAGAGCGATAAATGATGGTGTAGTCATTCGAAGCAGGTTGATCCGCTAGACACCGTGGGCTATCTCTGTGCTATCCTCCCGCGGTATCCGGTGACACACTTGCAATACACGGTCTCCCCTTCAGCTTATCGCTATGCAACAAGCCACTTCGCTAGCTCTTGCTTCTTTTCTAGGTCTTTCGGCACCAAACTTTCTCAATACACAACACAGCCGTCGAGATAACACAAATGCTTCCAGTGCGCCAAGTACTCTGGTGCAAAGCATTTCTTCCAGTGAAATGTAACAACTGAATGCGAAAATCAGAACGTAGAATTAGGCGCAAGAAACGGAGCCAGTGAATATATATATATATTTTTTTTTTTTTTACTAGTGTAAGCCCGCGACCGTTTTTTCGTATCGTCACGGGTCTAGAATAGTTCCAGTTTTAACGATGAAAGATTATGACAGGTTGCCCTGATTTGGCCAAATATAAACTTGACATGTGTTTCAGGGTGAATAAAATCTCTTGAGCCTGAAGAACTCAGAAGCATTAATAGAGCTATTAAACACGAACAGCGACGATAGCGCAATCATATAATTCCTTAAATACAAACTTGACTTGTATGTGACCCTTAAAGTTCACTCTGAAAAATTAAAAAAGTTCCTGCTTGTTTCGAAAACATCACGTTTTTTTATTGAGACTGGGAAAACACTCATAATCAGAGACAATATAACTCCTAATGTAATTATTGGTCATAGTATCTGTAACGGCCAGAGTACTTAATACACGTTCCAGATTATTAAATATTTGAGCAACTCCGAAGAAATGAGTTGCCAGAATAGTTGATTTGGTAACATATTTGGTTTGATGTACACTTAAAATACCCTAATAACTCATACAGCGAACATGAACAAAGACCATTAACGAAAGTGGTCAGTAAAACAGATATAAAGCAAATAAACCGCAATGCATAAAGTTTTGTCAAGCAACAACATTAGTGAACGTTTTAATTAAATTGAAATCTATCCTAAGCCGGAATGACAATTGGTATTCGTGGTAATTAAATGTATTTAGTTTTTTTAAGTTGCTTTCATTAGCAACATGTTACTGACAAGCAGATCAACGTTTTTTCAGACGTCTATGAAACGCTACAAAATGCAATCGTAATGAATGTATTATGGCAATTAATATGGTAGCAGTCGCTTAGCTATTAAATTGTAGACACCCTAATTTCTTCTAATGGTATCTCTGGTCGCTGTTTATGTGAGCGAAGGTTGACACGTGAACCGTTCTCACAGCCAATAGCTATCGAAATGTGAAGTTGAAAGTTGGGACAATTACAGACGAACCGTGAAACCCTAATAAACCAAACCCGAGGAAGTAGAATCGAACCTTGCGGAGTTAGGAATAGGTTCATTGAAGTGTGCCATCAAATAAACAAAGCCTCTATCAGCGTTATATATTATACAAAAACGTCAGATACAGAATGTGTATTCCTTGAGTAGCTAACTGTGGCAAGAAATTTTAGATTGTGTTATCAGTAAAAAAAAAAAATCATGGAGGGGGAGGTGGGAAGATACCGAGCGTGGTGGGTGAATGTTAACGCTCTGGCCTCACATTCGGGAGGACGCGGGTTCGAATCCCCTTTCGGCCATCCAGATTTAGGTTTCCCATGGTTTTCCAAAATCACTCCAGGCAAATGCCGGTATGGTTCCCTCAAAAGGCCATGGCCAAATTCCTTGCCAGTCCTTCTCGCCATCCCTTCCCACCTCTAGTAACCTCGACGTCAGCAAAGCGTAAAGCTATAAAAAAAAGTAAAAAAAAAATAGAAAAAAGATATGCACTATTATTTAATAGATTTTATTGTGTTCATCACGATTAATTAACGCGAATTCAATAAAAATAAAATTCAGTCCATGCCATTTTTCTCAACATAGTTTGTAATTACGGATTTTTTCAATATTTCCACTGGGTAGTTAGAACCAGGGACTGTCAGTTCGTAGAGCAATGGGGAGAGCTTATGTGTTGCCATCTGTCTGCAAGCCGGTAAACTTATGTTTTCTATAATTTATTTTCGTTTATGAAATGTGCAGTTTATGAGGCGAAGATTGGGGATCGTCCTTACATTTGCGTAGGTGATTGCGGTACGCCGAGCCAGGACTAGAAGCAGATTACGTTGTACCTCCAGATTCAATATGCTGGCGGTTTAACGTGCGCAGCCATATATATTAACAGATTGTTTATCCATCCGTACATCACTCTTAACCCACGTCCCGTACAATTGCCGGACGGCCGGTCTAGCTGTCAACAGCGGGCTTTGGGAAGCGAGTCGTCTCTGCTGGCAGGGACGGCGCGCCTCTGTCAGTCACCCAGTCGGTAAACATCAAACGCCCGGGCAGCTGAAACGTGGTGGGGAGGGCTAGCGTGTGGCGCGTGCTGGTCCTACAACTGGGCTGCATGGCGCGATCTACAAAACCACGGGGCGTGGGAAGTCACCATTATAAAGGACAGAAACTATCAAAGACCGAATCTGTTTTCACGGTAAATACGTTCTCACTTAACAATAATAACTTTTAGTTCTGTCAAAATGTCCGAACAGTCTACAACCACACTGAATTACAAATTGTCCACATTTCTACTATCGTGACCTATATAAAAAGTTTCAAATCGCTGAATAATATAAGAAATTGCCGGCCTCGGTAGCGTAGGGGCTAGAGTGCTAGCTCCACGTGCCGACGGCCGCCGGTTCGAATCCGGGCATGGATGTTTAAGTGTTGTGTGTCTGTGTGAATGTCCTGTCCGTCCTGTGGCGTCCATACATTGGAAAAATACAATGTATGTACTGGATGGTGACTTATACACTGAAAGCTTTAATAATTACATTGAGCTGGCTGTATGGCCTCCGTTGCCAAATGCCATTTAAAAAAAAAAAAAAATCTGATTGAATAATTAATAAAGCAGATAAGAGTGACGGTTTGCTTAGAAGGAATGGAGTGTGGTGGGAATTTCATTGCTCGTATGAATTTCTGTGTTACCTAGTCTTCTGCTATGACGGTAAGTTTAAACAGTAGACTCTTAACAGTGTCTGGTGTTGAAAGTTGACACCGCGACCAGCTGTACGTTGCCTGTTCTAGTCTTGATCCTCCTTGACGCATGCTTCTGATGATAAAAACGAAAGCAAGAAACTCTACAATCAATAACGGTCTCACATTTAATAAGCTGCCATGATTACGTTCTATTTTTATATTTGTAATGTAGGTTAACTGATTTCTTAAAAAATAATAAGTCTCATGAGATGAATACACGGGCTGAGAAGCTTGTAACTTATGACTTCAATTCGTTTCACTCCCATAGTTGTTTTCTGCTTGGTTGCTGTGCAACTACTCTGCATGTTGATCTACGTCCTAGATAAGGCTTTCTAGTGTTAACATCACTCCTACCTCCAGCGCAGTAAATTTTTGTCAAGTGCAGCCGTTAGAT
The DNA here is from genome assembly GCA_031002005.1 of Vandiemenella viatica. Classification (NCBI taxonomy): domain Eukaryota; kingdom Metazoa; phylum Arthropoda; class Insecta; order Orthoptera; family Morabidae; genus Vandiemenella; species Vandiemenella viatica. The sequence goes on along the minus strand of CM061918.1, from coordinate 45,082,766 downwards.
AACATCGCACTGCCTTCAGAGAGAAAAGCGGGCCACGCAGAACGGAATCCGTATACACCTTATCTGAGAGCTGGTGCCAACTGCGCTAGAAAATTGGGGGGAAGGAGGGCAGGATATGGTTCCACGCCAAAAAGGGAACAGGAAACAAGGTCATTAGCACTTTTACTTGAGCATTTTATCGTATCGCTTTAGATGAGGGTTGACGAACGCAAATGATCTTGCGGACCACTTTGGAAATACGTCATAACTCCGCGGGTGACCAGGAATGAAACGACAATCCTACAACCGTACATAGATCACATCGTATCCTACTATGTGACAAAATTTTATTTTAATAAAAGTCTCACCATTTCCGACATACTGATATTTTAAATAATGTTTTTTCGAAACATGTAACTGTTTTCAGTTTATTCCACGCCATTTCTACAAATTAAGACTTTTTGAACCTTGCTTTTTTTAAAATTTAATCAAAGTATTTGAGTCTACTAAAACAATGTTCTTTTCTTCTTAAAACATTTTTAAAAAAAGTTATAAAATTGGCAATAAAGAAGCAATTTTTTAATGTAATTGCCACGATCCGCTTAGTACATTTTTTTTAAACCTCAGGCTGTCAAAGTCAGCCGTTTGAATAAATTTGTATACACTTTTTACACAAGATTTATAAAAGTTTTTTTAATGTTTTGAGTAGGATTAATTTGTAGAAATGGCATGGAATAAACTGAAAAAAGTCACAAGTTTCGGAACAAAAATCAGTATCTCGAAAATGGTGAGACTTTTACTAAAATAAAATTTTGCAATATAGTAGGGAATGAAGTGACCTGCCTGCGGTTGCAACATTCTCTCTTCTTACCTGGACACACTGTATGATATATTAGATGTTTCAAGATGCGCGCGCATCACGAGTTCGCGGCATATAATATCATTATTCTGCGAACTCATAAGGTAAACTCATAAATATAACAGGCAATATCTGTCATCTATTAGCAAGAATATTATTTTAAAATCAAAGCTAATTTTTTCTCATAATTTCGACAGTTAATTTTTGAATATATTGATGCACAAATAATGTATTTTTAAATACATTGGTTTTCACTACTTTGGCCATTATAAAATAAACTAGCCACAAATCCCGTCAAAAATGACGGGTTTAACGGATTAACTGATTTCTTCTTAGTTGCTTACCTAAATAGAATTTTAATGAAATAAAGCTCAATGTTCTGTAATTTCTCATCCCTTGTGACGTAGCAAAAAGTTTCAGTTGTCTATTTGGTCCAGGTTACGTTTCAGCCTAACAACAATCTTCGCCAATACAGCCGGTAGAAAAACAAAACTTAATTCACACGCGAATTAATACTTTCACTGTATCGCATGTCAATGTCATCATGCATCGATACCAATCATGCATCATGCGATACAAACTTGATCCAAAATCTTCACAGTTTCATACAACTTTCTTATTTTCTATGACGAAGGTCCATGTTTTAATGCCTGAAATAATGACCCCAGTGAAAAAGAAGGATGCTAAAAATAAATCTTGAAAACTTAAGCTATGTCACGTAATATTATTTTTAATTGTGGTTTAAGTAGCACAAATCGCGAACAATTTGGAACTTCTTTCTTTCAGACCAAGTAATGAGTTCATTAAAAAAAGCTAATGTTAATTATTATGCCATTCTAGCATTACATTTCTTAGCAATTACTTAAATAAATATAATTGTTATAAAATATAGTTCAATGCAATTCATAGTGCTTTGCTCTGTAAGAAAAGGTTTTCGTTGCTATTCTGGTCCAGGTTGTATTTCAACCTAACCTCTACTGAACTTGCGATAAATGAAACAATACTTTAACCACACGCATGGTGGTACATTACTTTATCGCTTTTTAGTGGTAATAATGCATCACGATATTAACTAAAACAAAAATCTTTACGGGTTACGAATACTTTGACATAAAACGAATCTATTATTAAATAAATCAAATCTACTAATACTTATTATATCGATTTAAACTCAATACATACTTTTATTTCAGTTTTCTGACAATTCACGGCTTAGTGTAATTCCTCGTGCCTTGCGTTGTAGCAAAAGGTTTCAGTTTCCATTAGGGTCCAGGTTGCATTTCAACCTAACCACGTTAACTTCTCGCCAGAAAAACAGTACTTCAATCTCACGCTTATTAATGCATGAACTGTTTCGCGTTTTAGTGGCAATAATGCATCGCGATATAATTTTGATCAAAAATCTTCAAGGGTTTTTGCACATTTATTTTTTGTGATTCAGACTGGTAGTAAAACGTTTGAATGGTTGACACAATTGCTGAACTCATAGGCTCAGTAATATTAGGCAGTGAAAGCAAAGGAAATTAAAATCAACCTTATGAACTTACATTATGCCACGTATTATTGTTCTAAGTGTAGTGTAGGATGGCACAGTTCCCGGATTAATGTGCAACTATTTCCATTCAAACGAATTAATAATTTCAATAATAGGACACAGTTTAAAATATTTTGATATAAACTAAATTATTCATGCCCTCTGCGTTAACGTCAAATGAAACTTATAATTCTAATCCATGCTAGTTATACTCTAACCAAACATTTAGCAGCACTGATGCTCGAAATACAAAGCTTTTATCTTACAATATCTATGGACAAAGAATTTAAGGAATACTTCAATATATTGAAGTGTTCCCTATGTTAGGAAAGCGACTCTCGACCTTACTGTGGCCGTTCACTACCAGTAATTACTTTCCAAATAATATTAAGCATAAAAACAAATCAGGTGGGCGCCAGAGATTGGAGTGTACCCTATTCTGAGGGAAGCGACATCCAGATCTCAAAGTATTGTTATTTAAACATGAATTATTGGACAAATAGAATTATTAATAAACTCAAATGACACATTACGTGATTGGATAGGATCTATTGAAAACAAGGTTCACAATCTGACTTTACGATTTACTTTAATTGTTTGCTTGACAAGATTTTACAAAGATTAATTTTCTTTCTGCAACACAAGGGTACATAACTTTCTCGGTGGAGCAAGAGAGTATGTCTCGGGGCGATAACTAGGGTAAAAAAAAACGACGATGATGCAAAAGTTCCTTTTTCTGAATGGTGGTTACCGTGCAGGCGAATCTACGTTGTGCAGTCGGTGGGTTGACCAGCTCTCCATCACGGCCGGCTGCCTCACTGCTGTTCCCAGTAGTCAGCTGTTCGGTCCATCCACACCTCTCCGTCGGTAGTCAACAAGTCCACTCTGTCTTCTCGCGCTGCCTCCAAGAAGCGTCGTTCTCCACCCCCACTCTTGATGACGTCTGCCAATCACTGTATTTGGAGGGAAGCTTTTCTTGCTGGTTGGCTCGGAAACATGCAACAAAACCACCCTTTTTTTGTAATAAAAATACAAATTTTTCCTATTGGCTGTGTACTCCCTGGCTTCCCCTCACCCTTCGTTCTTGGATACAGATATACATTTTTATTTTATTTGTTTACTAAAACAGCCCAGGCTCCCACTCCATCTTGAGTCGCAGACCTTGTCACGAGGCTGTTATGCCATAAGTCACATTTAATGGAAACACTCAGGGGCTGGCGTTCCCCAAACACCAGCAGAACCTCCCCTGGGACCGGGGACCGACACACACCAGACGAGAAAAGAAACACGCGCACCTCTGTCTCTCGCGGATCATTACAACTTTATCCACCAACTCCGATAATTTAAAATTATTCACTGAATAATTTTAAATTCCTTAATAATTGTTCACTAAACACACTCGCGATAGCCAGCATCACTATTTAATTATGCCCTGTCTTGCTCCGTCCCTTGTGACCACTCCACATACCTACTAACAAAATATCAAATTGAGTAATAAAATACCCTGCTTTCAATCATCCCAGCTAATATGTCATTTAACATGATTCAAGAGCGTATTATCCTTGAGCATCCGTTTCAATCCCCTGAACAAGTGTGGAGCGAAACCAGATGGAGTACGTCATCTAATTTATAAACATATTACATTCATTACTTATCTAACAATGTTGCATCTATAATTAAACAATGAAACATGAAAATAAATGGACATACAACTTTGAAAATTCTTAATTCACTGAAGATACACTATCATTCACATTCTCTTAATGTTTTCTAACAATTCTATATTCATTAAACAATTTTTTTTTAATGATTATAATCCTTCACACAATCATTTGTGATGAGCGTACCCTTACCTTACTAAATAAGTTTTTTTTTATTCTTTTTTTTTTTTTTAATTTTATTATTTCACCAGTGGTTTCTCTGACCACATTGAACCAACTTCCAAGATTAGTATACAGTTTAAGTTCTCACACAGCAATATGTAGCGTAATTACATGAATGTCTTTCCTCTGACTAGTACAGAAGCACGTCTTTCTAATGATTATCTAGCTGAGTTTTGTAAGATCCTTGGTTCCTTTTTCGGTAAAAAAAAAAAACCTTCCTTCTCTCTCTAAGGCATATTGATACCCCATGTCTGATTTTTTTTTTTTTTTTTTTTTTTTTTTGTGTGTGTTTGTCACCGACCGTATCACTTACCACGCCGTTGTTCGAGAAGTTGATTCAAACAATGCCGGTGAAACAAAACTGAATAGTTTTAATTACTGCTAAAGCAGGAAAATTAATCTTATTAATGCTAAATCTCTTCTCAAAATAATAAAATAGGTTCTAGATTATCGTCAACTACTTAAATCTTCAATGATCCGTTGGCTTATTTCTAGTGCTTAACTATTTTTACTTCTACGTTTTTCAAACTATTTTACAATAAACTCATTCTGTATCGGCGTTTTCCCATCTGTATAATTAAAATTTCCGGACTCTGAGACAGCAAAACAATCTTTGTACGACCAGTTACTTTTTAACTTCTCAAGTAAATATAATTATCTTTTATCGTTTTATACCACCAATTCAAAATATTTTCTCATAGCATCCTCGAGAAATCTTTCATGACGGGTTCATGATTATTCACAGTTTCTTAATGAATTTCTACACTCACGTCAGCAAAACGCTTTAATTTTCATCAATCCACAATTACTTCTTTCGTTAAATCTTCTAATCGGCGTTCTATGTATATTCTTTATCAATCGTTTACAATCCTCTTTTCAGAAAATTCTCAGCGTGTTGGACCACTCTCTACTTTCGTAATGCGACTATAGTTCCGCGCTCGTTCTAGCTTCCACGACGAAATTAAATGACTTTATCTGTCATCTCTTGAATTCTAATTGACGACTTTATCCGTCAACAAATCATTTATGCCCCTTTTACCTTCAACGGTCTTTCGGTCAGCATATATCCTTACCAATCGTTCAATATCATTTCTCGCAAATTTTCGTCATCATTCTTACTATCACGAGCACTTCCTTTCTCTTGTCTCTTACGATTTTCAACATCAACACACCGCCAATTATTATCATTCCGATTATAAACTACATCTTAATGCCACGTAGTATTTTAGATTTTATTACCTTTGTAAACATTTCAGCAAACCCGTCTCGAATTATTATAACATAACGTAATCAATCCAGATCTCTCTCTTTTTATAATTCGTCGAGGATATTTTCTTTTAGTATTATGAATAATGTTTTTTTTTTTTTTTTTTTTTTTTTTTTATGGAAAGCTTCTAAACTTGGGAACACCAATTGATCAATTTTTCCGTATTCTGTCCACTCGTACATCTCAATTATTATTTTCTTTTTTCAACGAAATTGCTACATTAACTTCCGTTCTATATTATTTTTGATGAAACCACATCTGTATGTTTTCCAACGGATCCTACAATGCTCGAATAATTATCAGTACGAAAAATTAAGTTTACAGTTACTATTCTATACTCACTTATTGCTAACTACAAACATTTTATAATCTTGCATGGTCAAATTTCCAATATCGGGCGACCAAAAATCCTTCATATTCTTTAAAACTTCAAACGGCCATGCACAATCGTCATTCATTTTTCATTTTCCAAATTATTATTGTTCCTTTTCGCTCGATACTCCAAGCAGTGCTGTTCATTTACGATCGGCAATCCTGTACAGCTTTGTTTTCTCTTTGTTGTCATAATATTTCTGAAGGACTCCCGGTCGAATACTTTTTCTAGCGTGGGCCTGTTATCCAGAAAATTTTTTGCGCCTCTGTCAACCGCCCTTCCAGCTGTGAGGTCAGGCACCCGGAGGAAAGCAGTCCCCCTCACACATCTGGTTTTCCGCAAGGTTCTCAGCCTCTGAAACTCTCCCATTATCCCGGCAGATGTTTCATTTACCTTTAAGAACTTGACATACTTTATGTATTCTCGTTCGCTGCAGACTGTTGATCTTTGATGTATTTGTCTCTTTTCTTTTCTTTTTTTCATTGTTCCACTGACAGACAGCTGTAGCCGAATCGACTTAATTTCATCCTTCAACATACTCTTTTCGAGTTCGGTAATCGAACGTGAAAAGCTACTATTTTCACACGCATTGTTTTCTTCTTTTCTTCCGACGATACTTTCAATTTCAGCAAATTTTCCGCAAGACTCTACAGTTCGCAAATCATCCTCAGATTCTCTTCCAGGATCTCTTGTTTCCGTTTCCTTAGAAACTTCATCTTCAATCATTTGATTTCCCTCGTAGTGCTCCTCAATTCATTCAAATTATTCACCTCGTTTTTCCACTTATCAACAACCACAGCTACAGTGTTTTTCATATCTTCATGCTCCACTACATTAATTGTAGGTTTTATTTCCTGGTCTACTGTTTTTCGCGAATGCTCTTTCATTTTTCGATCCGTCTCTCCAAACTTTTTTTCCATGCACTGACGTGCAGTTTCAGTTTCGATCTTTCTCATATCGGCATCCCCGCTTCTGAAATCAGATCTTACTTGTTCGCAATAGGCGATTCGCTGTTTATTCAACTGTAGACTTATATCAATTTTCAAGCTTTCACTGAGAGCCGCAAATCTTTCGCTTATCCGGTTTTCGGTTTCATTTTGTCTTTCCATCATAGCTTTCTGTTGTTCATGCATTAAACCAAATTTTTTCGTTCATGCTCGCGCTCATTTGTTCCAGCATAGTTTTAAACATCAACATCATGGGATTACATGCAACATTTTCGCAACCCGTACTCTGAGTATCACTTTCAGATTGAGCTACCGATTGTTGAATCGGTTCATTAGTTGGAGGGCACGTGATTGTGTCCTCACTTCCGGTTTGACAATGATTTTCTCTAACTTCCATTATCCCGGCATCAACTGGAAACTGTTCGCTTTCTACATTCATAGATCCTATCGTTTCAGAAGTTGACGCATTTGTACTTTGCGACATGTTGGTTGATTTTCCTGACCTGAGTAACATTCACTTAATACATTAGCCTACGATCGCGTTACCAATTTTCGAATCCCGCTCACTGATTTATAAAATTCTTTACCGAAGACATTATATTAAACCTCTCCGTAAACCACATTTACAACCATTAACAATTTTAATCAATGCAAACACACCGCGAATTTAACACGGAAAATCAGTAAAACACACCAAAAAAAACAAAAAAACTCCCCGATTACCAAAATGCATACAGATTTTGACCGCACAAATATAATGAAAGCAAAAAAAAAAAACTCATACAAATCTCAGCATAGTCAAACAGTTATTCTATACTCCAACACAGAATTTTTCAACGCCGGTCAGATGAAAATTCTTACCTTCAGACATGAACCTTGGAAGTTGTTTCAACATAACTATCCAAAAAAATATTCCACAATAATGACAAGACAAAATAAGAGACCATCACACAACAAATCACGACAACCCAAAGGCGAACAAAAACCAACACATCAAATTTCAGTCCTAGGCCAACTCAACACTCTTTGAACATCAACAAAACATCAAACATTTAATATTCTCCATCCTGATTTCATCTGCATTCCAAAACTAAATAAAACAAAATTCAAATGACATAACAAAACATGTATGTTTAACATAGATCATATGATTATTTTTTTAAAAAAAATCTCCACCTGGTTTGGTACTGCACTGAAATAAAAAATAATGTTAAAATAATATTGGAATTGAAACTTTTGCATCCGCTCGTTTATTTATTTTTTTCGTTAGCCCCACGTTGGGCGTCATAATTTGAAGTGTTCCCTATGTTAGGAAAGCGACTTCTCGACCTTACTGTGGCCGTTCACTACCAGTAATTACTTTCCAAATAATATTAAGCATAAAAACATCAGGTGGGCGCCAGAGATTGGAGTGTACCCTATTCTGAGGGAAGCGACATCCAGATCTCAAAGTATTGTTATTTAAACATGAATTATTGGACAAATAGAATTATTAATAAACTCAAATGACACATTACGTGATTGGATAGGATCTATTGAAAACAAGGTTCACAATCTGACTTTACGATTTACTTTAATTGTTTGCTTGACAAGATTTTACAAAGATTAATTTTCTTTCTGCAACACAAGGGTACATAACTTTCTCGGTGGAGCAAGAGAGTATGTCTCGGGGCGATAACTAGGGTAAAAAAACGACGATGATGCAAAAGTTCCTTTTTCTGAATGGTGGTTACCGTGCAGGCGAATCTACGTTGTGCAGTCGGTGGTTGACCAGCTCTCCATCACGGCCGGCTGCCTCACTGCTGTTCCCAGTAGTCAGCTGTTCGGTCCATCCACACCTCTCCGTCGGTAGTCAACAAGTCCACTCTGTCTTCTCGCGCTGCCTCCAAGAAGCGTCGTTCTCCACCCCCACTCTTGATGACGTCTGCCAATCACTGTATTTGGAGGGAAGCTTTTCTTGCTGGTTGGCTCGGAAACATGCAACAAAACCACCCTTTTTTTGTAATAAAAATACAAATTTTTCCTATTGGCTGTGTACTCCCTGGCTTCCCCTCACCCTTCGTTCTTGGATACAGATATACATTTTTATTTTATTTGTTTACTAAAACAGCCCAGGCTCCACTCCATCTTGAGTCGCAGACCTTGTCACGAGGCTGTTATGCCATAAGTCACATTTCATGGAAACACTCAGGGGCTGGCGTTCCCCAAACACCAGCAGAACCTCCCCTGGGACCGGGGACCGACACACACCAGACGAGAAAAGAAACACGCGCACCTCTGTCTCTCGCGGATCATTACAATATCAAAAGAATATTACGTAAATATAAGCATCTAATGATTGATATATCGATTTTAACGCAATACATACTTTTATTTCAGTGTTATGTGAGTTAATTTATTCACTGTTGCTTGGAAATGATATTAAATAACGCGCACTCACACAAATAATATCGTAAAGCGTGACGTCATAGCGCAACGTCATAGGTTGACGTCACCGCGTGACATGACGTAGGTGCGACAACGCTACATCTTGTGTATTATTCTAATAGATATACAATTTGTAAAAGCGTGATGAATCTCGCGGACCGCGGGTTAGCCACTCCTGGTTTAGATGAATGAATAGAACTGTGGGAAATGAAATGTACTGAAATGAAATATGTCTATATTAGAAACAAAAAGAGTTTTTGCGAGAAATGATTACCGGAAACCGTGGAGTTTTCAAGACTGGATGTCTCAAAGGGGAATCAGGCCCACGTCATCTTCAGTAACAGTTACGAACATTCTCAGATGTATCAATAACTTCCGATTTAACATGTTACGTCTTTACTCTAGATCAGCGGATCCCAACCTAAGGGTCGCGGCGTGTGTTTTGGTGGATCACTGAACAATCGAGGTTTTTATCACAAAAAATATATCTTTTATTTCATCTACTTAAAAAATATATCACAATATTTTACAAGTGCAACAATCATGAAAGCTATTAGCTTAAATTAAAGCTTGTTGAGAAAAAAAATGTTTTCTTAAACAGTCAGTTGGTATTATGCAATAACCTCGTTGTGAGATACAGCAGCGGCAGCAATCGCGCAATCGTTATGACAACCCCTGAACACCCCCTCTCCCATCCCGCTCTAGAGCGGAGATGCGCGTGCATACCACCTGCAATTTTACTTCTCTCATTGTCATTTTCTTGTTTACTCTTGAACCGAAACCAAAGTCTTTGATTGAAAGTCTTTACCTGCTTTGTGAGAGTGAGTTTTGTGTGCGTTTAGTTTTGACTGAGAGTAGATTTAAAGTGATTAATCATGGAATTTCAGCAGTCAACTTGATGAGGTGATGGTCTGTGCAGCCGCCTCCCGGCCTATAATATGTTTCTTGTTTTATGTGTTATCAATTCTTGTTTTTGTTGACAGAATATATCCCCTGTACGAAAATTCGCCTTTTTGTGGGATAGGATAGTCGATAGCGTATCGAGGTATACAACAGTTCCTGTTCTGATATTAGATACACTCTCATATTAGGTGGGTCACGAAAAATGTTTTTACTTAAAAGTGGGTCGTGTACCAATAAAGGTTGGGAACCGCTGCTCTAGATAATGCAATCGTCCACTCCTCTCTAACTGTAGCAATGCCTGCCTTTATTTCAAAATACGTATTCAAAAGGTGGTATCCATTTATACACAACAGAATATGATGAGTTTTAGCCGTTAATAAACAGAGCCTGATGGATGAGCATTATAGCTCGAGCATCGAATTCGGGATGAAGCAGGTTCGAATCCCTGTCGCGCCATCCAGAATTCGATTTTCTATAGTTTTTCGAACTCACTCGATGCGAGTGGCGGGATGGTCTTTGGGGCATCCATTAATTACGTGAGGTGAAATAGGGGGAGGGGAGGTGCGGCAAAATCTCATGAAACCTCACAAAGGAGGAGGAGGGGGGGTCAACGGAAATCTAAAGTGAGGCTTAAAAAGAAAGGTCCCAAAACCGACCTTAGGGGAAAGGGAGGGGTGGTACAACCACCCACGGAAGCAAAAAGTTACGAGGTCGATTGGTAGGGGGGTCTCCGTCAAAATCTCAAGTCATTTTAGGGAAGGGGGGTCGGGTCAGACCCAATCTCACGAAGTCTCACCAGAGGCGGAGGGGCATCGGGAATTTCGGAAAAACAACTCACGTCATTAATGGACGCCCCATTTCAAAACTACACGGCCGAATTCCCTCCCGTTCCTTGATACATGATCTTTAGTCCGTTCAGTCTGCTCTATCCCCAAATAGCTGCCCTTACCCCTACATGTAAAGAACAACTTAACCACTCGGTTACCTGGATACAGCAGTCAGTTCGGAGAGGTAGGCAGGGAAGGGGTGGTGAGGTGAGGAGAAGGGGCCAGGAGAACATGACCTTGAGCCGTCAGTTCAGAGTGAACAGGATATAATTACCCAGAAACAGACCAGTCATCTAGAGCTAAGCAAAAAAAGTCTTAGTCGACAGCATACACAAATAAATTGTGCACAATATTGTGAACATTAGCTTAAATTAATCTTAATAGCTAAATAAAAAAATCCGTAACAGTTTCTACAAAAAAAGTTTCAGTTTCTACACCTCTGTTTTCTGTATGTAACACTTACTTGTCGAGATGATACTCATACAGGTTAGCTTTAATAGTTTCAGAATTATGCAGTTTTCATGGCATGTTAAATAATGCAGAAATAGTGGTTAATTTCATCGCTGACTGTTGCTTGCATAGATCTGTTTCTAGCATTCCGCCGGTATAAATCGAAATTCAAATTAAAGTGTCCTGAGAAAAATACACTGACTTTTGAAGCGTATCTGAATATGACACATCCTGAATATAGCAGGTATTCCCAACGTGTACTGGATACCCTCCACGGAGGCGTACTAAGCCAATGTACCAGTACAGTCGAATCCGAAGCACAACATACTTCACACACTGCTTTACCAGTCGTAAAGATCAGTTAGAGATATCTACAAATTCTGTTTACTAGTTTCTGTTTACAAGACTTAGCAACAACAACAACAACAAAAAAGTTTTCAGTAATTCATTTGCCGAAAATTATTGCAGAAGGTATGTTAGGAAATTCACCATAATCCTGAATGCGAGGTAAGAGTATTATTTCTCACCACCAGGTTAAGCAGTGGTCTGGTGGCTCGTTAGGCTAAACCACCTGACGGGAGCGGAAAGTCCCTGGGTCGAATCCCAGTCTCGGTTACAATTTTTACTGGTCTTAAAATTGACGTCATCTCCGGAAAAACTTCACTTTGTTCATGTACGCCAGGTCGCTTGGCGGTTGGGTTTCCACTTAAAACTTTAACATCACCTATACCCGTTAGGATTACCGGGTTAGGTCAGGGTAGCTACGACATTACTATCAAAAGTTAAGTTGTTTGCAGATGACATAATGCTATATTACAGGATCAAAACAGTAGAAGCCTGAACAGCTGCTGGGTGATCTGGACAGGATATTTAGCTAGGCATGACAACAGGGAATGAAGATAAATTCAAAGAAGAGTCAGCTTATTGGTACACAGATAAAAAACTAAATATTGATTTTGATTATAATGTGGGGAATGAACTGATTGTTGAAGAATTAAAATGTGAATACCTTGGCATAACATTTGATAACAAACTTTACCGCTGGGCAGGACACATTGGTCAGGTAGTAGAAAAAGGTTTCAAAATCGTTCACTTGTTGGAGAGAGTGATGAGGGGATGTACGCGAGAAGTTAGGGAATTGAGATACACAACGTTCGTCAAACCGTTGTTTGAATATGGTAGTGAGTGTAGTATGGGACCCACATATTCGGTGTCAAATACAGGAGTTGCAGAGGGTGCAAAGATAGGCTGCTAGATTTGTCTCTGGAAATTACCGCATAACGAAGTCAGTAACTGATATGATAAAAGAGCTGGAATGGGATTCACTGGAAGGTAGGAAGAGTGTCATGGGAGTGTACGAGGCATATATTGATGTGTGGAGAGATATTGGTGGAAGGATTAAGAGAGGTGCGTTGAAGGGTAAAGAAGATCATGACCACAAGCTGGCACTCGATATCAGGTACAAGGGTGTGGGAAGATTGTCATTCATAGGTAAGATGATTAGGGATTGAATTGTCAAGAGAAATGACGAATAATTTACCAAAAACGCTTAAAGAATTTAAAGTTGAAATTATTAGCGGGCTTAAGTAGAATGAAAAAAGAATCAGTGTGCGGGGAAATTGGTGCCAGAACAGGTGCTCCATTGCAATTAAATTAAATAAATTCAGAGTTCGTAAATTATACCGGCCGTTTCAAGTGATGGAAAAATTTTATACAGAAACTAAAGAGGTGCATGCGCCGCAAACCAAAATTATGTCTTTCAGCCGCCAAACTGCCCTCCACATTCTCGGCCAATATCATAAGCTCGCCAGACTGCTATCATATTAAACAGTAAACTCCTTGGAACAGTATTATGGGATTAGGGAAATCGCTTCGATTGTACTGCCAACATCAAGAAACTTAATAAAGAACTCTACCTCATCAAATGACATCCCCATCACCCTCAGACCTCCAGAGGATTCAATTTTAACAGCAGCAATGACCTCGTAACTGTAGTTTCATACTAATGAGTGATTTTTCGAGCAGAGAGAATGTTGTGCGTGGTATTGTTCCGCTGCAGCGGGTACACTGGGATGTTGTTATCTGAGCAGACGCCCAGACAGGCGACATATATCTTGCGCGGAGTTTAACGAGTTATGAAACACACCTCGGGCGGTTGAGCTGCAAATTATTTACTGCCTCAGGGGAACGGGCGTCACCTCCCTGACCCTGCTTCGTTGACACTTTACACCGGGGCAAACTCGCGGGGCAGAATACACACCAGCCGCGTCATCTAACACGGTGGCCGGCATTATTAATCAAAAATTATAACTAGAGCGAATAGATCAGGAAATGCATGACCTCCCTCCCTTCTAGACTATTGGTTGAAGTTTCCCCTCCCCCTCCCCCCCATCCCATAATTTTACATTGATTTTCCCATACTTCGACGCGTGGATTTAGGATTTTACAACTTGAATTGGCTGTGGAAAGCTGTAAGATACCCTAAACCGGGGTGAATCAGACAGAATTTGAGGTTTTTATGCTGTTTCAGCAAAACTTTTCGTAAGCATCTCAAAGGTTCACAAGTAGATGCAATTTTTTTAGATTTTCAGAAAGCCTTTGACTCTGTGCCCCACAACCGCCTTTTAGCGAAGCTTCGAGCGAACGGTATATCGGATCGGCTTTGTGAATGGATAAAGGATTTTCTAACTGGTCGGTCGCAGTATGTCGTTGCTGAAGGAGAAAGTTCTAATCTAGATGTTACATCGGGTTTACCTCAAGGAAGTGTAATACGACCACTTCTTTTCTTAATTTTTATAAACGATCTCGGAGACAAAGTAAAAGCCTTTTTAGATTGTTTGCTGATGATGCGGTTATTTATAGGGAAGTAAGGAATTTGGCCGATTGCTTAGAAATTCAGCGTGATCTGGATTTTATTTTGGCATGGTGCGCCTCAGGACAATTAAAGACCGATTGGATGGATGCTTTTTTGGTTCATGTTCTTTCCTCCTTCTTCAATAATACGCCGTTCTAATCAGTGGTTCGTTTTTTAGAGCGTTTTGAAACATAAACTTTAATTATAATCACCCTGTATATATGGTTCACTCCTTAACGCACTCTGCCTGCCCTTAAAATCTCCTTCCAAGCGTTTCCTGCAAACCCGAGAAGATGTGTAGTCATTTATTCACCGGGAAAGCCTACACTCATATATTAAGCACTTTGTGGTTTTTAATCTTAAAATTATAGAAAAACATTTGAGATTTTTTTTTCCGAAGCTCTCAAATTATTATTACAGGTCGGACACCAGAAGACTACCGGAAAATTTCTTGTAATTTTTGACAATAGCGCCTCAAAATTGATGTGATTTAAATCACTAGATAGAGTAAATCGAATTCGAAAGATACGACACTGGAACCGGCAGAAGGGTCCCATATCGAGTACTTAAAAGAGTGCACACGGTGCTCCTTGGGATTCGATTGGAATTGCAACAAGCGGGGGCCACCCGAGCTAAGCAAGTATTCTTCGTCTATTTCTTGGCTCTGCAATAAACTATTCTAAGTATTCTAATCCCTAACCGCAAGAGAAAAGAAAGAGCATCAGTGCACCACCTTCTTTACCTTATCTTATCTTTTCAGTCACTGCGACGATAATACGATGCTGGTAGAAGTATTTCACTGCTCAAGTAAATGATACAAGTTGTTCTCGTGTTAACAAATTTAACAGGTAACTATGTCGACTGTGTACCAGAGAATCCCAATATCCATATCAATTCTGTGACACTTTCGAAAGACTGTGGCAAATGATCACAAATCGAGTGGCTGTTCTCTGTATATTCTCAGTAATATTAATCAGTTCGTTGAGAAACGGATTGAACAAGGCAAAAAGTCTCCACACGAGGATGCACAACAGCTTAATGCGCTAGTTGCTTCACAGATGAGTTACAATTCTTCTAAAATCGACCCAAGAATCGCAACCGACAATTACCTTTTTCAACGATCGATGCCATGAGCTGATCGCATTTCATGTTGTTTTGTACTGTGACACTTACGTACTAAAGAGATTCAAAATTCTCCATAACTGACGTGCTTGCTGTCTACTCGTAAGTGGTATCTTGTTCATTCTTCGCAGTACATGGTAATTACTGCAGTTCAGTTCAAGATTTATTTTTTCGTGCCGTATTAAATCTCTAAAGAATCACTAGAACCTACACATAATTGCTTTATCATCAACCAATCCATTAATGTTATTTCCAGGATTAACTGTAGTTCTATTATTTGAGATCGAGCTTCTTCCCCTACGATCATGTATCAGTCTGAAGCAATACTGAGTTCGGTGAATAAAATCGTTGTAAACCTGTGTATAATTTTGTATCCGAGCCGAGTATTTTGTTTAGTTGACGTAAGACAAAATATTGATAGTGCTAGAGGCACTTAGCTGTGTGACGAGGCAACGCGAAGCCACATACAGGGTGTTCTGTAACCGCAAATAGGTCGCATGTCCTACTAGATGACAACATTTTGTTTTAGTTAAAGTCTCACCATTTTAGAGATATTGATTTTTTTATACTTTCTTCCGAAACATATGACTCTGTTCACTTTATTCCATGCCATTTCTACAAATTAAGAATTTTTAAACCTTGTTTTTTTATATATAAAAAAATTGCTCAAGGATATTTGAGTCATCTAAAACGATGTTCTTTTTTTTCTCAAAAAGTTAAGAAAACTTTAAAAATCTGTTTTTAAATCATTATCATCAATTTTTAATACAAGTTTAAAATGCGCAATGGTCCCTTAAGCAGATTGAACAACCAATAAACAGTCATTTTAAATGAGGTATAAAATAATTACACTATTTATGATTTTTAATAACGTTTTTTAACCTTTTTTTTAAAAAAATATATTGTTTTAAATGACAAACATCTTTGGGCGAATTAAAAAAAACATGGATGAAAAAATCTTAATTCGTAGAAACGGCGTGGAATAAACTCAACAAAGTCACATGTTTCGAAAAAATATTTAAAAAATCAATATCTCGAAAATGTTGAGACTTTTAGTAAAATAAAATTTTGTTATATAGTAGGAAACTATGTGACCCATCTGCGGTTGCAGGGTTATCCTGTATACCCTGTATATACGTGAATTCTGGTCAGCTGTGTCGGTGGCCTGGCTCTGCTGGATAGCGAGAAGGGATTCTCAACTACATTAGTAGCAGTTGGTGTATCATCGGGAGTGGCAGCAGTACGCATGTAGTGTCGTCGAGAAATAGTTTATCCTACCGTAAGAAGTTGAGGGGTTGTACATAAGGGCCCATTCACACTAGCAGTCAGCTCAGCTCACGATCCAGGATAGCATTCACTCTAGCGGTGAGGTGAGGTCAGATAAGATCAGGATCAAGCCGTAGATGAGGCCATTTCATTTCAGTTGCTCATAGTGAACAATGCCGTTTTTTTACCCCAACGTCAATTAAATGGCAATGATTTTGGATCATGAACCTACAAATACGACAAGATCAAAAAAGAGGATGGTTCTGGGTGCATCCAGAGTTTCAAGCGAAAACAGATCAAGAGAAAAAAGAATGCTAACTACCGGCTATCCCGTGCGAGTAGAGTTGTGCAAAATGCTTTTGATATTTTAGGGCTCAAAGATTTCTAATTTATTTTAGAAAAACAATTCTGCTCCAGGATTAATTGATAACGTAATTTAACCAGCATGTATTTTGCACAATTATTTACGGAAGGATAAAATTTGATTCAAAGTAGAAAGAGAATTTCAGGATGAACGAGAGTAACCCTATTTTACAAATATTCTTTGTTTGAGTGCTAACGCTCGTACAGAACAAGAAATAAATTCACAATACTTTTATTTTTTTTATTCGGAAACTGAATCTGTACCTTGTCAGTACTAAACTGTGTAATAATATTAAATTTAATTTAATATAAATTCAAATTTTGAATTTATATTAAATTTTTCCGAATTAATATTAAACAGAAATACCGTAAAATATTTATTATTTATTTATTATTTTTTATTGCTTACGAACATAGTTTTCAGTGGTTTGCGGCCCATTTGATCTGACCTGACCTGACCGTTGCTCATTCACACTAGCGGTCAGCTCAGCTCAGGTCTTGACCGTTGTTGATCTTCAGTTTGAACTGCCTTGCCCTGAACTGAGCAGACCGCGTAGTGTGAATGCTCCCATTGGATTACGTGTATAGCGATTTATGTCCCGAGCTGAGCTGACCGCTAGTGTGAATGGGCCATAAATATTTTTTGTCGTGTGATGTGAATAAAATTTAATCGGTGTGAATTACCAACCGTAACATATCTTTAAAAACAGATTAACATTGGTATTATCACCAGCAAAGGTTCGAATTACATCCTGCAATAGTTGGTGTCCGAGCTGCCGAATTGATTTGGCCGACAGCGTGCAATATATCAAGAGCAACAACATACAAACCCCTCCACAATGTGCTCAGATCTTGTAACCCTTATCAACATAGGATTGTGCGATTTTGTGAAGATGACATTAGAACCGAAAAAGGATTACTCACAAAGAATACCAAGGCAAGGATCCACGGGCCTTACGAAGCAGTCATTCCGATTTCGCGCTATGTGAGTGTGACAAAGCCAATATGGCTGGCGGAAAGGGGATTAGAACCCGCGTCATGGTAAATTCCAAGTTAGCTGGTAACCCAGCAGCTACTTACCAGCATGGCAGAAGCCGAGAGTGGAGCGACAGGTTTTATATTTAGCAGAGAAATCGCCGCACTTCAGCAGCCGCGCTGTGGAATGTGCGTATATGAGCACGCGAGAAAGTGTGCGTCCCACTCATTATGCTCAGCTCATTCCCATTTTTTATAAGCAATCGTCCAATTAATTTATAATAACCGACATTGGACGCATTTCCTCACGCAGTTTATCAGCCACCAAAGCGCATTATTAAAAGTAAACAAAGCAGAACAAATATTTAGGCAGCCATTCCCCATTAACATATCTCCTCTTCCACCGGCTCACAACCCCAAATGATGGACTTTTTTTTTGCCACTTTGGACTTACGAGCTATTATTTATATATTGGATCGGCGTTTACAGGATTCATATTTTTCCCCGCCAAATATATATTGCGTTTTAATACTCTTAAAAGTCTGGAGTATGAATGCAGTAGCTCGAGAACATAATACCATCACATTTATCGTATTTTTTACCTTCTAAAAAGAATTACAAAAGGCTGTACATTTCATTGCTAGCATACTCATGTTGTTATCCGGTAGATCTGGTAGCTCTACTGTAACTTTTCTATTTTTTTCTTCCAGCGACTATAAATCCTAGCACCTATCTTCTTGATTAAGATTAATTACATCACACAAGTTTCATGTTTTCTTGAAAACCCCGATTCCCCTCTTTGTGACGTCACCCCATCCCCCACCCTAGTACCAGCATTTTTTTTAAATCTTATCGCAGAACTTAATTAAAACAGTACTTCATACGTGACGTCACGAATGTTATGACCGTGCCCTTAATTCTGTCCCTAGTCACCCCATTTTCCTCTGTTGCTTCGTTAACGTGTGACGTACTTTTATGAATGGCCCTTTATTAGCGATCCAAAGCATTCTATTCGGAAGATAATTTCGCAAAACAAGCAGTTATTATTATTCTCAAATCATAAAAGTCAAAATACTGAGTTAAAACATTGTACAAATTAACATCTTTAAACACATTTCGCCCAGTACTTCACAACTTCAAGTGCATTCGATGTTGCTTTGAACAAATCGTCTTTGTTGCAGGATGATGGGCATATGGTTCATGGTTTGGTCCTCACCACACTCGCATTTAATACTGGTAGCATCAGTATAACCCCATTTCACTAGGTTTTCCTTGGACCTGCCCACTCCTGTTCGCAATCGATTTAAGGACCGCCAGACGTTCCAGTCCTCTGCGTGACCAGGTGGCAGGCGTTCTTCAACTGTCAGTGGTCCCGAGATGTTAGGGTCCTTCATTTTCCACAACCGTACTTTTGTCTTTTCAGGTGACCCAATTAGTTCCCGTGATATTCTGATGAAGCTTTTCCTGGATTTGAGTCTGGGCTGGTGGTGTATGGCCGTGCAGTGGATGAGCGCTTACCAGTTCTACCTTGGTCCTCTCCTTGTTCGCAGCCACTTCTCTCCGGATACTGGGTGGTGCAATCCCCGAAAGCTAAAGCCTGTCAACTGGGGTAGGCTTTAGGCAGCCTGTCACTAGTCTAAAGGTGTTATTGAGGGCTACATCCACCTGTTTGGTATGAGATGATGAGTACCAAACTGGGCATGCATATTCTGCAACAGAGTAACAAAGGGCCATTGCTGATACACGTATATTTTGTGGTTGACTGCCCCACTGTGATCCAACTAGTTTGCGCAGTAAGTTGTGCCCAGATCTTCATTTTGCAATTCATGCAGTGCTTCTTATATGTGAGGGTTCTACCGAGTGTCACTCCCAGATATTTTGGGCTGTTACATGTCTGCAATTCGATACCTGACCACATTACTTTCAACTTAAGCTAAGCTTTCTTGTTTTTTGGGTGAAAGGCACACACTTCAGTTTTAAGTGATTTTCTCTATGACAGCTTGATAGTCCTTCAAGGGCAGCAGAGAAATTTCTTTCTACAACTTCAAGCTCTGTGCTCTATGAGGCTAGGGCAAGGTCATTGGCGTACACAAAGCTCCTGGTAGCTGGATGTAATGGCTGATCGTTTGTATAAATGTTTAAAAGGATTGGGGCCAGTACACTGCCTTGAGGTAGACCATTTTTCTGCGCCCTCCATCGGCTGCGCTGTCCTTGAAAGTCAACGAAAAACCTACGGTTCTGGAGAAGAGTAGCGAAGGGCTTGGTTAATCTGGGCGCCTTTGTCAGACTGTAGATCTTGTCAAGTAATAGTTGGTGGTTAACAGTATCGTATGATGCTGACAGGTCCACAAAGACCACGCCCGTGGCCTTACAGGTCTCAAATCCATCCTCTATACACTGTGTTAGGTTCAGCAATTGTCCAGTACAACTTTTACCAGGGCGAAAGCCAGCTAAAACATGCAGTGAACTGTGTCTATAAATAACTTATTTTATCAAATAATTTTTTGTCAAATAAATTTAATACACATTTGGTGTATGAAATTATCAGTGTACCAGTGAAACACTTAGCAATGTTAATTCTTTAACAATTTCAGTATGACATCTGAAGATAGGATAAACAGATTATTTGGGATGACTCTGGGAAGGAGAGAGTGGGATAGAGAAAGAGATAACATTAGTCAAAATATCGAAAACGACACAGAACAAGAAATAAATGACGATGAACACAACCAGCAACAGGAGTCTACAGAATGTGGGATGGAAATGAGAGCAATATTATTGTAAACAATGGAACAAAAAGGTCTTGTAAGTCTGAAAGATATAATACTCGGACAGGATCGGAAAACATCGCAGGGCCAAAAATGCTGGACAAAATTCACAGACAAATATTGACCGTTATTGCGGGAAAGGACGATATTATAGTGAATGACGTAAACTAATACTGAAAATATTGATTCCGGCAACGTTACAAAACATGTCATGGATCTTTTTTTTTTTAAGTTTTATTTATGTTTTACATATTTCACTCCATCATAGGAGCACTTGAATCAGTTTATATACATCAAAGCCTTCCGAGTATTCGCTGGTGATTTCGCTTTTTGCTTTCTCTTCTGATCGCAAAAGATTTTAATTCTTTCCGACCTCTATTCGTCAGTAATAGTGCACTGTTTTCGTTGATTTTTTTTTTTAAGTCTCTTGTCTCTGTTCTTCAGAATATTCTTCCCCGTTTACAATTTGTTGCATTGTTATCTCAAGCTCAGATAATTAACGTACTATTCAACAACAACAAAGTAAGAGTTAAATGTTCTCAATGAAGTTTTTTTGATTTTTTTTTAAGAGATATCACGCAGGTGGGTTAAGAGAAATCACGATGCTGGCTAGTTTAGAATTGTCTGTCCGACGCTACTACTGCTATTGTCGGTGGTTGCTGCTCGGGTGATCCAATTAGTTATCACAGTGCCCAGTACTCAGTGGTGGTGTGTAATTAGCGAAGAGACCAAAGCGCTCTCTGAGGTCACGAGTCCCACATTCGCTGTGAAAGTCAAGGTCACGGGTACGGCTGCCGCTCCTCCGCAAAGTATGCAACCAGCACAGCTCTGCTGGTGCCCGATTGGTCCCCCATACCACACCGACGTACCAGAGACGCTACTACAGATAACCTCGTACCGACAGGTTTTTAAAAAGTCATCAAACAAGGTCTGGCAAAATATTGGTTTTTCTGACTGTCCGTGCCGTGGGGTCGCGCGGAAGCACACGATATGCCTCATCATCTAAAACTTCACACATCTTCTGGTGGTAGTCAGTGTTGGTCAGAATTACGGTCGAATTTCCCTTGTCAGCTGGTAAAACCACGATTTCGGTGTCTTCCCGTCTGGTCTGGCAAGTTGGGCTAAACTCAACTGGGTTCAAGATGCGACGGTAAGGCTGCAATAGTTAATCAGCCAATTTAGTTAGGAAATGAGGGAATTGGGTTAAAAATCGTGGCCGAGTACTTGATTTTGTAGCTACTGTAGCATCGCATTAGTCCGATGTTACGGATTTCAAAAACAGGAGTAGGTGGGTATTAGAAAGAAGAACAGGTATGTGCGAAAAGTACTCTGAAACGCAGTCAGCAGCTGATAAGATAAAGGCGTTCGTTTGAAGGTCATTGGACTAAAGTAGGTAAGTCAAGAAAGAGCTGGGGTGTATGAAGCATAATCCGAGATTAGGTGTGTATGGATCTTGCTAGAGAGCAATTAGGAGAAGTACGTGTAAACGAATAGGTGACTATGCCCACAAACCAGCACTAATTTCAGGCATAAGAACGGAGAATTACTCGGTGGGTAATAGTGTTAGGAACTGGATTAAGTTACAAACAGAAAAGATGAACATTTTATAGAAATGTCGAAATAATTTAACACAAAAATTCGTGAAATCCGGTAGTAGGAAAATAAGGAAATTGTCACCGGGACATAAGCTGCATCGAAATCATTAATAATCACCATTTTGTTGCAGCATCGCCCGCGTATGCACAGTGATGTGTTTGCCCTTTGTTTTTCTTCTAGTAGCAGAGAATAAATCTTTATAATGTAATTTTTTTAAACATTCACCGTAAATTGAATTCCACACTTTCGTTACTTTTAATGGATTGCCAGTCATTGATGTAGTGGTTTGATTAACGTTTTATATGTATTCTGAAGTACAATAAAAGTCCGGTTATCCCAGTTCCGATTATCCGAGCCGCCGGGTTAACTGAGGCAAATTTTTTTAAATATGATAGGGAGCTTTTATGAAGATATGGAATATTTTTCTCACTAGAGTGTGTACGATATTAAGAGTGGTGCTTTGGCGTATGCCCAAGAAAAAAAACGCACCAGGATTTAAAAAAAGCAAGGAGCGTATAACAGCACTGCTGCGTTGCAATTCTTCAGGCTCTTTAAAATTAAAACCTTCGATAATCGGAAAATCAAAAAAAAAAAAAAACCCAGAGCTTTTAAAAACTTGAATTTAGCCTGTTTACCAACTTTGTATACAAACCATGCAAGAGGTTGGATGCAACGACATATATTTTCGGAGTGGTTTTTTAACTCAATTGTTCAAGTGGTAGGAGCATATCTTAAAAAGATGAATCTCGCCAGAAACGCCCTTTTATTAATAGACAATGCTCCATCCCACCCAGACCTCGATGAAGTGGAAAGTGGTGATATCAAATGTATGATCCTACCGCCAAATGTTACATCACTGATACAACCCCTTAATCAGGGTGTAATAGAAACATTCAAAAGGAATTATAGAAAAAGGCTGCTTCAAGTTTTATTAGGCAACTTAGAGAGAGGTAGCGCTGTGACAGATTCACTAAAGAAAATAGTATCAGTGAAAGATACAGTTTATTGGTCAGCCATGGCGTGGGATGAAGTAAGACAGGAACGCTTCAACGATCATGGAGGAAACTTTTTGGCATGTAAAAGCCTAAAAAGGACGATTTAGCTCAACAAGATGCCAATGAACTGACACAGTCAGCCAACCAACTTCCAGTCGCAAAAGAAATTAACAATGAAGATATACAAGAGTGGTTGTTGGATGATGATAAAAATCAGCTCAACGATGATGAAATTGGTAATATGGTTGTCAGCGGACAAGGAGAAGAAGACGAAGAAGATAAAAATGAAACTGTTCCAAAAATTTCTGATTCTGAAGGTTTAAAAAGAATAGAAGCAGCACTTGAGTATATTGAGCAACAGGAAGAAAGCACAGCTGCCGACATCATGATGCTACAGCGTTGGCGCTATACTTCCGTTAAGAAAAACAAAATTATGACACAGAAGACAAAGACTTTTTTGGCAAGTGGCCGTAATTAATGCACAAAAAACAACTTTATTGCTTCACAAATTAGTCCAGGTCCCGTTTACCTCGGATAATCTGACTTCTACTGTACTGTATTTCAGAAAACTGAAGAAATAAACAACAACAACAAAAAAAAACTAACAAAATCCAAAGGGTGGAGTGGAGTATTTATGCGTGTTGTAGCATGATGTATGGTGGATATCTCATAAAGAAGTGTTCATCTTCAGTGTAATCTGTGATACCCATCTGTTCTCGCTTCACGTAGCAATAACCACAGTCACGTATTAAAAAAAGATACTAAAATAATTCATGGGGTAGAGTGGTTATCTGTGTTACAGCATTATCTTTGGTGCGTATCTCGTAAAAAGTATTCATCTGAGATGCAGTATGCTCTGAGCGATGGAATTATCATTTGTCGCTGCGTTCTCCCGTCACTCAGTGTCGTAAGATATACAGCAGGTTTTAAGGTAGACCACGAGCTTTCAAAATGTAAAACCTCATCCAAATTGATTCGGTAGTTTTTGAGCGTATCCGGGGTGAAGGGACCGATAGAATGAACCCGGTTATTGATTTATGGTTAAATGAGAAAAGAAGAAAAACAAATACCTGAAACGTGCAGCCGTATGAAGTTTTAAAATGACGCAGGAAGATGAAAGTATGGATGAGCATATGCAAGTGGAGAATAGAAAAATGAATTTGTGAAGAAGTATCACAAGGGAGAGAAAAAAGGGAAAAGCCGGGTCATATTTTAAGATGTATTGAATCGATCAGTTAGTTTCTTGCTGGAGGGAAGACTCAAACGATAGCTCTGCACAGAAAGACAAGGCGAATATTGAGATGTGAGGACAGGATTGTATAAAGTCCGTTACGAAAGTGTGTCAAAGAAAGGATACACCATTCCTTTCGGGGAACACTTGCTTCGTTAATAAGGCACCAACGATCGGTGAATCGTGCTGTTCTTTCACCCGTAAATCCACTTTACCAGGTTGGGTTAAACAGTAACTCTGTGTGGTCTGAGTTCAGTCCTGGTTTTGGTTTAGCGAGGACGGCCGACCTGGTTTCCGAGCTGGCGCCGGCGCTAGCGACGCGACAGTAGACGGGCCGCGCAGCCCTGACCCTGACCTAGCGCACTCTCGCCGGGCGCGTATCAACTTTCTCCGAACCCCGGAGCCGTCAGATATGAGTTACAAGGCGCGCGCAGCAGGATTTCTCCCTCGGATGGCAATTTCAGAGAGTGATCGAGTCCCTCATATTAAGCCCTCCCACGCAAACACCAACTAGCCGCTTTCGCTTCGTATCTCGACCGCCTGGTCTGTTTACTGCAAAGGACCTCTCAACCTTTCGCATATGTGCGAAGAACCTCTCCTGATTCACTGCGCCTAAACATCGCTGCTACGACCAAGTACGGCAGCCTGTGACAAATTTTGAGGCCACACGAAAATATCAACTTATCATTCAATTAAATGAGAAGCAGATGCATATTTACGCAGCTCTATGAAAAATGTATTAATACCACAAATCTTGTCCTTTTTTCGAAGTTTTCCTGGTTTCACAGTTAAATGGAGACGCCTTGATAAATGGAACTACCAACGTTCGCACCCAGACGTCTTACGTTCCGCAAATCAACCATCGAACAGCAGACACTTTTTAACCAGTGAAAGTTACGGTTCCAGTACTGTCACGGTCGCCATGAGACAGATAGGCGTATTCATTAATTTATTATGTTCTGCAACTATTATTAACCCGCCCCATTGGCTTAGATGGTTGTGGCACCCCTACTGTGCTCGGCGTTGATACGGGGTTAGCTGGTTCGAGTCCTGGTGGAGGTAGAAACTTTTCATCATCACAACTTGGCTGACAGGGTAAGAAAGTGGTAATGCATAGCTCCTAATCATCAGATAATGCACCAGAGTCTTGAGTTAAATTCCAAACTTCTCCGCAGTGTGTATGTAGTGAGGACATATGACAATGTTGATGCTGATTCGTCCGTCGGATGGGGGACGTTAAGCCTGACGACCCATTTTTGTCTTTCAGAGTAGCAGCTCAATGTGCCGGTATCGGGTTTCACATTCTCCCTTCTTTCATCTCTCATCCACAACACACTACACACAAACACACACAAAAACACAAACACACAAACACACACACACACACAAACAAACAAAAACACACAAACACACACAAACAAACAAACAAACAAACAAACACACACACACACACACACAGTCAGAGTAATTCACATTTACAAGAACACTTATGAACCATTTCACAAAGGGAAGGCAACGGGAAACAAGCCC
Organism: Vandiemenella viatica; assembly: GCA_031002005.1. Lineage (NCBI taxonomy): Eukaryota > Metazoa > Arthropoda > Insecta > Orthoptera > Morabidae > Vandiemenella > Vandiemenella viatica. Next base: position 45,056,617 of record CM061918.1, on the reverse strand, counting down.
AGTTTATCTTACCAGAACTTGCCATGGAGATTGGAGGGATAAATTTTCAGCATGGTAACCACTACTCTCGACACGGGCAAGGCGTTCATAGAAGCAATTATTTGTCTGAACGTATTAGGAAAGTGTTGGAGATTCTGAACGCAATGAATTACTCCAGCGTTTCATGAAATGGTGCAAAAATTAAAAATAACTTCAGAATATCGTGTATTTCAATACATGTGAAGAATTTCTACATGTAGGTATTTGCCTGTATTAATTAAGTAATTTGTCATTTAGGTTTTTTCGCGAGTTAGTACTTAGCTATCTCCATACAAAACAAATCACCAGAGACGGTTTGACACGAGTTGAGTAATGAGGGCCTGCTTGTGGCTCATCAATCTAAGAAACAAAATTACGTACAAATAAAATTGTAACATCCATGAAAAAACACACGATATTATAACACTCTTTTATTGATTTAACCGATTTAAATTTTCTGAACTGCTGTTAAATGACTTTGATTTAAGTAATATTAATACTGGAGAATGTTTGAGTTACTCTCTAAGCCCCTATCCCGACTAACATGTGACTTAAATAATATCCGTTAACATGACTGCTTTTGTTAATGGCTGTTAATATAAAGCACACCTTACATGATCAATAATTCTGACAATACTATTGATCATGTAGGGTCCGCCTAAGTCCCGATTCAAAACAGAAGTAAACAACACTGAATATCTCATGTTGAGGAAAGAATGTGGAAGAGGGAATGATTGATTTGGATGTGGATTACACCTTAGGACCAACAGCCCGAGTGAATGGCTGGTTATGAGCTGGTTAAACCGTGAAGGGCAACTGGGAGGCGGCATTCTTCTGTAATTGAAAGCAGCCGTCAGGAGCGGCAGAAAAAAATTCAACACCTGCTCCAACACGCGACACAGACCAGGCCAACACAGTAGGGGAGAGCCGGGCAAAGTGGCCATGGTGGCCATGGCGGACAAAGTGGCAGGGGGTTTTGGGGGCCAAGGGGTGATGTCATCGGGCTGTAAAAATCATAAGTCGTTCGACTGAATGCCCTTAGTTACCTTGAGTACCCTATCCGGTTAGCGTGTCATCTCTAGAAGTTATTAGAATATTTATGGTTGTTAAGCGCTCAGTTTATATATTTATTAATAATAAGTCGGGTAACATATGGCTTCTGACCGAAATTGTTTTGCAAGAGCGGTGTTCTGACTAGAAATTCACGGTTTGGAGATCGCATTGTTTCGTCCCTTACTTAAGATAGAACGACGTTTCTGTAACGGCGTCAATCCGAACAAAATGGGCAAGCTGTAGGTTCCACTCCGAACATTCCCGACATATAGTACTACGAATCGATGCTTTATTATCATTTGAATTTATTATTAATAAAAAAAAGCAAAGTAAATGAAAATATTTCTAACTGAAAGTTGTTTTGTTACAAAAGTTGATGATATGGTAGTACCTCCCATCACCGAAAACTTTAAAATTCTGCACTTGGAGAGTGTGATGATGGAATGTACGAGAGAAGTAAGGGGATTGGGTTACAAAACTTTAGTCAGACCATTGCTTGAATATGGTAGTGTAGTACGGGATCCACATTTTGAGTATCAAATACAGGAGTTGGAGAGGATGCAAAAAGGGCTGCTAGATTTGGTTCTGGAAATGCAGAATGCAATCAGTAACAGATATGATAAAAGAGCTGGAATGGGATTCACTGGAAGACAGGAGGAGGGTGAAGAGGGTCATGGGAGTGTAATAGGCGTATGCTGGTGACGAGGAATGGGAAGATATTGGTGTAAGAATTAAAAGTAATGCATGGAAGGAAAAAATTACCATTACCACAAGCTGGCACTCGATTTCAGGACCGAGCGTGATGCTGTAACGGTTAGCGTTCTGGCCTCGCATTCGGGAAGACGCCTGTTCGAATCCCCGCCCGGGCATTCAGATTTGGGTTTTCCATGGTTTCCAAAATCACTCCAGGCAAATGCCGGGATACTTCCTTCAAAAAGGCCATGGCCGAATTCCTTCCCATTCCTTGCCCCCCATCCTTTCCCGTCTCTAAAGACCTTGCTGTTAAGAGACGTTAAGCAGTTTAAAAAAATCGATTTCAGGCACAATGGTGTAGGAAGATTCTCATTTTTAGGTATTGGTGTCAGGGATTGGAATAAGTTACCAAGAGAAATGATGAATAATTTACCAAAAACGTTGAAAGAATTTAATGTTAAAATTTGTAGAGGGCAAATGTGGGTGGCTGCAGGAAAGGGGGAAGATGGGTATGTAGGGACATTTCCACTGGATCATGCGCTCCATTGCAATTATTATTATAATATTATTAATATTTTTCTGTAAGCCCAATGGACATTGTTCCAGTGCCTCGTGTAACAGCAGAAGGCATACGCTAAAGCAACGGCCGAAACAAAGGTTATGCGCAGGAGCTGACATCAAGTCCATACTAAAATGAACTTGAAGCAACAAAAACCTAAAAAAACGAAGGAAAAAACAAAAACAATAAAATCCCAATGCTAGATAGAAAACCACTGAGCGCAAGAAATATAACCCAAGAAGTGAGTTATCTGATGACGATTGTGATCAAGCAGACATTCATTGGTTGTAATGTAACAAAAGAGCTTCACCTTTAAGATCACAAAAACGATGGATCCTTTGTCAAACGTGTTTCGTTTGGGCTTACGAATTCTGTGCTGCAGCCGAAGAATACTACTTTAACAGCGAGGTCTTGAGAGACGGGAAAGGATGGGGGGGGGGGGGCAAGGAATGGGAAGGAATTCGACAATGGCCTTTTGAAGGAAGCATCCTGGCATTTGTCTGGAGTGATTTGGGAATCCATGAAAAACCCAAAACTGGATGCCCGGACGGGGATTCGAACTGCCTTCCTCCCGAATGTGAGGCCAGAACGCTAACCGTTACACCACCACATTCGGTCACGGTATACAACCTCCTCCAAGCGGCATGACACACATACTGCCTCTCGCAAAGCTCTGCTACAATGCAGGCACAGCTGTGATGCCCAGCGTCAAATATAATAATACTATACAACCCAGCAAACTACAGACTGCGGAAACCCAACAGTATTACAAATCAAGGTACACACATTAATAATTATTCAGGATACTTACAGTTAATAAATGCTACATAATCCAGCATTAATTATAATAATAATAATAAATCTATATCTAAAAAACTAAAACGGGTATATTTGTTCCAGAAAAACTAAAAAACTACTGTGCAGATTTCGACAGAATTTTCACAGTTTTAAAGATTAGAATCTCAACTGAATTGTTTGGTATGTCTTATGATTTAACGTAATATATCGCTACAGCAGTAAGTGAAATACTGAATGTGTTGCCTGAAACACCAAAGATGAAATACGATCATACATCGTAAAAAAATAATAGCCATAGTGTCGCATGTAACTTTTCCTTTCTTAAATTTCGATTTTTAGTTTTTAAATCCCATACATGGCCATATCGAATGCGAAGAGAAATCTACGTAAAGTGAAAAATATGTAGATTAGTTTTAGTAATGTAATGAAAAATCTTTCGATATGTTCTTTGCTTCTTGAAGTTACTATCTGAGGCAGCACTGCAACAGTCTCTGCTGTTTGGAAGTGAAATTAAATTCGCTGTTAATAGTAAAGTAGATGTTGCTTACAGAAAGATCAAACAGAATTTTGGAGAAATGAAGAAAAGAGGTATGAACATTAAAGCTGCCGATGGGAAACCTCTTTTAAGCTCAGAAGATAGAGCTAACAGATGGAAGGAATACAATGAGAAACTGTATGTAGGGGTTGACTTCAACAATAGTGTATTGGAAAAGGAAGGCGATGACTTAGGAGATCCTGTTTTGAGGACAGAATTAATAAAGCTCTGAATGAGTTGAAAGCAAATACGGCAGGTGGAATTGATGAGATCCCTGCAGAACTTCTTAAATCCCTAGGAGAGGAAGGAATCGAAAGATTATTCATGCTGATATCAAAAAGTTATCAAACAGGAGAAATTCCAACTGATTTTAATAAAATATCATTTTCACACTTCCAAAGAAAGCACAAGCCGACAAATGTGAGAATTATCGCACCATTATTCTGACATCACATGCTTCAAAATTACTGACCAGAATAATATACAGAAGGATGGAAAGGGTAGTAGAAGAGATAGTAGGTGAAGATCAGTTTGGGTTTAGGAAAAATCGTGGTACAAGGGAAGCAATTCTGTCTTTAAGATTAATACTTGAAGGGCGGATCAAGAAAAACAAAGATACTTTTATGGCATTTGTTGATTTAGAAAAAGCGTTTGATAATGTTAGGTGGGACAAGATGTTCAAAATTTTAAAGAAGTCGGGTCTAAAGTATCGAGATAGAAGAAAACTCTATAAACTATATAAGAATCAAGTGGCTATAATAAAAGTAGAGAATCACGAGAGACATGCATCAGTTAAAAAGGGTGTGTGATAAGGTTGTAGTCTATCCCCGTTAATATTCAACTTGTATGTAGAAGAAGCAATGAAGAAAGTCAAAGAAAAATTTCCATGTGGTATAAGTTTTTCAGGGAGAAAAAATCAGTATGCTACGATTTGCTGATGACATTGTCTTATTAGCAGAGAGGGCTGAGGATATTGAGAAGTTATTGAATGGCATGAACAAAATACTGAAGGAAGATTTTGGACTGAATATAAATCAAAGTAAACAAAAGTGATGAAATGTAGCAGAAATGATACCAATACAATTAGATTAAATATAAAAATAGGATCGATGCAATAGGAGAAGTGAGTGAGTTCTGTTACTTGGGAAGCAAAATTACAACCGATGGCCGAAGCAGGAATGATGTTAAAAGCAGAATAGCACTAGCAAAAAGAGCCTCCATGAAAAAGAGAAACCTTTTTAGTTTCAAATATTGATCTAGAAATTAGAAAGAACTTTTTAAAATTTGTTGTGGAGCACAGCACTTTATGGTAGCGAAACATGGACTTTAAGAATACCGGAAATAAAGAAAATTGAAGCATTTGAAATGTGGTGCTACAGGAAGAATGCTGAAAATTAAGTGGACAGACAAAGTAAGAAATGAACGAGTTTTGGAAATGATGGGTGAGGAAAAGAAGTTTGTGGAAGAAGCTTACGGAAAGAAGAGACAGGCTGGTAGGTCATATTTTAGACATTCTGGATTGGTTAATTTGTTAGTGGAGGGAACAGTCGAGGTAAGAACTGTAGAGGAAGACAGAGATTAGAATATATGAACAGATAATTGAGGACGTGGGCTGTAAGGGGTATGTAGAAATGAAGAGGTTAGCACAGGATAGGAAAGGATGGAGGATTGTATCAAACCAGTCAAAAGGACTGACGACAGCAAAAAAAAAAAAAAAAAAAAAATCGGATGGATTTGAACATGAAAGTGAATTGTTTAAAACCTTTAGTATTGACATAATAATATTATTGTAATTTATCGTTGGGTGATTCTGTCTTTACTACATTTCCTGAAAAAATAATTGTTTCTATGGTGCACGAATAACTTAGTACACATGTCTTCTTAGGATGACTAAAAATATTGCAGGAATAAATCTACGCCAACCCTATCTCCTGTCTGCTACACCGGGGTTAGTAGTTTAAATACGTATAGAAAATGGAGCGACTGACATGAAATTTGATTCACAAGTGCAAAAAACTGACCTGTTATGAACTTCAATATTTGCTGTGAGTGCGAATGAAACTAGATCTTACCGGGCAACGCCGGAAACTCTGCTAGTTAATAATAAAAAAAAGAATGGGGGGTGGTGATAATGTTATACCTAGAATGTCAATGGTGTTCCGAGAGTATCTCATGAACTGTATTACCTCCCAAAGCACATTAACTGATCATGCCTCATGAAAGATCGAGATCTCACTGCGACGGATCAACAGACGTGGAACTCACTGCCACCATTTGTCGTTGATGGGATATGCCAGCAGAAGACCGACTCAAGTGGATTTGCTAACACCACAGCATCGGCCTCAGTAGGCCATATCGCCCTCGCCATCACATCCACTAGACTTTAGATGATTACGAGGAGGTAACTGGGCCAGGTTTCCAATCGGTTCGCACTGATGGTGTGTTCGGATGTTGTGCAAATCCCGTGAAGCCCTAGTTCAAACTACAGGTTTGTGTGAGTTCTGAGAATTCACCACTATTTTCTTTATTTAGCGATGTTAGTCACACCGATTTTCCCCAATTGCATGACAACCTCAAATTGCAAGAATTATTAAGCTTACCATTTATGCGCGTAAGCCAATGTCAAACGTTCTATTGTGGCGTCCATTCGCAGTTTAGAATGCTAACTGTCGTTTGACACTTTTTCGCCTCAATACAGATAACACATCCATTTTAAATGATAACCCGTATTCTAATCACCACATGAAATAGTATTGCTGTGTACTTGGCCTCCAGGGAAATATGGAGACTTTTCAACATAATTGAGAGTTGCCGGCTATTGGCGATTGCTGTAAGCTTCGTACTAGTGTTTGTAACGCCAATCTTTTATGTGAATTTCGGTTAAAATACTAGTTTTTCGAATTACTCACATAGTCTGCACACGGTGAAATGTTTGGCTGTAATTTTTAGCGCAGTCACTTTTGAAGCCGAGTCGAATTCCGAGTCGACTAGCTGGTATATCGCCGCGCCACTTTCTCGCGGTTCATTAAGTTTTTGTCCGTCTCCTAGCTGAATAGCCTAGCTATTAGCTCTAATCTTGTGGTCCAGTTTCTAACCGCTTTCCTAAATCATATTCACAAGTCCCCTAGCGGGCGTCGGTTTCACCAACTGCCAATGAAGTCTGTTGACGTAAGACGTGAGAAGAAGTCTTTACTGGGTCAACATTTACGGGCGTAGAAAATGAGTTCGTACAACTCATACTTTCTCTATAGACTATCGACTGAAACAATCCTGTGCTAATCGCTTCATCTTGACATATGCGTACCTATATCCACATTATATGCTTCGCATATTCGTATAGAATTAGAAACCTCTGCGGTTATTCCTCGAACTGTTTCTTCTTCAAATACTGACAAGTTTTCACACATAAAAATCTTAGGCTTTTACATAGACTCTGAGATAGTCTTATGAAGTTACGTCATCTGCCAGAAACAGCAATTAACATCTATCCTGACTAAAAATGTTTTCACTATAATTCGCATAACCTCAAAATGCTGAGCCGAGGTTTACAGTGCTTCAATTCTTACATTCTGACTTGAGTACACAAATATTTACTATCATTTCCTCACCAAATAACACTATGTGAACAAAATCAAAATCTCTTTTTGATCTCAGAATGTTTTACTTAGGCAGAATATGGCATGTTTTAAAAACAACCAAACATACTGTGACGGGTTTTCTACAGCTGAATGTTTATACTCCGGTCTAAAATTGGGGCTGAAAATCATGACGTTACCTTAACTGTGGTACGGAGCAGGAAGACAGTATTTCATCAAAACGAATCAAAAGAATGTTACGTTAACCCACAGCCATCTATCTACAAGTAGCAGGTATACAGTAGGCATGGCGATCTAGATCGATTAATCGAAGAATCGATTTTTTGGACCAAAATCGATTTATAGTACTGAATCGATCCAGTGAATCGATATTTATCCTTGAAAATTGAGATTCACCACCTCTTCCTCTAGG
>CM061918.1:44685100-45047953 GCA_031002005.1 Vandiemenella viatica | reverse complement strand
TATAATAAATTAAAAGAAATGTTCACAAAATTAAATCCTTTATTTTTATTTATGAAATCACCTTGGCCATGTTCCCAAAATTTAATCGTGTGTTCTAAATTATAAAATCGTATTTGTCGTCCAAATATAATTACAGGTCATAATTAATTAGAAATTTTTTCTTCAGAAGCCTTTTTATAATACTGCAAAATAGCTCTATAAATTCGTAGCGACGATTGATGGTTCAACTTAATAAAGACTTTATATTTAATTCATTTTTTTAAAGTGGATCTTCTTTTGTTTCGTAACGTGACACCTTGAGAAATAATCCCATTGTGTTTCACGGACATTTATTGCTAACCTAACGCATTATTTTGCTTCTTGCCTATGGATAAATACCTGATACTTAGAAACAAAAAATGACACGCGTTAGGATGACGTCAAAATGCCAGTGGAATTACTATCTAGTGTTCGAGCACTTTCGACTTTAAAATGGACTTTAATCCGCCTAGACGTAGGTAAAAAAAATAGAAAAAACAAAAAATCACCGTTGACGTTAACATTATTTATCTGAGAAAGAGCTTCTATTTGAGGATATTACAGATCAAAAACATTTTCTCCTTCTGAAACATGGGTGAAAAATGATAAAAAATAAAAGCACCCTTAAATATGTTCTTAAATTAATACATGGAAATACTCGCAAGGGAGGAATTGCTATATACTACAAAACGATAAATCACACATAATTACTGCGTACGTCGAAAGAAACATACGTCCTCACCAATTAAGCTCATTAATTTTTTAACAATCAATTTGTGATAAGCAGTATATATAATATTTTGCTAGTTTTAATTAATGTTCTCAATAGTGCGAAACTTTATCGTAAGTAACACTCAAGTAAGCAACACACAGTTTCACCTTCAATGTGTATGTATCCTTTAAGACTACACAAGAAAAATACAAAAAAAAAAAAAAAAAAAGCTTTTACAGAATGCCGCTATTTATGCAGATTTGTTTGGATGGCCTTTTTGCCTGTTCTCCATGCCTGTACTCTGCAGATCTCCCGCGCTGTTCTGCAATGCAGATGCTGCGAGCGGCATCCTTTCAAGGTATCACAGACGTCCACTGGGTTACCCACAGAGATCTAACACACAACGGGGCGTCCGTAAATTACGTGAGGTGAAATAGGGGGGGGGAAGGTCCAGCGAAATTTCACCAAGGGGGAGGGGGGTCAAGGGAAATCTCACGTGAGGTTTTCAAAATTTTTTGGACTGTAGAGCTTGTGAAAAGAAAGTCTACAAATGACGCGAATGTCGATTTTAGGGAGGGAGGGTATTTCATCGAAAAGTGGGGGTGAAACCGGCTTTGGAAGGGTGAGACCTAAAAAAAAAGGTCTCAAAGTTGCGAGGATGATTTCTGGGGGGGGGGGGGGTCTCACGGACAAAAACTCACCTGAAGGGGGGGGGGGAAGTCGGTCCAGATCTCACCAGAGAAGGGGGGGGGGGTCCTGAAATCCGGAAAAACACCTCACGTAATTTATGGATGGCCCCTAACACTACATCCATGGCTATACAGCGTTTATACAATGCCTTAGCTAGGTCTTCCACGCGACAGGCTAAACGTAGTTCTTTAATAGTGTAATAATTGTTTAAAACCAACCAAGAAGTACTACTGAACCGTTGATGATAACCTCAGTGTGCTGCGAGGTAGATATGTTCGACAGTTTTAACAGGTTATTTGTTCTGAAACACCATGTTGTATGGTTATCTGTAACTATTATAATGTTAGATTTTTTACTACGCTTCCTGACAATGGAGTATTATCGTTGAAGCATCTGAGGTATTGTTAACATTCTCGATGTAGATGCTGCAAAACCATTGGCCGAGCCGCTCGTTTCCGTACGAATTCACGCGTGTCTCTGTATACCACTTCAATCAACTAGGCCAGTGGTTCCCAATTAGTTTTTCCCGAGAACCACTTCAAGAAACAGCTCAACCTCGCGTAGGGCAAATGTAGGTGGGTGCAGGATAGGGGGAAGATAGCTGTGTAGGGAAATTGCCACCGGAGCCTGTGCTCCATTGCAATTAAATTAAATAAAAAAAAAAAAAAAAAAAAACCCTTCCGCCTGTGCCGCTGCGTTCATCCCAGTTGAGTGCTTCGCACAACCACACCGTTACAGCAATATAATCCACGCACACAGTTTGTCTGTCTTAAAATATATTTTGGTGATAGTAATGTATGTGTATTTTTTTAACTATGTTAGTAATTACCTTAGACAAGAGAATGCCGCGAGTAGCCATTGAAAAATCGTCCCGTACCCTGGGGGCACTCTTACTACTAATTGGGAACCACTAATTTATGCCACCTAGTAAAATTAAGGCTTTCCACGGATTTATAGAAGCTGTTTATGCCGATTCGCAAAATCTCTAATTGTACTTCTTTTTTGTGTTTGCTCGTCAAATTCCATGCCATTAAAGACGGGGGAGGGGGGGAACAAGGGGCAAAAAACGGAGAGCAACTGGACCACGACCTTTTGAGGAAATCATCTTGGCATTCATCTGAGGAGATTTCGAGGAACCATTATGTCGTGTATGTGAGTGCTCAACGAACTCTAAGTCTCTGGGAGGATAATCAAGGTACAGATACAAGAAACTTCAAGGTAAATTCAGTAAACATTAGGAATGTAAGACAACATAGTTTAAAACGGAGAGGGAGAGAGAGAGAGAGAGAGAGAGAAAGAAAGAAAGAAAGAAAGAAAGAAAGAGAGAGAGAAAGAGAAGTCGACTATACATGTCAAATCCAGCAGCTACGGCACTACTGGACTCTGTGTGACAACAGTCTACAGTTTGACGCATTGTGGACTCCGTTCTCGGCTCACTCGTACTCCGTATTTGGTCACAGTGTCAACTTAATATTCTAATCGTGTCATTAGGCTGCTGTGCGCGAACATTTACTTGTCGAATCCATCGGGGAAAGAGCAGGAGCCGGCCGGATTGAATGGAGTTCTCGGTTCGAGGCAGATGGCTCATCAGCGAAGGTAGGCTGTGGATATCCCTCGCACAGTGGAGAGCAACTACGAGAACACAGCTGATACAAGGATCCGGTTTATTAGACTCGGGCCCACAATATACAATGACAGATAGCGGAATGATGTTGCCTCGAAGGTCAGGCATGAAGAGAGCTTCGTGTGATGTGCGCTGCCCTTAAGTAGCCTCCCGTAGATGTCACTGCAGTCACTGTGGCGCTGGCATTCTGCTCGCTGCGTCTGTGGCGCCATCTAGTAGCTAGCCCCATACACCAGATCCGACATACTCATGTTTAGGGTGCAGATAGTATTTGGCTTCATAATTCCATGCGTGCTTACTTGTATGGACTATGTGAGTATATGACGTGATAATGAGTTTACTGTACCTGTAGGCAGCCGCACCAGCCCTTGCGGGTCCTGAAAGATGACGGCATGCTGATGGAAGGGCAGGTCAGCAGGGAGTCCAACCTGACGGACGAAGGCAGCGGCGGCCAGCACCCCGACACCGGCTGCAAACAAAAAACAAAACATCAATCTATGATTCTCTTTTCTACTATTATATACAACGTGAAATTTTTATTTCTCTACCAACACAAAAAAAAACGAAAAGTGGGAATCGTACACGCAAGCACCATGTTCCATAGCTCTTATACTAAGACCGCGACACAACGAAGGTAGATATTTGGATTTTCGAGAAATATTGAAGAAGATGGTGGTACGTTTGAAATGCAACCTGAATGATAACTGATACTCCGTATTACATCGTAAGCCCGGAGAAATTTAATTTTAAACAATAAAACAGACAAATCTTTCTGTCCTCCTTTGCACAACTTCTGTATTTGTTACCCATAAAGTTGGTTCTATACTACCTTATGTGGCGTCCATTAATTACGTGAAACAATTTTTTATTTTATTTTTAAATCCGGGCCTCCCACCCCCATCCCTCCCGTTGTGAGATTTGGTGAGGTCTGGTCGGATTACCTCCCCCGCTATTGTGGGGGGAGATCTTAAGGCACCTGCCCCCCTGACATTACCGACCTTTTTTTCTTAGCTCTCCAGTTTTAAAGGGCGGTTATACCTCCCTAAACCCTAACGTTGGGATTGGCGTCTTTTGTAGACCTTTCTTTTTAAATCTACTGTTCTTTAAAGGAAAGAAAAAGCCTCCCCCTCCCCCACGTGAGATTTCGCCGGACCCTCCCCTCCCATTTCACCTCACGTAATTACGTAATAGACGCCCCCTTACCAGAATCCAGCAACGGAACCGTTCATAATGCTTTTCAGTACAAGCAATGCTTTGAATCTTTCGCTATAACCAACCAAAAATGCACTATCCGACTTAACTTGATACCAACAGATATTTACATGTTATATCTCTAAGAATCAATTCTTCCCTCACTCTAAAACCGTTCAAACGTTTATTTCTCGATCTTTGTGCCTGAAAACAGGATTTTTGGCATCTTTACATACTCGCATACAGATCTTATATTACGAGTATAACAAAGTATACACAAATACTAAACAAGAGGAAAAGCAGAAAAGTAAAAATGTGTAAGTAATGAAGCAAACTTAAATATAAATACGATAAGGGTAAATTGCTTCGTAGCTGGCGATGCAGGTTGATTTTGCTGGTGGAACGACGTGGCCCAGGCCTTCCCAGTGCATTCCTCTCCTAAGGTGACAGAATGGGTAGGGCAGTGTTTGCTCTTGTCTGCCATGCCGTAGGTTATGGTCTGTTATGTGTACATATTGACTTTGCACCTTCCCACCTGAGCGACAAGCCAGTTTAAACCTCTCCTCACAAGCCATTTCTAATTTTAGCTCATGGCCAGGCTTAATACGGCATCTGGTACGATACATTTCACATTGTTCTAACTGAATGCTCGCGACAAATCTGCACAGCCTTACAGTAGTTACTGCTGAAATAAAATCATGTTGGTTTGTTTGCAACAACATACTACCGATATGTATCTTACCCAAACATAGATTGTAAACTTGAAAAGTTTCACATCGCTATATCAGATAATTGGGGGTAATGTCATCGCATTTCATCGATATTGACACTATGCAAAGCCACCATCAACTCTTGTCTAAGTATGGAGTAATAGGTCTTTCAAACCTAACAGGTGTCTTAAGAATAGCAACATTGAGTGAAGCACGGTAACAACAATACGCTTCCCGCCTGCTCTGCCCAACCAACAACGACCAGAGATGTTCGAGGTTATGCGCGTTATTTAATAACAATTCTATTTAGCTGAGCATCCACGAGTAGATGAGCTGCCAGCGCACTAAAAGAAACGTATGTATTTAGTAAAAATCTACATGTTAATTATTATTTGCTTTTTCTTAATTAAAATTCGTTCGATGTAGATTTATCTTATACCCTCTGTATAGCGATACGGTTGTTGCAGAAAGCTAAGAAATATATAAAATATATCATTTTCAAGATTATGAGCGTTATTAGATAAAAATTGTACTTAGCGAAGAAACTAACTGCTAAAATGCTGTGTTCAGCAATTCATTTTTGAAAGTTTTACAAGATATTTATTTTCGAGGTAGATATTTCAAGTCGCTGTTATAATATACCCGAAGAAATGATTTGCCGAAACACTGAACTAAATGTATGTACTGCGATTATATTATTAGTTGCTTTTATTACTGATGTCACTATATTAGACACATTCAGTGGCTCAAATATCGATCACAATACAGTGAATGGATTCGTACGCGGGTAATAGAATCTATGAATTTTGAACAGCAATATTAGTAATGCTTTGGTTATGTCGAAATGCAGATAGGACCAGACAACTGACATTTTTTATTTTATTTTATTTGTACAGAATAATTCAAAATGAATTTAGTTTTAAAAATAATTTAAGCTGCTTTCATAAGCTAAGAAATACTGATGGATGGAAGTAGTTCCGTATTTATCGTGCTAAATGAGAACAGGAATAAAACCATATCACGCGCTATAGCATAAGGTTTTGGGATTCCTGATTTGATTTCATTGGTTCCCTGATTCTTACATCATTAATTTAGCAGAGGTTCCATTTGTATCGCTGTGTAAACTACAGCCGAGATATGTACAAATTACAATATAAGGTTATGAAGATTACATACCAACAATTCTATTTATTTAGGCGAACTCAGATAAATGAATTACCAGAACATTCATTCCAGCCGTCATTTAAAACTAATATTACGTGGCATAAGATGAATTGTTAAGATTTATTTTTGGCATCCTTCATTTTTACAGGCGTCATTATTTCAACCGCATGTAAGATGTGTTAGCTACTAAAATAACGATCTGCATCACAGATAACAAAACAAAAAAAAAACAAAAATTAAGAGCCCGTGAAGATTTTGGGTCAAATTTATATCGCGATGCTTGATGATAATGACATGCGATATGGGGAATGTATTAATTCGCGCGTGACTGAAGCTTCGATTTTCTAGATGCAATATTAGTGATGGTTGTGGTTAGGGTGAAATACAACTTTTTCGTACAGCATAAGGAATGAGAAATGACATTGAACTTTATTTTATAACAGTTCTATTTAGTTAAGCAACTATAAAGAAATGAACTGTCAGAACACTCCATTAAAGAAGTCATTTTTGACTGACTTTGAGGCTAGTAAATAAATAAACACCTTAGGTAATGAAAACCACACGAAATTATTTATTTTATATTCACGCTTGTAAGAATTGTTAACTGTATATGGAGCGCCAGGCCTCGTATAGGCTGTAGGCGACAACGCGTCGGTATAAACCGATTAGATAACAGGTGGTGTTGACATCAGTGTCAGCTGTTGCAGCCTGAGACAGCGGTGTGCAAACACGGTTTGGTCCGTGTCACTAGGGAACCTCACTCCTGTTCTGCGTTAGCACACGTTCCCACCCGGTTTTGGCATAACAGCAAGTCTCACAATACTGCGTCCAGTGAGGAGGGGAAACTCGCTATCCACTATACCCTGTTCACTCCTAACTGGCGGCTCAAGGTCATGTTCCCCTGGCTCCACTCCTCACCTCACCATACACTCCCGGTGTCATCTATCTGAACTGACCGCTGTGTCCAGGTAAACGAATGACAAATTTCCCCTTTGCATGTAGCTGGGTATGGGCAGAGCAATGTGGATAGAGCAGACTCACCGTGAGCCATCTCTGTTAACACGTGCTAGGGAGCATCCCAGTGACGGTGGACGGCTTGAGACGTCCTTTCCCTATGGGATTGTATAGAAGGTTGGTGATTCCAGTACCTGGCCTACTAGCTCGCCCTTTCTCTCATTAAAGTCTTGCCTTTCACCGAGTGAAGACCGTTTTCAAATCGGACAACTGTTTTTTTTTAATAATTTTTGAAACTGGTGTTCTTCCTTCCTATAAGCCGCCTGTCCCACGTCCTTCTTCTTCCTCTCGATCATGTTTATCACGTCCTATTCCTTCCTCGCAATCGTCTTCTCCACAATCACCACGTGAGACAATACATTTCCCAAAACGATACAACATACCTGACGGAAAGACAAGAGCCCCGCAAAAAAAAAAAAAAATGTCGACAATGTTCGAAAAATAAACTGAGGAAAGATACCGCCTATTATTGTCCTGTTTGCCCGGAAAATCCTCCTTTGTGTCGGGACAATGCTTTAAAAATTTTTAATCGAGGAAATTAAAATTAATTTTATATTTTTTTCATTCTATTTACGTCCTATTTTATCAATTTATATTTTCCAAGACTCAATAATTACATAATTTTTTTTGTGAAGAAACTAAATTTAAATATCTATATATAAATAATTAGTATTGATGTAATTATATATGATTCACACGTTTTTTATTTAATAAACTTAATTTATACGATAATTACTTATTTTTTTCCTAAACTCTTATTTATTATATTTAATTAGTCTAATTGTATTTTTTTCAATTAAAAATAAAATAAACAGCATAAAAGGGCAGAAAATTAATATCATCTGCCGTCTCAGGTAAGATGGACAATAGCGTGACGTCCGCGTTATGCGGGTTTCCATTCAGAGTTAGTCACTGACTTCATATTGCCGGTAGCGTTCATTGTGTTAAGTGATCAGGCTGTACAACTCATCTAATACTAAGGGAGCGTCAATAAACTACGCGGCTCGGTCTAGAGGGGTGGGAGGGGTTGGCTGAAAGGCTACGCTGCGCTACGTGGGGAGGGGAGGGGGTGTCCGAGCCAGACCACGTGGCTTTCCATTAATATCATTTTTCACTGTTAAAATAAGGTACAGAACACACAACAGCAAGTGGGTATTTATTTCCGTCATTTAATTATCTCCGTAAGTAATTTACTATAGGTCTGACAAGAGAAAACAGTACAGAATGTCTTCTAGAATTAACAGGAAAAAGGTACGTGCTGCGGGGGGGGGGGGGGGGTACTAGAGGCAAAAGCCACGCCGGCATAGTGGGGGTAGGGGGGTTTCACAGGAGGCCAAAATGTAGCTACGTGGTTTATGGACGCTCCTTAAACTTGTGGATGGAGCACCCAGCGAGATCGATCAAAACCTTAAACGATGCTTCAGAAAAAAAAAGATCTCACACACCATAAAAGTAGAAAAGAATTAGTAATTAATCATTATTGATTAATAGGTAAAATATACTTTCTCAAACGCGAAAACCTTATACATGGGGAAACCCATTACGTACATCATGTTACACGAGTTTTGCCCCATGCTTCGACTGTACGGATATTGGTGTATTTAGTAATGCGATTTCCTTATGTTTTTCTCCTAGTAGCAAAGCATAAACGCTTGTAATGTAACATCAAGAAACTGAAAAATTAAATAATCATAGTTCAATACATCAACAAAAAAAAAGTGTGCATGGCATTGTTGGCCGGAATATTCCGGAATATCCCAAAAGTGTTCGGCCGCCAAGTTTTAGATCTGCCCTACCTCTTGTCTCAATCCTAACCTAGCCCGGTAACCCTACCACGTAATGGGTCCCTACTCTTTAGGTGGAATCTGAGCCACGGAGTGTCACACGAATAAAGCAAAGCTTCGGCAGAGGCAATCAAGTTAAGAACCCATAAAAGCACCAGCCGGGAGCGGGATTCGATCCAGAGACCTTCCGATCCTCAGTAAACAACCAGACCACTAAATCAGTTGCAATTAATTTCAGCGCATGATTTTATTATTATTTTTTTCCAGCGTTTACTTTACGGTGTGACCATGTTAAGATTAGCAAGAACTAAAGTAATGTGAATTTATAAATTTGTGAGTAAAAAATGATGAGGGGAGAAATAAGCGATTTCACAGTCGTTATGTATTTCATTAACAAGTTACGGAACTCCGACTATGGTATAAAAACGCCTACATTGCTTTATTCGACAAGTATTTCGGGTGACCTGCGAGAGAGCGTCCTTGTGTAGTGGTCGAGGGGCAATGTCCCCCGCTATTGACCCATTCAGCAGCGTTTGACCGCGCGATAACTTTCAATGAGGCGACATTTGCATTCCGGGTGGCTCGCGGTTTGCATAGCAGCCGACGGCAAAGGTCAACCCGGCAGACATCTCAGACTCAACTCCCAACACCGAGCCACGACGACAAACCAAATAGGCTTAACACGTCTAATCTCGCATGACCAGATGAGGACCTCAAGAAATCGAAGCACCGACTCCTCACAACTGTGACGGAGAAACAAGAAAGTTGCAGAGAGGACGGCAGATGGAAGAAGAGGCCTCACAACTTCAGGTTCACAAACAAAAGGCGTAATGAAGATCGTGCCAAATCTCCACGTCTACGCTGGAACGGATCCCACGCAAGTGGGGCTCAGTAATGTACAACCAAGCCAGCTGGTCCAGGGAAAAATAATTTCCCTGTCTTTTTCAGTGCATTAGAACGGACGTCAATGTGACTGGGGTTTGTCTTCGACCTTACGTCATGACAGCGTCACTGACGCGAGTTTCCCCGTGGGCACCCGCAAGGGTGGCTAAAGACGCTTCCTCCGAGAGTCCGTACCTTCCCTCCAGCGGATATGGCGGAGGGGAGGAGGGTTGATTCTTCCAAAACCCAATCTCGCGGCGGGGGCGTAGTGAAGTGGTCGGATATCTGCAGTATGATTCTTGAGGTGGTTATGAACTAATTCGGGTACCCCCGAGGACGGCTTCTAGCGCCTATAAAGCGGTGAGGCCTTGTGCTGATCCTACGACTTACATACGGCCACATGAACTGCACCGAATGATACACCCACTCACCCACGATACGGTGGGCATTTGAGATCGCTTATTTGCGTCGAAAAACATTCGTGAAGCGTTCATCATGTGTATGTGTTGTGCAAGCTGTATTTTACAAGTCATTATAGACGATTTTTTTTTCTCGAAACAGCCTGTTAAAGGCTTCTAAAAGTTTTGATACCGGTAAGTTAACAGAAAAGTTTCACTGATTGCATACGGGAGTGAGTTAGTGTCAATGTGAGTTGACTTGAAACGGCATTATTATTATTATTTATTTAAGATTTCGTATTAAAGCAGAATATATGAATCTTAATGTGGCAGCAAAATTCTTCTTTCATTTTGTCAAATAATTAGATTAACTTACTGTACACAATGTCATTTAATTGAAATGAAAACTTCATTTATAGAACTCGATATATAAATAACTGCTCCTAGATTCCATGAGTCGAATGTCTACTGGTTTTTGCTTCTTATGCAACATCTCTTTAATATCTGTCACAGCTCTTCCTTATAATATTCATCAGTTGTTGACTGGATGGTCACGTATTTTTCGGATCCAGGTTACAACTTCACTGCCTATTCCGAATGACAAGTGGCGGTATTTACGAGAGATTAGAACCGAAAGACTGCAAGGTAGTTGAAGGATATAGAATACGGACAAAGGTCCAAAGGATCAACAGTGAAGACGCTGTTATAATGAAGCTACTGCGTATATTCGACACAGATTTGTTTCCCATTAACGCTTATTTTCTAAACCACTTGCTAAGAAACTGAATCTTCAGTGAGAATAAGATTAACTTGTTGAATGGTGCCGCCGGGTTTAAATATTGCGATAAAATAAACCAACAGATGAACAGCGTTATATCACCACCATTCTTATGGTAAAGTCAACTTGCCTTTATCCACATCGTCACCCTATACCGTAGCGCTATAGCAGTCTGGCGACCATGTATCTTAAGCAATTTAAGACTCTTTCTGTGACTTGAGAATATTGAACGAATTTAAATATTCTGCGATGTCAAAAAGTATTTTGTAGAAAACATATATCTAGAACAGCGTGTGATTGACTTAATACAATGGTAGCTAAAAGTGGAAAATTTTTATTTAAGTTGTGTGTGAGTGACTGGAACTGTTAGCATCATTCTCAATTAAACATTATCAATGTTGCTAAATAACTGTCTTTGTAATTTCTTTAAGGTGTTTGATCTCACACATTCTGATTTTGGGTCCGCATGCAGGAGCTCATATGGGAACGAGACGTATAGGACCAAGCACTGGGACCGCAAAGGAAAACATTGACACAGCCAGTCCATCCGCCACGCAAAAGCAGTAGGAAATGCCGACATGGCAAGGAAATTTCTGAGCTCTAAGGGCTCAGAGAGAACAAAACAGCTTTGGTCTACGCTACGCCTTTCAATGTCCTTCTCTATTGAGGGAACGAACAGCCGTTGCCCCTTTGAGTTATATACCGCCGCTCGACATTAACGTTGGTTCCACTCCATGTCTGGACAGACGTGATAATATTCGCGGTGTGTCACAAATAGAGGTACAAACTTTAAGAGGAGGTGCAGGGCAACAGAATGATTCAGAATTTCACAGGGACCCATGGCCTGAAACGTCACTATTGGTCGCTAGGCGGCGCTGTTCATGAGACCGTTTGGGCGTGTTGGACCGGTTGCTGAACACCACGCGAGTTCTTTCTTAGAGGGGTACTGAAACACCTGTCGATTCTGAAATGGATCTGGTTGCAAGAATTTTCTGTACTGCTGCTGATATCAAAGAAATTCCAGATGTTTTCGACCGTATCCCCCAATCTATGGTCTGACGATGTTATGAATGCATCGAAAGAAATCGTGGAAACTTCGAAAACCTTCTGTAACATTTTGAAATGGATTAAACGTTTTCCTCCTAATCTCTACCTTGTGTCCTCTTATTTTATTGAACCTCTACTACCACTTTCCCGCAGACCTCATTTTCTCTCAATGTGCACAACTTTTATAAGGTTTTTTGTTGTTTTTTTTTACCATTGCTTTACGCCTCATCGACGGCTAAGGTCATTAGAGGCGGGATGGGACTGGGGACAAAGAACGGGAAGGATTTCGGCCATGGACTTTTTGAATGAAACATCCCGGCATTCACCTGGAGTGATTTGGGAAACCATGGAAAACCCAAATCTGGATGCCCGGACGGGGATTCGAACCCACGTACTCCCGAATACGAGGCCAGAACGTTAACCGTTCACCCACCACGCACGGTAACTTTTATAAGTAATGTATGTTCTATTATAACTACGTTATAAACATCGCGTAACAACATTCTGCAAAAGATTTTGAAAATCAGGATAGCTGAACCGGGAAGCAAATCCGAGTTCTCTTGAATGCAAAGCTATAATGTTAGCTGCTCTTCCAGGCCTACTATTCGGAAATAAACCAAGCGCTTTGCGAGTTTTAAGGTCCGCATTCGATCACGGAACAGCAATAAACAGGTCGCCCTTACGCCATACGAAGTGTCGAGAGGTATGGTATTTAATCACGCCCTTTGATACATAATCTGGCGGTTAGGAGTTGCCCAACCTAACGACCAAACACCAGACAGTGCAAATTTGTTCCATCATAGAGATTCGAACAAGTTAGTCATGTGTTGAGCATCAGGCAGCCAAGTTATTAAAGAACTCGCGCACTAGACTGGTATCTTGTAATCAACGTCCATAACTTCGCGGCACCTGCTGAGGGTCGTAACAATCAAGTTAAGATACGATTAAGCGGTAATAGCTTACGCAGAAAGTTAAAACTTTGCATCCTCGATGGAGGATTGGAAGAAAGGCCGAGGCCTCTGCAGTATCCCATTACGTCTCCGTCTGCTGGATTCACGACACTTCCTGGTTATTAAGCACGGATGTGTACTGTGCGACAGCAACTGTTGATGATGGAGGCGGCTGCATTTCCATTAACTCAAGAAAGCGAGAATCCCGGAGAGGATGGAGTCATTCCGGAAGAGGAAGCGAGGCTGTCGATAAAATGCACCGCTGCTTTCCCCGGTGTGTGTCGCGTGATGGAGGATCCATTAAACGCGCCTACCTGCCTCATTAGCGCGTCGTGGCCTCCCATACCTAACCTGGCCCTCTAGTGTCGAGACTTCATCCAGAGTTCCGTACATGCGTCAATAGTGGATGGAGCATGCCAAACCCCGTGTAGCGGATTCGCTGATTAGTATAAAACTACTGATTTCCTGTCACGGTCGCCATGTTGAGCTTATGTAATGTTTCGGTTGCTTCTTTGTATCACCACTTTCATTTGTTATGTACGATTAGGTATGTTGAAAAATAAACTACTCCAAATACACTTTTCTATTTGCTGCGTCTATAAAACTTGCAAACTAAAATTATGTCCATAAACAATGTATTTGCAGGGGCTGGCCGCTGTGTCCAGGTAAGTGAAGGTCAAATTTTATCTTCGCATGTAAGTGCAGCGAAGTGGAGATAGAGCAGAGTCTCATTAAGCCGCCTGCGTTAACTGAAGATTAGATGCTACACGTACGCCATGCATTGATTCTTACCTGTAAGTACGTCATAATGTGTCTTCAAACCCAACACATAGCCTTAGAATGACAACATGGCCACTACAACAGACGTAAGCCAAATGACAAAAATCAACCAAAAACACAGCAAAGTAATGGTGAAGTGGTGGGAACATCGTATTAAGATTAAGGTAGTCATCTTAAAAGATGATATTTTGAATGATAGAAGTGAATTTATTAAATTTCGTGTTAACTTCGTAATTCGTGAGCGGAAAATACTTAAAAACGGCACGTATACTTTTTTATGACTTTACGCCTCGTCGACGTCAAGGTCATTAAAGGCGGGAAAGGGCTGGGGGAAAATAACGGTAAGGAATTCGGCCATGGTCTTTTATAAAAAACATCGCGGAATTTTTAGAAACCATGTAAAACCCAAATCTGGATGTCCGGACGGGGATTCGAATACATTGTCTTATTGCATTACCATACAACGATTATGGAAATTTTAATGTCGACAAAAACCATTTTCTTACAGTTAATCTCGTTTGACGGCAAATGTGTTTTAGCGTATCAACAAAAAAAGTGCCAACGTTCTGAAGAATGAATTCACAGAACCAAATTCACATAAAATTTATAATCATATATAGAAATATTAGCATATTACAGAGGGAGAGGAGGTTTCGGAGAGGAATAGAGATCACCACAAGGAAAGGTAAAAACAGACACGAAAACATGAGTGAGAGATTAATAGTTGAAGTAATAGAAGAGAGAAATGTTAACAAAGAAAAGACTGCAATGGCTGCGGCTAGTGATGGCTATGGAGGAGAGGAGAATGCCTAAACAGTGGAAAGACCACGGCCAAGATGGATAGACCAAGACGTAGAGGTGGAGGGAGTTGTTTGGAGAGAAGCGGTGGAGGGAAATTCTTGGAGTGACTGGAAGAGGATGTGTTGGACGAACCTCAAGAGTGAAAACGTCATTTTTTTTTATCTCTAACAGCGAGGTCTTTAGAGACGGGAAAGGATGGGGGTGAAGTACTTTTGGTCCCCTGTGTGTGCCCTCGGCTTGCATTATCCTATAGCTTGTTCAGTTAGCAGAGGCGGCTCAAGGTCAGTCTTATCTATCCCTCTCCGCTGCCCTTGCCCTACATACGCAAGGGGAAATTTACCATTTGCCTGCGTGGACACAGCGTACAGTTCAGAGTAGAAAGGGAGGGGAGGGGGTAGTGAGGTGGGCAGCGGGGCCAGGGGAACATGACCTTGAACCGCTAGTTCGGAGTGAACAAGGTAAAGTGTTACAAATGGTTCGTCTTTCGAACACAGGAGAAGGAATTAACATTTCTATTCCGACACTATCCACGATCTTCGTTAAAGATCGAAGCCCGTGATTATTTTGTTGCTATTTTTATTGAGTGGTTCCTAGAGCGAAGCCTGTCGTGATGAGCACGTGCAACTGTCGTGGAGCCATCATTCCATCGAATCTGTTGTTGCCTGCCAACTAATTGCGGTGTGAGCGAGAGGAGTGTAATGTGTGTCAGCGTGGTGAAAGCCCAGCGGACAGTTCGGCTGCTCGCACGTATTCGCAGTGCCCACCAAATAACCAGTTCAACTGAGCGCCACAGTCTAACCAGTAACCTATTTCAGTCGCAGCTAGTCCCTATACTTATAAATTAGCACCTGGTGGGTGCGCTGACTTACGCGGTCGTTGTCCATGTTATCTTGGTTGTCCGGGTTGAACCGCGTCAAATTATCGAAACGTAACGTTTCGGACTTCATTTTGTGGCCTTCTTCAGAGGACTGTCACGGCAGCAGTTCCAGCCGTGACAGTCCTCTGAAGAAGGTCACAAACTGATGGCCGAAACGTTAGATTTCGATAATTTGACGCGGTTCAACCCAAACAACCAAGATAACTTAAACTAGCACCTGCCCGCTGCTTCGCAGTCGTGGTACTCGGTGTGTGTAGGAAACTTTTTACCCTTTCTTTTCTTGTACCAAATATTGTCATGGAGAGGCAAAAAAATATCACAATTCCGAGTAGTTGAAGGTTACAGATAAGCTCCATTTACAGACGGCAAACAGAAACGTTTTCTTACTACAACAAACACACACAAAAGAGAGAGGAAAAAAGAAAAAAAATCTATGCCACCGAACCATTCAGATTACGTAAAATTCACTGCAATTAAATGAGCAATGTCACAGAAACTATTCTTCCAACAGTTTGTTAGTCTCCTATTAACTGAAGTATATTTGAATATCAGGTATGTTCGATGTGCTGTGGGAATTTCTGACTGTTTTACCATCACAGTTGGCGTTCATCAGGGATCAGCTTTGTCCCCACTCCTGTTTATCCTCTGTCTTGACACCATTGATGCAGAATTAGTCACCCCACACCACTGGATGCTGATGATATTACGGCGTACGGCTTAATGTACCGAAGACAGAGTACATAGAGTTCAAAGTGATTGGTCTGTTAATATCGGCGGTATTGAACTCGGCTAGTCATCCGAGTTCAAACATCTGGAAACAGTACTCTGTTCGGATGGTCAGACATTCCCAAACATCCAAAACAGAGTCAACGCAACCTGGATGGAGCGCCGTCAGGTCACAGGAGTTCTTTTCGACCGGAAGGTGCGATTCTACCTTAAATCAAAGGTTTACAGCACTATTGTTAGACCAGTGGCACTGTATGCAGCCGTATGTTGGCCAGTCACGAAAAGACATGAACAACAGCTGCATGTAAAGGAAACGAAGATGATTCGTTGACGACAGGGACTCACTAGATTGGATCGCACCAGGAATGAGAACACTGGGGTGGCATTTGGTGTGGCTCTAATCCCTGAGAAAATGCGTTAGGGTCGTCTGCGATGGTACTGCCAGGTACAACGCAACAATAACACTTCAGTGGCGAGAACAGCACTCGACATTAGACCGCAAGGCCGAAGACAACGAGGGAGACCCAGGAAGCGCAGGCAGGACACCCTGCAGGAGGACATGAAACTAGTCAATACCTCACCCGAAGAGCCATAAGGTCGGCACAAATTGAAGAAGTACTGTAGTACATACAGTAAAGCAGAACCTGCAATGCGGGATTAATGCTACGAAAAAGAAGACGGGGACTGCACCACTTTCGGTACCTGCCACAAACTGCTACTAACCTGTTGAAATTTACATCAGTCGCTTCGTCAACATGTCCTCTTCACGTTTTGCGATCATACATTGCGGAAAAGTCGCCAGGAATTTAATTAAAAACGCCGAAATATGACATGACGGATAGCAGTTACATGCCGCCAACGTTGAAAAAATCAGTGACAGTCTGTTAAAATGTTGATTTAATCCTTTGTTGTAATGTTTTCATGTCTTTTCAGCTCTACTCCTTTGTAAAAAGTCGCACAAAATTGACAAACACG
Source organism: Vandiemenella viatica (assembly GCA_031002005.1). NCBI lineage: Eukaryota > Metazoa > Arthropoda > Insecta > Orthoptera > Morabidae > Vandiemenella > Vandiemenella viatica. The sequence goes on along the minus strand of CM061918.1, from coordinate 45,030,832 downwards.
CAATATTTATCCGTGTTGTTATACGGTGATGACCGCCATCTTACGCAGCAACGAGCAACCAGAGATAATCGATTGCTTCCATTGTAAACAAATACGCCTTTGCGTTTGCATAGCCAAAATTTCGTAATTTTTTATCACTTGGTCCAGGCCGTATTTCAACCTAACCACGATTTCTATGACAAAACTAAACTGTTTAGCTTGAAATGATCCATGTACCTATAACTTCTATGTTATATTAGCAGTGCTGAAAGCTTTTAGCAGTTGCTCAACCTTTCATATTTCGGCATTCTTAATTAAATTCCTGGCGACTTTTCCCCAATGTATGTTCGCAAAACGTGAAGAGGACATGTTGACGAAGCGACTGATGTAAATTTCAACAGGTTAGTACCAGTTTCTGGTAGGTACCGAAAGTGGTGCAGTTCCCAAGAAGACTTACAGGTTGAACGTATACATTTAAATTTTACAAAAAATATTCAGTATAAAAGATACCACACGCCACATCTTATACTTCCGTAGAAAAGAAGATATTAAAGTTTATGTGACCAAATGACACAAAACAACGAAAGCCATGTGGTATCAAAGGAAACAGAACAAGCACGAAATCAAACGCTATACTAGTATCACATAAAAAAAGACAATTAAACGTGGGAGTTAACAATTCAGCTCAAAAATATAAATAATTTTGCAAGCATAATCTTAAAAACGGTTCTTTATATAGATCGTGTATTTGCCCACATGTCACAAAATTAAAACTCAAAAATAACATGGGAATACTGAAATATTACGTAAAGTGGGAAATGGAGAGAACAGTAGTAGCTCCTCGCTAAACCAAATCGCGCATAGGCGATGCCGGTGCGGGACGCTAGATTAAATTAAAATTATGATTTACCCAAACAGCAACACAAGTGAATTTTTACACACAGAACTATTTTTCAATGCAGTTCTCTTGATTTCAGAGCAATGATGCCGTCTATCTCGTAGCTTCCCTGAGGATACCGGTATGTTTTCCATATATAATTCTTGATACATTTTCTACGTCTTCCAAAGCTCCACTATATTTATTGACACTTGTGGGGATAACATTTTCTCACCAAACCGTCTAGTAAGTCTTCCAAAATGCTTTAGATGGTTTCGCCATTTATTTTCTCAGCAATCTATACACAAAATAAAACAGTAGTTGGGAAAAATTCTGTACATTTAAGATAGCTTTTAAAAAATGAGCTTGCAGCAGTATTACCAAGCTACATAAAAAGATAATTTTTAATGTTTCTGTTTGCAAGCTAAGATAAGAGGAGCCACGCAAAAAATTAATGGTTCGATTTTGATGGTGTTTCGATTAATATACAGACGGTGCTCTTGCTATTAAAATAAGGTATGCTACAATTGACAAGTCAGAAAGCTGAGAAATTTAAAATAAAAGTATCCACAAATTAGTAGCCATTTTTCGTTGAACGCGATTCGCAGACACTACTGGTCAGATTTAGTTATTTCGCGTGGTCGAAATGTATGTCGTGGTTTCATTGTACAATCATCGTGTTAATACGAGCAATTATGTTACCTATTTCCTCGCATGTGATGTGTTAACAATTCATGCAAACGAAGTTATGTACAACAGCTAGTTTAATAATAATGCGCTATTTCAAGGTTGAATTCACATTATACCTATCGAACAAACAACGCTACACGCTGATTGGTGAAGAAGACAGTGGCGTAGCTATCGGAGGGATAGGCGGTGCAGTACACCGAAGCCCCCAAGCCCATCTGGTCAGAGGACCCCAATATTTTTTTTTTGCACCGGGGCCCTTGTTAACCTAGCAACGCTACTGCAAGGAGCATTGTTACCGCGCTTCAATGCATCCAACTTCGTAATACATTTCGTTCAGTAAGAACCAATTTGATATCACAATTTCAATACTGCCTCTTGTAATTACGTACACGTATAATATTACACTAATTAGATGACTCATTGGACAAATACGATGAATAGTGAGATTGGTGGATTGTAATAGGACGAAAGAAACACCGTCTCATTTGAAGCAACAATCATCTGTTTGATGTATTAGGTACGTAACAAAATACTTACAACATATTACGAAACAATTAGGAAAAATGTAAAGCATATGTAAGACAAACTGTTACTGACCTTAACGGAATACAACTAACCCGAACAAAATACGCACAGCATATCCATGTTTTCGTGAAATGTGTTACTGCGATAACAACCTGTGAGAAAATTTTGCGAGTAAAATGTTTACATACAAATTGTATAGCAAAATAGAAATGCTTCCGTAACAGAAAAAAATATCCAAAAGCTACTTATTATAGAAACAACCCACAGTTTATTGATATCTCTGTGTTATGTGGTGCTGCTATCTAACGGTTACGCGCTCAAGCCTGGTCGACGCCAGCGAAGCAGTTTATTAATATCTCTGTGACATCTGCTGCTGCTATCTAGTGGCTTGGCTCTGAATTATCTCATACGTGCGACCTTCATAGTTATTACTTTTGCCCTTTAAGGGTCAAATTCCGAAAAATTTCTTTCTTAAAATATGATGTGACCAATACGGAGACCTGAATCTAAAATGATACCGCATTTATCGATTTTGCTTAGGTATAAAGGAAGATAATCGCTTGTAACAAAAAAGTCACCTGTTAAAAAGAATATACAGTATATGATTGCGATCATTTACTGCCTAATACTAGCCATATCTTAAATAAACGGTTTAAACTCAGTATTAGGTGTAAGTGTTACTGTAATGATGGTAGCGTAATTGGATGTTGTAAGCTAGTTGCGTGCGTGTACTAGTGGTCCCGTGTCGTGACTGCATTCGGTCCTATTACGATACGGCCATTAGAGTCCAATCGCGTCATACGACTAGCTAGCCGTATTAATCGCTCGGTCGCTTTCCGTCCGTTTCACAACCAGGGAGAGAAGCCATTAAGGTCTTTGACCGCTACGATTGTCGGCTTTCAGAGCGCTAACGGAACCTCCGCAAATAGACTCCGTACACAGTGGCTCGGCTAACAGTTGGAATGTTCCCAGTACGGAGCCAATCAGGAGTCATTAGAGAGGCGTTCCGGAGGACGAAGGTTCGATCACTGTTCCAGACATTCCATTGATTCTTAGCCGCTCGATTCGAAAGCATCATAAAATTGATACATAAATCCGGCTGGATTTGACTGGCAGACAGACAACGTAGGTTTCGATTGAATCTATTGGTAAACGCGCGATCGAAACACTTCATACACGAATGCGACGAAATACTTCTTCCACCAACGTATTTGGGTCGCAATGATTCGAGAGTTAACATTATACAGGGTGTTTCAAAAATGAGCGGTATATTTGAAAAAATCAATAAAAACTAAACGGGCAGCGATAGAAATACACCGTTTGTTGCAATATGCTTGGGACAACAGTAAATTTTCAGGCAGGCAAACTTTCGAAATTAGTTACAATTTTCAACAACAGATGGCGCTGCAGTCTGGAAAAATCTAAGGTACGATATTTTCCACCATTTTTTCACAGCAAACTTGTAATCTGTGAACAGCACACGTTTACAGCAGAAAAACGACTTACAGAATGGCGAAATCACAGACTGCGTTTACTTCTATATCTTTAAAATCGCCTGCAGCGCCATCTGTTGTTGAAAATTGTTACTAATTTCGAAAGTTTGTCTGCCTGAAAATTTACAGTTGTCCCAAGCATATTGCAACAAATGGTGTATTTCTATCGCTGCCCGTTTAGTTTTTATCGATTTTTCAAATATACCAGTCATTTTTGAAACATGCTTACATGTACTCTTTCTTCACTCGTGCAATTCGCGATTTGAATGCACAGACTTAATTCCGATGTAAAGCACTCTCTGCCACTCACAATTTTCAAAATTGTAAAGTACAGATGTAGATGTAAATCCACGGCTTCCAGATTTTTCTCACGGCTCAAACAGCAATAACAGTGTAGTTTTCTGATCCTTTACAAGTTTACATGTTGATTTTCCACAGTATATACATTTGTTCCACTAAGAACAGACAACACAAGACAACATTTAATTAAAACCACCCATGTCCGAGGCCGGAGTCGAATCGGCCATCACTGAAACGCGAAGAAGAGACGCTACCCCAACGCTGCCAGGGTCAACCTCCCGGCTTTAATGACATCGTCATCGACGAACCAGACAGACCAGAGTTTGAATCGTAGTACTCAGAAAGATATTCACATGCTTGTTCGTTAGGATTTACATAACTATGAACCAAAATCACATTTGTCCTGTATAATTTGCATCATTGAGGGTATTATGACATTTAACGACAGTAATCCTACTGCTACACTTCAGTCTAGGATAGATGATGGCTACCAAACACAGTCAAAGCATAATTTTGTAAGTTGCTGAAGGAAATGAGGAGGCAAAGCGACGAACAAAGATTCAAAAAAGTTTGGATAGTTAGGACGCAGAGACGCAGAAATGGAAGAAGGAACGATGGCACAAGACTTAGGATAGTACAGGCAGTAAAATACATTTAGTGATAACAGAAATCTATTAACGTCACAAACAATGAAACAGGTAAGAGTCACTGTAGAAGAGAGGCCCAGTCTTCCGACAGACATCATAGGTCCGTCTAGTTATTCCCATCCGACGGATGAATAATCAGTGTCTTACGCTCTCAGTGCATTGAGGATATGACCAAGTATTATGATGCTAATCACTTAAAGCCCAACCCTGGTCTGTGCATTCCACCTGAGAAACAGAGAAGCCAGAAGGAAGTTGAACATCAACTGGAGAGGACAACAACTATTACATTGCGATACTCCAAAATATCTAGGAGTAAAGCTTGATCGCCCTCTTACATTCAAAGCCCATTGTGAGGATCTGAAACTCAAAGTATCCACCCGGAACAACATCATCCGAAAACTTACGTACTGGGGAGCACAGCCAAATGTGCTTCGTACATCTGCCCTGGCACTTAGTTCCTCTGCAGCAAAATACTCAGCATCATTTTTGCAAAACTCTGCACATGCTAGGCAGGTTGATATAGTAGTGAATGATACTGGCCGCATTGTAACAGGTTGCCTGAAACCAACTCCTGTCAGCAAAATATACCAAATCATGGGTATAGCACCACCTGACATTCGAGGGAAAACAGCTGCAGAGATGGAGAAGAGGAAACAGGAAACAGACTCCAGGCACCTTTTGCTTCGTTACGAACCTCAACCCACAAGACTGAAGTCAAGAAAGAGTTTCATACAGTCAACTAAAGCCATAACATCTTCCCCTGAAGCACACCGTCTAGAACTATGGCGAAATTCGTTACCTGAAGAGCACTGACGGAATATCAAAGAGGCACCGGCCGCGGGGTGTAATCAGCTATATGCCATATGGAAGACACTAAATAGATGAGGAACTGAAACCGAGAGTGGTGGTGTAACGGCTAGCGTTCTGGCCTCGCATTCGGGAGGACGGCGGTTTGAATCCCCGTCCGGGCATCCAGATTTGGGTTTTCCATGGTTTCCCAAATCACACCAGGCAAATGCCGGGATGCTTCCTTCAAAAGGCCATGGTCGAATTCCTTCCCATTCCTTGCGCCGCATCCCCTCCCGTCTCTAAAGACCTCGCTGTTAGAGAGACGTTAAGCAGATAAAAAAAAAAAAACTGAAGTGTCCAGATGCAGATCCAATATAAAAAAATGGGGTTACACTACTGAAAAGGAACTATGTGAATGTGGCGAGCTGCAGGACCCACAACATCTTGTGGTATGCAGGAATCTACCTGAAACCTACACTATCAACGACCTTTTTAGGGCAAATGAGAAGGCCATGAGGATTGCGGAATTCTGGTCACATTCCATTTAATTGTGTTCTATAGTCCATAAGCTTGATATTAATTAATTAATTAATTAATTTTATTTGTTTCGTTTCAAATTGTAATGTTATATCCTGGACACGAGAAATAAATAAGTGCATACGCACTGGGATTTTACTCAGGAATTTGGTGTACCATCCCAAATGGAAAAAAGGGGTGGGGCAGTCAGGATAGCATGTACCTGCTCTAAATAAAAATAAACCAGTAATCAAACATTATTTATGAAACTGAGAGGAGGAAATATTCGATTCAAAATATTAGCCTGTTCAGACCAAATGTCAGCAATTTTTTTAGCGTATAACCTGTATGCACGAACGAGGAAATGTCAACTGAACTATTCCCGGTATTAAGTCTGAGCTAAAACAACACATTGATAGAAAGAAGGTGCGAGGAATGCACGAGGCTGTCCTTGAGACTGGAAACGACGCCAAAAGCGCGATCAGTAAGAAATGATCAACGGAATGGATAAACGAAATACGATAGAAAATGATATCATCAGAAAGAAAAGAGTATTCCCAGGAACTGTAATCCTCCACAGTTTACAAGGAGAAGAGGTGCAATTTTTTTCTTTCACCTTACGCCACATCGACGTCATAATAGGTTACAAATGACTGGAGACAAGGGTTGGGCAGGAATTCGGCCATGACGTTTTAAAGAAACCATCCCGCCATTCGCCTAAGAGTGGTTTCGGGAAATCTTGGGAACCCGATATCTGGATGGTTCAACGAGGAATTGAACCAGCGTATTCCGATCATCAGGCCCAATATTTACCACTCAACTAACGGACTTGGTAGGAACTGATGGAGGAATCGAATGAGTACACTATAGGGAGTGATGACACAAAGATATTTTGACAGTAACTGATAAGCAACCTTTTTTTCAGTTTAGATATAAATATTATAATCATGGCTATCACTGCCTATTGTAAACTAAAAAAAGAAAAAAATTGTAAAAATAACTTTATATCCTTTTTCCAGGTGGAAATAGCCGTACCCTTCGATTGTGTATTACATTCGCTTCCAAGAGGAAAATTAATCTTAATTCCTTAAAAAAAATGTGGGGGGATATTTTTCTTGGGGATCTATAAACACGATGAACACACAAATTACCATTTGGATAGCGAATAGGTTTCACATGTTTGCTGTTGAGAGTTTGTTGAACTTACAGAACCACTCACGTATAAAATAACGAGCGACATTTACCCAACGCAAAGAAAGCGTTTGAGCCGAGCACGACTAGAAAGCGCAGGCATGCCGTCGAGGTTATGAAATGATATAACAGATGTGCTCGGTAGATAGCAAAGCGATTTTACCCGAAAAAGGAAGCTGATCTTTTCAAAACGGTATTATCATTTCGTACAATGTGGTAATGGAAGAACTTTTCACTACCAGGCCAGGCGGACAGATATCGCGTTTATCAGTGTTTCTGAGATGCTGGATCGGCTTCTTGTTCATATGCCCCATATTCCCAATCACCTTCATGTCACCAGTTTTAAACCGAACGTGGTTGTTGAGCGGTAAAACTCGAGCCTCGCATTCGGGAGGACGTGGGTTCGAATCCCCGTCCGGACATCCAGATTTCAGTTTTCCATGGTTTTCCGAATACCGGTATTGTTCCTTCAAAATACCATGACCAAATACGCTCTCGTTCCTTGACCATATCCCGTACCCTGGCTCCATTGATATCGTCGTCGGCGAGCAGAAAATTCCGTAGCCGAAAAGAAAAATCCAGTTGCTTATCAGAGAAATTGTAAATCCACCTAAAAAACAAAATTCACACCAATAGAAAGTAGTCTTCACTATGACTTCTTGATTATTCGATTTATTTGCACTCAATTTACGTCTTAACTTACTTGCCACGATATTAAAAGCTCTCTCTTTGTGATCAACAGGCCAGCCAACTTAACAGTTACTTGGTATACCAACTGCAAACATCGATTTCACAGAATACGTCCACACGTACAGCCACGAACATGCGGTCGTACCATAACAACCTAAAGTAATTAACTATGGCAATTGATTTTAATTTAATTTAAATGCGATAGAGCGCTCACTTCGGTGGTAATTTGAATACACATCCATTTTTTCCTTTCATGTACCCGCCTACTTATGCCCTCTATTTTAAAAAATTTCAGCGTTTTTGGTAAGTTTTCATCACGTCTCTTGGTACACTCACCAATACATGTAGACCTAGACATTATAAAACAACTGTTACATATATATATTAAATTCAGTCCTGTCACAGGCATAAAGCCATATAAAACAACTGTTTTACTGTAGCAAATTAATAGTAATTACCAAGTTATATTTGACCAACGTAATTAGTTATATTTACTAGAGGAGTTCCCGGCGTTGCCCGGTATAGTTGGCATAGATTTAACCGTACCCTATTTTTATTCCCGCAAAGCATTTGTACAAAGTTTCATAAAACACGCGCCACCTTTTTCGGAATTAAAGCAAACTTACATTCACCCGCCCCCTACCAAGAAACTGTAGGGCTGAAGTTTATTTGCACGTATAGGCCTACTATTTTCATTCGTCCGAAAAGTTTCATGTATATCAAGCTTCGATAATTTGGTTAAGAAATTTCATTACTACATTACTGAACACCCATAGATTATGTTAAAAACTCACATTTGATTCAATTGCGAAGTGAATGGATATACTTGTGGCTGAAACGCCAGATCCTTTAAAACTGCAGATAAAATATCAAAAGTGAATCCGGAATAATATTATCGTAAACAGAAGACTAATGCTGAAGGCCAGTGATATTGTCCAGAGATCGTGCTTAAAGAAAATCTCTGTTGTTTTTACGGCTATCTATGTCGTTTAAAAATTGATATCCCGAATTAAAGGAAAGAATACTTCAAGCTATGGCTTTTAAAAATTGAATATATCGAATTAAAAGAAAGAATACTTAAAGTTTTGTTTAGTGTGCAAGATAGTTATTACTATAACTTTGCTTTAATTAAAGGGTATGGTCAGAGACATTGTGTTGTGTGTTTAGTGCGGACTATGCGGCATCTATTGATTCCTCCTGTGGAATTTCTCACCATACGTTCAGAATTTCATTTAATGCTACTACATTATTTAACGTTGAAACATAAGACATGCCAGACAAGTGAATTAAGATTCTAAGCTTTAAAACGAAATCTGCCCCGTAGTTTCGGAGTTTTTATACGACCAATATGTCCGGTTTTCGTTTTGTAGATATAGATTAATGCGGTCGCCACGGTCGCAATGGTATTTTCGGGCTTTTCTAAATCTTTGAATGGTCCAAGTATCCACTATTTAATAGGAAATGACAACATTACTCTCTCCCAGTCAATGTATGCTGATACACACGTTTATTCTAACAGCTTTTAACAGATACAAATACGCCAACCACCAACCGAAAGGTTATAAATCCGAAGATTACAAGTTCTTCCAAGTGAGAAGTTTTAAGTTTGAGAAAGTCTACACAGTCATTAGTTTGGCTAATCTACTCAACAATCACACGGCCACTAACCGAATGGTAAATACTCTTCACTGATGCATTTACACAGTTCAATGTCTCCTGGCTTGTTTGACGAAGTGGATGCGAAAGCCAGTATTCACTTTCTGGCGCGGCTGCGTGAAATTCGTATCCAATAGGACCCCGAAAATCGTCGTGAAATAAACACATGCACTCTGTTTCATTATCACCGTTCCCGCACGACTTCCACAGTCGTACTGCAATACTCGCTCAAGCATATTCCTATCGATTATCGATACATATACTTAAATACATTCTGATAGGAGGTCACTGGCCTATTATATTGTGACAACATGTACCTCGAAAGCAAAAGATGAGATATCGAATTAATTGCGAACCCCTGCTGCTTGAAAGTTGTACCGTGTAGTAACAAATTAACCAATCAAGTGGCAAAATGTGTCTCAGCAGATTAAGTCATCCTTTTATAAAAGCCTGCCTGAAACTCCTTTCTCCTCTCATGATCTACAGAACTTGATTGGGTACCTGTCCACTCGATTGCCACAAACCTCTTTGAATATACAGAACTGCAGCAGTGTTATAAATTACGTAACGTCAATATGAATGAAGGCGGCTAATAAATTGTGAAACGCCCTGTCTCAATGCACCTGTATCAAAGTGGCAGGTAACGAGGTAGGATTTATAATTAGGACGCAATACGCACCTGCCCGTATCTTATTGCCAGCGAAAGGCAGGTTCCACGACCGGTATGACGGCCAACTACGACGCGGGACAACGTATCCTGGAACGGCTGCACTCGTTGACCACAGCGAGTGACGAGGGAATGGTTATTACTAGGATTCTGATCTTTAGGAAAAGTCATATTTTTTTCCTGCCTTCTTTTTGAGCTCAAATGCTGAATTATACACCAATTCAACGTTACTGATTGTATTTAAATGTATTTTATGCCGCATATAAATGCATATTCAGACCATTTTCCCGGATTTGTTCATATTTCGATAATATTTATGGTCATATGGTCATAATTTGAGGAAAATCTGGTAGTTTTTTTTAATAGTACCAGGAATCCACTAGACATAGATGAGAAGAAATTAAGATAATTATTCACAGAACTGTACTTCTGCTATACATTTGGAGGGAAAAAACAAAATTAATTTTCGCTGTGGTCAGAATTCACCATTCAAGAATTAAACATTATTGTCACTCTCTAAACGTAATGTTCCACTCGCCTTTTAATCTCGACAATGCAGCAGAAGCATGCCTGTGTCGATCCGCGTCAATCAATATCTCAATGAAACATCCTCAGTCATCGTTAAATCTGCAGTGTATCGGTAAGATGACCTACCTCTATGCCGAAAGTAAAATTTTCTGAAAGTGCGAAGTTACATAAGGGAATTTAGAGAGGAGTATTTTAGAACAGATGAAGGAGTTCTATTCCGTAAATTATCTGAAATTAAAGTGACTTCAACAAAACGATTTAAAATTTAATTTCCCAAGGGTGCAGTGACTGTACGGGAGCAAATTATGCTGTCTACATGAAAGCGACACTACTAGATGAAATAAATAATGAATAATTGAAAATGTTTTGATACATAGTAAATTTAAGTGTTTGGTCATAATTTGTCATTTTTGGTCATATTTACCCATTTTTAAGGTAATATTTGCCTGCATATTTCTCTATTTTTTGGTCATAAAGATCGGAACCCTAGTTATTACGTCCCACAAAGCCAAAGAACGAATATTACATTGATACTGCCAGAGGTTTTTAGAGACTGAAATGGCAACCTTCATTTCTGGTTTGATGTATCCTCCAACTCTCGAAAAACGATTTTTTTTTTACCAATAATCTGACTATTTGAAAACTACTTAATGACTTTTCATAAAGTATTAACCTTGGCTTCTGACTTAAAATCAGAGGTGCGCATAATCGCACTGTGTTACCTGAAAAAGAAGGGTGAAATTAAAGTCTCTTCTGTAGATCAAATTATTTTAAATATAAACCTAATGAAAACACAAAAACTATCGAATAGATTTTGACGAGATTTTTTAGTTTGAAAGATAAAATTTGTGATATGTGTATATCTTCACGTTACAATAATACTTTTTTTTTCCTTTTGTCTTTATGTCTCGTCGAAGTCTTGAGGTCATTAGAAGCGGGTAAAGGATTGAGGAAAGTAACGGGAAGGAATTCGACCATGGCCTTTTGCAGGAACTATTTGGAGATTCGCTTGAAGTGATTTTGGGAACCAACGGAAAACCGAAATCTTAACTGGGGACGGAGACGAAAATGCCGTGTCACGCTATCTTAACCACATCGGTTTTTGCATAAGTATCAGGTGAAAAATTGTCTCGAAGGTGGTGAAAAAAAGGGGGCGTATGGCATTTTTGTCCGGGAGACTGCGAAGGGTAGTTCGGCCACCTGTTGACAGTTTCGATTTTGCCGCGGATGCGCCTCACTCGTGGCTACCTTAACCTAACCCAGTCATCCTACCAGGTCTAGGGGACCTACAGTTTTACGTGGAATCCGAACCACGGAGCGTCCTACAGTACTCCACGTGAAAAAGAAAAGCTTTTGCCAATGCTGAAGGTCAATTTTTAAGGCCGTAAAAATTGCAGCAGAGACCGGAATTCGAACCGGGGACCTTCCGTTCCCCAGCCACGTGCCTTAACCAAAAGTGCCACCAGACCACTCAAGAAGGTGGTAATTTGTACCAAAGATAGTAACTACAATCTACAAGTCGACTCAAATTACTGAGATGATCTCTGATTGACATAGACGAAGTCAGGGGCAAAACTAAGTTAACTAAGAAAAACGTTACATGGCGACGCGTGACAGGATAACTGGTCATTAATGAAACCCCAAATGTTGTGTTAGGGCTCCGTTTTTCAGTGACTCGCATCGACGATATTAAATTAACGCGACATTGACGGATCGCGCCCCCTGTCATTAACCATTAGCCGTGCTGTTTGAGGGGGGATCGTAATGCGCACTCAGGCCTGCCAACCTGACAATGATACACCCTTCCGTTCATTACGTCCGAACATGACACGTTAGCATTAGGGGGCGTCCATTAATTACGTGAGGTGAAATAGGCGGGAGGGGGGGGGGGGCGACGGAAATCTCACGTCATTTTTTTAAAATCCTTGAAGAACGACGTGGATACAGACTTTGGGGTGGGGAGGGGGGTATAACCACCCTCTGAAGCAGCAGAGCTAAAAAAAAGGTCTTAAAAAAATACGAGGTCGGTCAGCAGGGAGGGGCAGAGCGGGACCCCTCAAAATTTCACGTCATTTTGGGGGGGGGCGGAATGTCCGAACAGATCTCGCAAAATCTGACCACGGAGGAGAACGGACCGGAATTCCAGAAAAAACACCTCACGTAATTAATGAACGACCCTCAGCAGGATCGTTAGCTGCCGCGTGGGATGAGAAGATAACTTACGGCCAATGTCACGTGGAATAATCGACCAGAAATTCAAAGGTTTAAATTGTGGTTTATTGTTTGTTCAAAAACAAACGTGAAATTTTTAATTTATGCACTGTTACACAGACCAATAAAGGAAACAAATGAACAAACTAAATCTGGTGACCTCCCATCAGTATGAATGTGGTGACCTGGAAGATATACACTGAAGTGAAAAAAGCCATGGAGTACCTCCTGACACCGTCCGGTAGCCCGTCTTGCCCTCGGAAGTGCAGCAGTCTGACGTGACATTGACTCAACAAGTCTTCGGTAGTCCCTTGAAGAAATAGTCAGCCACGCTTCCTCTGCGATGATGGACGTTGTGCTCGGTTCAACATTTCGAACACGCCTGAGATATGTTCGATTGGATTCACGGATCTAGATGGCCAAATCATTTGCAGGAATTGTCCAGAGTGTTCCTCAAACCAATCATGAACGATTTTGGCCCGATTTATTGTCGTCCTGGAAAAGTCCGTCGTTATTTGGGAACATGAAGGCCATAAATTGCTGTAAATGGTTTTCAAGTAACTGAACGCGACCATTTTCACACAATGGTTGGGTCAGTTGGACCAGAGATCCCAGTCAGAGCCCATACCAGGAAGGAACCAGCACCAGCTTGCACAGTGCCTAGGGTCCAAGGCCTCGTAGGGTCTGACCCACACTCGAACCCTTCCATGAGCGCTTACCAACTGGAATCGTGTGACCATGCAAACATATTCTATGCATCCAGCGTCCAACCGATTTGTTCACGAGCCCAGGAAAGGCGCTGGTGTTTTGTCAGTGGAGGCACTTTCTTCGGTCTTTAGCTGCCATATCCCATCAACGCCAAATACGGCTGTATTATCAACAGAGAAACGTCTGTTCGCAGGTCCCAAATTGAGTGTTAGTGTTCTTTGACGCAGTAATGTCTGTCAACACTGGCACCTCGACGAAGACGTCGCTGGTATCGGTCATTAGATTGGCGACATCGGCCAATGAGTTGTCCATGCCGGAGGCAATGCGGAAAATTACATATTCAAGGCACAATCTTGACACTGTGGATGAGCAGCGCCAACTACCATCCAACATTCATCTGCATGTTTGCATATGCATTTGCATACTAAGCCCATTTTCATCCGTTATTGCATATTTTACCAAAAATCCAGTGCGGTGCATATTTTTGCTATATTTCCAATATTTTTCGGTAGTGTACCTAGTTAATAAATAAAATCTTACGTTGTAGCCGGCAAAACCTAAGCAGAAGTCTTAGTCTTAGCTGAAGAGGTACGATCCACGTTTGGGAAATTAAGTAAACTTATTTCATCACCAAAGTAAGCTTTTCTTAAAGCACGTTCTCGTAAGAAAGCCAACAAAAAAATTGTTAAATGTGTCTTTACCTCCAGAACCAGCGGTACTGTTTTATAATGAACATTTCGAGGTCATTAAAGGTGTAATAAACTGGGGCGTATCTACCATACCGTAGGACTAGGCGGTACAGTGCACCGTGCTCCTAAGCGCAGTTCAGAGGGGCCCATGGTCCTTCACGGCAAACTGGCTAACTTTTTCTTTTTTAGCTCTACAGTCATCTGAGGGGGCCCCTGTGACACAGGGAGCCCCTCACTAAGGCCCTCACTGCTCAGGGAGCCCCAACCACTGCTCGGGGGCCCCCAGCCTCAGCTCAGGGGGTCCCTACCAGCAACACAAAACAAAAAAAAAAGGTCGCCCATGCTGCCATGAGGGCCCAAAATAAATTTTTTGTACCGGGGCCCTTGTTGACCAAGCTACGCCACTGGTAGTAAACGACTTTAATTGTGGAGAGGCTACGGCAGCTTGTCAGTACAAGGAAGCATTTAACAATTCTAGTATTAAAGCCATAGCTGTGATTAGCACTCGTTTTTCCCACATACCTGCGACTATTAATAAACTTGAAACTCAAAGATTTGACGTTGATTGAATCTATTCAGTTAATGAACACAATCCGCATTGCCAGAGGTATTACTGTATAAACTTAAAGTTTGAAAATATTTTGAAAAATAATCCAAGTTTTGAACCCTTGTGTCAAACTGATAGTTTTAGTAATGGGACGGATGAACTTTTTCCAGAAACAGTGACTGCTAACACAGCACCCAATTTCAAATACTGCCCAGTTACAGCAATCAATGTGGAACAGTCCATATCCACTTAGAAAAATATTTTGAGAGATCGAAGGAACAATCTTACTATTGAATATTTGGAACAGTGCCCGATTGTTTACATTTACAAAATAAAAGAAAAAAATGTTAAATTATTGTTAAGTACCGAATTTATAAATGTTATTCAACTAATTACTAATTGCATGCCGATTTTGAAATAAAAAATCTAAAAATTAATATCTTAATATTATATAATGGTGCGTATGTTGACACTTTTCATGCATATTTTTAGCATTTTCATGCATATTTGCATGCATACCTCTGGCTATTTGTGTTGCATATAATCCGGGCTCTACGCATGACTTTTGCACTTTAGTGAACATCATCTGTTACTCCGATGCACAAAGCGATACAATAGTATCAAAACATATGGTCCGTTACACAAATTTCTATGTATGTATAATATCGAGATATAGCTTGTACTAGTATTTAACGTATTTCTTTTTTGTTTTATTAATTTTTTCTGGTGTTTACATAGACCAATTTTTGTCCTTTTTAAGAAGCGACTCTATAGATCCTGTAGAAATGACAAATAAATAGATTCTTCAACGATCTCATCCTCATTTCCAGAGAAAAAAAATTCTTCATGTTCTCAGTATTTGAGACGTGGAATGTGTGGTTCATTTATAAAACGTCCCTCGTCATCTTAAAAAAAAATCTATTCCTTTTACAGACGCTTATATCTGTCAACAGTCCCAAGCAAGCTGTCTCCAATCACTCAGTGGTTTCTCGCATTTTCGAGACTACTTTGGCAAGAAATTCGATAATAATGTGCGTTTCAAATTTAGATGTGCTTCTAGCTCGTTTATAGAGTTAGGATTTTTTTTAATTTTTGCTTATGGTTATAAGTCTAGGCGAGCCTATAAGCCTAATAAAGGTGGAACACTGCTTGGAGCAAGGAACGGGAAGGAATTCGGCCGTGGCCTATTAAAGGTACCATCACGGCATTCGCTTGAAGTGATTTCCGGAATACACAGAAAACCGGAATTCTTCTGACCGGAGAGAGATCGAACACGCGTCCTCCCGAATGGCAACTGCCACTCACCTGTTTTCCAATTAAATTTCAATGACTTCTCGAAACATTTATCTACTAGTGCGAACACTAAATGAGAGCAAAAGTTAAAATGGTTGGATTCACTTCGGTTTGTGTAATTCAGAGGATCAGTCAGCCATCCACAATGCAGAGAATTAACCACAGATCAAGAGCACAGACAATAGTTATGAGCCGCAAACGATGAGCCAGTCGCATGAATGATCAAAACCTATAAATGTTGTCAAGTATTGTGCACGAAACACTAAGCCAAAAGACTTAGTACGATTTTTAGGGTCTCAAGTTAATGCAAGATCTGAGCTTAAGAACAGACGAAGTGAAAAAATTATACCACGAGTGACATGGTATTCAACCAGCAACGAGACAGGAGGCGTTGTTAGAAGAAAACACCTGCTGTGCAGTTGGTCTCCTTTAAGAGCGTACGTGCCGAGGTCAAAGTTCACACGCACGTGCCGCCTACACAGGCCTCGTAATCTGATCCGCCACAGTAGGCAACAAGTGCTTTTTAACGCTTCCACACGGTCGAACAATCTCTGCCACACGCCGATAACGAAGCCGGAAATATCAAGGATAGTAACGTACCGACTTCCATAAATGAAAAAGTTTAAAAATACGGGCGCCAGGAACTAGTGATGCACCATAACAGCATAAAGCGCAGTTGATGAGAAACATTTTGTGTAACACAGGAATGCTCGTAAGATTAACGGCAGAAGTTTCGCAATCGCTGGAAACATGCCCGAATTCATGTCTCGTCAGTGTTGAGGTGATTACAAACAGTAGAGGACGGTGTTCGGCGATTCGCAACCTAGGACCATTACCGCGAATTAAAACATCCCGTGTTTCGTAACCTACATCCCAGTGAGGGATCCAGGACTTTGGTTTGGCGGGGGGGGGAACTTGAGCGGATTTCGTTTGAGGAGGGGCTAAAAAAAAGTCTTCAAAATTATGATGTCGTGGGTAGATACAGCCAACCCAGCCCCCCCCCTAGCCCCCCCCCCCCTCCCCATGGACCAATTACTGCTACATCCTGAAAGTAGAAATCGGTGTTTCGCAACCTGTGAAGCAGGTAAAATAAAAAAAATTGTGATTTCTTCAAAAATTTGTTCAGTTGTCGAGAACTATGCGAACAGTCAATAAAACATAATCATACTAAACATCGTCGTATAAAATACAGATTTGATATTACTTCAGGTTGACTAAGTCTGGTCGAAATACCAATTTCTTTCACAAATGTCTCGCAGTACATCTAGTACTAACCAAATATTCGGGTGGGCGTGATAGAATTGCGAATTTTAATGTGCATAAAACCAGGGCCGTATTTAGGCTTTGTGACCCCCTAGGCAACACATGTGGTGCGGGCCCCCCTGTCGGAAGTGGCCCCTACGACCGGGTTCTGCTTCCGGCTGTGGATGCTTAAATTTGAAATTCGGCCTAGAAAATTTGTGGGCGACCTTTTTATTTTTAATCTGACCTAGGCGTGGGCCCGGGGTGTTGGTGTGGCCCTTTCTTTGTGGAGCGGGCCCCCTCTTTGTGGTGTGGCCCTCTCTTTTGGTGCGGGCCCCTCTTTGATGTGAGGGCCCCCCTTTGTGTCGCGCGCCCCCCTTTGTGATGTGGGCCCCCCTTTGTGATGTGGGCCCCCCTTTGTGATGTGGGACCCCCTTTGTGAGGCGGGCCCCCCTTTGTGGTGCGGGCCCCCCCTTTGTGGTGCGGGCCCTCCTTTGTGGTGCGGGGCCCCTAGGCTACAGCTTAGATAGCCTATGCTTAAATGCGGCCCTGCATGGACCATTGGTTGTGCGGGGAAATTGCAGTTCTCTTGTATCCCACATTTCAGGAGGAAAAGGGCACAACAATATATAAATTGTAGTAACTAGTTGTGGCTTTACACACCTGTAATAGTTCAATTTCACGATTGTGAGATCCAAATATTTTCACTCACGGCACTGTTAGTCGTCAACAACACTTTACACCGTTATTTTGTACGATTGCACACATCCATAACCCGGCCTTCGCCTTTAGAAGAAACCACCCTGCATTTTCGTGGAGTGATTTTTGGGATCAGTTACCCATCAGGCTCTGCTGTATGTGGGTTCGACATTAGGACAGGTGCCAAACCAGGATTTTCCAACAGACCTGTGTGGTCGAGTGGATGAGCAAACGTGCTCGGGTCAAAGGTCGCAGGAGGATGCGGCTGTGAAAGCCACCTGCGCACCTTTCGCAATGCGCCCGGCGGGCAATACGGGCACCATCACGACGCAATTACACCAATCAGACCACGCATGGAGAATGTCGAGAGAAGTATGTCACAGGACAAGTGTACCAACATAAAAAACAACCGGGGAGGTGCGAGTCGAGCCTCGAGCATTTAGAAGTTCTTAACAGATGTGGATGTGCTAGGTCAGTCAGCAGTTTTATTTATTTATTTAAATGGCTTTCGGCCTTGAGCGTAGGCGAAGTGATTTTGCACATTTCGTTATCACGAAATAAATCAAAGTGCTTGGTTTATATCCCAAACCTCTCCATATCGCGTACTGAATGAGGGCATGCGACACTGTTGATGATGATTAGTCCGTCGAACGGGGACGATAAGCCTGGCGGTCACGTTGGCGGCTTTCGGAAGAGTAGTACTAAATGGGCCGGCATCGGGATTACCCTCTCCCTTGTTTAATTTCTTGTCCACAACACAAAAACATATTATACTGTAATAGACACACCATCGCAACCATACACACTGGACAAGGCAACAACAAACCATCCCAGTCCATCATATCTCCTGGATGTTCCCATGGAGAGGTACACAGTAGGTTTACATTCGGATACGAATATTACACCCAAAGAAGAACAAAAAGATAGTTGTAATAATTGTTTCACTGCCGGGCCTTGTATACCAGCTGCCCTTATTGCAGTTTTTGGGCGGTTTACAGCAAACACCTACACAGAAAATAGTATCATATTTCACAGACAGATGGCAACACAAGTTTCTTCCCCGAGAGCCGGCAGGATCAACGACAAGCCTGCCAAGTCTCTACACGTCGCATCATGAAAATGCTGACCCTGCAATAGCGACATAAATGGAAGGCAGGGGAAAAAAGAGGAACACTACAATTGGGTAGTTGACTAAATTTGAAAAATAGGTTAATAATTCACCTTATTCTCTATTTTACTCAAAAAACATCTTATTTTGTAAAGAATCGAACATTTACATTATGTATTTTGCATTTGTAAAAGGGAATTTAAATTTAGCTCAAAAACGCTATAGACTGTCATGGCGTCTTGGATGACGTCATAGCGTCTGATATGACTGTAAACAGTCGTGTACGTATATGGCAGGTGTAGATTTTCTTTAGTTAAACATGAGTTCCTCGTTGTGTAAGTACTGTGTAGTGCCGAAGTGTAGAAGCACAACAATAAAAATACCAGATAAGTATTTATATATGTTCCAAACAATGAAAAAATACGGAGAAAGTGGTTAAAACTTGCAAGTAGGGAGGATGCTCACAGTTTACCTGCAGACAGAAGTATCTAATTTTGTGAAGACCATTTTGATGTTAGTGTTTGTGCATGATATATTTCTAAATCCAAAGCAAAAATGATGAATTTTGCAGAACCACTACTTTTCAAGAAATGATAATGTAATAAGGTATGAGTTGAGTTTGTTTTGGTTTTATGTTCTAAAATCTTTCTTTAGTGTTATTTTTCATAGAATAAACATCATTAAGTGGCGCCACAATCTGATGATAGATTCTTAAGCAGCTTGACGAAACAATTAGAAAATAAAGAATAATTGTTTTTAATATCTCTCTTGGTTCTCGAGATATCGTAACTGAAAGATGATGATGTTAGGCTGATATGAAGCTTAGAGCAGACTGGAAACTGGAAGTGCCATAGCTTTAAAATTTACCACGCCTGTTTTCGAGGATACATTTTTCTAGAAAAGATTTATATAAAAAAAAGAAACATACCTTAGGCGTGATGCAGCTGAAAAGTTAAGACACGGCACAGAAATAATAGTACCGAACAACGTCATCAAAAGCATAATGAACTATAACTCATTTTTAACGTGCTATATCTCTAAAACGAAGCGAGATATCAAAAAACATTATTCTTTATTTTCGATTTGTTTCGTCGAGTCCTACAAGAATTCGTTATATTGCGACGTCACGGTAATTATAAACTCCCTAACAGTTGCTTATACTTCGCAAAAGTAACATCAAAACCATATCAATTAACTTAAAAACGTACGTCTAAGCAATAGATTATTGTTTACGAAACTGATTTCAGCTTATAATATATATTTGACACTTGTATATACTTCCATTCAAGTTTTTGCATTGCGGAATTACGACGAGCAGAAGTCTATGTTTTAGGCGAAAAATCTTCCAACGGCTACGGCGTCAATTTTGGGCAAATTACAACTGGTTGCTTTGCTAAAACCTTGTTCTATAATGAATTAGACTTCTCTTTCTCCAAATATTTAACAATAACTAAATTACCAACACAGAAGTTGCTACAAACGAAAAATTTACTACGCAAGGTGTTCTATTACATGTAAATGTCAACCACTTCTGTGGCGCTAGGGACGCTATGACGTAATGCTTTCTCATTGGCGTTCGCGGTCACGTGTTACTATGGCTGATTTTGTCGATTTTATTTTCTATAAATAATTCTAATCTTTATCTTTTATATTAAATAAGGCTGATTTTTGTTATCTCTTTAGCATGATTAATCATTAAAAACTACTATATGCCCGATTTATTCTTAGTGGAAACAAGCCAATTGGGTACTTAACTGCTAAACGTTTTATTTAGGTAAACAGGAGGAACTATTGCTCTGTACTTGACTGCTACAACACGAGTTTCAGGGTGGGTTTACAAAAGTAAAAAAACCAAGGCTGATCGAACGAGGCGTCTTTGTGCTTGTTTCGGCAGTCCATCTTTGCCGTCTGTTGCCGTAACTCCGTCCCTCGCACCATTGGTACCGCTGATATGATGGCACCGCATGGCTTCCTCTGGCTCGGCTTTCCTGCTCAACGTGTAGAGCAGATCCTACCTGCATTCCGTTGGCTCTGCTTACTTTTTACTTTAACAAGTTGACTTTAAAAGTTTCACAAGTTTCCTCAATTTATCGGTCTGGAAATGGTCTCAAATTACCGCCGTGATATATATATTCCATAAAAAACACACATTTTGTCTCAATTTACACGACAAACTAACAGAAAGCAGTATTTAAGGCCGCGTTACGCCATTTCTTTACTCGACCAATCACTCCCTATTACCACTTTGTTCGATAGGCGAAAGAAAAGTTGACTATACCCCGTTCACACCCAACTGGCGGCTCAAGGCAATGTACCCCATCCCCTCTCCTCATCTCATCCCACCACCTATCTCGTAATTAAGTCTCCCAGATGACCGCAGTGCCCGTGTAGGCGAATGGTTAATTTCTTCTTCGCAAGCAGGTGTAATTACACCGGAGTGGACATACATCAAACTGACCTTCAGCCGCCTCTGTTAACTGAACGGCCTACGCTATGCTCATCCTTTTCAAGCATTCTCTGTGTAACGCCGTTCACTACGTTGTCCTGAGTTGCGTAGTTCTTTTTCCTACTAGTAGTTTCAAAAAGTGCAGTCACCCGTAGTTTTGAGATGTTCCTCAGTATTGACCGGTAAAGACGTATTCACGTCAAAATCAGAACAACCGAACGTATTACAGAAGCTTGTATTCTAGCTAGATGTACCGAGCGTAGTGGATGAGTGGTTAACGCTCTGGCCTCGCATTCGGGAGGACGTCGGTTCGAATCCCCATCCGGACATCCAGATTTGGGTTTTCGATAGTTCCCCAAGGATGCTTATTTTAAAGGGCCATGGCCAAATTCCTTACCATTCCTTGTCTCCAGTCCTTTCCCGCATCTAATGACCTCGACGTCGACGAGGCGTAAAGCCACAAAAAAAACTAGCTAGATGTCAAGAAGGGACAGCAGATGGAGACTGCGACAAACTAATACACACTCGTGGTCCCGCACACAGTAAAACGAGGAGAAGCCACCGCAGTGTAGTTACTTTGTTCACGTAAACACTCGGTCCCGTCCGTAGACAGGGAAAGTTAAGACGGCAGAACCTGGCTGTGGGTAAGAGCAACCTTTCCGTGTCGCAAGCAGCCCGAGTGTCTATTGTGCGCTTTTTGCACAATAGCTGGCGGGCGCAGCGCAGTATCGGGAACAAAGGGCGAGATAGCGCGTTCATAACGGAGAGAAAGCGCGATATGCGGAAACAGCAGTGCCTGCGAATTAATTCGACACCAGCGCGTGTGCTCCATATGACTCCACGCAAACATACCTCCGGCGAATTCTCTCCTGCCGGTTTTATTTTCTTTCAACTAACTGTAACTTTGATTGCGTTGATACCAGAAACGACCGGGAGGACGAGGGTTCGAATCCCCGTCCCACCATTAAGAGTTCGGTTTTAAATGGTTTCCCAAAATCACTCAAGGCGAATACTGGGATAATTCCTTCAACAAGCCATGGCCGAATTACTTCCCGCTCCTTTCCCACTTCTAATGACCTCGACAAAGCGTAACCCCAAAAGCTAAAAAAAAAATAACATAAAAAAGGAGAGCCGCTAGATTCGTGACTTGTTGTTACAGCCCTTATGAAAGCGTCACAGAATTGATACATAGATTGGGCTGTGATAGTTTGGAAGACAGACGACGTAGCTTGCGTTCGAATTTATTGGAGAATATGCGAAAAAAAATTAAATTTCGAGTGCAATGAAATACTTCTTCCGCCAACCTATTTAGCTCGCAATGACCGTAGGGATAGGATTAGAGAAATAAGATGCCGTACTGATACTTATATGTATTCCTTCTTTCCTCGCACTATTCGGAATTGGAATGGGCGGGTTTAGGATTGGTGGTTAGCACCCTCTGCCACCCACAATGTTTGTGATTTGCAGAGTATGGATGTAGATGTAGATGAAGATATAGAAAAGTTGAGATAAACACAAATGTGAATAACATAACATCCAATCGTGCCGAGTTCATCTTTAGCTAAGAAAAAAATTCAAAAACATATTTTCGATACACATTTACTAACCAAATTGCTTTGAAATTTTCTGTTAAAGAGTCTAGTGAAGAATCAGATCTGTTCAAATTACTCATTTCGTTGTTTAGCTAAAACAGTAAATTCCAGGAAGGTGGCAACAATTTTACTGTAATCTTTATATGATAATTCCAGAATTATTTTGGAATAACGAAGAATTAGACTTTATCGCCAAAACCCATATAAATATTTGAATAATAAAACCAAACATTTACGCAGCTATAATTATATACCTATGAATATCACATGAAATGGTCCAAATACCGGCTACCACACTCAATTTGATAGTTACTCTTTTACCTGTTCACTCAAAATAGATAATTTTGGAGTCACTTACTTCTGAAAACAAAGCTGAAGGTGATGAGAGCGTTCAAAATGTAAATAACCAGCCCTATCTTTTAAAAAACAATATGATCAAAAAATGTAAGATGGCTACTTTTCAAGGAGAGGTCCAAATATGGACTGCTTGCATACAAAAAGTAATTTACCCCGTAATAAATTGAAAATACATCAAATTTTGTTGAAAAACTTAATTAACGTAATAGGATAAAAACTAACAAAACAATAATATAGGAATGGACGTTAGTGAAACCCCGGAAAAAGATAGCACGTTGTGATGAAAACCAACCAATAACAGAAATGAAAATTGGTACTATACTTAGAATTGAAGAGCTCTTAAAATTCTGAATGTGAACGAACTTTATTGTAAATCAGGTTCTGTGCCTCAATATATCAGCTTAAGGTTACAGGAAGTGGTTGCCGGGTTTGAATAGATCGATAAAAAAATATATGCCTTCCGCCTTGAATTGTTAACCGCTTGCACAAGTCGGGTTATTTAATATGTACCAGCTTCATCCAGAAAAACAAGCCGATACGAGACGGCCGTGTGGTTTGAATGGCATTCCCCAAGTCGATCCGGGCGTTAGAAAGTGGCTGTGTGATTTGCATAAGCCAGGCGGGCATTGTGCAGGTGTTGTGGTGCCACCCAGGCTGGTATGTGGCACAAAACACACACACGCACACAAAAAGAAACAAGTCGACAGCTCTCATAACTTAAAGCTGGGAGAGTTTGTTTTTAGGGAGCGTCCATAAACCACGTAGCTCCATTTTGGCCTTCTGTGAACCTCCCATCCACCTCACGTAGCCCGACGTGGCGTTTGTCTCTACCACCATCCCCCGAACCCCCCCTCCCCCTCTGGTGAGATCTGGTATGTGAGAACGCCCCCCTCCCCCTTAAACCTCCACTCTTCGACGAAATACCCCCCTAAAATCGACTATCACGCAATTTGTAGATTTTTTTTAGCTCTACAGTCCAACAAAACCTCACGTGAGATTTCCGTAGACTCCCCCCGCCCTTTTGTGAGATTTCGCCGGACCTCTCCCCCTATTTCACCCCACGTAATTTATGGATGTCCCCCTACTGATTCCAAAAGAGAATTTGTTCTGTTTTAAGACTATGGTAACTTACGGAAATATTTAAATGACGGAAATAAATATTCACATGCTGTTGTGTGTTCTGAAATTAATTTTAACTGTGACAAACAATATGAATGAAAAGCTACGTGGGCTGGCTCGGAAATCCCCCCTCCACCTCCCCCACACGTAGCCCAGAGTAGATTCCCAGCCAATCCCCCCCCCCAACCCTAGACAGAGCCACGTAGTTTATGGACGATCCCTTATTACGGATTGACGTACTGTGGACGTCGAGGGAAGCAGAGGAGTGAAAAGGGCTGGGAGCAAGGAACGAATTCGGATTACCTAGAATGATTTGGGGAAACCATGGAAAACCGAAATCTGGATGGCCAGATGGAGATTCAAACCTGCGTCCTCCCGGATGCGAGGCCAGAGCGTTGCCGCTAATGTACCGCACTCTGTTATTTGCTCTTCAAAGGGAAATAAATATTGAAGTAAAATTCGAATTATAATTACAGAATTATTAGAAACTACCTACACCCCGCTAATTTGTACGCGTGGAGTTAGAATTCAATTGCTAGATTTGGATATACAAAGATGTAACTTACGGGACAGAAGTTCTGAACACACGCATTCGGGATAAGATAACGGAGAAGCCATCAACACAGCATTCGACCTTTGAACCTGTCTCATGAACAGAACCAATTTATTTATTTATTTATTTATTTATTTATTTATTTATTTATTTATTCATTCATTTACTTATTTCTTATTGCTTTACTCCTTATCGACGGCTAAAATCATTAGAGGCGGAATGGGACTGGGGACAAGGAACGGGAAGGAATTCGGCCATGGCCTTTTTGAAGGAAGCATCCCGGCATTCGCCTGGAGTGATTTTGGGAAACCATGGAAAACCCAAATCTGGATGCGAGGCCAGAGCGTTAACCTTTCACCCACTACGCTCCACGCACCATTGTAACATGTTAAAAAATGGTAACAAGCTAAAGGTGTGTTAACTGTGAGATCCGGGAAATTTTTGATCGTGGATTGAAACTATGCCATTTTCTGTGGATATCTTATCTCAATACTGTTTTGTACACGTTTTTTGTTTTATTGTCCTTAGCCAAGTTTGCTAATAACTTTTAGGTAAACACAAAATAATAGTCTGATGCAACGCAAATATAGGACAACATTGAAATTCAAGTTGTGTCTGTACATGAAATTTATCAACAGATAGTTTTAAATATTTCGTGACATTATATGTTATTTATCCTGAAGAAATATCCTATGGTCTACCTAATGTTGTATAGTATTTCACTGTCAAATTTCAATGATGGTTTGGCCGTTTACTCGTGAAAACTTAACAAACAGACAGAGAGACGTGAAAACGTGACGGAGTTACTTTCACATTTATTAGTGTAGAAGAGTAGATAACAGAAATTATGATTTAAAAAAAAAAAAAACACTAGGATCAGAGCGGGAACCCGGTTCTACAGCGTGATAGTCTAGGACTTTGCTTGCTTGGTTACGCTCCGTTCCATTGATTAAGCGACTATTTAGTGGTATGTGAGCTGCCAAGAAAATTTTCAGAATCTAAGACCAGTCGCATAAAATTTCTTGAACCTGTAACTAAGGGTGTACTAACCTACAACGTAAATAAGAAATATCGAAATTGATGATTATGAAGTCTGACGGTACCCTGGACTTCGTATAGCGTCAAATGTGTGACGTGTTTCTCATGCTGATGAAAACGAAGCTCCGGATAAAAACAAAAGTGTCCGGCGCAGAGAGGCTGCGAGTTGAGGGTGCCAAGCCTGCGTGGGAAGCAGGCACGTGACCTGGCCGCCAGCCACCCTGCCCTGGCCGTTCACCCCGCCACGCTTCACCGCGTCACCAGATGCGGCAGCTCTTCCTGTGTGTCCGTCAGCATCACACACCTCCAAGACTCCTAACTGAAGCCTCAACATCGTTCAGAGTGCCACACAGAAGCATAATCAGCAGGTTGAAAAACAAAACAAACAAACAAAAAAAAACAAAAAACAAACAAAAAAAAAACACAAAAAAACAAACAAAACAAACAAACAAAACAAAAACAAGAACATCGAACATGTTCCATAAAATCTAAATTCTTAATGTTTAAATAAAACGTAGCAATGAATTGAGGTAGTGCACCCGCCAATGTGCATCAGTGCACTGACGCGGCGCTCGCTAGATAAGGGAGGTACAACGGGACCGGGCACGAGCCCACTCCTCCTCCCCCTGCGTGCCGTCCATCCTGACTGCTGTTATTAAACGCTTTTTCGCAGCCATCAAGGCGAATGCCGGAACAGTACCCAATCTCCGCCTCATAAACATTTCGCAAAGAAGCCGTCCATTAATTACGTGAGGTGAAACAGGGGGGTGGGGGGTCCGGCGAAATCTCACGAATCCTCACCAAGGGGTAGGAGGGGGGGCCAACGGAAATCTCACGTGAGGCTTTGAAATTCTTGAAGGATGGTACAGCTAAAAAAAAGTTTACAAATGACGCGAAAGGAGACTTTAGGGGGGTTAATGGTCTAGAAACGACGCGACCTTAAAGGGGGGGAGGTATAACCGCCCTCTGTAAGCATGAGAGCTAACAAAAAAGATCTAAAAAAAACTACGAGGTCGATAAACAGGAGGGGGAGGGGAGGTCATCATCAAAATCTCACGTCATTTTAGAAGAGGGGGGAGGATTCCGACCAGATATCACAAAGTCTCACCAGAGGGGGGGGGGGAGGGTGTCCGAAATTTCGGACAAACACCTCGCGTAATTAATGGACGCCCCCAAACAAAGAATACACTTAACATATAGATACATATTTCGCAGTCAAATCGAAATACTTCACTTCCCCGGAGTGACCTGCTTAAGGCGTCTGACTGGAGATCGACCGGCCCCAGTTCGAATCCTTGTTTGGGCTGGGATTTTGAGAGGCCCTTAACTCGACTTTCACATCCAGCCCAGCTTGCTGTGTAACGTGACGTACACTTCCGTGGTTCGGATTCTACATTAAACTGTGGTCCACCTTACCCGGTAGGATTACCGGGTTAGGTTAATGGTAGCCACTGCAGAGGCGCGTGCGCGGCAAATCGAAACTGTCAACCGGCGGCCGAACTAACCTCCAGGGTCTCCCAGCCAATAATTTCATACGCCCATTCTTCTAAATTCACTTCCCCCATTAATACTACCTGACAGTAGGTATAAAATGCTTAGCGTCAACAAGGGTATGCGGCCATAAAATCAATGCTCCAAACGAGTAAAACTCAAAGGAAGCTAGCTGACCCCAAAATGCTCGGAAAAGGTGGTGATGAAGAAATAGAGAAAAACTGGAGTGGTGTTCAGGTTGGAGAAGAAAGTTTCTGACAGTTTCCAGTAAGGATTTGGAAAGAAAATTAAGATAGTACATTGATTCTGCTAAAACATTAGAGTGACACGAAGAAAACTTTCAAGACAGTAAGGTACTGGTCATGGGGATTGTAGGGGATGCCAACACGAAGAGCGAGTGAAGACGCAGGTATGGAGATAAGGGAGAGATTCAAAGAAATGGGAGACGTCGGTGGGACGGTATCTTGTGAGGGACACGGATCAAACGCTTTTGAATGGGGGCTAGAAGAAGATTCTCATCATTGGGGACTTGATTAAAGGCGTAGGAGAAATCTGGCGCAAATTTCCATTATCAGATAGTCTTCCAAACATCTTCGCAGTACATATGGATGAGGACGTTGAACTCGGTGGTCCCAATTGTTTCTTGCAGAAGACCAAGTCTAATTGACCAGGAAAGTAAAATGCAAATGACATTGCTGGGCGCGAGATTCCAAAGAATAATTTGGTCGGTAATGACAGTGTTTTTTAAACTTTTTTTAAATCCTGATTATTTACGCCATACAACCAGGTACTGTAAAGCTTTAAAAGTAGGTACGACTGGATTCCCATATTGCACAAGGCCAATACAGCACCTAATAAAACCACCTTACCGGGAGCCGGACTCGAAGCGGTGACACCCGTAAGGCTGCCATGGCCGACAGAATGTGAGAGCTCGATTCGCCCTTCACGGCGCCTTCGTGGCTGGGTTTAACGTGGAATACGAATTACCAAATATTGGTAAAGGTTAAATGTCCGTAAAAATAGCAAGCCTCGAAGGGATTCGAACTCTGTACCCTTCACTTGGCAAACCAGGCGCCGCCGTAATAAGGGAGCGTGCATAAACCACGTAGCTCCATTTTGACCTCCTGTGAAACCCCCCCCCCCCCCCCCCCACGTAGCACGTAGCTTTTTTCCCTTTTGATTCCAGAAGACATTTTATACTGTTTTCTCTTGTCAGACGATTGTAAATTACATACGGAGATAATTAACTGAGGGAAATAAATATTCACATGCTGTTGTGAGTTCTGTTCCACATTTTAACTGTGAAAAATGTTATGAAAGGAAAGCTACGTGGCCTGGCTCGCAACCCCCCTCCCTCCTGGACCGAGCCACGTAGTTTGTGCACGCTCCCTAATAATCTACACAACAGTACTCAAATGGAAGTCGCCATTGACGGGTGAAGATCCTGAAACGTCTACCTGCTTGGGAGAAGGACCAAATTCAGCGTGTCAATAATGTGATCCATCTGATCTCGACGACTATTCGGCACGCTCCATTTCTCGACACAATCCGAGCAGAGGATATCTATTGCGTGCTTATAAATCATGCGCCAACTGACAGGGAAACCTTTCTGTGGAGGCCTAACCCACTTTCCCGGAGATTCTCACTGCCAATCAGGCGCTGCCGACTTGACATTAAATTATACACGGCTGTGACGGGTACCAGGACAAATTACTCCAATCTGAGGTCATATGAATATTTACGTCTTCACACTCGCCCGGGGCAGAGAATTCCCCCCCTCCATTCTTGACGCCTGCTAATTTGATGTTCTCCAAACACCAGCGACGCGAGAATGGAATGTTTGTAGTTACTGAGTATACGATAGAGCCGACAGCGGGTCGCAGGTGAAAACATTAACTGCAACGTGTAAATAATAACAGATATTGAACTTTACAGAGGACTTTCTACCTTCGGCCTACAGGCATTTTCGCCCTATACATTCTCTTATCCCCACTAATATGTAAATTGGCGATACATGGAGCAACTGAGAAAGTGAAAGAAAAATTTCACTGTGGCCACGGGCGTAACTACCATAGGGTTAGGCGGTGCAGTACACCGGGGCCCCTACGGTCAGGGAGCCCCCAAGCGCACCTCAGGGGAAAAAGCGTACCTCAGGGGGTCCCAAGCGCACCTCAGGGGGGTCCCAAGCGCAGTTCAGAGGGCCCACGGGCCTTCACGGCAAACTGACGACCTTTTTTTTAGCTCTACTGTAGTCTAAGGGGTCCCCCAAGCACAACTCAGGGGCCCCCAGCCTCAGCTCAGGGGGGCGCTACCAGCAACACAAAACAAAAAAAAAGTCACCCATCTGGCCTGACGGCCCAAAATATTTTTTTTTTTTTTTTTGCCCCGGGGCCCTTGTTGACCTAGCTATGCCACTGACTGTGGCTTAATGTTTGAATGAGGAACAATCTGTAAGCTGCGATTTGGTGACGACGTTGTCCTGTTTGCAGAACAGAGCAAGGATATCAGGAAATATGAACACAATACTGGGAGAACAATTTGGACTGCTTGTAAACCAAAGTAATACAAAAGTCATGATATGCAGTAGAAGTTACAGCAAGAAAAGTAGATTGGTACAGAAACGGAATCAAAGGTAACACAACAGGTCAATGAACTGTGTTATGTACGAAATAAAATTAGAACTGACTGTCGAAGAACTATGTCAAAATCAGACTAACACAAACGAAATTGATGTTCAGGTAACACTCCATTTTAAAATAAAAATAAAAAAACTGAATTAGGAACCACAAAGAAATTACTGCAAGTTTATGTAAGGAATACACAACTTTAAACGAGGAATACCAAACATATGGGAAGTTGAAGCATGTGAAATGTGATGCTATACAAGGATGTTGAAAATTAAGTGGACAAGAAGTACTGCAAAATGCGTGTTATGAAAATAATTAATCAGGAAAGACAGAAGAGGCAGCATGATTTGTCATATTTTAATATGTGTGGGATTGATTAATGTTGCTGGACGCAACAATGGAAGGTAAAAAATTCAGAATATATGAAGCAGAAAATTGAGGACGTAGGTTGTAATTAGTATGCTGACATGAAAAAGTTAGCTTAGGATAGGAAGAGGTTGATGATTGTATTAAACATGTAGAGTCACTGCTGACAACGCTTTTTATTACATGTTGATGTCATTATTCGTGATTCGATGGGGGAAATAAAAACCATTGAGAATAAAGTCTTTGTTTTTCATCAGATCAGATCATCCCAATTTTTCGAAATGCTGCGAACAAAAATTAGAAAAATCGAAGTTGACGCAAGCAGCAGGTCATAGAGAAACAGATAAAAATCATTGACCACGGTTTGTAATATTCCTTCGATGAAGCAACAAAAGAATTGTTGCAGTGACCTTCTGTGGCACCGATCTTATCAGCGGGGAAGTGTAGTGAACTCGGCTATATGGTGGAACCTCCGCTGCCGAAAGTAGAGCGTAAAAGTTTCCGCGCGACAAGAAGTGGCCACGCTAAACAGACCACGAAACTGGCAGCGGACACAGCAAAGTGGTTCAGCGGGCCTGGATTAAGCCACAGGATTCTCGTAAAGCTGGGGACACCATCTTAGTTTCGGCTTAACATCAGCTCCGCCTGCTTTATCAACAGCGCTGGGAACCGTTCGGATACTTCGTCCCTAATAGAGACGCTGAGATTGATGTACCAGAGGGTAATTCTGAGTGAAGAACAGAGTGGAGCTGGGAGCCGTTCGACTTTGACCAAATATCCGAATCTTGGCCGTCCACTTTGCAGTTGAGTCCGCAGTAACGCAGACAACAACAAACGGCGTAAGGGTCAATATCGAGCGGTGCCAAAGAAGTATACAGTGTTGCCACCTTACGAAAACAAAAGTCGCTAGACCGGGTCTCAAAACTTACTAGATTGCGGGATATTTATGACTAAAAGATTCGCTAGAAATCACCAAATAAAATTAAGGAAAGTTGTAAGGAAAGTAATATAAAAAAATCTTAATAATTAGTATTTTCATTAAATTAAACATAACATTCTATTAAAAGTCATCATCAAATTTCCTTCAATCGGTATTTATTCTTTATCATATTGGTGTATCGTTGGAGTTGCAGCACTTGCAGATGTGGAAGGATGAAATGAATCGTCAATTTTAGATTTAAAAGAGTATTTAGCATCTTACTAATTGCAGCAATCACATCAGCCGGAACCTCGTAACTGCAGGAGGTTTTTCACAATTTTTAACCGATTCCTTATAAAAAGAATTAGCTGCTTAAAGCTTTCTTGTTTGTCAAATTGTCCCTAAGAATGTTCGTTGTACTGAATATTCTTTCTACTGCGGCATTCGAGAGAGAAAGTGATAGAGTATGGCTAAATCAGATAAATCCAGAAAGGTATTTATTCCAGCAACATTCTTGTACTGGGTAAGCCGTATTCCGTTTTCAATATATTGTGTACGCCATTATTTATACGAGTCATGACAGAGGAATTACCTACCGCAATTCCAATAAAGTTTTCCGAAACTCTGCAAGGTTGAATATCACTAAAAACCGCCAAATATTTTTTTAGCGATAACATATTTTAAAATATCGCTTTCTACCTTCAAAATTAACTAAATCTAGCGACAAAATCGCTAAGGTGACAACATTGCAAGTATACCATCCCCCAAACTGAGTCTCAAAACGCGGCAGAATTAGTAGAAATGCTGTAATTTATAAGATGAAAATCTATGAATACACCATCTTCAGGAAAATCTTCGTCTCAGTTAAAGAAAACGGTACATCTAGAAGTCGTGACTACCGCGAACTATAGAAATACGAGGAAAAACTAAGAGAAAATATTCGGAAAAGAAATGTTGACTTTATACCTAAGTGGCACGAGTGAGCGATAAAGACTAACGAATCTAACCTTTAGCTACTTTCTTGACAAGAAAACCTAACTGGTCTGGATGACTGAGGTGGAAGGAGAGATCCAGAAAGCGGCGACCACACAAGAAGAGATGGAAGACTGAGATACCTTTAAGATGAAACTTGAAACACGCCATAGTTTCCTAGAGAAGACAAAACTAACTATATATATGACCTGGACCCAAATAAAGGAGTTACGGATGAAATAAAAAAATAATGTATCCAGTTAGATAGAGGAGAAAATGGTGTGAGAGGGGCAAGAACAACTGGATGCGTGGCAGTAAAATCTTGCAGAATGTAATTCTCTGTTAAAAAATAGTAACTACAGCTGGGAACAAGAACAGAACTAATCGTAATGTTATATGCGGAGGCGAAAAAAACTAAAGATTGTAGTAGTTGTAAAGTGAGACAGAAGAAAATGAAATATATGAAAGATGCAGAAGAGCACAAGGATTCTATAGGATTGTCAGAGACCTGATTTGGAGCAAGGTGGTGCCACGGAAGAGTATTTACCAGACTTGGTGGCAATATTGAGATTTGGTTTCGAAGAGAGAGAAACTAAAGACATATCAGCAGAATTCAGTCCACAGGGACGAAGTTTCAGTGGATCAAGGCTGGAGCAACCAGACTGGACAAGTTGCGGAATGAGCATGCGAGGAAAGCAGTTAAAGAGGAACCAGTACGTGATAAAATTGAAGAAGCCAGACTATAGTCGTATGGACACACAAACAGGATTAGTGAAGAAAGTGTGGCAAAGAATTGTATAATTTGAAACTCGGAGGGTAGAGGCACTGAGGAAGACAACCAAACAGAAAAGTGAGTGTAAGACAGAGGAGTGAAGCAGACAGTGGTAGAAATGGAGGAATGGTTGAAGGATTGAGCCTCTGGGAAGACCCGAGTTTCTGATAGTCGGCCAGATGCCGGTAGCAGTCAAGGATGATGATGATACGCGTGTGCCACTGTGCATCCGGCCAACAGGTAAGATTGTTGATCACCGAGGCTGGAGGTGAACGGTCGCGGCGCCCTTGAGGAAGGCCGCGGAACGTGTCTGGCGACCTTGCTGGACTCATCGCGTGCCCAGACTCGGGACACTGTCCGGAAACACGGTCGGCCAAGGGTAGATAAACAGAACACGAGAGGAACAACCAGGCCCTGTAGCTCAAGGCAAAGACAATGGTCAGGGTAAGTCGAGTTAAACATCACCCTACTCTACAGAAGCCTCCTGCCTTCAAGGTACATGTCGACAACATCACCGGAACAGCAATTAGCTAGACGATATGTGGATCCCGAATAACTTTCGAAAACACAAAGAAGTTACATAGATCAATTTTCAGATATGAGTAACGTCGAGAACTTCAAGTGCGATTCAGCCAAGCAAGCGGTTATGGAATTTTTACTTGTTGGCATCTTGCCGTGTACTACCAATTATGAGGTAATGATAATAATAATAATTAAATTCACACTAAACATTATTTAACAGAAAAACACCAGTAATTCCAAAATTCGATCTATGCAAAATCAAAGAAAAATTGGAAGAAGAACCTGCGGAATACTGGCAAAAAATTCGGACTAAAATAATCAAAACCGTGAAAAAAATTGATACCTCTTCACAAAAAACCAAAGCACCCTTGGTGGAATCAAGAATATGAGACCGCACTAGAAGAAAGAAAAAAGGCATTTTAAAATTACAATTGCAACAAATTTGAAGAAACATACAGTAAATTTCTCTAAGTTCGCAAACAAACATAAATATGTTAACGACCAACTTCAGACAATCAAAGACAGCTTCAAAAGTTACAATACACATGACTTCTAAAAGACCTTCGCGAACCACAGAACCTATGTTTTAGAAAACGAAATGGTAAACTTGCCCTGACAAATAAAGAAAACTGCCAAGAGCTGGCCACTTATTTTTCACAGCTCTTAAATAGTCCGCAACCCAAAAAGAGGTTCCCGAAAATACAATCTGAAATAACAACAGACAACTCATCACCACCAACACAAAAAGAAATTTATGCACATATATAGAAACTTAAAATCAGGAGAAGATGGAATTGTAGCAGAACTTTTAAAAAACTTAGGTCCAAAGTCACTCAAAGAAATTGTACAAATATTCCAAATCATTTGGCAAACCGAAAAAATCCCAGATGATTGAAAGATTGCTTTAATCCACCCACTACATAAAAAAATCAGATGTAAACAACTATAGAGGGATCTCCCTCCTACCAGGCATATATAAAATTCTTTCAGCCTGTCTTTGAAAACACAAGAGCAATTTGAACCGAAATTAGCAGAATATCAAGCAGGATTCAGACCAAACAGGTCGTGGTGCCCCGAACAAATTTTCAACCTCAAAACCATAATCAAAATGCGAACCCTCAGACAAAAACCCGTAGTATGCACATATGTGGATTTCAAAAAGGCATACACCGAGCGTGGTGGGTGAGTGGTTAACACTCTGGCCTCGCATTCGGGAGGACGCCGGTTCGAATCCGGTCCGGGCATCCAGATTTGGGTTTTCCATGGTTTCCCCAAATCACTCCAGGCGAATGCCGAGATGCTTCCTACAAAAAGACCATGGCCGAATTCCTTCCCGTTCCTTGTCTCCAGTCCCATCCCGCTTATAAAGAGGCGTAAAGAAGTAAAAAAAAAAAAACGGCATACGAATCAATAGACAGGCCTTCACTATTCCAAATTTTACAAGAAAGGGGATTAGATCCAAAAAAACGAGAAGTCATAAAACAATCACTAATTGGCACTAAATCTAAAGTAAAATTCATGGGAGAGATTTCAGAATCCTATGACATTCAAATAGGTGTGAGACAAGGCGATGGGCTCTCTCCTCTTCCGTTCAACGTCGTTCTAGACAATGTTATGGAAGAATGGGAGAAATAACTCAAGAAATGTAAGTGTTGGAAGCCAATGCCACTTGGCTTTCCCAAAAGCCATCTTTACATACCATACCTCACTTTTTCGGATGATTTGGCGATACTAGCAGAAGATGCAAAGACTGCCATCAAACAGCTTGAGACACTCAAAGAATCTAACCACCATAGTACATGATAGGAGACACGATACCACTACCACACGCAAACACCACTGGTCTATGCTTTGTAGTTGTGGCAGCAGAGTGACATATACGGGAGACACATGTCTTTGGTCGAAATACGAAAATATCCTTGATCGGCCACTTTCAACCACCATATCTCCCTCACTACCACAGTTACCGAAATTCGGCCAACGTTGTTATCGACGGGTGACTCTGTGTTACTACCACACACAAACATCACTGATCTGCGCTTGGTAGTTTTGGCTGAAAAGTGATTCACCATGACACATGCGTTTTGGGTAAAAATATGAAAGTGTCGCAGGTCGACCACTTTCAACCACCATATCTCCCACACCCCCATAGCTACCATCATCTAACCACCATAGTACACGATAGGAGACACGATACCACTACCACACACAAGCACCATTGGTCTATGCAATGTAGTTGTGGCAGCAGAGTGACATATACGGAGACACATGTCTTTGGTCGAAATACGAAAATGCCCTGCATTGACCACTTTTAACCATCACATCTCCCACATCCCCACAGCTATCGACATTCGGCCAACGTTGTGCACGACAGGAAACTCCATGCTACTTCCACACACAAAGACCAGTGATCTGTGCTAGGTAGTGGTGGTTGAAAAGTGAAATACAGGAAAAAACACGTCTATATATATCTATATATTAATACGCTAAGCGAAAACTTTGGAAACATTTTTCAGAATATTGCGCGCACGGAGAAGTGTGAGATTTGGCATAGTTAAAGTTTATATGGGGAAGAAGTGCATAAAGCCAAAATGTACATATAATATGTGTTAAAAATACATTAAATTAAATAAATCATCTGTTGTATACATTCAATTGTTTTTAAGTGGCAACGACACTTAGCGATTCTGCCAATGTCTGTGATCTTTGGTCAACAGTAAAGAAAAAAAATTATAAGCATAGTTAAAACATGTTACAGCTACATTATTAAATGAAAAATAAATTCGCGAACGTGTGTGTGAGTGAAATCGGATCGGAGCCAACTATGTGACGTGTATTTCCAGCATTGAGATACTCTGTGGTCTTTGGTGAAACCAAAGAGTCGAGCTTAATCTCTGAATTTACATACAAGCAAGAAGCAACATTTCGAAACGGAGTATATTCGGAATTCATAAAATCGTGATTTAGATATACGATGTTACAATGATTCAGTTCAAATTGATGTAGCTGTAACATGATGGTGAGCCACCATTTGAACGAAATCTGGTAGTTAAAAAAAAGTGAGTACATGTATGGCAGCAAAGTCGGTTCAAGTTTACGTCGCGATACAAGACGCTGCTAACTTAAGATAAAATGATTGTATCAATGCGCGTGTGATTGAGGCTTTGAATTTGTACCGCCAATATTACCAGAGATTGTGGTTAGGTTGAAATTCAGCCTGGACCAGAAAGAAAACAGAACCTTCTTGTCACAGCAAAAGACACGAGGAATTTAGTTATTTAAGCAACTTTCATAAGCACTATATCACGTTGTGACGTCAACTACTCCCCAAAGTCTTTATATACCGAGTTTAGCATTACGTCGGAACCTACAAATATTGTCCTGTCGGTCTAAATTTGGTACACACATTCCTTAGACGATAATATTTGATTTAAAGTGTATATCGTAAGCTTCGAATATACGGAAATGAGGAAAAATCACTCGAAATGTGGGTAGATGCACACATGTTATTACGCAAGAAATACACGTTCATAGATGTTGACATTTATTCCACGTGTTTTTAAGTCTTAATTATTGAATAAAAACTGCTTTCCATATGCAAATAGAAAATCATGTAACATTTACGATTTCTCTGTGCGGGCTGACATATTGTTTTTCAGTGATAAGATATATTGCATGGCGTCTACCGTAACTAATAGCAGTTGTGGTTAGGTTGCAATGCAGCCTGGACCAAGAATTAAGAGTAAGAAACAGAAATAAGGGAGCGTGCATAAACCACGTGGCTCCATTTTGGCCTCCAGTGAACCCCCCCACCCCCCCACGTAGCCCGTCGTGGCTTTTACCTCTACCCCTACCCCCCTCCCACGTAGCATGTAGCCTTTTTCACGATTGACTCCAGAAAACATTTTGTACTGTTTTCTCTTCTCAGATTATCGTAAATTACATACGGGGATAATTAAATGGCAGAAATAAATATTTACATGCTGTTGTGTGTCCTGAATCTCATTTTAGCTGTGACAAATAATATGAACGAAAAGCTACGTGGCCTGGCTCGGAAACCCCCCCCCCTCCCCCCACGTAGCCCAATATAGCCTTCCAGCCAACCCCTCCCCCCCCCTAGACCGAGCCACGTAGTTTGTGCACAATCCCTAATATCGACATGTAATAACGTGTATTTCTTGCTTAATAACATGTGTGCATCTACCCACGTTTGAAGTGATTTTAGAAACACCCTCGCAGCCAAAAACATCAATGTGTACAGTATATGATATAGTTATGCTTTCAGCAAACGCAATAGAACAAATTCAAAAAACTATTTGCAATAATTATTACTCTGTTACAAAAAAAACTAATTAACTTAATGAATTATGGTCGAATTTCGACCACTGGGCGATCTCTAGTATATATAAAGATTGGAAACTAGCATTTGCCTGCTACTTCATTCGATGGCACCTTCGTGTGCGTAGTTATGCTTTTCACTTTCGTCTTCCTTAAAGTACCAGGACAAGTGTATCCTATTAAGCTTTACGGTGAATTAAATTCCACAATTTTGTTACTAAAGTTTCGACCTTTGACATAATCGTTTCATTAACGTTTTCCATGTATTTTAGCGTGCCATATTTCAGAAATCTGAAGAAATACACTAACTATTATGTAGTCAAAAAACAATCCAATAGGTGGAGTTTTTATCTCAACAATCTTTGGTGAGTATCTCGTAAATAAATGTTCATTTTAGATACAGTGTCATTTGCGGCGTCTGTTTTCGGTACGGGCAAACCAGAGTTTCAAGTGTTAGAATAATGAGCGGCTCTTATAAAACAGAAAATAGCTTGATAGTGCCTTTCTTTTAGTTAATCCAGATTGGCTTGTCTGGATGAAACAATTTTTAAAATTTTGTAGCTTTCGTATTTTATCGTGTTAATCTCACTTCAGTGTTGCATGACGTGAACCGAGGTATACATTCCTGTACCTTCCATTAGGGTAATTAGCTTCAAGATTTCTTACGGACGATAAACATTTTTTTTTAAAATAGACAACAAATTTTAGAAATAACTACCATACGCTTATATGGCAAAGAAAATAGCTCTCATGCACTCAAATTCGAGTAGAAGACGGCTTCTCTTTTTAAAACTCTCCGACTATATCTCATTATTTTTATCTAGCGTGTTAGTTCGCCATCCAATAAGCAGAATACCTTTGGCTGCGCGTGTTTAAGAGAGCAGTTGTGGCGTTCTTTCATTTTCTACATGCGCAGGAAAACGCTTATGCACGCCACGGGGCGTCACGCGAACCTCTGCACGGCAAGGTGCTTGAACCGAGTTCAAGGCGCTCTGGTAACTTACCGAACAATTGTCACGGAAACTCTTCTGGTGACCTTGCGTTTCACATTGCACACCACCTATCAACTCAGCAGACACGTATAGCCTATTCCAACATTTAATGCACGGAGGCTTGTGGGATCATCTGGAAAGAGACGTTTTAAGCCAGTGACTGTCAGAGGAAGTACAACTGATTCCACTGCCCCCGTAGCTAAAATTAAAAGCGAAATCCGAGTCGGAGTGGTAGCCTTAGAACCTGGCATTTGCGTAGACGCGGGTTCGAATCCCTGGTTACCTATCCACATTTCGGTTTTCAATGATTTCGCAGAATCACTCCAGGCGAATGTCCGGATGATTCCTAAAAAAGACGCATTCCTTCCCATCTCTAATGACCTGGACATCGACCAGGCGTAAAAACCTAAGCAGTATTGCGATCCCTGAGCAATCGAAGAGTATTTCTGTTTCTAATTGGGGATTTGTGGTTCGTCTACGTCGAGGTCTTTAGAGACTGGAGAGGGCGGCAGAATAGGAACAGGATGAACGAAGAAAGGAAAGACTGCAGAAAGTAATAAACGGAGGTCTTTATAGTGCTAGGATCAACTATGAGATAAGTAAATATGTACGAAATAACAGAGTTATTAGCAGCATGTAAAATAGTCTAAGGCTTGAAGAACCAGAACCGGACACAATGTGGATGACTTTGATCAGTATAAAGGATTGGAGAGACCATTGCAGAAGATAGAAACCAGTGTAGGGGATACAAAAGCGGCCCACTATGGGGTGAGGGGGAAAAAAACCAGAAGGACGGAGACAAAATTATTACGAAAAATGAATAAAATACACATAGAGACGACTGTAGAATGAGAAGCCTCAGTTCTGAGCCTGATAATAATATTTTATGTTTGTTTATGATAATATATACGTAATAATAATATTTGATGTGTGTTTACGAGACAGTAAACACGATATCGATTGCAAAGAAGCAATTACATCAGCAATCTACAAAAATGGAAAATACGCGTCACTGCAATAATTACAGAAGGATAAGTGTAATATACACAACATAGAAGGAAAAGTAAAGGAAAACAAATTGTCTTCCACAACCCGAAGGTTGGTTGGATCCTCCCAGAGGAAGCATACTAAGCCAGTGTAACAAAGGTAGGACGGTCAATACTTTCCTCTGGGACCTACAGTTTAAGGTAGAATCCCAACCACGCGACTCTTGAAAATTCCTACACCCATCGGGATTGGAACTCGGGACCGCAGCAGCGAACTTTCGTAATCAAACGGCTTGACCACTGAGCTACCAGACCACTCAGTAGTGACGGCGAGAATTGGAAGATAACTAAGTAAATCAGAAGAATATGATGGTTACGAAAGGCAGATTGTTCAGTTCCGACATAGTACATATTCCGTCCATGCACTGTGAATTGAGAGCGTTTTTAAAAATATATTTTAAAATCACTGGCATTACTGACATTTTAAATTAGCATCACGTTAACACCCGATAAATACTAAGACTGAGATTTACAGACTTACATACTAGGTGGAGAGTATATATTATAGATTTCTACGCTTTATTAAAGTAGGTACAGCATATGAATCTAAGTCGCAATATGTAGTACTCTGCACATCATATGCTTTGGATTGTTATTACTACTAATATTTTTTTTTCTCGCAGCTTACAAACTATATTACATTTACATATGGTATCTTGAGTATTTGTTATTTAAATACAAAATCTGGTCGATACATGACAAAAATTTCGTTTTCCCTGTTAATAAGCACTTTTCAGAGAGTACTCCTAAAAATGTTCTAAGGCTGACAATTTGTAAGGCCTCTCAGATCTTTATTTTACATTTCCTTTATTGTATTTTTTTATTTTTTTTTTTTGAAAGAAAAATATCTTAGCCTTGCGTTTGGTAAGTTTTAAAACAATGATACCTCATTAGTGGGAGAGAGAAAAAATAAGTTTTGCTTGTACGGAACTCCCCTTTGGTATGAGAGGCAAAAGACTTAATACGATATTAGGTTCCGCGTTAACGAAACACACAAAATGTACTAATTGGAAGCTAGAATTTCCTTTTACTGAGCAACACAAACAATATAATAGCACGCGCCGCCAGCTGCAATGCAATTGAGGTGGACACATGCGAGCTGGCAGGAGCCGGCCTCGCGACCTCTGACACCCCGTCGAGAGAGTGGCTCGGCAACCTTGATGTGGCGCCCGCGTGGGAGGCTATATTGTTCGCGCGTGCTGCCGCCTGGTGGGTGAGCTCGGTCACTAGGCCACGACAGGAACACCTGCTGACCGACGCCTACACTCCCCGCGGAAATCGCAGCCATTACACGCTGGTCTGAAGGGAGATACTGCGAGCTTTCTTAACGAACAACTTTATATCCTCAAGCAATTGACAAAGCAGCCTATGCAAAAAGTGTACTGCATCTAAAACGCTCATCTACTACAGCGAGCAGCAAATATCCCATCTGTTTCTCTGATGTCAACCGTTCCGAATACTTTGTTTGGAACATCATTTAGCAGGATATTACACAGTGAAACCTAGTGGAATCTATAACTCAAGGCGAAGACAAACGACCGATGGTGTGTAGGAGATTTGGTAATTATATATCTTAACAACTATTTGGTTGTATTTCTTTACGAACTGAAAGCTTAAAAAAACAATATTTAAAGTTTTATGATTTTTTGTTATGATGATATTTTTCGCAGCTGCACTGTCGCAATCTGGCGGGAGAAGTGGTAGACATTTTGTGTATATTCCATGTGGTTTTCACCAACACTGTAAAATAAATTTGCTATTTCTTTATACGTACGTCAAAATGTTGCAGACTGTAATAGATAAGAGAGTGAATTTCAATAAACAAGTGACTTCACTGCAGTATTCGTGATAGACATTGAGTTTATTATCCTCAGTCTCGAATGTTCTCTTCATTACTTCAATAGACCTCTTTAACAGAGAAAGGGTGGCGGGCTTTATGACCACTTGTCACACCATCTACGAATGTGTCGCAGACTTGATTTGGAACTGTCTGGCAAACAGGAAACGTAGTTTCAAGTTGAACTTATTGACCAACCTATGATCAACTTCTTACATTTACGAGATGCGATTAGGGAAATATTGTCCCTTACTACAACTCGCATACGAGTCCTTTACGGGCTATCAGGGTTTAGATTACATGTTGGAGAGATTAGTTTCAGAGCAAAGCACACACTGCCAGTCACAATTTTGTGAACTGTTCAATATAGCCGAAAGCGGCAAAAAC
Source organism: Vandiemenella viatica (assembly GCA_031002005.1). NCBI lineage: Eukaryota > Metazoa > Arthropoda > Insecta > Orthoptera > Morabidae > Vandiemenella > Vandiemenella viatica. The sequence continues at coordinate 44,988,413 of CM061918.1, read as the reverse complement.
CTATAAACCACTAGACATGAATGCAGATTATAAGGCATGCTGAATATTTTCCGCACGATTAATTGATATGGAAGAGTGAGATAATGTATCCATGTCATTGTCGCAATTATTAAAGAGATACTCACAGTAGAAAAAGAAAAATAAAGCAACAGGGCTTTATTTCTCTTTGGTAACGGAGGTTGTGTGGTCAGCATTCCACAAGCGCTACTTTATCTCGCAAGGTTAGGTCGGTTATGAATTTGAGGTACGCCAAGTTGGCGTACTGAAGGAAGAATTTGGACGAAATAAAAACTACAGAAAGACGAAAGTGATTAAATGTATCATAAACGATACCAATAATAGCAGACTAAATAAAAAAAATAGGATCAGATGCGATATAAGTAGTTAGTGAATTTTGCTACTTATAAAGTAAAATTACAACCTATGGCCGAAGCAGGAATGATGTTAAAAGCAGAAAAGCAGTAGCTAAAAGAGCCTTCATGAAAAAGAGAAATCTTTTAGTCTCAAATTTTGATCCAAGATTGAGAAAGAACTTTTTAAAATTCTATGTGTGGAGCTCAGCACTTTATGTCAGCGAAGCATGGACTTTAGGAATACCAGAAAGCATTTGAAATGTGGTGCTATAGAAGGATGCTGAAAATTAAGTGGACAGGTGAAGTACGAAACGAAAAAGTTTTGGAAATGATGGGCGATGAAAGAAGTTTGTGAAAGAGTCTTACAGAAAGGATGGTAGGTCATATTTGAGACATGCTGGATTAGTTAATTTGCTGGTGGAGGGAACGGTCGAAGGTAAGAACTGTAGAGGAAGACAGAGATTAGAATATATGAAGCAGATAATTGAGGACGTGGGTTGTAAGGGGTATGTTGAGATGAATAGGTAAGCGCAAGATAGGAAGGGATGGAGGATTGAATCAAACCTGTCAAAACACTGATGACAGCAAAAAAAGTTTACATGACATTCAACCTCCAGGAAATATCCTCTTTGTCTTCTGGATGTGAACGCTGATTGCGCACTTGTTGCGGGAGTTTGCGGATGTTGCTTGCCATGCGAGAAGCAGTGTCCGTCGCATCTGATGGATCTCCTGGGAACGTCAAGGAAGGTCACGCCCTGCTGGACGTTCCCGCCACAGCGCCGGTGGGAATGAAACGAACTCTCCCGGCAGGCTCCATCCAGCGACACTAAACCACTGTTCCAGGACATATCACCAAGATAACCGTCATCCACAGAACGAGGTACACAAGAACTAGATCACGCCCTACTAAAGTATTGTTTTTGGCTTCTGCCTTCAATTTGGACGACATCAAAGTCATAAGGAAGGACTAAGGGCAAGAAACTGAAGGGAATTAGATTATGGGCTTTTGAAGGAACCATCGTCGCATTCACCTGGAGTGGTCTTCGGTAACCACAGAAAACCGGAATCAGGATGGAGTCACGGTTAGCGTTCTCGCCTCGCATTCGGGAGGACGGCGGTTCGAATCCCCGTCCGGGCATCCAGATTTGGGTTTTCCATGGTTTCCCCAAATCACTCCAGGCAAATGCCGGGATGCTTCCTTCAAAAGGCCATGGCCGAATTCCTTCCCATTCCTTGCCCCCATCCTTGCCCCCCATCCTTTCCCGTCTCTAAAGGCCTCGATGTTAAAAAGAGACGTAAAGGAATTAAAAAAAAGGATGGAATCAACTACTCATCACTGTCCAACTCGTCTTCTGCCTCAAGAACAAGTGTTGCCGAAACCAGAAGCAGAACCATGTCATTTTTAGGGTCACTTATTTTTCAATCAACACCATCCGACCTACTTTTAATGATCTCGCCTGTCCGTTAATATTCAGAGCTTCTTTACCTCAATTCTCTGCCTGATATAGTCTGATCTTTGTCTCTTTCCACTAACAAGTTAACCAATCCTGCATTGATCAACAACCTGTCTCTTATTTCTGCGATACTCTTCCAAAAGCTTCTTTCCCGGTACATCATTTTCAGAGTCCACGTATCTACTTAATTTTTGGCAAAGTGTTACAGAACCGCGGTGGCCATAATCCACGACATCACTTTACGAACTTCCACGACATTTTGCTCCCCACTTTTATCATAGTCAGGTATAGTTAGCGTTTTCCCGCTGCATTTAACTTCGCGTCACGAAGGACTTACATAGGGGACGACAAGCAGGCGGAAGGTGAGCGGAGTTCCTGAACGGTGGAGTGTTAAAACCTGAATATTTTTAAAACGCTGCTTCGTAAGGTCCGGTGACGTGGGATATCCAAATGTTGATCCTGACTTCCATACGTTTAAAATGAGAAATATCATTTTTTGCGCGAGAACTTGGGCAATTGCAAAATACACAACCAGCACTAGATATCTGAGAGCAGTGAAGTCCGGTGAACAGCGTCGAGAATCCAACTGTCAGGTGGACATCAACTGTGAGAAATATGGTCGGCATCGCTGCGAAACAAACATCTGGGTTTTGAGTTTTTATGTATGCGTGTGCATATGTCAGGAATCACGCCGTCTCACCACTCTGTATTACCGACTCAAGCGTCCTAGAGGGCGCATACTGCATACAAAACAGCGACACTGCGGGTTGCTAAGCAAACCACTAGGAGGGGATATTAATGCACGACGGGCCATTAGCTTCGGTAAATTTAACATTAATGACATTCATCGCAAACTCTTAAGGGTGAAGCTTAATCACCACGTCTGCTTCAATGACGGATTGGTGATCCTTCCGCACTGATTTGCTCTCCGACTCAACTTCCCGCTCTAACCTTCCACTGGGTTGCTTTGCTTAACAGGGGAACCTCTTAAGTTATGTATCTAGAGCACTCAAAATTATTGAGTCTTTATGTTATTGTTGCTATATGATTGCAACACTGCATCTCACTGCTATTAAGCCCGTATATACGTTAGATGTTTAGACTGAAAACTACAACAACGCGTTGCGGTATCACAAAAAACGTGTGTTCACGACGAATCGATCCAAGCTGCATTTATTATAAATGATTCTTCTTACACGTCGCGTTACAAGACCCTAAAAAAAATAAAAATGTGAATCGTGTGCAGAATGTGACCTGGACCAAACGCGAATTTCGCGTTGTGGCCGTTTTCAGTTAGCCACAAGAAACCAAAACGCATTGTGTGTTGTTTTTTTTTTTTTTTCGCTCAATGAACGTTTTCGGTGTTTGAGCCTAACATATATAGTCTATATATATCTGTAAATCCAAAGCTCACTTCAGTACAATACTATGCTCCACACCTACAGCTGTGCGATGTTCTTGCCGAGTCACACGTCTGTGTTTGAAAGTAAAATATTTCCGGTTCAGAAGAAGGATTTTTTTTAGTGATACTCTCTTTTTGAGATAGTTCTTGTTCCGGCCATCAGCTGTAATTTTACTATCAACGAAACAGAATTAACATCCTCTCTCCACTACATCTGCTTCTGTTTTTAATTAACGTTTTATTATTTTTATCATTATTGTTATTATCTTCAAATACGTAATTTAATATTGAGTTCCTCGAGGTCGGGTTGCTACCCATCGGCGTTTTGTGTTTGAAGTGAAACTTCTCATCAAAAGTTAACGAGTAATTCAGTTCCATTTCACAGACAGTACTGAAGGATTACTAATGACATTAATCTACACTATTTATTTATTTGCTTATAGCTCGTCGATTTCGAGGTCATTAGAGGCGGGAAAGGATGGGGAGAGACAATGAACGGGAAGGAATTCGCCAAGGCCTTTTGAAGGAAGCATCACAACATTCGCTTGGATTGATTTGGGTGAAACCATGAAAACCCAAAGCTGAATGCCCGGACGTGGATTCGAACGCGCGTCCTCGTGAATGCGAGGCCAGAATGTCACCGCTACTGTCAGCAGGTTGCAACTATCTGTCTCTATTTCCAGGTATCACGTAAAAACTACAGAACCAATTTTGATGAGGCTTTACAGTTTGAAAACTTGTGATATAGCTTGAAACCTGCAGCACATCTTATGACTGCACACGACCGGGAAACAGAGCAAGAAATCATAATTCGATCATACAGAGAAGAGATAGGCACCACAGATCACACTGTGTCGCAGATGAACACTCCTTTGCAAGATACACACCAAAGATCACGCTACAACACACACACACTAAAACCTATGGACTCTGTTGATATTGCTTTTGACTAGGTAATTTTGATGACTTATTTCTTCAGTTATGTGAAGTATTTTAGGCTTACATTAGAATACATGGAAAAAACTTAATCACATCACTACATCAAAGATTAACACCCCACTAACGCTACATTACAAACTTTTTTCCTTTGTATGTGATTATTGTAGGCCATCTCTTCCACAGTTGTTTGTTAAATTAATAATTATTCTTTAATAATTACGCCAGTACAACTGTTTTTGACAATATTTATTTGACGGACGCGTTTCGCCTCTCGTCGAGGCATCATCAGCGTACAACGTTTTCTGTAATTTGTGATATTTTACATGGTGGTTTTATTTTTACATTTAAATAAATTTTTCTTATCTATAGGAAGCGTAAATATAACTTATATTTTACATATCTGTTTTTAAAATTAGCAAGCAGAACGTCTTGTTTACATAGATGTAATGAGGTAGATTCATATATCACTTACATTTTACATTACTATTTTAAGGTGTGGTTGTTGGTCGCCTGTGCCCTGTAATGTAAATATGCACAATAGTATAAACAACATGCTGGTTGAGGGCACAGGCGACCAACAACCACACCTTAAAATAGTAATGTAAAATGTAAGTGATATATGAATCTACCTCATTACATCTATGTAAACAAGACGTTCTGCTTGCTAATTTTAAAAACAGATATGTAAAATATAAGTTATATTTACGCTTCCTATAGATAAGAAAAATTTATTTAAATGTAAAATAAAACCACCATGTAAAATATCACAAATTACAGAAAACGTTGTACGCTGATGATGCCTCGACGAGAGGCGAAACGCGTCCGTCAAATAAATATTGTCAAAAACAGTTGTACTGGCGTAATTATTAAAGAATAATTATTAATTTTTTCCTTTGGTTTTGCAAAAAAAAAAAAAAAAAAAAAAAAAAAAAAAAAAAAAAAAAAACTAAATAGTGAGCGGTCGAAGAGTGGGAAAAATGCTGGTTAAATATATTATCGTTGCAATTTAATTTTTTCCTGAATGCTGACCTTAAATAGGAAAAATATGTAGTTGGTTGCAATCAAATTAAACAGTTTGTGAAGTAAAGATAGTATATTTTTTCCGTTTCTTTCAAGGTCCTTTGTTAAGTTGGAACTATTAGGGCAACAACATACGAGGCGCGCGTTTTGTACGCGGGTACCTCTATTGTGCAGTCCGGCGGCGTGTGTGGTAATTCTAGATAGCGAACAAACTCCTACCTCATAGTATTTAATGGCTCTCGCCGAGTGTAGACGAGCATCAAGCCCACGTCAGGTGGCGTTCTTACCTGAAACAAAACCAAAAGAAAATCAATGAAACCTATTTATTAGTAAACCCATACAGGTGTCATTGCGACTATCAGAGTAGAAAATTATCATTAGAAGTCATTGGAGAGATCGGTACCATGTAACAATTGTCCCCTCCCCCTCAAAGTGACTATATATCGGATTTTACAATTAATTTGTGAAAAGAAATAACTTGAAAAGCTGGTAAAATTAAAGATAATCCAAGTGTCATCTCACTTAAGTCTTTGTTGTAATCTTTTTTTAAAACACAGCTGTGCTTCTATTGGTATGAGCCGTCAGGGCTATAAAGGTGGAACACCACAACCCATGCGCCTTTAAATCGCCTTTAAATGCTATTGCTTCAGTTGTTTAAGTTGAATATATCTCCCTATATTTCTCCTTTGTTCTGAAAACCATCCCAAATTTGGCCCAATCGTCTCTTTCCAGGCCAAATACTATCTTGCTACCCGAAACTCCTGCACCCGTTTCACATCAGGCAACCACTCTACTTTTTTACATCAGAGAAAACTTATTTTCCAGGATTATGATTTACATTAATTTGTTTGGTATACTACAGAGCTCCGTTACTCTATATAACGATTCGCAGGAAATACACTTGGTTTATTGACTGCTTAACTGTTACAGAACTATAAAAGAATATTGTAACGTATCATTTTATAGCCAGGTACCTCACGTTTTACACGCATCCTGATGAAGCAATAAATTCACTCGCCTGAAGCGCACAGTTAAAATTGATATTGTCCCTGATGCCACACATACTCGCTAAGTGTTTCCGTTCCAAGTGTCTCGATATGCTTGAAAAATTCTTAATTTCGCATTAACATTAAGATAAACACGATGATTGCCTTTACTTCAGTTATACGATACACCACCTCATTACCTCCAAGCATTTTTTCCCTTTAGGCTTTACGGCTTTTCTAGGTCGAGCACATTGAGGCAACAATGCGGTAATAGATACACTTCCGAGCCCAGATACGAAGCACTAACCTCCTGAAACCTAATGTAGTAGACAGAATAATTTTAGACTAGACGACCCGTGCGAAAATTCTGCGAAAAAAAAAATGCGATGAATAGTGAGGTTGAATATGATGTCACCAAAGCTGAAATACTCCTACTTCATTTATCGATTTTGGTTAGAAATCCAGGGACATAAAAGGCTCGAAAGACATAAAACGTATTTTAGAAATATTGACATTTTTGCCCTTTAAGGGCCGAATTACGAAAAATTCATTTCTTAGAATACAATGTTACCACGGCGTAAACCTTAGTCTTTAATATGATATCTCATTTATCTATATCGGTTAGATATCAAGGGAGATAAATAGCTCGTGACACAAAAATGCGTTGTAGAACCATTTATACTTTTTCCCTTTAGGGGTTGAATTCCAGAAACTTCTTTTTTAAAACATGATGTCACCAAAGCTGAGACATTATTCCTCATAATCTTACTTGATTTATCGATTTTGGATAAATATCCAAGGAGATAAGTGACTCGAGACACAAAAAACGCATTTTTTTTTAAAAAAATGACATTTTTGTCCTTTAAGGGTCAAATTACGAAAAATTCCTTTCTTAAAATATTATGTTACCACGGTGGAGACCTTAGTATTTAATATGATATCTCATTTATCTATAACGGTTAGATATCAAAGGAGATAAATCGCTCGTGACACAAAAATGCGTTATAGAAAAATTCATACTTTTTCCCTTTAAGGGTCGAATTCCAAAAACGTTTTTTATTAAATTATGATTTCACCAAGCTGAGACATTACTCCTTATAATCCTACTTCATTTATCGATTTTGGTTAGATATCCAGGGAGATAAATGGCTCGAGATACAAAAAACGCATTTTAGAAATATTGAAATTTTCGACCTTTAAGGGTCGAATTCCGAAAACTTCATTTCTTAAAATATGATGTGACCAATGTGAAGACCATTAGCTTTAAAATGACACCTCATTCATTGATTTCGGTTAAGTATGAAGGAAGATAGAGGCTTGTGACAAAAAAATACCTTATAGAAATAATATATATGATAATCTGGGGATGAATTTTCGTTCATTTATTCGTCTGAAGATACGAGATGAGAACTTATATTGCAGTGCGGAGAATGGCTCAGGAAGCGTGCAGGCTTTGCAAGCGTACGTAATTTAGCAGGGTAATGCACTCTTGTGTTATGAACTCCCTCTCCGCCATTTTGTTCTTATCTCCTTCAAGATTGTCTTAGCGTCAATATGTAGGCTATTACGATACAACTTGCAATAGATGCAATCCATCTGTAGTCTCATACTTTTTTAATGTCATCCTTTGCTCATAGCTTCAAACCTTTCTTACATGTGTTCCGTACTATCTTAATCTAGCCGGTTACGTCGGTATGCAGTTGGCATTATATTTCCCCTTCACTGTAGTGTCGGTTAGAATAGAGCAGACGATTGTGCGAGTAGGATTTCTTGTGTAAATAGTATTTTTACATATTTACTGGTGTCTTGGGTCAGATTAAGAATTCGCTATTGATTTCGGAGTGCTAATCGAATTGAATTATGCTTTAATTGTAAAAAAGTAAGCAGTGTTATTAGTGTGTAAGTTTGACCAAGTCAGATAGTTTGATAATTGTATCTTTCAGTTAGGGAACAATACGTCTTAGGGGGCATCCACAAATTACGTGAGGTGTTTTTCCGGATTTCTGGACCCCCCCCCCTTTCCCCCTGGTGAGATATCGTGAGATCTGGCCGGACCTCCCCCCCCCCCCCCCTCTGGTGAGATCTGGTCCGTGAGAACCCCCCTAGAAATCGCCCTGGAAACTTTTGTAGACCTTTTTTTTTAGGTCACACCCTAACTTTTTTGAGGAAATACCCTACTAAAATCGACTTTACCGCAAATTGTAGACTTTTTATTGTTTGCTCTACTGTCCCCAAAATATCACGTGAGATTTCCGTAGACCCCCCCCCCTCCCCCTTGGTGAGATCTGGTGAGTTTTCGCCGGACCCCCCCCCCCCTATTTCACCTCACGTAATTTATGGATGCCCCCTTACTGCGTAAAGCGTGGCAGTACAGCAACTGATGTCAGAAATGTAAAAATATTAGCCCGAATACTGGTAACCTCGTACATTGTATTACAACTCATCGTTCGTAGAACCATCAATAAGGGAGCGTCCATAAACTACGTGGCTCCGTCTGGAGAGTGTGGGGGGGGTAGGGGTTGGGGTTGGCTGGAAAGCTACGCTGAACTACGTGCGTGGGGGGGGGGGGGGGTGTTTCCAAGCCAAGGCAAGTAGCTTCTTGTTCATATAATTTGTCACAGCTAACATAACGTATAGAACACATAACAGCATTTGAATATTTATTTCTATCATTTAACTATTTCTGTATATAATTTACGATTGTCTGACAAGAGAGAACAGTATAAAATGTCTTCTGGAAACAATAGGGCAAAAAGTTACGTGCTACGCGGGGGGGGAGGAGGGGGTTAGAGACAAAAGCCACGTGGGGGTGGAGTTCACAGGATGCCAAAATGGAGCTACGTGGTTTATGGACGGAACCTCACCCTTGCAATCCCCACGCCTCCCTCCTGGTTCATTCTGATTCTTTCATGTGGTTGGTCTGGAATCTGGATGTGTATACATCATTCCCCTTGCCTTATGTCTCGCCTTTATCATGTGTAAGTATACTTACAAAAATATTGTAAAGTGAGTTCGTGTTTTATTTGCGTTCAGCCTGGACCTTAAACCTTCATCTGTAGTAAGTGATTGGTTATTTCCATATTCTTCGTTATTGTAATTACGTTTCAGAACTTTTGAGCACCATAGTACACTCAATACGAACAAAAGAGAAGTATGTTAATTTGCAGAAGGATCTCCTGCAGCGCTCTGTTACGCAACGGCGTTCATTAGGAGGTGATGACGAGAGCGAATGAACGCGAGAGTCTGGCGCTTTGTGATTAAGGCAGCAAACAAGTTGCAACACCGTCCCTGCTATTACAAAGTGCCAGGAATGCGGCAAGCACGCGACCATCATTAAGCAATCAATTTACGCGCAACAACGTCACCTCCAGGAAATTAACCAATTATCTTTCAAAAACTGACACCTTGTAATTCAAGCGACAGGCAAAATACCTTTCAATTGAAGTTTAGATGCTATGCAGGAAATATTTGCGTAATATGGACAGTACGAACAAAAGTGGACAAACATCCAATCCATATTTCACACTGTAATCTAAGTGAGAAAATGCAATTTAATGAAGAGGTATGAGCAGAATACCATTTGACCATATTGTAACTAAGCGCTAACACCTTTTCTCATTGCCGGCCTTGGGGCTAGAATACTGGCCCTCGTACCGAAGGTATCCGGTTCGATAAAGTTTCTCATTATACACATGATTGGCCAGTTACGTCTAAAATGGTAATCTGACTCACCGCGATAATAATCAGTAACATATCACAGAATTACGTTAAACCTAGCCCGTGTTCCATGACGTGTATATCTGTTACCGCTGTTGTTTGCGCGTCTATTTTTTGGCTTATGGCTTTACGCATCTTCATTAGAGGAGGGAGGGGATTGTGGAAACGAATGGAAGGGAGATCGACCACAGCCTTTTGCTGGAATCATCCTAGCAATCACCTGGAGTAGTTTCGAGAAATCATGCAAATCCGAAATCTGAATGGTCGGACAGAGATTTGAACCCACGTCCTAAGTATTGCGAGGCCGCTCACTCATATGCTCGGTACAGTCCCCAAGCTTGTAAATGAAATAAGTTACAGACTTCAAATTTACTCAGAATGTGTGTTGCGTTGACTCAAAACGGAATGTCGTGTTTAAAATATGGTAAAGTTGAACTATATGGTAGTTGCATACAAGAGCAAGAAAGCACGAATAAATTCAATTCTGCCCCAACTCTTAGAGTATCGTTATTTAGAGTGGGCAGATGTAATTACTGGAAAGGGAGGAGTAAGTGGACCATATTCGGCGAGTCTCGAGTCATTTAATCACAGGCACTAGTTACGAGTTTAACAGCGAGAGTTTGTGACAGAGCGAGGCTTTTAATTGGTAATGTGCCCGCGCCAGAGAGAGCTCTTGGAAGTGGTAGTATGCGAGGTTCTTATGCCGCATGTCGCACGTAGTAAAAATGCTGCGTGTTGTAAGTTACCTGCTTTATTTTTGCTGGTATGAGCACTTTACTGTAGCTCTTCTCTATGTATAATATACCTGTCGTCAAGCTGATATACTAGCTATAGAAGTCGGCACACTATATTATTTCACAGCTCAGAACAAAATAATACATACATCACTACAGAATCATTTGAAAACACTCGAAAGCAATTTTATTATTAAACACTAGAATACACTTCTTTACATTACACAATAACAGACTTCTACGTTCCGTTTTATACCACCACATGGTCTTTATTTCTTACATTCTCGCACTCTCCCTCGGGATAAATAATCTTTTTTTTGCCCAAAGATATTCATTGTCTTAGACGGCCACTGTTCATAGATATTCCGGCACTCCAATATTCACGTATCTTTTATTTTACACACAACTTTAACACATTTATATCAACAAAGCAAGAATAATATTTAATTTTAACAAAAATATTCATCAAAAATTGTAAGGGACCTTGTCACCTTACAGTGCGCGCGCCCAAGAGCGGTTTTATCTGGAAGGGACCGAGCGTGGCGGTGTAACGGTTAGCGTTCTCGCCTCGCATTCGGGAGGACGGCGGTTCGAATCCCCGTCCGGGCATCCAGATTTGGGTTTTCCATGGTTTCCCAAATCACTCCAGGCAAATGCCGGGATCCTTCATTCAAAAGGCCATGGCCGAATTCCTTCCCATTCCTTGCCCCCCATCCTTTCCCGTCTCTAAAGACTTCGCTGTTGAGAGACGTAAAGCAGTTAAAAAAAATATATATATATATATATATCTGGAAGGTGTAGCGTTAGTTTTCAGATAGACTGAGAGCAGCCTTGGCCGTGGCGAAGTGAACAGTTGCGTGGCTCACTCCAATGAGAAACAGTCGGCCAGTTTGGAAACACTGCGCTACCGCGAACGGGAGAGTTAGACTCAGTGCGGCAGTTTACGTTTGCGAGCTGAACAGTACATAATTTTATACCCCAGTAACGTATAGGCCAAGAACTAGGTGTGTTTCCTCATCAGTGGGCATACGACTGTTCTTTTCTACGAGGCAACAATCGGTGTATTAGAGAAGGCGTGAGAAAGACATAAAGGTGTTTCCACGGCGCGTCCCTCGGCGCGTGGTTGTGGACGCGTTTCATTTTTGTCCGCATATGCTAGCAGGGACGGCGCGCCTCGACCCACCACCAGGCGGTAAAAGATGAAAGGCGCGTACTGTCACACCACGCGCCGTGGGGATGCGGCTTCAGACGATCGCGGGAGACGTTCACGACAACAGAACTTGTTTAGAAATTTTTTCTCCCGCAACCTCAACGAACCTGGAGTTTTAATTACATGAAAAGAATTGGTGGTACAATCTTTGAGCAAAAGGAGTTACATGGAACAAAATCTTTTATTTAGCATGCGGTAAACATCCCCGAACGAAAGATGCCTAACAAGCATATCAACCAACGTAAAAGTGTCAACGTTTTAAAGGGATCGGAAGTATAGCTTGATAAGGAAAGTGAATAAAAGAATTTATCAGTGAGACTACCTTCATCTTCTCTACCACCTTTTCCCAACATTAGAGGTTGGCTTCCTTGATGAGTTCGTTTTTACCACCTAAATAACACTGGCAATAAGGAGACAACGACATGGGGAAGCATAAGACGATTCATGAAGAAGCTGAATAGTGTAGAGTTATCACGAAAGATCTGAGATGTGGCGTTTCATGGAGGCATCTGATGGATGAATTAAACCGGATTGAGCAACCAACTTGATGAATAAAAAGATGACAGCATAGCTAAGAGAAGTACAGGAAGATACGCAGGAACTATCAATGAATTAAAATTATATCAGAAACCAATAACAGTTCGGAAATCTTTTTGACAAAAGAATGTCCAGAAGAAAGACATGCTAAGAAGACGGGAACCCTCCAGAGAAGGGGGAAAAACACAATCAGAAAATGCTTGGTTACTGTGCGAAAATCAGGGTCACTCTAAGTAAAAATGATGAGCATCTTAGTCTTCTGCTGTTCCATTTCAAATAAAATGATGATCGTACATATTTTCCAATTCTAACCAATTTCCATTTCCTGTTTAGATGAGATAAAATAACAACAACTGGGCTACTTGCGATAGAATATTTACAGTGGCAAATTCCCGACACAATATTGAATTTCATAAATTTTTAAATTATAGTGTTTGATATAAATTGTTCTCCATATCACCCGGTAATTTATTCCAATCCCTGATTCTTTGCCGTACAAAATATAAATTTTACCACTGCCATATCCTGAAACATAGTGCCAAATTGTGATCATGGTCATTTCTTCCCTTCCGTACTCTGCTTCTAATTCTTCTACTAATAGCCGTACACGTCTCACCACCGATATACGCCTAATACACTCCCAGAATTCTCTTCAACCCAATCCTGTCTTTCACTACTCGCAACCCAGCTCCTTTATCGCTTCTATTACTAATTATGTTCAACAGTAACAAATCTAGATGACCACCTCTTCTCAGTCTCCAACTCATAGTTTTCTAACCCAATTCTATGACTTCTCTGGTACATCCTCTCCCCACCAGCTGCCCAAATGAGTTTATTGTCAAATGGTACTCCACGACTATTACTACTGTGGAGTGATCTGGTATCTCAGGCACTTGTTTACAAAATTCCGGGTTCGTATCCTGCTGCAGCCAGGAATTTTAATGTTTTTTTTTTTTTTTTTTTTTTTTTTTTTTTTTTTTTTTTTTTTTTTTTGTTCAAAGTAGATAAATTAGGATCAGCGAGTGTGGTTCAGTCCATCGAGGCGCCATACGCTTCATAGGGTACGTACAACGGAACCGGGCACGAGCCTTAGTCTTCGCCTACCGCCCGTCCTGAATGCGGTTTTCTCCAGCTATCAAGGCGAATTCCGGGACAGTCCACAATCCGACAAATAAACTATACAATTCATAAAACAAAAAATACACTTGTCACACGCCGGACATGCATAGTAACACGCTTCACAGACAGATGGCAACACTGTACTGGCAGCAGGTATCAAATGTTTGACGTCAGCAAGGACATGACGTCGTAATAGATAGACCAAGGTCAGGCTTCTACGTCCATCTGGTATTTGATTGAAATGCAGTTTTTATGTATAGTAGCAGAATACGATTCTACCGGGTTTCCTATCAAAATATGGCCTCAAGTAATTTTAATTAAATTTTCAAGAATTTTTTAAAAAAAAAAATTTCGTTCACTTGTTCTTTTTTAAAAAAAAAATCGAAAAGACGTAAAGAACATAAGAAGTTGGCATTGCCTATGTAAAAGAGAACGCAAGTAGGGGTTGCCAGCGTTTCGTAAGAGCGCGTGAGTGTAGAGTACCACACCGTCCATCAGACGATGTGTGGTACGATAACTTCCACAGCTGGCAACCACTACCTGCGTTCTCTTTTACATAGGCAACCCCAACTTTCTATGTTCTTTACACGTCTCTCTTTGAAACTTAAAAAACAAGTGAACAAAATTTTTTGAAATTTTATTTTCTCCAAAATTTAATTAAAACTACTTGCGGTCATATTTTGATAGGAGCAACCCGGTAGAATCGTTTTCTGCTACTAATATTTATACATAAAAATTTCATTTCAATCAAATAACAGATGGACGTAGAAAACACGCAGCTGGATCTTGGACCGTAGCTCCGAATTTTACTATACCAACGATGAGTAAAACTCACCAAAGGCAGACGACCACTTATGTTGGAGGAAAACGGCGAAGAAGAAAGAGTACATAAATTAGGACATTCCGTGATTAGGAATCCCAGTAGAGGCCGATTGTCCGATGACTGAAATTCGATCCCTGCAGGCTTCGGAATGTGCCGGTCAACAGCGCCATAAGCACTTCCCTTTACACTGTACTTACGCACAACTTGATATAAATAACGCCAGTGCCAAGTACGACTAACTCACGACAGCACAGACATCTCCGAGTTTGGATTTGAACCGGAGGCCCGCCTCAGACGCAACAACATCCGGGCGATCCAGCTGACGGCTAGGCCCACGCCTGTAACTGTGCCTAGCGTAGGGGAACCAGTCACCTCGGGTCACGCTTCGTCCACGATTGGACAGGACGGGTTGTGGCCACGCGGAAACAAACACGACACCTTCCACAAGCGTTGACCCCATACATCACACCTCGTTGCAGGCAATATGACAGCGTGACTGTGACATGTAGAGTATTCTGGCTAATAACATTATTACCTGCTATTCCTGGAGCAACCGAACATGGTGGGTGGTAGCTTAACACCTTGAACTTGCATTCAGAGGACGTGGGTTTGATTCCCGGTTCCGCCATCCAGATTTCATTTTTCCATAGTTTCCCGAAATGTATCTAGGTGATTGCCGGGATGGTTCCTTCAAAAGGCCATCACAGAATTATTCTCATTGCCTGTTTCCAGTGCTCTCCTACTTGTAATGGCCTCGACATCAACTAGGCGTAAAACCATACGATTTGCATCAGTTAGTGGTCATTGTTTCACAGGTCTGACCGATGATAAGGACAAGTAGGTTCCCTGTCCCTGTCAGTTCGCATTTAACCCATAAGTTATTTGTTCCGTAGATTATTTAGTCTTAAATGCGTTGCCTTCTCCTCCCCTCTTCTTCCTTCTCTCTCTGACTAGGAATTAGATGCTGATATTAAGCAGGGTCTCCAGTGGTAATTTGACGGCGATTGATGCAGCACTGTACGGAAGATCCACCAGTTTCGTGCACAAAAATGTTACAATTAACCCAGAAGATAATCAGTAATCTCGTTTTTTAATTAAAATTCTAACAAATACAAATGTGGCGATATTAATTTCGATTTAAATTATAATCGTTCAGTATTTGATGCGATGGCGGTAGGCACATTAAATCTCCAGCGATCAAGAAAATTACGATGAAAATCGCTGTCTGCTTCACACGGGAAAATGAATTAGGACGATCACACGATAGGCGATAACGGAATAATTTTAGGTCAAAGTTATAAAGACGCCTCCGACATGTTGCTGTATGTAAGTATATAAATGAAGTGTGGTTAACTTGCCCTATGTTGTGCAGACTCAGAAGAGAAGGTGAGAGAATGAAACCCGACACCGCTCTATTTAGGCCTACTCTTCCGAAAGACACCTTGGGGCCATCTATGTGCCAATATGTAGAGCCAATCGCCATCAACATTGCGGAACGTCATACGACAATACACTCTGCGGCATACAATCTGAAGGTTAAAAAGTGTCACCGAGCGTGGTGAGTGAGCGGTTAACGCTCTGGTCTCGCATTCGGGAGGACGCGGGTTCGAATCCCCGTCGGGGCATCCAGATTTGGGTTTTCCATTGTTTACCCAAATCACTCCAGGCGGATGCCGGGATGCTTCCTTCAAAAGGCCATGGCCGAATTCGTTCCCGTTCCTTCCCGCCTCTAATGACCTGGACGTCGACGAGGCGTAAAGCCATTAGTAAAAAAAAAAAACTGTACACCTTCACCTCCCCTAACCAAGTATAGCGCGCCAGATACTATTAAGGTGGCTGTCCATGGATCGTCACGACCAAAGAATATATATACTTTAGGACAAACATCGAATCCCAACTTGAATCCCCAATCATCCATTCTACCATCTGATGTTCCTCAGTACACACACAATGTTCTCCTCGCTCTCTTCGGCGGGGAAAAACCGCCAGAGGCGAAGACGCAGTCATAAAATCAAAGAACGCAGCGAAAAAGCCGACAGAAAACGACTGCAGAAACAAATAGGACAGAACTCTTTCCGCCAGATGTCAGTACATGCAACATTCAGACTGTCTTACCGGTTGTCGCTTGATGTAAATATGGAACTACCTCCTGCAAGGTCACAAATATCACACATTTCGAACCATCAACCCAAGTGTCTACTGTAGAAACCTTTTTTTTTCGTGGGGGGACGGTATTATGTAGACGATGAGTAAAAAATCAACGTTTGGGTTGGCTACACTGCAGTCATTGGACAGCAAACTGAACAACGTTCTGCTTCATCGGGATCTGTTCTGAATTTCGAAACATACCACCGAGTTTCAAAGTGGCCGTTACTTCTGTACAAGTGGAATGTTGGACCACGACACCATTGTGATGGACACGATGCGATAAAACGGCTGTCCCGAACGCCATTACCGACCGGACAATGGGCAGCCGTTGACGGCGGGAGTCGTATCACCACGGAAAGGTCGCGTCGTGACACCGTTTTCCTGAACAACTCCTACAAAACGCACCTCTCCATTCCGGGCTGCAGCCTTTGAACGTGCCAACTGGAGCGTGAAACGCCATTTCACATTCAAAGGTGGTCCTTTTCTTCCCTGGAACCAGAGGGAATATTCGTCGAAAGAAACGTTAACACCGTTTTTCTATTTACCGATTTTCTCCAGTCCGATAGGTTCTACTGTGCAGTGGATGAAAATTCCTATTCTACAACTTGTTGTTCGTTGTATTTAAGGTGTAGGGTCATTTTTTTATTTACAGTCCGTCGATGACGAAGTCATTAAAGCTGGGAAAGGAATGCGGCCCAAAAAAAATGGACGAATTCTTGAGAATTTTAGAGAAACCTTGTAAAAAGAAGTAAGGATGGCTGATCCAGGGATTGAGCCCACAACCTTCCGAGTGCCAAGCTGAAAAGATAACCGCTCACTCAACAGATTCTGTTTCAGGGCACATCGAAATCTCTAGCGTGGCTCGCCTACCACTTAACTATGCTCTAAAAACAATATCATCAGATAAAAAGGTGATAAACGTCTAAATAGACAATAAAGCAAGCGAACTGACTTCAAAATAAAACAAGTTCGACTGTGCTATCATGAACGAAACAACTGTCCAACATAACTAAAAGAAGGTCACCTCAGATCTATTCCAACAGGGAAAATAACAATTTCAAAAATCACTGCACTGTATAAAAACCAAATCGGTTGAGTGGGTGGAAATAATCGAATGAGTTGAGTAGTTACACTTGTCTTTAGTGTTTGTTTCTGTAGTCATGTTAAGGGTACAGACCGGTAAATTAAAAAAAAAAAAATGTCAATATCGCCAGCGAGGATGAACTCAACATTTAGCTGTAGACAAGAACCAGTGCAGTTAGTCACAAATTGAACAGAATAGTGAATTGTATAACCATCAACTTTTGAATTTTTTTTCATTTATTTCTATAAATTAGACAGATGACGTGTTGCTTCCAGTGAAAATATTAGTACCTGCGAATATAATAACAGATAACAGAAAATATTTCAACTTGCGCTTTATCTGCACAAGGGATTTCTCCCCTAATTGATTTTATGTTAACAGACTAATTTATTTCTCGCATTTTATCTGTCCCGTGGCCGACGTCGCTGAGGTATAATAACGGTTTCTGTCGCTTGAAACGGGGTTCAGGTGCCGTTCGTGGAGCAATTTTTATATATATATATGTTATTGACTTTGACGTCAGGATAGGAGATGTGGTAGTGCACAACATCTAACCACCAAGTTGCGCATCAGAGTCCTGAGTCAAAAGCCAAACCTCTCAGCAGTGCCGGCGCTGACAGTAGTGATTCACCCGGTGCATTGGAACAATGAACTTTTGGAAGAGTAGGTCTGAACAGGTTGGAATGGGGTTTCATCCTCTAGCTTATTTCTTCTCCAAATCGCAATATTAACAACACACTACAGTGAAGGCTTTACGCCTCGTCGACGTCATTAGAGGTGGGAAAGGACTGGTGACAAGGAACGGGATGGAATTCGGCCATGGCCTTTTGAGAAAGCATATAAGCATTCGCCTGGAGTGATTTGGGGAAACCATGGAAATTCCAAATCTGGATGCCCGGACAGGGATTCGAACCGGCGTCGTCCCGAAAGCGAGGTCAGAGCGCTGACAGTTCACCCACCATGCTCGGTCTATCACAGTCAGCGCCACGAGTAATAATACTTAAGAACACTTTCACATTTGTGAAAGCAAATAGCTGATTCGTGTAAACAATCATCTATTGCGACAAGGCTGAAGTCACTATGTGCAACTGTTAACAAAGTTTGAGTTTTACTTCGTAGAAATAATGGAGTGAAGTGCGTGGAATCCACTTCCAGGGCAATCAGCTTTTGGATTTCCAGATCAGTAATAGAAGTTACGCAATTGAAAGTTTCGATACTACGTGTGGAGTGGTAATAGACAATTTTCAATATTTTGTCCGTGCTATAGAGTGATCCTTATTTTTTAACCTCAGTGTTTTGGGGAGACAAGACCACTTACTCTGGCAGCTAGGTCCCTATTGTTCCACTTACCATGACTGTCTAAAGCTGCTCGTTCAAAGAAAGACAACACATCCCAGTATAACTGATTTCCAGAACTGAGACGACGAATATTCCCGTTAAAAAAAAAAAAAAGTTGCACCTTAAAGAGTGAGGTAATTTTGATGATTTATTCCTACGTTAGCGCGAAATTGACGAGGAGGGAGTTCAGCAGAAGAAACAGGTCGAGGAAAGATTGGACGCTACTGAAAAAAGTCGCTGTTCGGTTCTTAGGAACCGTTCCTATCTGCAGGTGTGCGAGGTAGCTGCCCTCCTAGTGCCTGTGTATTTCTTATCTTCACTTATCTCTCTACGCGGTTGCATCGCATACCCAGCCGAGACAGAGATTCACTTCTTTTCCTAGACTATCTCTCGTTCTACTTGCTACGGTTTCTAAAACAAACACAAAATCACCACAGCAAAAAAGAGAGATAATCCGCCAGCGTTGCTGCGCGCGTTAAGCCACGTTCCCACGATCTCTTGTAATGGAGGCGGGACGGGACGGGACCTCATTAGCCGAAGTGTAGGGATGAGCGCGCGTCGCAGGTTAGCCCTCGCTTACCTCGCCGCCACCTCCCCACCACGTTGCCTAGTGTTGTTTCACACAGAGAAATTTACAGCAACAGAAGGGGTGCGCACCGCTGCTGCAAACCGATGACAACAGCGCACCGCTACACACGCCTGTGATGTTTACCGACACAGAGTGGGTAGCTGCGTCGCATCTCCGCTAGCAGAGGCGGCCCTGTTCCCATGGCGTGTGTTGAGTATTCGTCCCGTCCCGTCCCACCTCCGTTACAAGAGATCGTGGGAACGCGGCTTTAGGTCGCCACCGTATCGAACAGGGGAGACACAACGCACCAGGATGGAGTTCAGTTCCTCGCGCACTGGCCGTCCTCACTGCGGTTTTCAGACAGTTACCAGAATTTTTAACGCGAATGCCGGGACGTTCCCCAATTTCCTCCTTATAAACTACATGTTTCACAAACAAAAGTATACGTCTCACACTCCCGTTAGTGCTACCAGGTACGCAGATTCCGAATCCCATTATAAAGCAAGCTGTTTTACTGAAGATTTCACACCAGGATAAGTTATGCATTTGTTGGAACATTTGCAGACAGAATGACTTAGGAATGTGTGAAATATGGTACGGACCCTCTCCCCTCTGAAATGACGTGAGATTTTGACGGAGACACCCCCCCCCCCCACCCTCGCTAATCGACCTCGTAGTTAGCGAGACTTTTTTGTTTAGCTCTCATGCTTCCAAGAGCGGTTATACCACCCCCGCCCCCAAGTTCGGTTTCCGCGTTGTTTCTAGACCATATACCCCCTTAAAGTCGATATTTTTTTAGCTCTCCCATCCTTCAATATTTTAGAACTCCCCCCCCCTTTCCCCATATGTACCTCACGTAATTAATGGACGCCCCCAAAGGAACTGACCACCCTTCCTAAAAAATCAGGCTAAGTACGAGTATACGTTCTTAGGGGGGGTTCAACCAACCTTCGAGTTAAATACCAAGCTTAGCTTTTTATTCAAACTTTAGTAAGGTGGGTATTTTAAGCGTATTTATTTCACTGAGTATTAGACTGCTCGGAACAAAAGCAAGTGCTTTTTAGAATGACCCTGAGGCAGCTAACTTTTGGTTTCGTATCACGTCTCAGGAGTGTATAGGTGTAACAAACAGGACGAAGAATCGCGTCTGTAGAAATGTGGGGGTACAGTCTGTAGGTTCAGTGTGGAAGTGTTTGAAGGAAGCGCAATACCTCCCCGCGGTAAGAAGTGTGGCGCATCGTACTCATGCCTCCCTGCCTGGTACACGTCGCTCTCATGTCAGTCTGCAAAGTAGTTTGCGGTGACTCAGGCGCCAATAATCTTCCGCCGATCCGCTCTTAATGACCAGCTCACCCGTGGTGAATCATAAGGCGTCGTTATGGCTTCCAGAAAGCTGACCAACCCAAGTCCAGGTAGAGGTTAGTCAGCGCGCAGAAGCGAGACACAATTGGGAAGGCTCTGACTTCGTATCCTGGCCGTACTATTCTCTTAACTGTCTGAAACGATAATGCGCTATGCCAGCTCGCTTAACCAGGAAGAAAGTTTCATTTGAAACCTGATTTTACACTAGCGCTCCGGTGGATGAGCGCTTAATATGCCTGATGCGGGATCCGTAGGGCACCATTTTTTTTCTTAATACCAATTAAAAATCGGAGTAATAAAACCAACAGAAATATAGCTATTGAAATGAGAAAAAAATTGTTAAGCTTTTTTTAAATTTAATTATTATTATTATTATTATTATTATTATTATTATTATTATTATCATTATCATTATCATTATCATTATCATTATCATTATCATTATCATTATCATTATCATTATCATTATCATTATCATTATCATTATCATTATCATTATCATTATCATTATCATTATCATTATCATCATCATCATCATCATCATATATATTATTTCTAAAAGGTATTTTTTTGTCACAAGCCTGTATCTTCCTTCATACTTACCCGAAATCAATGAATGAGGTGTCATTTTAAAAGCTTATGGTCTCTACTTTGGTCACATCATATTTTAAGAAATGAAGTTTTCGGAATTCGACCCTCAAAGGGCAAAAATGTCAATTTTTCTAAAATGCTGTTTTCTGTGATTCAAATAATTTATCTCCTTGGATACCTATCTGAAATCGTTTAACGAAGTATCATTTTAAAGATTAAGGTCTCCGCTTTAGTGAAGTGATATATTAAAACAGAAATTTTTCGGAATTCGACCCTTAAAGGGAAAAAAGATCAATATTTTTGCAATTCGTTTTTGTGTCACGAGCGATTTATCTCCCTTAATATCTAACCGGTATAGATAAATGAGGTATCATATTAATGACCAAAGTCTCCGCCGTGGTAACGCTATATTTTAAGAAAGGAATTTTTCGTAATTCGACCCTTAAAGGGCAAAAAAGATAATTTTTCTAAAATGCGTTTTTTGTATCTCGAGCCATTTATCTCCCTGGATCTCTAACCAAAATCGATAAATGAAGTAGAATTATATGGAGTAATGTCTCAGCTTTGTGAAATTATATTTTAGGAAAGAATGTTTTTGGAATTCAGCCCTTAAAGGGAAAAAGTATAAATTTTTCTAAAACGCATTTTTGTGTCACGAGCGATTTATCTCCCTTAATATCTAACCGATATAGATAAATGAGGTATCATATTAAAGAATAAGGTCTCCCCCATGGTAACATTATATTTTAAGAAAGGAGCTTTTCGTAATTTGACCTTAAACGGTAAAAATATCAATATTTCTAAAGTACGTTTTATGTCTTTCGAGCTTTTTATCTCTCTGGGTTTCTAAAATCGATAAATGAAGTAGAAGTATGAAGAGCAACGACTCAGCGTTGGTGACATCATATTCAACCTCACTTTTCATCACATTTTTTCGCGAAATTTTCGCACGGGTCGTCTAGTTATTATTATTATTATTATTATTATTATTATTATCTCTCGCCTGGTTTGATGCAATCCTCCATCTCGTCCTATCTTGCGCTAACCTAAGCAATATTAAAAGCGATATTTGTTTTCAGAAATGTAACATTAAATTAACTGATTATTAAGTTTCGATAGGCAGAACCGTTAGCGGGATACACTTATACAAAAATTACCATTTTTTAAGTATGTAATGAGAGTGTTATATACTAAACAACTGTTACCAGTTAAGAGTATAACTAAATTTTTTACTAAAGAAATTTTCATGCTGTAGAACTAAGGTACACACTTTGACAATAAATTTGGCCGCCGCTGAAAAATTCTATTACTGTTATTTTGCACAATCTGACATCAATGCCATCCTAAGAAACAGTAACGCAATACTGGCTTGCCAGTATTACATTACTGTTCCCTGGGATGTACATTGATGTCAGGTTTTGCAAGATATGAGTGATAGAATTTTTCATCGGCGGCCAAATTTATTGTCAAAGTGTGTACCTCATAATTTCATTTTTGTGTTGTTTAAATTTTTCGAGTGAAATCACTATACGACATACGTCTCAAATAACCTGGTCTACACACCTACCAGCTCAGTAATATCTGACAAAGGTTTTAACGTGAATCATTCTACACAGCGTTCTTTGCTTCGCATTCCACGTCAACGTGTAAGGTCTATTACGCTGTAATGGTTAGGAGCACAAAACAGAGGTCGACTGCGCGGCAAATTATTTCAATTAGATTCCTGAAAAACCCTTGCGATTCTCGCAGCGCCAGGTAGCTAGTAGAAATACCGAGCATTACCTCCAAAGCTACCAGCCAAAGAGTGTTAGATTCAGTTATGCACACCCCATTCAACCTTTAGTTTCTCAGTCAACAACCGAAAGAAGCAACACCCGAAATAGGCCATAAGATCATTCTTAAACCACCATTGTAGATTTGCGCGCCAAGACACCAGCATGCTTTTTCGTGGTGGTTCAACATGACCAGGTTCGAATACTGAACACTGTGTGCAGCCGTCCTTAATGCTGCTTTTTACGCGGTTTCCCGCAATCACCTAACTGGATGTTGGATTGATCCTCAATCTCCGCCTCATAGCATACGCACATAACAAACAAAAATACAGTTGTCATACGGAACAAAAGTTACTCGATCCGCAGGCAGATGGCAGCACAAACATTCCACCCATGCGATAAACGCTCAATATCTAACAAATCTTGATTCACATTAGCTACCTGCGCGTTATCCATAGACGCAGTAAGTGAACAAAATAAATTAATTCTTTGGAAACAATCTCTAAAATGGTTCTCACCTTATGCAAACGATGGTCACAAAATATCTATACTACACAATGGTTAGCACCAGTAAAAAGTACTTATTTTGGGGACAAATATAACTGCTCAATACGGAATATACTGCGAGAGATAAGACTGGAGAAATAAGATGTCGTACAGCTCCTATCTCTCGTATCTTTAAGACTTAGGTAAGGAATTGATCACCACATTTTTTTTTTAATTACGCTAAGCATTTCCAACTACACAGCCAGTCACAATAGTGTGTTTGGGACGTGTAAGTATAGTAATTCTTTGTTTTTCTTAGGGCTTTACGTCCTGTCAGCGCCAATTGAGACGGGAGAAGGTTGGGGACAAGTAACGGGAACGAATTAGGCTTTTGCGTTTTGAAGGAATTACTTCGGCATTCATCTCGAATGATTTCGGTAAATCATGGAAAACCAAAATATGGATCGAAACCACGGACCAAACTTCAACCGCTCGTCCACCAACCTCAGTGCATATTTGTCACCTGCATAACGGCTCAACAAAATTTACTATTATGCGAATGCAAACCACGCTGGAGCGATATCTGATCCATGCAAAACAGAAATCCTGATGGCCGGACTGGGATTCGAAGCCGGGTCCACTGGTATGACGGATGCTACGATATATGGAAGCACAGTGTGTGGGGTGCTTCCGCATGATACAGGCTTTCTCCAGGCTTAGCAGACAATGCAGTAACGACTGCCGTTGGGGCGTTAATGGCGTCTATCAGTATGCAAGTCGAGGCGGGCATCACTTTCGTTTACGCTGCGCGCTCTGAATAGAACACGAAACGGAACCGGAGCAGCTAAACGGTATTAATTAGATCAGGCTGCATTGTCTGTGCCGCTTAACATCGTCCATAACAAATACAGTTTGTCTACGGACTTACCTACATGCAGAAACTATAACAAAACTATTCTATTTTCCTGGAAATGATGATCGAACAAAAACAGTTCGTGTAAAAACAATGATAAGTCTCGTAGCTGTTAAGGTTGATGAAAATCTGTAAGATCTCGTTCTGAGCTAAATCTACACGCTAGAATCTGTATTCACTTTAACAGAATGGTTTCTCTTAGTGTTGATCGTTGATTTAAAAATATTTAAAAAAAAAAGGCTTTAACTTTATGCATATCGTAAATTTTACTAAAATGAAAGGAGTCTACACTAATATTATAAATGTGGAAGTAACTCTATCTGTTACGTTTTCACGACTAAATGTCTAAACTGATCTTGATTAAATTCGACACGGAAATACTGTGCATCATTAGGGAAGGACATAGGATACGTTTTTTGGGTTAAAAAAATATTTTGTCAAGAAATTTTGAAAACTAACCGAACGGTGACAGACAGAGGGATAGCGTGTGTAAGTCTCTGTAAAGCTGCGTTCCCACGATGCCTTGTAACGGAGGCCGCACGCCGAAGTGTAGGGATGAGCGCGCGCCGCAGGTTAGCCCTCGCTACCCCGCTGCCACCTTCTGCCACGTTACCTAGTGTTGTTTGGCACAGAGCACTATACAGCAACAGAAGGGCTGCGCACCTCTGCTGCAAACCGATGGCAACAGCGCACCCCTACACACGCCTGTGGTGTTTACCGGCACAGAGTGGGTAGCTGCGTCTCGTCCCCGCTAGCAGAGGCGGCCCCATTCCCATGACGTGTTGTTGGGTATTATTATTATTATTATTATTACTCCGCGATTCACTAAAAGTGTATGGCGGAGGGTGCATTGCACCTATCGAAAAGGGTTATGGTTTGGAAGGGTTTATAAGGGATATGGCAGGAGGCGCCCATGGGCTATTGTGAGGAACCATCCCCGCATTCGCGTGGAGTGATCCGGGAAAACCATGGAAAACCCAGATCAGGATGGCTGGAGTGCTTTATCGAAAGCTACTCCTGTCGGATTTTAAGTTTACTCGCCAGGTAAATCCTTTCTATTCCATTCCCTAATCGCTCGTGGGAAAAATGAGTACAGAAATGAATCGGTTCTGGCCCTGATTTCTCTTATCTTATTTTCGCGGTCATTTCGAGATATGAGTGTTGCTGGTAGCAATATTTGCTGGCTGTCATTCCGAAATACGTCTGTCGTGAATTTTTCAATTAGCTTCCGTCGAGAGCAACGCCTTCGGTGTTCCAGGTCTTCCCAACCTAACTCCTTCAACATCGCACTTACGCTTTCCCTCCAACTATATATACCTGTCACGAATCGGGCGGCTCTTCTTTGGACCTTCTCTAAGGCCTCCATTAACCCCTTTTGATGGGGACCCCATACAGAACAACAATATTCTAAGTGAGGACGTACTAGTGATTTGTATACAATCGATTTAACTTCCTGAGTGCATTGATTTAAATTACGACCTAGAAATCGGAGCATACGATTTGCTTTTCCCAATACATTCTCGATATGCACATTCCACGACAAATTATTACTAATTGTTACCCCTAGGTATTTAGCGGAATCCACCATTCTAAGGACAGTGCCATTAATTGTATAATCATAGGTAAATGGTGTCACCTTTTTACTTACACGCATGACTTGGCACTTTTTGCGTATCTTGAGTAGAATCTTGTAGGAATACCGTCTGGTCCGGGAGCCTTATTGGTTTTTACATTCATAAGCAGTTTAGTTATTCCCTCGACATCAAGAGCGAGATCATTCATAATTTTGTCGGTACGATTGTTAAATATCGGTATCTCCTCTGAGTTTTCTATCGTGAAAGCCTTTTTAAATATATCATTCAAAATTTCTGCTTTCTCTACGCTTGTTTCTGATAATTCACCATTTTCTTTAATCAGCGACGGCATAACCTTACGAGAGCCTCTTATTACTTTGATATACGACCGTCCCGTCCCGACCCGCCTCCGTTAAGAGACATCGTGGGAACGCAGCTTAATGTTATATCGGTCGCTCAGGCTTTGTCTCCGTTGCAATCAGTTTGTGGGACAGCTTTTACGCGACTTAAAACTTTCTGTATCGAATTCTAGAAATGAAATTTGAAAATCCACGCGTACGAAGCCGCAGGTAACAATAGTCCTGTATATGATTTACTCTGAGACTTGTAAAACCCGAAAGAGGTGAGAGGATATTCTTGCCTTCTGTGTATTTGTAGGGTTGATAAAGAAACACAGTTAATGCATTAAAATATATACACGTTTTGTTATCTAGCTTAGTAAAAGCATGGAATGCATATTAGACATTTAACATTTTTATTATTATTATTATTATTAAATCAACTATACATAACACCGAGAGAAACTATTCTGTTTCATAAACTGAAGTGAACACGCACGGTAAACAGTAGATTTGGCGCAGATAAATAACCAGCGAACAGCCAGTAGACTTTGCCCTAATTTTACTTGTTTTTGCGGGATTTTATTACTTTTGACTGGAGCAGTTTGGTGCCCAATGGTTATGACTAGAGATCGAAAGTTTCCCGAATCGAATCCTGTCTGTGCTGGTATTTCAAAAGGTTCTTAACCCAACCTACACTTATGGCACAGCTTGCTGTGGGTATGTGAAGTATGCTACAGCACTTACGTCGTTCGGATTTGACTTTAAACTGTAGGTCCCTGTACTTGGTAGGACTACCCAGTTGTGTTACGCGGCTACGATAGGGGCGTACTGCGTATCTGATGAGAAACCCTGTCCATTCTGTCATTACGACTACAAAAGAGTTTATTAAATATTTATATAGTTTATTTTCAGTCGCCTTGCGTTTCTAGCTCTATGCACGTTAGGAACTGTTTGTTACCTCTGTTTCCCAATATTCCGGCTGGTATAGAATTTTTTACGAACTGAATGCTGCCCAGTACAATGTGCCCGCTCATTTCAAAAGGCTTGCGTCCGATTCGTTGTGGGCGAGCGTTGCCGTGTCTACGTTACTGCTGTTATTGGAGTAGACTGTGTACCAATAGCTTTCAAGCTAAGTACAGTAAGAAAATAAAATGTGATGCGTTACTCAAGGTTGCTGACCTCTAGGCATGACAGGAATTTGAGGCATATGGCACTATCCAGAGTAAAGCAATTAACCTACAAATATACTCCGAAACGTTGCACGTATAGGATGGGCATTGGATAAATACAGGGAAAAATCACCAAAATTGGGTTACGTATGTTCTGAATAAAACATTAACACTTATGGACTCACTCCTTTGCCAGGACTTTTTGAAACCTTTCATTTATAAATGTTTAACTGTTTCAGTTCTTAGTAATGCTAACAAGATTATAACGCACTTTTTTGCTTATGGCTCTATGCATCGTCGAAGTCGACATTATTAGATGCAGGAAACGTCTGGGAGAAAGGAATGGGAAGCAATTCGGCTATAGTACTTTGAGGGAACCATCCCGGCATTCGCCTGGTTTAACTTCGGGAAACCAAGGAAAATCTAAATCTGGATGGTGGGGCGGGGATACGAACCCGCGACCTACCGAATGCGAGGCCAGAGCGTTACCTCTCACCCACCACGCTCGGTGATTATTGGATAAAAGTTGGAAAAATCATGGAGTTTAGTGGGGTTCCGAAGGAATCTTCAAAGCTCTCAAATCGCCGGAGCTCATTGGGTTAGGATTTTTATTTTACGATTTGTACAAACATTTGGCTATTAGCCATAAAAAATCTAATTCCCCTATTATTTCTGAAACTACTGATCCAAAAACTGTTTTAGTTTATGGGAAAACTATATCGATCTGCCAGCACTTTATGGTTGACTTAAAATAACTAAATGAGAAATTTCAAATTTGTTATTTTGTAAAATTGTTTTGATCTGTCTCCATGTTATTCAGTTAATTTTCTTATGACCTACGTATTGCCTTCGATTGATTCTTTTTTTTTTTTTTTTTTTTTTTTTTTGTCTTCGTACTTTACACCTGGTTGATGTCGAGGTCATTAGAGGCGGGAAAGGATCGGGGGCAAGGAAAGGGAAGCAATTCGGCCATGGCCTTTAAAAAGAAACCATCCCTGCATTCGCCCGAAGTGATTTGGGGAAACCATGGAAAACCCGAATCTGGATAGTCGGACGGGGATTCGAACCCGCGTCTTTCCCAATGCGAGGCCAGACCCTTACCGCTCACCTACCACGCTCGACCTTCGATGGGAACGAATGTTGAAACAAAAACAAGAACTCATTGCATAACTTAGAACACCGGTGCCCCTCTCCGGAATCAAACCGGAGACCAGCACGGTTACGTATACACTGCGGAGGCCAGCGACACGACAACAGTAAAAAAAACTCCCGTCAGACGGTAAGACTGAGGTGAAAGTGCCCGACTCCCGGCAGCGTTTACTTTCTTGGTTATCACCAAGTTCATCACACCTTGGTCCGGGGTACTGCACTAGAGAGGCTTCAAGAGAAGGGAAACGCGACGCCCAGATATTAACAGCTGGGTCTGACGGAGAAAGTGGGAAGACAACCTTCCGAGCGATTATTACAGCCACTCAACTCGGTAGAAGATGAACTATCCACAGGTCCATCTGAACGCATCAAGGCCAACTTCCACTTCCCGCTTTCATGGGTTAACAACACGACGCAGTATCACGTGGGAAACCCGATTCCCATCAGATAACCCCTACCTCTGCTTACGCTTTACGCCGTGTCGACGTCGACATCTAAACTAACAGTGGTAGGTATGTGTTGCCATCTATCAGGGAACAATGTGACATTAGCACAGTGTGGGTTTCTTTATTCTGTAACAAATAGGTTCTCAGTCGCTGACTGGAGGCACTAGCAGCATTTTCCTAGGCAAGTCAGAATCGCCTCCTTGATCCCAGGCAGTGTCCATGAAGCTCTCGACCTCCATTATACTCAACGATACTAAATATTTTGAGCGCTAATCTATTATATGATTCTGTTGGCTCACTCCGTCCGCCGCCGCCGGCATGGTCACCGAGATAACTATCGGCTGGAGCTCCGCTAGACTAAGCCAACGGCACCCGATGTGAGCCGAATCGAGCCGATCAGATTGTCAGACGTATTTTAGTCTCTTAGCTTTCATTAAGTTTGTTTTAGCAGCATTTCATTTCATACTAAATATGTCAATTTAGTTTACATTTAAGGTTGAAAAAAATGTAACCTGTGTATTAAGGACGAGTTGCTGTACTCAGTGCTGTTATATCCTGTTCACTCGAAACTGGTGGCTCAAGGTCATGCTCCCCTAACACACCACACACCACACACACCACACACCCACACACCACCCACACCACACACCTCACCTCACCTCACACCACACACCACACACCTCACCCACACCACACACCTCACCTCACCACCACACACCTCACCTCACACCACACACCACACACCCCACACACCACACACCTCACCCCTCACCCCTCACATCACCTCACCACCCCACCCCCTCCCGTTCCTACCTCTCCACCCGAATGCGACACCAGAGCGTTACCGCTTATCCGCCACGCTCGGTGAATTCCTTCCCGTCCGTCGTGCACAAATCTCCTGTGGCTTTAGTGACCAAGATGTCCACGAGGCTTAAAACCACAACAAAAACGATTCATCTATTCTCTTACAACTATGGCGACAGCAGTAGTTAAGTTGTTCTTCATTAATAAGACTACCAATCCTACGAGTAAAATCTGTCGGGCTTTGAGGAAAAAAAAAAAAAAAAACGCTAGCCTAATCTCAACAGGAAAGTTGATACACAGTTTTAGAGACTTTCAATCGCAAAAAAAAGTCGCATGTCGTTATGGCAAAAATCACAAACCCAACCTTGAAACTGAAGTGAAAAACAAAAACACAAGAAACGCAAACAAAAAATTCAGAGTTTGAAATACGTCATGATCATTACATCTTTATTTCAGACATAACATTTTCACTGAATGATAAATGGTTTGTTCCATCTACACTAAACGCTACTTCAAACAATAAGAAGACATGGAATAAATCAAGAATTATTACTGCGCAGCAACCTTCAGGTTAGACTGAGGTCGAGTATAATCATGTTCGGTAGTATTATCCCACTAATAAGATTACAAATACCCTGCCGTAATTGACTTTCGTCTGCCTGCAGGTCGAAACTACAGTGTTAATTCGTGATGTAAGAAGTAGGAAAGTGCCTCAAAGCTCGACACGACAATAGCTCTTACATCGCCGAGATTGTGGCTAATCTCTTAAATCCATTCACACAATACAAACCAACAGCTGACTAACACAGTGCTCCAATGACGCGAGCAAATTATTGAGCAAACTGTGAATCAGACCAGTCGCTAACTTCGGCTGGACTCATCAAAACTATGATCACAGTTTTTTTTAACTTCTCACTTATTGTCACCAAAAACGAAATACGTAATCAACGGAAGTTAGTATAAATTGCTTACGGGATTAACACTGCGTTGAAATACTACTCCTTCTTGTTCACGACGTTTCGACCAGGGCTTCTTCAGGAGCCGTCTATCGAATCTGCTACAGACTGGGATCTGCTGTAGACTGTAGCAGATTGGATATACGGCCCCTGAAGAACACTTAAGCCGTGGTCGAAACGTCGTGAAGAAGAAGAAAGAGGAGTAGTATTTCAACGCAGCGTTAATCCTGTAAGCAAATTATATTTATATGACGGCTGCGGAAGCAGCAAAATCTTTTATAACGGAAGTTGGAGTTTATAACGTCACAATGGCTTTGGAAATATGAGTCCTTAGAGATTTTCTAGAATATGATGTAACCTTTGAGAGCAGAAACATATTGGGGAATAGATATAACAAACATTGTAACACATTTGAAATTGATGTCGTATTGTTGTGGTAGCTTCCCTAGGAAGGCGTTTTTGGATAGTGATTTCTTAGGAGTTGCTATATTTCCGCTACCAATGATGTGGTCAAGTTGGGGAAAGATGTAAACAGACACTAAAACTGGAGAGGGGGAAAGTTTTTTCAGGAGTGGCATTCCTTGTAACAGTTCGTCACCAGCTCAACGCATACAGACAGTTCGCCAACGAAGACACAAAGTGATTGCAAAGTTTTGCACTAACTGGTAAGATATTGTGTTCTTTAAAAAAGTTTTAGTATAAGAATCCGAGATACGACGGTTAGTAAGCTGCTTTAAAGTTACCATTGGGGGCGTTAAGAGCATGATCTGCAAGCAGGGTCTACGATAGTGCAGGCAATGGAGTCGAGGGTGAAGTGACGAACACTATTTAACGCGTTCTCTCGGAGTTTGCCTTAAATGTTCCTACAGTAAAAGAACAAGTACGGTGGCTGTTTACTAAAGCACATTTGTTGAACCATAGATTCCAGCTGAATTGAGTAACGTAGCCATACGACGATCTTTTTGGAGACTGTCCACCTATCCGAAAGGGTAATAGTTTGGAAGGGACATACGGTATATGGCAGGAGGAGCCCATGGGTTAATGTGAGGAACCATCCCAGCATTCGCCTGGAGTGATCCGGGAAAACCATGAAAAACCCAGATCAGGATGGCACTAAACACGTGGCAACTGAAGTATTTGTATGTGTTTGATGCTTCGAAGAATGAGCTTCTGGATGTCATACCCAAGCGGGACCATGATGTAACAAATAGCTACAATAGCTGACGATCGGAAAATCTTATATATATATAAAAATAGACGTGTGTTTCCGTATATTTCAGCTACCACTACGTAGCAGAGATCACTGGTGATTGTGTGTGGAAGTAGCATGGAGTTTCCTGTCGTGCACAACGTTGGCTGAATGCCGATAGCTGTGGGGATGTGGGCGATATGATGATTAAAATTGGTCGATGCAGGGAATTTTCGTATTTCGACCAAAGACATGTGTATCCTTATACTTGTCTTTCCTGCCACAATTACATAGGACAGACCATTGATGTTTGTGTGTGGTTGTAACATCGAATCTCCCATCGTGCACTCTGGTGGCTAAATGTCGGTAGCTATGGAGGAGTGGGAGATATGGTGGTTGAAAGTGGTCGATCTGCGCCACTTTCATATTTACACCAAAGACGTATGTGTCATGGTGTATCACATTTTAGCCAAAACTATCTAGCGCCGATCACTGGTGTTTGAGTGTGATAGTAGCACAGAGTCACCCGTCGATCACAACGTTGGCCGAATTTCGGTAACTGTGCGGGTGTGGGAGATATGGTGGCTAAAAGTAGCCGATCAAGGATATTTTCGTGTTTCGACCAAAGACATGCGCCTCCGTATATGTCCCTTCGATGCCACAACAACATAGCGTAAACTATTGGTGTTTGTGTGTGGAAGTATTATTGTGTCTTCCATCGTGCGCTATGGTGGTTAGATGTCGGTAGCTATGGGGGTGTGGGAGATATGGTGATTGAAAGTGTTCGAGCTGCGCCACCTTCATATTTATACCAAAGACATATGTGTCATGGTGTATCACATTTTAGCCGAAACTATCTAGCGCCGATCACTGGTGTTTGTGTGTGGTTGTAGCACAGAGTCATCCACTGATCACAACGTTGGCCGAATTTCGGTAACTGTGGGAGTGTGGGAGATATGGTGGTCGAAATTGGTCGATGAAGGATATTTTCGTATTTCGACCAAAGACACGTGTGTCCGTATATTTTACTTTGCTGCCTGAACTACATAGCGCAGATGACTGGCGTTTGTGTGTGGTAATACCGTCGAATCTCCCAGAATGTACTATACTGGTTACATGTCGGTAGCTGTCAATCCAAATTTTTACAAGCACGAACGAAGTCGTGGGCACCAGCTAGTTACGTAAATATAAATTGCTTTTTATTACAAAATGAAAACAATAATGTAAAATAACTACACTGCACCCTTCAGACTAGACGCACTGGTAATTCGCGGCTATTTGACAACGACGGGTACCGGGTGTGGTGGAGTAACGCTAACGCTCTGGCCTTGCATTCGGGAGGATGCAAGTTCGATTCTCCATCCGGCCATCGTAACTTCGGTTTTCCATAGTTTCCCTAAATCACTGCAGGCGAATGCCAGAATGGTTCCTTCTAAAGACCATGGACGAATTTTTTACCGTTCTTTGTCCCAAGTCCTTTTCTGCCTCTAATGACCTAGACATCGACTAGACGTAAAAAACGGAAAAGGTCAATGATGGCTAAGGCGTTGAACACCTATCGGTTGGGTAATGCGAACCATATGTTGAAGAAAAGCTGTCACAGTTTCGTCCTTATTTGGAAAGTTTTTTCCATGCAGCGGTCGTTTCTTTTTTTGGCTTGACATCATAGTGACACGGACCAATACAGTGTTTTCGTATACCCACCAACATGACAGAACCTTCACAGGTGCTGCACTGCATACTGACACCATCTGTCGGCAATGTTTCACAACGAATTTATTTTACAGTTCTGCCAAATGTTCCGAGGAAATGTTATAACTCCCATAATTTATGGAACGACTCGTTTATACCGTAGCTAACGATCACCGTCATTATTCCTTCATTGGCAGCAACGTACTGACGCAATATTTCATCGACATCATAACATCACTGGCGTGGACCTTGTCAGAGTCTCTCTCTGACAGAAGATGCGGTGTCATCAACAGTAAGGAGATTATGAAATGTCACAGCTGAGAGATGCACAGTGGAAGGTCACGTGGTTAGGCCTCCGTCTGTAAATACAGTGTCCCTTGACACAATACCGCCTTCAGCTAACCAGGTCAACCAGCTGACTCACGAAAACACTATGTTAAGTATCGACACATGGTATCTTATTCTCAAACAATATTCCCCAAATATCTTGCCTGAACTGTAACAATTTTACAGTAAGTTATGGTAGACTAAAATTTAAAGCTGAAATCTTTTTATCTGCGGAAAAAACATTTAAGACGTAAAGTAGGCATTTATAGTATGGTGTGTAAAGTGAAAATTATTTAAATATGAAATTTGGTTTATTGTAAGCACGTTGATAACCCGGTTGACAAAATTCTTGTTGATGCTTCCTCACGAGAAGTATTTAGTAAATTTTATTTTCGTCAAAACTGATTATTTCCTTCTATATGAAGCAACGAAATATTCACTTTATACAGCCTTCTTGAGGGGGGCTGGTTTAGACTTAAAATACGTTTGTTCACAGGTTATAAAAATGAAAACAGTATATAATTTATTATAACCTATCTCGTAGTCAAAGTGAAAAGCCTTTTTAGATTTTTTTTTTTTTTTTTTAGATTGTTTGCTGATGATGCGGTTATTTATAGGGAAGTAAGGAATTTGGCCGATTGCTTAGAAATTCAGCGTGATCTGGATGTTATTTTGGCATGGTGCGCTGAGTGGCAACTCACACTAAATTGTAAAAAGTGCAAGACAATGAGCATATCTAACAAAAAGAATCCGATTGTTCAGAAGTACGAGGTAAACAGTTCAGTTATTGATATGGTGGATTCTATGAAATATTTGGGAGTAACAGTTCAAAAGGAACATGAAATGGGACTTACACATTAATTCATTAGTAGGTAGAGCTAATTCTAGGCTGCGATTCTTAGGTCGAATCTTGAAAAACTGTAATGAACAAACAAAGGAGATAGCGTACAAATCTCTTGTGCGTCCACATTTGGACTACTGTTGTGCCATCTGGGATCCGTTTCGTAAGGGGTTGATTGACAGTATAGAGAAAGTACAGAGAAGAGCCGCTCGATTCGTGACCGCTTGCTACAGTCCTTATGAAAGCGTCACATAACTTATATATAGCAGACAGCGCTGGGAGTCTCTGGTAGATAGACGACGCACGATTCGTTTAAACTTATTGGTAAACATGTGTACTCTCACTTTCACTTACGAGTGTAGTGAAATACTTCTTCCATCAACCTATATGAGCCGGAATGACAGGAAAGATAAGATTAGAGAAATAAGGTGCCGCACTGATTCTTATATGAATTCTTTTTTCCTTCGTACCATTAGGGATTGGAATGCACAACAAAGAGATCAGCTTTGGTGCTGAGCACCCTCTGCCACCCACAATTTTGTGAATTGCAGATTATAAATGTAGATGTAGATAAAATATGGTAATACTATAAAAATTATTTAGACATCTTGGTAACATCCCATTATTTCCCCTTCAGAAATTCTACCAGCTTTGTCATTTGAACACACAAATACATTCCTTTCGACTGTTAAAATTAAGAATGTGAATGACAGGTGGATATCAACCTTGGAAAATAAAATATCTGGGTCACCTTACGAGGAGAGGAAAAACCGTCGGGTATGATGAAATAGAGAAACGGAATAGTGTTGATAATAAACACACACACTCAAAAACTTAGTCTACAATCGGAAGGTTGGTTGGATCTTCTCGAAGGAGGAATACTAAGCCACTGTGTCGGAGGCAGGATTTCCAATTCCTTTCGTTTGGGGCCTACTTGTTAAAGTGGAATCCGAAACATAATTGTTAAAAATTCTTGACCCCATTAGGATTTGAGCCCTGGACCAGACCACAATATTTTGAAAGGAATAGCCTTAAAAACTGAGCTACCAGGCCGATCAGAAACATGTGATGGCTCCAAAATATTTTTATATATTTTTAAGTACGTTATTTCGACTTTCAGAGGATTAAGACGCCATTTTCAAGTTGTTTTCAACATGAGATGAATTTTGTGCTGCACAAAAACGAAAAGATGACACAGTGGATTGATTGGTCTGGTAAGCCAACATCTTAACATAATGGCTGAACGGTTAACAATTAGGCACATCATTCCGGAGAACGCGTATTGGATTTCCGATTTAGCATTGTTTCCCGAAATGAATCCAGGCAAAACCAGAAAGGTTCCTTCAAAATGCCAAGGCCCAATTTATTACCGTCCATTGCTCCCAATTCTCTAAATACCTAGATGTTGAGTCGTAAAACCCTAAAAAAAAAGCTAAATCACTTAATCAGACGTACGAGGAAGATTCGACAAATTTTAAACACATATTTCTCCACCGAGAAAGAATTTTCTAACGTTCGAAGATCACACATGGTATCTGAACAAAAAACAGTTCAATAAACTCTAAATTGGCCGAAGAATGGTGAGAAGCAAGTTTGCTACCTGTTTTCAGTAGAAGAAACACGGGTATAGGATGTCTAAAAAGAAGTGTCGAAGTGCGCTGAAGATGTGTCCAGCATAAATAACACAAAACTGAAAAGATCGCGGCTGTGTGAGTTCCCAAGAGAATTTTTTTTAAGGCTCGTTGACGTCATTACAGCCAGGTAAGATTCTGGACAAGAAAGGTGAGGAAGGGAAACGAGAAATTATTTAATGACCAATTTGGATCTGCACCTAGAATCACCGAAGGAAATTATGTGAAATTTGGTAGGACGGACAGGAGACCGAACCATTGTCATCCTAGAAGACGGTTCAGTTCACCAAATAGGGTCGGCCCAAAATTTTGTTCCGTAATCGTCGTCGTCGTGGTACATTGCATGAGGTGAAGTCTCGCAGCGATCTCCATATTTCTCGTTTACAGATTGCCGACGGCGGCGAAGTTGCGAAAGGAGTGAGCATTGAGCGTAACAGCCTCATCGTGTTTACTTTCACTCGATAATGAGGTCTCATCCCACCTCCACGATGCAGGTCGGGATGTTAAAGAAAACATTAAACGAAAAGTCTTAAACCAAAAACTGTTCAAGATAAAGTGAGCGTACTTTTTGCATACTAGACAAACTGCACATGTCCGCGTTGAGAGTCGATCTGTTAGACTAGTTACTGACGAGGTTAATATCTCTGGTTTGCAAGTTCAGTATTACGAGGTTGATTACACTTTCTGCAGACGGTATCCATTTAAGAGATTACTAGTATCACCCACCGTAACCTACCGCCGGCGCCAGTTGCAGACGTTAGCAGCAAAACTCAATTAATTAATCGATAACTATGTGTTACTAGGCTACAGCGTGCGCGACTACTGCCGATAACCACCTTTTATGTTTTGATAAAAAATATATATACCTTTCTACATAGTAAAATCCCGCTCTGCTATACGCTATTTTCGCTGGTTTTTTAACAACAGATAACTGGAGGTAAACAGAATGATTAAAGCAGACTCGCAGTGAGAAAATGAACATTACAGTCTTGTCTGGCATTATCATGTTTCTTCTCTTTCCACTAATTTTTTGTACTACTGTACTTGAAATTACTTCTGCAGTGACGGTAAAAAATAAAATGTTTGTTGTTATGGAAAAAATTCTAAGGAAAACATAATTTCAAAACGAAAATCCATAATTTATTTGTTTGATATATTTCGTGAATTCTTATGTTTCTCCAGAGTTTTTAATAAACTTTCATGTTTCTTATCATCTGTCAAAAAATACTTAGGTTATTTACTTATTTGGTTCGAGTAACTGCCTCAGAGAATAAATCTTAATCATCAGAGGCTCTTTTCTTACATGAATTAATGCATTTAATCGTCGTAAAGAAACAAATAGCAAGACGTAAATTTAAACGAAAGTCGCTTATATCTCTGCCTCTTATTGCAATTTTTTTTATCTCTGCCCTATGTATTAAGGTGCAGTTACATCCACATCTAACAGATAACTGCCTTTTAGCTAGCATCGCCATTACACCTCTTTCTAACAATGTAGGGCTAAGTGCATATAAAATCAAATGCAGTTATTTATTTGAAATTTCTTGACTAGCCAAGCAGCGCCGTGGTGGCAGCCAGAGTAATTAAGGTTTCGTGCGTTATCGAGAGTCGCCGAAGGTTGCCGTTTTATTCAGTTTCCATCCAGTCTCCAGGCAAAACGCATTTTATTAAAGCGCATAACTGACTTCGTAACACGCACAAACAAACAAATATGATTTCTTAATTTACGACGAACAAAAACATATGCAACTTGTCTCAAGTAATTATTCCTTTCAGAGTTTGGCTTTAACGGAAGATAATAAATTGAAACATAATTGGAACTACTTTTAATTAATTAAATCAGTAGATGCCATAAGACGCCGTCCATGGGCTGGCTGTTGGTTAATTTTGTATCAATTCGTCTATTGTGATACATGAGTAAAAATAAGTGAAAAATATTCAGCCAAGGTCTCAGTCACTCCGCTAAGTCCTACCATTAATAATCGATACTATGCTTTTTTTTCCACCAGTAGCACTTAACAACTTAAAACCAGAGATCAGTGCAATAATTCGTAATGAAATTGAACGTTTACCATATGAAACATTTTCAGATTCATTCTTCAAGCAACAACTTTACATACCATGAAGTCGGATGAGTCTAGTGGCATATTCTGTAGTTATCCTTCACACGTAACATCTTTTGCTTGCGAGAATTATTTGATTACCTATTCGCTACACCTTGTTCACCCTCAACTGGCGGCTCAAGGTCATATTCTCCTGGCTCCACTCCTCCTCCCTCTCCGAGGTGACCGCTGTGTCCCTGTATTAGATTGACATATTTCTTCTTCGCAAGTAGTGGCGAGGGCAGCGGAGTGGTGATAGAGCAGACTGACCTTGAGCCGCCTCTATGAACTGAACGGGCTATACCTGGAACAAAAGGCGCTGATAATGCAGCCGCAACTTATTCCTACCTCAGACCAGACCCTTGGTGTGAGCAGGACGAAAAGCTTCCTGCACGGTGCAATGAATGCAGAAATGGAGTGTCCCGTAACGCGAATATAAAAAGTGGACTTCGGGTAAGGTATCTTTAAAGAATAATGCAGACAGTAAAGGGGGAGTTCATTAATTACGCGAGGTGAAAATGGGGGGGAGGGTACGGGTACGGCGAAATCTCACCAAAGAGGATATCTCATGTGAGGTTTTGAAATTCGTAAATGGCAGTACAGCTAAAAAATAGTCTCAAAAAACTACGAGGCCGATTAGCAGTGGAGGGGGGAGGACCCCGTTCCACGTCATCTTAGGGGAGGGGGGGGTGGAGAGGGGTCCGGCCAGATCTCACCAAACCTCACCAGAGGGGAGGAGAGGAGGTCCGGAATTCCGGGAAAACACCTCACGTTATCAATGGACGCCCCGAAATATAATGCAAACAACTGACAAATCAACAGGTAATCAACAGAATTAAGAATTAGATTTTTTTTTTGCTTATGGATTTACGCCTCGTCGACGTCGAAGTGATTAGAGGACTGGGGACAGGGAACAGAAAGGAACTCTGGCATGGTCTTTTAAAAAAAATATCCCGGCATTCGGCAGGAGTGATTTCCGCAAACAATTGAAAATAGACATTAGGTTGGCCAGACGGGAATTCGAACCTACGACCACCCGAATACCACGCCGAGCGTTAACAACCAGAGAATACTATTAAAAAAATCTATACTAATATTATAAATGCGAAAGTAACACTGTCTCTGTCTGTTTGTTATGTTTTCCCAACTAAACGACTAAACTGATATTGATAAAATTTGAAAAAGAAGTACTATGTATCATGGGGAAGGAGATAAATAACATATTTTGTCATGAAATTTGGAAACTTAATCGAACGATGACAGACAGATGGCTAGCGTGTGTATATCTCTGTTATGTTATACAGGGTGTTACAAAAAGGTACGGCCAAACTTTCAGTAAACATTCCTCACACACAAACAAAGAAAATATGTTATGTGGACATGTGTCCGGAAACGCTTACTTTCGATGTTAGAGCTCATTTTATTACTTCTCTTCAAATCACATTAAACATGGAATGGAAACACACAGCAACAGAACGTACCAGCGTGACTTCAAACACTTTGTTATAGGAAATGTTCAAAATGTCCTCCGTTAGCGAGGATATATGCATCCACCCTCCGTCGCATGGAATCCCTGATGCGCTGATGCAGCCCTGGATAATGGCGTATTGTATCACAGCCGTCCACAATACGAGCACGAAGAGTCTCTACATTTGGTACCTGGGTTGCGTAGACAAGGGCTTTCAAATGCCCCCATAAATGGAAGTCAAGAGGGCGGTGAATCGAGGAAGTACAGTACATACTAACGAAACGAAAATGAGCTCTAACATGGAAAGTAAGCGTTTCCGGACACATGTCCACATAACATATTTTCTTTGTTTGTGTGTGAGGAATGTTTCCTGAAAGTTTCGCCGTACCTTTTTGTAACACCCTGTATATCATTCAGGCCTTGTATCTGTCGCAGGCTGTTTGTGTATGATGTGTTCATAAATTTCATCCAATTCTAGTAATAATATTCTATATACACGCGCAGGAAATCGCGAGTAGTAGCAAGTAATCAATAGGATGAAATCAAACAGGGATCGACTTTTCCTAAAAGTTATGAAGACAAAATAGAACAGAAGAGAAGAAGAAAGCTGATGTAAAACAAAGTATGGAGGGTGCCAAATCATCAATGAACGTGTGTGATATAGAAGTAGATGAGGGCAACGATGATACCAGATTCATGTCATCTGTTTACTGGACCAACAGAGCAGACCGCAACGAGACTGGCATTCAATAGGACGCGGGTTCGTACCATCCCCAAAACACACCAGGCAAATGCTGCAATGCTTTTTGCAAAAAGGCCAAGCCCAATTTCCTTAGCTTTTCTCATTTGAAATCATCCCCCTTCTCTAATGACGATCAATGAAGCGTTAAAGAGAAAAAACTGAACAGTAATTACGAAATAAAGGTGACGGGACGAAAATTTATCAGACGTCCCAAATGCGTCGCTCAGCTCCCAGAGGTGACAGTGTATCGATTAAACTCCCCTCATTTATTAACACGTTCAGTGTTTACGCTGCCAGTTGCGTGATCCATGCAACCACGCACAGGTATTCCGCTGAAAGCCTCCCCAGTAGCATCACGCCACCGAAAACCAGACTCGAAATCGAACGAGACGCTGTGGTTTCTAATAAAACAGGACTTTATGCTGACGACATTTTATCAGGGACCAATACTTCTGTTCTCCAATATAATCGATAGACAAGGCACGTTTAAAAGATATTTGAAATTTTGCTCCAACAAGGATAGTTCTTGCAGCTATAAATCTGAAATCCGATTTATTTATTTACTAGTGTAAGCCCGTGGCCGTTTTTAGCGTATCGTCACGGGTATAGAATAGCTCTAGTTTTTAGGATGAAAGATTATGACAGATTGACATAATTTGACCAAATATAAACTTGATCCCTCTGTAGCGGTGAATAAAGTCTCTTGAGCTTGAAGAACTCGGACGCATTAATAGAGGTAGGTATTAAACACGAACAGGGACGATAGCGCAATCGTACAATTGCTTAAATACAAACTTGACTTCTATTTGGCCCTTAAAGTTCACTCTGTAAAATTAAAAAAATTCTTGTTTGCTTTCAAAGCATCACGTGTCTTGAGACTGGGCAAACACTCATAATGTAATCATTGGTCACAGTATCTGTAACGGCCAGAGAACTTAATACACGTTCGTACTACACAGTTGAGCAACTAGGAAGAAATGCAGTAAATTGCCAGAATAGTTGATTCGGTAACATATTTGGTCTGATGTCCACTTAAAATAACCTAATAACTCACGTACAGCGAACATGAAAAAGACCATTAACGAAAGTGGTCAGTAAAGTACCTAAACTAAACAAAAAAAAATGAATAAACTTTGATCAAGCAACAACATTAGTGAAAGTTTTAATTAAATTGAAATTTGTTCTAAGCCGGAATGACTATTGGCATTCGTGGTTACAGCAGAGACCATGAGTAAGTTTTTAAAGGTTTTTTTGTTGCTTTCATTAACATGCTACTGAAAAGCATTTCCACGTTTTTTCAGCCATAGTTTATCGATTTTTTTTCAACTGTGAAATGCTACGAAAATCAAACTTAATGAATTATTATGGCAATTAATTTGGTAGCATTTGCTTAGCTATTAAATTGTAGACATAACCTCGAATTTCTTCTATCGATTTGCGAGCGAAGGCTGACACGTGACACCGTTCTCCAGCCAATAGCTATCGAGGTGAATGAATGAGTCAACTTAGGAAATTATATATATATATATATATATATAGCTTCCAGCTTTACTGCTCGTCAACAACGGAATCACTGTAGTTGTAAAAGGATGGGGGACAAGAAATGGGAAGGAATTCGGCTATTGCATTTTCGCCTGTAGTAATTGCCATGGAAAACCGAAATCTGGATGGCCGGTCGGGGATTTGAACCCGCGTCCTCCGGAATGCCAGTTCCGACAGTTAACGCTCGTCCACGGAGCTCAGTTTAAGATCTTAATTCTGTATAAAGAAAATTTCCGCAGCAGTGTCCGCGTATATTTGCCTCAACTAGACACTCGCTGTTGGTCAGTTAGTGCATTGTCCGTGTTACAGTGCCTCGCTATTGTAGCAAATAGTTGTGACATCATCTTGATTACGTCACAGGAATCTTCATCAACATTCGACCCTGACCTGGATGGAGTGAAGTTCAATGTCAATTGTGAATGGACAGAAAGGAGAAGCGCGTTTATACGCATCAATAGATATCTATTTCAGGCACCAATCGTGGAACAACCTGGCTTCGATTGAGGCGCCGAACGGAAGTTGCTATTGCTTAATCATTTCCGAAACACCTAAACAAGATTGGTATTTATAATTCATATCCGGATTTCCCACAGAATTGCTTGTAATTGTGGAGTAGGCTTCCAGACTAATCCGCACATTCTTAACCTCACGTCAAGGTATTTTAGTGATGGGTTTTGTAATACAATATTCCCAACCTTTCCATACCATTTCTTATACTGTCTATTGCTAATGACTGCTCTTGTGGCTCACTGATTAAGGTCCCCAGTTCGAATCTGTGTACTGGCGTGGATTTTCTTAGCCCTTTAACCTCTGGCAAAGCTTACTTTGTGTATGTGAAGTAGGCCACAAAGTGTTTTCGATTCCACGTTAAGCTTTAGTTTTTCTTTAGCCGTTAGGATTACCAAGTTAAGTAAGCAGGTATATCGATGGGGGAGGGTCCAACCAACCTTCAGGTGGAATAGCTATTGCTTACATAGTCTATTCTTTCCCCAATAAAAATAATAACTTGGCCAGAGCGGGTCAACCATCGTGCAGTTTGGGATATTAATATATATATTCCGTACGTGGTAGGCCAGAAGGTAGTCGCTTGGTACTAAAATAAATGCTGGACGGTTCAGATAATGCAGCGAGCACCTATCAATGGATCGTTCATAAACTACGTGGCTCGGTATGGAGGTCGGGGGAGGGGGTAGGGGTTTGCTGGAAAGCTACGGTAATCTACGTAGAGGGGGGGTAGGGTTCCAAGCCAGGCCACGTAGCTTTTCATTCATATTATCTGTCACAGTTAAAATGAGGTACAGAACACACAACACCAAGTGAATATTTATTTCCGTCACTTAAATCTCCGTATATAATTTATAATAGTCAGACATGAGAAAACAGTCCAAAATGTCTTCTAGAATCAATAGGGGAAAAATCTACGATCTACGCGGGGGAGTGGGGGTAGAGGCAAAACCCACGTCGGACTACGGGGGAGAGGGGGGTTCACAGGAGGCCAAAATGGATCTACGTAGTTTATGTACGCTCCCCAAGCGCTCTCCATTTCCGAAATATTTTCGGAGGCGATCACTTTCCTACTTGTTGTACATCTCGTCACAAATAGCGAAGGCATTACGATCAGTTTTCTCTGAAAGCATATATAGACAGATACAGTACTCCACAGAATCTCAGGACTCTATTCTATTGCGGTCATTTCTCGTGCATGATGCTTCTCTCAAAATTAGTTGCATTTAATTTTTATACATGTTGGAACTTTTTTGTAACTCCCACTTCGTGTAACTCCCACTTCGTGTAACTCCCACTTCGTGTAACTCCCACTTCGTGTAACTCCCACTTCGTGTAACTCCCACTTCATGTAACTCCCACTACATTAAACCGTCCTCCAGCTTGTTTGTACGCTGTAATATGTTAAAAGCTAGCTACTTCCAGTTTTTATCTCGGAGAACCGGAACAATTTTATTTACAAACTGCTTTTATAATTACTAGTGTTAATGGACATTAAGTTTGAGCTTCAACGTCGGTCTGATACGTTACTGTGGAGATTTTTTACTAGGTGGATCAGCAAATACGTCAAAGTTATTGTCCTTAGCAATGTCTTAGTAGCGGAGCCGGTTTTTATTGCAACTTCTCGTTCAAAACATATAATAGGTTCTCACTGATAACTTGCTCCAAACACTTGTGTGACGGGCAGTTTCCTGTCCTCCTCTCACAGCGAATTTTCTGTCACTTTTTTTTTTTGCTTGGGCTTTACGGTTCGTCGACAGCGAGGTCACATTAGAGGCGGGATGGGATTGGGGCAAGGAAGGGGAAGGAATTTGGCCATGGCATTCGCCTGGAGTGATTTGGGGG
The DNA here is from genome assembly GCA_031002005.1 of Vandiemenella viatica. Classification (NCBI taxonomy): domain Eukaryota; kingdom Metazoa; phylum Arthropoda; class Insecta; order Orthoptera; family Morabidae; genus Vandiemenella; species Vandiemenella viatica. Next base: position 44,943,535 of record CM061918.1, on the reverse strand, counting down.
AACCATGGAAAACCCAAATCTGGATGCCCCGACGGGGATTCGATCCAGCGTCCTTCCGAATGCGAGGCCACGTTAGCCGTTCACCCATCACGCTCGGTCACACATTTTTCACATCTTGACATTTTAACCGCGTGTCTCATCCAACATAAGATGATTGACGGTGGGTGTCTACATATTAAACATGACAACTCGTATTTTAAGCATATAAAGCGCTTCCAACTACAGCCGTCACATGGGATCTATACGCCATTTAGCTGATACATCCCTTAAAAATACCTACGTCTACTAAAATCTTCCGCACGTTTATATCCGCTCCATTACCATGAAAAAAGACTAGGGTAGTTCAAGAAATGAATGCATCTTAGTCGTATTTGGCAGTTCGTAAATCACGTTCGTTTGCTCAGTAATAGACTGTTTGCCACCTCCTGTACAATTTGTGAGAGGACAGGTGGGAGGTGTATAAGACGACAACAGGTGTCTGATAGCAGCTGCTCTTCCAAGACGTGGAGGCAGCTGCGACCGCAGCAATAACCACGGACCAGGCTCGCAACGCGCTGTTATTTCTTTGTTCCCGAGTGTGTTATTAGGGTCTCGTTTGTTCTCTCAACAGCAAAATGATGTGGAAACAGAAGGTGATTGCTTGCACGTGGTTCAACAGGTGGTTAACTTGCCTGGGCGCATGTCTTACAAGTTACCCGCTTCGAGTCCGGTCCTATTAACTCCCAACTTTTCCCACACAAATATTAAGTTCCTATTTTTGTTAACTGCGGTGAACCCCATGCCACGATGAAAATTTAGCTTCTAGCCTATTTTTTTTATTCACAAATTTTTACTTTTAAATTATTCAGTACATTGTTTAACTTTTTTCCGGCCAATCACTTGCAAATAAAAACTCCTTTATTCCTAAATCTTCCACAAATATTTACTTATATCCAGCCAGAACTTGCCTCGTCTGACTTAAGTTTCTCATTGACTCCCAGCTCAACTCCTTCATCATAATATTAATAGTGCATTACGATACTTTGCTGGTCTCCTATGCACGCATTTCAATTCCCGTTTTTGATAAGCAGACTATGGGTCTCGTAATAGCATCCCATCATACTATGACTGTACCTAAACTAGCTTTTGCATCTTAGTACCCTTTTATATTCTGTTCCCCCTCAACTGGCGACTCAAGGTCATGTTCCCCTTGCCTCTTCCCCCACCTCCCGTTTTACGTCTGCGAGCTGAGCGTTGTGTCCTAGCAAGCGAGTGGCAAATTTCCCCTTCGCATATAGGGGGAAGGGCAGCGTAGTGGGAATTGAGCAGAGTGACCTTGAATCGCCTCTGTTAACAGAACGCGCTATTCATACAACCAACATACTCTCCAATAGACTGAGGAAGTTGAAAGTTTTCCTTATAATCTTCCTGGCCAACTAGGTTCATTATCAAACGGTACGATACGTTATCTACAGTTTATGCCACCAAGAAGAAATTCACCTTCCAACTCATAATCATAAAACAACTTGAATTTTTCTGTCAAAAGCGATTTTTTTGTGGTACTTAGATTCATTCCGTTTTGACATATACACTGTTATGTATGCGGATTGAAGGTAACCATCTCATACACGAACAGATTGAGTTTTAAACTAGGTCCTTCCCCGGCCACTGGCACAAAACATGTTTCGAAAAGTGCATTTATTTTAGTACTGCTTGGTAACTCCTACTATATATTTTAAATTATATGATAAATATGATAGAGGGCTGAGTCTGTCTGAGGGTTTGCAAAAGCATCAGGGAAATGCTACCAATTTCGATGGGATTTTCCAATTTTGAAAACTTATGGTAGAGCGGTATATAATCAAAGATCATACTACAACACACAAATACTCCACCCTATGGAGTCTGTTAGTAGCCTACTTTTTTTTAACTATGTAAGTTTGATTGTTTTTTTTCCCAGATTTCTTAAATATAGTATTTTAAAATACAACTCATTAAAATAAACCGCATACGTTAAACCAATATATTTTAATAAGCGGAACAAAATAGTGATATTTAATTTATCATAAAAATTTTTGTTCTTAATATTAATACCATGTTCGTGTTTTATTCGTGCTTCGTTTCGTATCCGCGTTGGGATGTGACTTAAACTGACTCTTAAGGAAATGATATATAACATACAGCACGTAAAATCCTTTTCATCATCTCAGATATAATCCTAACTTTAATTTATGCTTTTTGATGTCGTTATTTCTTAACTTTTCTGAGAATACATAAAAACGTTAATGAAACTACCACCGAAAAGATTAGCGCTCCAAAAACCGTAATTATGTAATTTAATTTACAGTAAAAGTTAAAAATGCAACGTTTATCCTATGTTTTTAGAAGAAAAACAAACCCATTACTACGCACTGTAAGGTTCGCGCAGTCGAAGCAGCGGAAAAATCTTAGGAAGACATAAGATTCTCTATCACAACTCTCAGCTACACACGTTTCAAAAAGCTTCTCTCCACTTTTCAACGTATGGGAAGCATTGTAAGAGGATATAAATTCACATAAATCAAGAAAGACAGCATACTGACTAATTACTCAAAACCTATGCACGGTTTTTGACATGCATGGTACAAAAGTCGTATCATTCACGATTTAACATTGCACGCCGTGTTGAAATTACGACCTGAATCTATTTAAAGTTCAAATTTACAAGAAACTCTCAACGTATACTAAGCGTTTCAGTCAGAAATATAAGATATTTCTTAAAGTTTACTGTGTGTCTCACGAGCAAATGCTGATAGTAAGTATGATTGAGCTGAGAACTAACCAGGCGCTTCAGCAAACTGTGACAATGGTTCATTCTACAGCATGCGACATCTGCCCTAAGCTCAGCTGTACAACTGCCGAGAGACAGGTTATGGAAAAGGAACGGGAAGGAAAAGGGCACGATATTCAGACAGTAATAACCATAGCAGTCACCTCTACCTACATCGAGAGTTGGATAGCTCTATCGAGACTCCAACCAAGCAATTCCGAGTGTCACACGTCAAACCTGCCTGTCATCAACCAGATTAAGCCTCACAGACTACAAAGTCCTCGTTGCTATAAACCACGTACACGATTTACTGTCGTTACTAATCTAATTTCGTGTGAATCAATCAAAAGACTACAAAATAAATATTCTAATCCATGGGCATAGCCAGGGTGGGGCGCATGCCCCCTACCCCATGTAGTCGAGAGAAAAAATATGAAAATAAAAATTCACACTTTTAATATTGAAAAAGAAGTTTTGTTAAAATGTATCCAGAATCCTCGCAGACTAGTGCTTAAATAAGTTAATTGAGTGCTTAGATTTTCCTAAGTAAAAGCATTTTCAACGAGTGTTTTTATTAAGTTCCTTTTTTTTATGTCCCACCTTGAAGCTAATCCTGGTTACACCCTTGTTCTAATCTTATTCAGGAAAACCGCGTTTCGCTCAAAATACTTGGATTCAAAATATGACGCACAGTTTACATGAATCTTTTACAAAGATTTTTTCAATAATAAAATACAACCGGACCCAAAAATCACTCTGTCATGCTGCAGTTTTAGACTATTATTACTTGGTTCACATATAAACTGTTTCTTCCACTTACTACTTATATTTTTTTATTGTATAACTCTCTCGTATTTTTTGTTAACGACATATTCAGTGTGCGACGAAAGTTACGTCAAAGATCTTTAATCTCTCAGTTAGCGCAATGGAGATGTTTTTAATAGAAAAAATATGAAACGCATATGACGTAGAGAATAATTTTATTTGGATTAAAAAACTGTATAAAAATACGCCATATTGTAAGTTTAGCGTGAATAACTTTTTCCGATCATGGATCAATATGGTTCATTCTAACCATATACTGCACTTTCATTAAATCATTAAACAATTATGATAAAACTTCTACGTGCGTTGATAGTATGCAATGATATCTAGTGACCGGCTGCGAATTATACGACCGGGGTTCGATCCCCGATAAAGTCGAAGGATTTTTCTTCGAAATTCAACATCCGCAACGGCTCCAGATGCCCCCACAGCTTGCCATCAAATAAATACTAGAAGCTCCAAAAAAATATGAAGACAGTAGGTTTCTTCTTAAAGTTTACGCATGGGTATTCAGCACTTTATACAAGTGAAGAAATACTAGAAACAATGAAAACTGATTCATTTGAAATTCGGTGTCATAGAAGTATGTCGAAAAATGAGTGGAGAGATAGACTGCCAAAACAACATGTTTTAGAAATGATGGGCGAGGAAAGAAGTTTGCGTAAGAGTTTCACAGAAACAACAGACAGCTTGGTGGGTCATTTCAAGCGGTGTGAGACTGGTTAATTTATTAGTGGAGTAACCGCAGACCAGGACCAACATCGGAATATATGAAGCAGATAATCAAGGACGTATGTTGTAATGGGTATGTTAAGAGAAGGATATTAAGTTAAGAAGTGATGGAGGATTGCATCGAACACGTAGTAGGCTACATTCTGACGACAAGGAAAAAATGGTGTGTTCTGAAAACACCATTGCTTGCTTGTTTCGATGCTGTAGAAATGATTCTAGATCTATACTTGCATGGTTAGGATGCTATGACCGGGCGTGGTATTCGATAGGACGGGGGTTCAGACCCCTCTAGCCATCTACACTTCGATTTTCCATGGTTTCCCGAAATGCCGGAATGGTTCCATCAAAAGGCCATGACGAAATTCCTTCCAGCCTCTGTCCCCATCCTCCCCCGCCTCAAAATCGACGAAACCTAAAGCCTGTAGAAAAAAAAGATCCTATGGTCCCCAACTAATTCTTTCGAAATTGAAGTTACCAGTGGATTTATTTTACTAAGCGTGTAAAATCACTCAATAAGTGTGAAAGATATACTATTTGTTTAATATTTGTTCAAATTAATTAAAAAACTGCAAAATTGATCGAAATATGAGTAGGTTGCGTGATCCCTGGGTCAGTAATATTAATATAATAAAAGCTGGTATAAGATGTTTATTGTGTCTTTTATTCTACTGGATTGTCTTTTTTTTTCGCTTACGGCTTTACGCCTCGTCAATGTATAGGTTATTAGAGGGGGGAAAGGATGGGTAGGTAAGGAGCGGAAAGGATTTCGGTCAAGGCCTTTTTGAAAGAAGTATCACGATATTCGCCTGGAGTGATTTGGGGAAAATATGGAAAACCAATTTCTGGATGCCCGGACGGGGATTCGAGCCCACGTCTTCCCAAATGCGAGGAGAGAGCGTTACCACTCACGCACCACGCTCTGGATTGGCTATCAGTTAGAATTACTATTTTATCTTTGTGTAAAAGCTCTGTCTGACACGGAAGAAAGTAATTCCGACACTATCGCGGAGTTCAACATTGCAGACAACTTTTAACTCCTAATCGAGAACGATCTTTCAAACAGAAAATTGCTGCTAAAATCTCGCAACGATTATCAGACGATGTATTCCAGAACTGGTTACGTACCAGGTGCAGCTTCCCCATGATGCCCTCCCGGGTCTCGCCGCCGCCTCCCTCGTCCACAGACTTGGTCCTCTCTCCGAACCATCGCATGCTGCACGACAGACAGACCACAGACACTGCGGGGAGGAACCAACACGTCAGCACGCGGCGCCAGCTGGCCACCAACTGGGCGCCCGGAGAAAACGGCCGCAGCAGCAGCTGCACGCGCGCCCCTAGCGGGCGAGGAGCCAAGCTGCAGCCGCTGCACGACCCAGATACCGCGCGCGGGGCAGCGCTTCCAACCCGAGCAGCCATACCGGGCCGGAGGAGTACAAACCTCTGGCCTACCATACAGTGAGGTTTTCAGAGGATATCCCTAATCATCAAAATCAGCGATTCTCAACCTTTTTCAACTCGAACGCCAGTAAAATTTCAAAAACAATTCTACGAACCACTAACTTATTTTGGTTTCACCTACATTATATTGTATTAACCAACCCTACCACTTGTTATCGTCACCTCACAATAAAGATTCTCTTTAAACAGTCATTAAGTTAATCGTTAAAGGAAGGTTGGTGTCTTTCATGCCGACTGGAAGCATATTTAGTGAATATACTACGACAATAACAATGCAGGCAGTTATATCCTCATATCCTGGAAATACCAGATTTTTGCTGCTCTTTCATATATTCAAGCAGTACTGCCAGACACTTGGCTTTGAATATCCGTAGATGGGGTACAAAAATACGGAGACTCGCTTACTGAAAGACTGAAACAACAATTATGGAAGAGAACGTCAAAATTAAGAATAGGCCTACTTTTTTTTAATTTCCAGATCTTTAAAATTCCAAATACAAAATAATATTCTACATGGAAAGTAAGGTTTTTTTTTGGGACCATACATTTCTTTGTTGATATTAAATTTAGCATATTTTCTGCAACAGGAAATGTTAAAAACTGCGACCCCTTTGATTCTCGAACAATGGTTAGCCCTTTTTGGAAGGAACTGCCTTGTAAGCCGTGCCAACGAGCGTGTCACCGTGCATAGAGTGCGCCCATAGTTCTGTATTACGTTTTTTTTAGATCTATAAAATCTATAATCAAACAAAATATGAGCTTCAAACGTTGGTTCACACGAGTGGTTGCAAGGAAACGATTCACAATTATTGAAAATACTGTAATGCATTAACACTATACGCTCAAGGTTTAACAAAATACCAATAAAACAAAACAAATTAACAAATAGTAAAAAATAGCAAAAATCCGTAGATATTTTAACAAAATCCGAAAATCGTAACTTTTCATAAAAATCCATGGAATTTCGGATAAATCCGTAGAATTGGTAGAACTGTATTCAAGGCTTTTAATAACATCGGGCTTGTAGCATATACTTCTTTATAGCATTACTACCTGCCACCCGCGAGTTCGTACGCGTGGACTTACAAATTTATTGCTAGAATTAGACATAGAAAGCTTTACGCTAAGTGAAAGGTTCCCCAAAAAGCAGGGAGTCCGGCCATTGAGCCTGTCTAATGAAGAGAAGCAATTTGCAACATATTTAAAAACAGCAACAGTCGGAGGGAGAGGGGGGGGGTGTAACTGTGGGAGACTGCCCAGTGCTTACCACAGTTCCTCAGTCAGATTTTTGTTTTTGGTTAAAATTATATCAGTTTTTCGGGATATCTGATGTTAATACCCATTCTGTAGACAAAGTTTTTGATTTTTTTTTGTCTTTTTTTAAGATATGTTGCCCATGGGGCAAAACGCGCCATTTCCAACTTTAACCCTGCTGCTTTCAGTATCCGTCCCTAGGCTTTATTCATAACCATCACTCATCACAAAGGCTAATTATAGTGGAAACTGTAGTCCTTTAAACTGGAATGGTAGGTATGTCGGAATTATTTGGAATCGATGAATCAACATCATATCACCTTTAGCCATTCAAGTGGTCATCAGAGATTTTAATACGCAAACTGACTGCGGAGAAACAAAGCCTGTGTGGCCGATATAACATTTCAGACACCTACACTCGTTATCCGTCTGTCTGACACCGTTCACTTAGTTTTCTAAATATCATGACATAATATGTTATTTATTCAAAAATAAAAAAAGTATCCTATGTCCTTCCTAAGGGGACCTCCATTAATTACGTGAGGTGGTGGTGTTCTGGAATTCCCGACCCCCCCCCCCCCCATCCCATGAGGACGTGACCTCTTGAGGAGGACCCACCCCTACTAAAGTCGGTATCGGCGTGGTTTGTTTATTTTTTCTTTTTTTTAATACATTCATTTGCTCATTTCCACATTGTTATACTACCATTCGGTGACTGAACACGATAGTGTGACAAATATTCGTACAGGTCAGATAGTCAGATATAATAGTCATGAGCATGGTTGTAAAGTTACAAAATTCCAAGTAAAAAAAAAGAGTCCAAATCACACGTTGGATGAACTTTAATAAACAGACCACTACATGGCTTAATACGTGCATACAGAGAGCCCTACATTACAGAGGTTCGCTTGCAGCGTCCCTAAACGCTGCAGACATGCAAGCTATTGGCTTCCCCGAGCAGGTGCCAACGCTGCTGGCAGATCACCAGCGGTTCCAGGTCGCTGGTCTCGGGGAAAGTCACCCGGACCATTGTCGCACTTCTTGTTTTCAGCGAGGCGGGATCTAATTGGCACGCTCTTCATTCAGAAATTTAAAAAAAAAATCGTAATCCGTTTAACAACCACGTGCTTATAATGAAAGTAGACACATTTAAGAATGGAATACTACTTCTCCAAGTGAGCAGCGTGAGCTATCCAACCTAATAGTTCAGAGGAGTACAGTCCTATAAAAATCTGATAGCTTCAACTGCTGAAAAGACGAGGAGCAACTACTCGAAAGACGACTCTCATCAAGGAATATACATTATCTTATATGGCTGTATGTCCAAAAGATTAAATGCATTAAATTTAAATTTAAAAAAAAAAGGAAATGAAAGAAACAAATAAAAGTGTCAGATAGGCGTTTAATAAAATAGTATAGACAAATAAAACAAAATCTCGAAAAAGGGGATTAGCATATAAATTCATATATATTATTTTGATAAAGGTGTTCTTTTGTGACGAACCATCCTTCTCCATTCATACTTAACCAAAATCGAGAAATGAGGTATTACTTTAAAGATTAAGTTCTCCGCTTTGGTAACATCATTAAGAATTTTTAAGGAAAAATTATGAACTATCAAGGTGACGGGTAGGCGATAGTTCGGAGTCAAGCGACTAGATATCGCTGGCGTCAATAAGGAGTGATCGCATTACCACTAGATAGCAGCACAACATATTGCAGAGATAAGGCTAAGCTGTTCGTGTTTTCTAGACTAACGAGTTTTTCGAATATTTTTCAGATAAAAGGTAGAATGAGAAACAGCCTTCAGTCACTAGAATACAGCTTTTATTGTATTACGCAATGCATTTCGGACCCTGTGGATCCATCTTCAGGTGTCTATGGTATTTACATTTGGATTTGAATTTTCCTTAAGCGAGATTCGTTCCTAGTAAAGTTTGTTCCTGCCCTGAAAAATGATTTAAAGTAAGTGTTGTGAACACGTTTTATTATGAGAGAAAGGACTGAATATGAAAACATTGAGGAAAACTTACCAGAATTGACGAGATGTTGAATAATTAGTTTTATATACATATTTACTGCGGAGCACTGTACTAGACACGATGTCGTATAAGGTCCACATGTTTATACAGGGTGTTACAAAAAGGTACTGCCAAACTTTCAGGAAACATTCCTCACACACAAACAAAGAAAATATGTTATGTGGACATGTGTCCGGAAACGCTTACTTTCCATGTTAGAGCTCATTTTATTACTTCTCTTCAAATCACATTAAACATGGAATGGAAACACACAGCAACAGAACGTACCAGCGTGACTTCAAACAGTTTGTTACAGGAAATGTATACCACATGTAGAGACTCTTCGTGCTCGTATTGTGGACGGCTGTGATACAATACGCCATTCTCCAGGGCTGCATCAGCGCATCAGGGATTCCATGCGACGGAGGGTGGATGCATGTATCCTCGCTAACGGAGGACATTTTGAACATTTCCTGTAACAAAGTGTTTGAAGTCACGCTGGTACGTTTTGTTGATGTGTGTTTCCATTCCATGTTTAATGTGATTTGAAGAGAAGTAATAAAATGAGCTCTAACATGGAAAGTAAGCGTTTCCGGATAAATGTTCACATAACATATTTTCTTTGTTTGTGTGTGAGGAATGTTTCCTGAAAGTTTGGCCGTACCTTTTTGTAACACTCTGTATAAACAGAACAAAACAGTTTACAGATGATGTGTATTACAATTTATTCAAAGATGAAAATTATCATTCGTTGTCAGAGTATATCGTGTTGGTGATCTTTTCTTGTCTCTAGTATTTAACATTAAACTGGAAATAAATCTTTAAAAATATTAAAGTAATAGTGGCTAGCAAAGTATACTTGTTCATTGCATTGCGTAACACAATAAAATTTGTATTCTAGCGACTGAAGGCTGTTTCTCATTCGACCTTTTGTCTGATTAATACAGTCACGCCGGTATAGAGAATTATGGATAAAATTAAGTCGAATATTTTTGTTTCTGTTGGAGAAAAATTTCATCGTTTCTAATTGTTCCGTAAGATGTTGTTAAAGTTTTCCTACGTGCCTATTTCAGTTGGCAAATAAACAATTGGTACCAATGATTCGTTCTTCTTTCATTCTCCTGCAAAACACCAACCTATCAATCGTATACCATTCGCGAACTTTTCACACGGGCCTCGTAGTCATCAATTAAAGGAAATAATTCGGTGCCACAGCACAGTGATGAAACGCGATGCAGAAGAATGTCTGGTTTCACAATGAAAAGGAAGAAAACTGAGGCATGTGGATAAAAGGTGTACCTATACAATAATTTGCAAAAAAGAAAAAAAAAAATATACAGAAAGGTGAAGGAAAACCAAACAGAGAAGAAAAGTCGTGGTCGACATTTAGCGGAAATGGAAAAGTAGAAATGTTGAAGAAGAAAGAATGATTACGGTACAAGTTATTGGTAAATATCCTAGTGTAAAGATATAAAGAAATTACTGAAATACACGAGTAAATATTCGGAGAATAATGCAGACTAAATATCAAGAAAATTAAAACTGAAATTTTTGTAACAACAGTAAGCAAAATAATAAAATAAGAAGAGACATATCGGAATGAGTAAGAACATTGCAAAAATGGCGTAAGAAGAATGATAAGAAATTCAGAATAGCAAAAGGGCCTTCATCAAAAGCAGAGATTTTTTATCATGAACCGGTGATACAAAACTCTCAAAGAAATTTCTAAAAGTGAACGGATGGAACAAAAACTGTATGCGTTGGTACAACATGTCCTGGCGTGCACACTCATAAGGGCAAACACTCCATACGGCCCAGATTCCACTTGCACAGTGAATTATTCATGGCCGCTGCTGCGGATAGTTTTCTGGTCTTGGAAAACCCTTGGCACGGTGAGTGTTGGCGAAGTAGTGCAATGCGATACAACCGGAACAGCGAGAAAACCACCAACGGCGTTCCAAATCGCATCACGGACTTGCGAAAAAATTTACTTTCTTACACGGTATATACCATTAGCACTCACTGTCCAAACTGGACAAGGTGAAGTATAGTTCAGAGCGACTTTCTGTAGATAGGACGGCGAGGTTCAAAGTCGGATCACGAAATATATGTCATACCAGTAAGCGGTTACGGAGTAACAAAAATTCGTATGACCTTAAGACTGGATTTCAGACTTTAAATTTTCGCCCCGTATTCCGCTTCCGTCGTGTCCCGACATAAAGTGGAAACTACACGAATGTACATCCTAACGCACTTTCATGAACGAAGCAGAACCTGAATAAATTTCCGACACCAGAGGGATTCGAACCCTCTACCTTGAATTTAAACAATTCTACAATAGCGTTCAATGAAGATACAAATGGAGTGTCTACATAAATATCAAATTGTGTGGATGACTCTGAAGCTATGTCCGAAAAGTGTTTTTCGTATTGTGGATAAGGGATGAAAGAAGGGAGAGGGTAAAATCCGGTCCCGGACCCTTCAGCCCCACTCTTCCGTAAAATATCAACCGGGTCCCGAAGTGTAAGATTTCCATTTGACGACGAATAATCATTAACAATCCATATGCACTGTGGTGACGTTTGGAATATAACCCTGGAGTTTGGTGCACAATCCGGTGGTTAATAATTGTGCACCACCGCCCCTCCTAGCCTTCTCCCCACAGGGCCGGCGCTAGGATTTTGGATCCCGGGGTAAGCGTTCTTAGCAGTCACGCAACCAGTTGGGGGCCCTTGGCCAATTCATCGGTTAGGGACCTCACACCAAAATGGGCGAATTTTTTTTTTTTTTTAGCTCTATAACTTTTCGACCGGGGGCCCCTACAGCCGGTGATCGGGCCCCCCATCAGACGGGCAGCCCGAGGTACATTTCACCTGCATACACCTTCCTCCTCCCCCAAAAGTCGGTCCTGTCTCCCCAAGTCCACAAAAATTAAAATTTCTGCCAGCCAATGGATTTGAACCATCTAACCCCATGCTATACAATTTCTCTGCTACCTAGGTTAACCAGGTAAGCATCAAATCGGTATAGCGGAAGAACAACGGCAGAACTGCAAAATACGTAATTTCTACAGGAAAGAACAAAAATTAAAACGGTGAAAAGTGTCTTATTACACTTAGCGCGCACTTGAACACAAAATTTCAAATTTTGCAGTTCTTCCTGGACAACGAAATGATTACTGGGGTGGAAATTCCCGAGGGAGAAAGGTGGCTGGACCAAAGCTCAACTTCATATAGTTAACGTACAGGGTACAAAGCAAGCAGGAATATCGAACTTGTCTAAGAGTCTGTCTGGAGTCTTCACAATATACCATTATATATCAAGCCAATAGTGCATCCAGTTAACAGAGGCGGCTCAAGGTCAGTCTGCTTTACCCCCACTCCGCTGCCCTTACCCCTACATGAGAAGGGGAAATGAGTGCCCGCTGACAGATTTGCCACTCGGACACAGCTCCGTGGGGCAGGCAACTGGAAGTGGGATGGGGGCGGTGAGGAGGAGAGCGGAGCAAGCGGAAGATGATCTTGATCCGCCAGTTGAGGGTGAACAGGATACAGTACGCACTGGGGATACTTAACACGACTCTAGGGTGGGTCTAGCCTGCGTCCGTACTGCTCCGATTCAATGTCGCGGTGAATCTGGTGTGTTGTGGGTCAGTATTTTCTTCTTCTTTCGCGTCCAGTCCGACATGGTATTCTCATACTCACTGACACAAAACATTGGCCAGTGTGGACTTATATCCGAACAAGCTAGCCACTTTCACCGGAACGTACTTGTTTTTCGGTTCGTTTCGGGTATGGTATTTTACTTTATTTTTGCAATTATACTGTAGAATACGGCTTTAAGTTAAGCGCATGTATCGGTGGCAAATTCCATCGTCACTTATTGTTTCCTTCTTTTTCAATTTTTTTTAATATACCGTACAAGCCTTTGGGAGTAAATTTCGCCACCTATCCACTTTTTCACTTTACGAAATTGTATTTTAAATTCTTTTAGCGTTTTTGCTAACACTTATTCCTTCCTTCCACTCTCAATTTTTTACTATTTACAAGCCTTTTAGCGTTAATTTCACCACCTATCTACTTTTTCACTTTACAAATTTGTATTTTAAATCCTTTTAGCGTTTTTGCTAAATTATTCAACAGTTCCCTCGGCGATTTATTTCAATTCCCGACTCCCTTATTTACAAAAGAAAATTTTCTCGCTAAGCTACCTGTACTACAATCCCTGCACTCTCTTCTTCACCTTCCTGTTTTGTAACGTCAGGACCTAGGGAACCACCTGATTACCTTCTACCGTTGTACATTTCCAGTCCAGGATGGTGGCACTAAAACATGCCAGGCAAAATTAAAGAGTAAAATTAAAGAAAGTACTTATAGTGAAGACCAAAGTGTGTATCAAACATGAAATTCTACTCACCCGGAACCAACAATTCAAATAGAAAAGGCAGTCTGAATTGGGAAGGGAGCGCAATTTTATTTATTACTCGACTGATGCAGCCCAGCGGTGAGTCGATAACATGAGAGCGTTTGTTTCCCTGTGCCTGCAGACCAGACAGGGTAATTATAAAGAGAGTCTGTTTTGAAGAGTGGCCGCCAGCTCGCTCAGCCGCTTTCCATTTCATGAAAAATCTCTTTTGTTCGGCGCGGAAAGCCGCTCTCATTAAAATGCCGAGACATAAAAACCAGTTGGGCATAGCAGTGACGTCATGCGAACGGGGTGAACCACTTGCCGGCCCCTACTGGGCGCAGATACAGCTCCGCGGATTTATTACGCGTAATAAATTAACCTGGTCTTCCGCTGAAAGGAAGGCAAAAACTAAAGGACGAATTCACCGACACTAACCATAGTGATAGCTTGTGCTATGGTTTAGTATGAAGGATAATATCCAACCAAGAAGACGTAAAAAATTCACATCTAAACCAGGGGTGCCCAACCCGCGGCCAGCGATATTCATCACACTTTTACAAAATATGTTTATTTTATAATAACCAAAATATCATAAATAATAATTCCATGAGGTCGGAATGACCTGGTGACAGGGTTTCTACTGGCTGCGCATTTCGCCCCCTTTCGTAGCCACCTTAACCTAACCCGGCAATCCTACCGGGTACAGGGGACCTACACTTTAACATGGAATCAGAACCATGGAAGCGTTCTGGTGTACTTCACATTACACAGCAAGCTGTGCTAGAGGTGAAGGTCGGCTTAATTGCCTATGAAAATCGCCGCCGAGACAGGGATTCGAACCGGGGACCTTTCGATCTCCAGTCAGACGCCTGAACCACTGAGCCACCAGACCGCTACGCCAAAATATTGAAAACCAATGTATTAAAAAATTACATTATTTGAGCATCCGTATTTTCAAAATTTATTCTTGTATATTTATATATATTCAACATATCATTTTTAGTGTTATATATTTCTTTAAAATGTGCGTTTAGTTTCATTATTATTATTATTGCCGAATACACCCAATAAATCGAAGACGTTAAGCAAACTATCCAAATGAGCTTTCTTTGAGTTCTTCTTGTTGTCCCAATAGGCTTTCATTCTTAGCGAGAAAGCTTGTTTGCGTTCTTCCAACCACTTTGGTCCGTATTGTTTTTGGTTTGGTTGCTCAGTTATAACTTCCCATTTGTCGACTTTGTTTCTGAAGGTGTCTCTTTCCAAGATGTCTGTTGCTACTATGTTTGCACTTTTAAGATCCTTCCGAATTTTTATTCAGCCAAGGTGTTGGATTTTTAAGTGAAGCTACATAATCTATTATCTTTTTTGTCAATCGATTTTCTGGTAACCTCTTAAGGTGACCAAAGAATTTCATTCGCCTTTTCTTAATGTCGTCCCGAATGCGAGGCCAGGAAAAAAAAACCAAAACCGTAAGAGTTGTTTTTACTTCTGCAGAGATACTTGTAGTAGTTTTATCCAATACCTTATACCAGGATTCGCATAACTGTACATATACGCAAATTAAAAAGTTTGAAGTTCATCAGTATAATGCTAGTTAAACAATTTCAATTATTTTCCAGCACCCCCGCTTACACTACCTACTTAATGCCCATTGAAAATACTTCTCAGAAATTTCTACAATTACGGCACTAAATATTCTGCGCGAACTATTTCCAAATTATGAGCGACCAATAGAAAACGTAATAGTCTCTACTCTCAAACTGCGAGTCACTATCAGTCATATTAAAACCACGCTGGTTTATCCGACAACAAGCATTTCCCCCAGCTTCGGTGATGTATTAATGCTAGTGTGCTTAGCAACGAGTTGACCATTTGTTTTTCTTTATATCGTGAAGTAATATCTTTGTAACTTTAGTCATAAATCAAATTCCACAAGCTAATTAGAATGTTGATTTAGAGTTTTGATTAACGTTTTCCGTGTATTCTAGCAATTAACTATGTTTCAGAATACTGAAGAAATAAATAACTAAAAATTACGTAGTCAAGAAACAATACTAACAGAATCCTAAGTGTTTATCTGTGTTTATAGCTTGATCTTTGTTTGGTATCTCGTAGTGTTCATCCGTAATGCAGTGTCATCTGTGGTACCTGTCCGTTCTCGCTTCGAACGAATAATCGTTTATTGCCCATTCCATCAGTCACACAGTATCATAAGGTTTACAGAAGATTTTAAGCTATATCATAAGCTTTAAAACTGTAAAAATTTTGTCGAAATAAGAAGTTTTTGCGTTATTCCTGAAAAACGGACACTTGAACACAGGCCGCTTTCAGATTTACAATATTATTGATGTATTGATGGATAGATATAATCTCTTGTTATTTTATGTCAATGGGCATACCATAAGGTACATAACATCTAACATGTGATTCCGTGAGCTATATAACATTTAACACGTCATACTAGTACATTGTACATGGTTTTGATTACATATAATAAATAACTAGACCACGATTCAGTTTCAAATTTTAACTTGTTTTGTTACTAGTGAGACATCGGACTTCTAAATACAGTTCACTTATAAACACAACACTCCAACGATTACAGTCGACACTCCTTCGAAAGACAATACTACCAGAACTGTTCGTTCAGAACTGTCCTTGGCCGACTAAAATGAGTCAGTAGAAATCTGTCGAAAAACTGTCTGTTGGTCTCTGCTGGTCGCATTATATAAGTTCTATCGAAAGTTCTAGAACACTACAAAGGCTTCCAACAGACATTTTTCGAACATTAACAATACTTAAACAATTCAAAACGTATTAAAACAATCAGAATTAATACATAATCATTTACAATCATTCCAAAATGCTTAGAAATGAAAATTAAAGATACTTAAACACAAAATTATCCACATTAATCATTTTTAACCATAGTAAATCGTCCTTTAAACATCGTGGCTCACCTTAATATTTACAATTACAAACATTTAAGCAATTCTCTGGCATAGTTCTGGTCTTAAACATATCAAATGGTATTTACATTATTTCATTTCATCAGACAAAGTCCATTTATACTGATTTACAATAAAATACAAGACAAATATCCCAAACCATTTTCAATCACACTCTAGCTTGCCACAAATCCTTCATAAAACACAATTCCATGTAAAGTTTAGGTCTAAGGGCTGTTAAAATACCGTAAGGTATGTAACATCCAACACGTCATACCATAATCTATGTAACATCTAATGCTTCAGCCAATCCTCTCGCTTGTTTTATAGTTATGCACAGCCAAAAGTAAATGGCCTTAGACACAACTTGTAATAATTGTATCATTAAAACGAATTTGACTAAGGGTGTTGTCAGTCGAAGCAGGCTGATCCGCTAGACACTGTGGACTATCTCGGAGGTATCCTCCAGCGGTATCCGGTGACACACTTGCAATACACGGTCTCCCCTTCAGCTTATCGCTATGCAACAAGCCACTTCGATAGCTCTTGCTTCTTTTCTAGGTCTTTCAGCACCAAACTTTCTCAATACACTACACAGCCGTCGAGATAACACAAATGCTTCCAGTGCACCAAGTACTCTGGTGCAAAGCATTTCTTCCAGTGAAATGTAACAACTGAACGCGAAAATAAGAACGTAGAATTAGGCGCAAGAAACGGAGCCAGTGAATCTTATTTTTTAAGCCCGCGACCGTCTTTTCGTATCGTCACGGGTCTAGAATAGCTCTAGTTTTTAGGATGAAAGATTATGACAGATTGACATAATTTGACCAAATATAAACTTGACATCCCTCTGAGGGTGAATAAAGTCTCTTGAGCTTGAATAACTCAGAAGCATTAATAGAGGTATTAAACACGAACAGGGACGATAGCGCAATCGTACAATTGCTTAAATACAAACTTGACTTGTATGTGACCCTTAAAGTTCACTCTACAAAATTTAAAAAGCTCCTGATTATTTCAAATGCATCACGTTTTTTTTTTTTTAATTGAGAATGGACAAACACTCATAATCAGAGACAATATAACTCATAAAGTAATCATTGGTCATAGTATCCGTAACGGCCAGAGAACTTAATACACGTTCCATATTATTAAACAGCTGAGCAACGCCGCAGAAATGAATTGTCAGAATAGTTGATCGGTAACATTTTTGGTCTGATGTCCACTTAAAATAAATGATAACTAACGTACAGCGAACATAAACAAAGACCATTAACGAAAGTGATCAGTAAAATACCTAAAAAGCTAATAAACCGAAATCTATAATCTTTGGTCAAACAACAACATTAGTGAAAGTTTTAATTAAATTGAAATTAATCCTAAGCCAGAATGACAATTGGCATTCGTGGTTACAGCAGAGACCATGAGTAATTTCATTTTGTAAAAGTTTTTTTAAAGTTGCTTTCATTAGCATCATGTTACTGAAAAGCAGATCCACGTTTTTTCAGACGTCTATGAAACGCTACGAAAAGCAAACTTAATGAATGTACTATGGCAATTAATATGGTGGCAGTTGCTTAGCTATTAAATTGTGGACATAACCACGAATTTCTTCTAATGGTGTCTCTGGATGTTGATTTTGCGAGCGAAGGCTGACACGTGACGACACTGTTCTCCAGCCAATAGCTATCGAGGTGAATGAATGAGTGAGCTTACGAAACTATATAGTAGATTTTTTAGGAATCGGCGATAAACTTTGAGGAATGTGAATCAAGAGAACTTAGTTTAGATCCCCGGTAAGGTACTGCATATTTCGGCATACCACTGTTTTCCGAAATGTGCGGTTGAAAGTTGGTACAATTACTTGATAAACCCCACGGCGTATTCACTTCCCTCGCTTGTCAACAACGCTTTGCCGTCTCCGATGCCATTGCCATAGACGAACCGTGAAACCCTAATAAAACAAACCCGAGGCAGTAGAATCGAACCTTGCGGAATTAGTAATAGGTTCACTGAAGTGCGCCACTAAATAAACAAAGCCTCTATCAGCGTTATATATTATACAAAAACG
The DNA here is from genome assembly GCA_031002005.1 of Vandiemenella viatica. Taxonomy (NCBI): domain Eukaryota; kingdom Metazoa; phylum Arthropoda; class Insecta; order Orthoptera; family Morabidae; genus Vandiemenella; species Vandiemenella viatica. The sequence continues at coordinate 44,925,031 of CM061918.1, read as the reverse complement.
TCCGATACAGGATGTGTGTTCCTTGAGTAGCTAACTGTAGAAAGAAATTTTACATAGTACTTATCAGTAAAAAAATTCTTAGAAAAAAAAAAAAAAAAGATACCGAGCGTGGTGGGTGAATGGTAACGCTCTGGCCCCGCATTCGGGAGGACGTGGGTTCGAATCCCCGTTCGGCCATCCAGGTTTAGATTTTCCATGGTTTCCCAAAATCACTGCAGGCAAATGCCGGTATGGTTTCTTCAAAAGCCCGTGGCCGAATTGCTTCCCTTTCCTTTTACCCGTCCTTTCCCGCCTCTAATGACCTCGACGTTTACAAAGCGTAAAGCCATAAGCAAAAAAAAAAAAAAAAAAAAAAAAAAAAAAAAAAAAAAAAAAATAGGAAAAAGATATGCACTATTATTTAATACACTTTATTCATGTTCATCACGATTAATTAACCCAAATTCTATAAAAATAAAATTCAGTCAACGCCATTTTTGTCAACATGGCTTGTAATTACGGAGTTTTCCAATATTTCCGTTGGATAGATAGAACCAGAGATTGCAAGTTCCTAGAGCAATGTGGCGAGCTTATGTGTTGCATCTGTCTGCAAGTCGGTATACTTATGTTTTCTATAATATGTTCATTTTTCGTTTATGAAGTGTGTAGTTTATGAGGCGAAGATTGGGGATCGTCCCTACACTCGCGTAGGTGATTACGATACGCCGAGTCGAGGACTAGAAGCCTATCCCGTTGTAGCTCCAGATTGAGTATGGTGGCGGTTAAACGTGTGCAGCCACACTGTTAGGTATTTTGAATATATTAACAGATTGTTTATGCATTCGTACATCACTCTTAACCCACGTCCCGTACATTTGCCGGCCGGCCGGTCTAGCTGTCTACAGCGGGCTTTGGGAAGGAAGCAGTCTCTGCTGGCAGGGACGGCGCGCCTCTATCCGTCGCCCAGTCGGTAAACATCAAACGCCCGGGTAGCTGAAACCACACTAGGCAACATGGTGGGGAGGGCTAGCCTGTGGCGCGTGCTGATCCTACAATTCGGCTGCATGACGCGACCTAGAAAACTACGGGCCGTGGGAAGTCACCATTATAAAGGCAATAAACTATTAAAGACCATATCTGTTTTCACGGTAAATACGTTCTCACTTAACAATAATAACTTTTAGTTCTATCAAAATGTCCGAACAATCTACAGCCACACTGAATGACAAATTGTCCACATTTCCACTATCGTGACCTATATAAAAAGTTTTAAATCACTGAATAATATAAGAAATTTTCTGATAGAATAATTAATAACGGAGATAAGAGTGACTGTTTGCTTAGAAGGAGTGGAGTGTGGTGGGAATTTCATTGCTCGTGTGAATTTCTGCGTTACCTAGTCTTCTGCTATGACGGTAAGTTTAAAGAGTAGACTCTTAACAGTGTCTGGTGTTGAATGTTGACACCGCGACCAGCTGTACGTTGCCTGTTCCGGTCTTGATCCTCCTTGACGGATGCTTCTGATGGTAAAACCGAAAACAAGAAACTCTCCAATCAACTACGGTCTCACCTTTAATAAGCTGCCACGATTACGTTTTCTTTTTATATTTGTAATGTAGGTTAACTGAATCCTTAAAAAATAATAAGTCTCATGAGATGAATACACGGGCTGAGAAGCTTGTAAACTTATGACTTCAATTCGTTTCGGTCCCATACTTGTTTTCTGCTTGGACAATGCTGTGCAACTACTCTGCATGTTGATCTACGTCCCAGATAAGGCTTTCTAGTGTTAACATCACTCCTACCTCCAGCGCAGTAAATTTTTGTCAAGTGCAGCCGTTAGATAACATCGCACTGCCTTCAGAGAGAAAAGCGGGCCACGCAGAACGGAATCCGTATACACCTTATCTGAGAGGTGGTGCCAACTGCGCTAGAAAATTGGGGGGAAGGAGGGCAGGATGTGGTTCCACGCCGAATAGGGAACAAGAATCTAGGTCATCAGCACTTTTACTAGGGCATTTTATCGTATCGGTTTAGATCAGAGGTGGCCAACCCAAATGATCTTGCGGGTCACTTTGGAAATAGGTCTTAACTCCGCGGGTGACCAGGAATGAAACAATAACCCTACAACCGCAGATGGATCACATTATGTCTTACTATTTGACAAAATTTTGTTTCAGTAAAAGTCTTACCATTTCGCACATACTAATTTTTTTAAATATTTTTTCGAAAAATGTGACTTTTTTCATTTTATTCCGAGCCATTTCTACAAATTAAGACTTTTTTAACCCAGATTTTTTTAATTCACTCAAATTATTTGAGGCATCTAAAACAATGTTCTTTTTTTGTTAAAATATTAAAATAAAGTTATAAAATTGGCAATAAAGAAGCAATTTTTTAATGTAATTGGGACGATCCACTTAGAACTTTTTTTTTTTGTGACCTGCCTGCGGTTGCAACATTCTCTCTTCTTACCTGGACACACTGTATGTTACATTAGATGCTTCAAGATGCGCGCGCATCATGAGTTCCCAGAATACAATATCATTATTCTGCGAACTCATAACGTAAACTCATAAATAAAACAGGCAATATCTGTAACATATTAGCAAGATTATAATTTTAAAATCAAAGCTAATTTTTTCGACAGTTAATTTTTGAATATATGGATGCACAATTAATTTATTTTCTAATACATTGGTTTTCACTACTTTGGCCATTATAAAATAAATACTCTTTGTAAAAATGTTATGAATCTCGTGGGCTGCAAAAATGTTCAAAGCGGGCCACGAGTTGGCCACCCCTAGTTTAGACCAATTGTGGGAAACAAAATGTACTGAAATGAAATATGCCTATATTAGAAACAAAAACAGTTCTTGAGAGAAATGACTATCGGAGACTGTGGAGTTTTCGAGACTGGATCGCTGCAAGGAGAATCAAACCCACGTCCTCTTCAGAAACAGTCCCGAACACTCTCAGATGTATCAATAACATCCCATTTAACATGTTACGTCTTTACTCTCTACCTGTAGCAACGACTTTATTTAAAAATACGTATTCTAAATGTGGTGTCCATTTACACGAACAGAATATGAGTTTTAGCCGTTAATAAACAGAGTCTGATGGATGAGCATTAAAGCTCGGGGCATGGAATTCTGAATGAAGCGGGTTCGACTCCCTGTCCGGCCTTCCAGAATTCCGTTTCCCATAGTTTTTCGAACTCACTCGTGCGAGTGCCGGGATGGTCTTTGGGGGCATCCATTAATTACGTGCGGTGAAATGGGGGAGGGGAGGTCCGGCAAAATCTCACGAAACCTCACCAAGGGGGGGGAGGGAGGATCAACGGAAATCTCACGTGAGGGTTAAAAAGAAAGGTCCCAAAACCGACCTTAGGGGAAGGGGGGGGGGGTGTAAAACCACCCTCAGAAGCAAAAGTTGCGAGGTCGATTGGTAGGGGGGGTCTCCGTCAAAATCTCACGTCATTTTAGAGGGGGGGGGGGGGGCGGGTCCGACCCAACCTCACGAAGTCTAACCGGAGGCGGAGGGGGACCCGGAATTCCGGAAAAACAACTCACGTCATTAATGGACGCCCCATTTCAAAACTACACGGCCTAATTCCCTCCCGTTCCTTGATACATGATCTTTAGTCCGTTCAGTCTGCTCTATCCCCAACTAGCTGCCCTTACCCCTACATGCAGGGCCGGCGTTAGGGGAGGTTAAGCGGGGCAAAAGTACCCGGGACCCGGGCCACCAAAGGGGGGCCCGCCGGCCTGGGTGCCTAGATAAATAGAAATAAAACACAAATTTTAAAATCTGCACCAATAATTTTAAACATTTTTGTATTAAAATTTTCTGACTTATACAAAAAACCAAAGTGTAAAGTAAAAATATTTTCGGGGGGAGGGGGATGGGGAAGAGGGCCTAGGATCGCTTACCCGGGGCCCGAGAATTGTAGCGCCGGCCCTGCCTACATGTAAAGAACAACTTAACCACACGGTTACCTGGATACAGCAGTCAGTTCGGAGAGGTAGGCAGGGAAGGGGTGGTGAGGTGAGGAGAAGGGGCCAGGAGAACATGACCTTGAGCCGTCAGTTCAGAGTGAACAGGATATAATTACCCAGAAACAGACCAGTCATCTAGAGCTAAGCAAAAAAAGTCTTAGTCGACAGCATAAACAAATAAATGATGCACAATATTGTGAACATTAGCTTAAATTAATCATAATAGCTAAATAAAAAAATCCGTAACATTTTCTACAAAAAACGTTTCATTTTCTACACCTCTGTTTTCTGTATGTAACACTTACTTGTCGAGATGATACTCATACAGGTTAGCTTTAATAGTTTCAGAATTATGCAGTTTTCATGGCATGTTAAATAATGCAGAAATAGTGGTTAATTTCATCGCTGACAGTTGCTTGCATAGATCTGTTCCTAGCATTCCGCCGGTATGAATCGAAATTCAAATTATAGTGTCCTGAGAAAAATACTTTTTAAGCGTGTCTGAATATGACACATACTGAACATAGCAGGTATTCCCAACGTGTACTGGATACTCTCTACGGAAGCGTACTAAGCCAATGTACCAGTGCAGTGGAATCCGAAGCACACCAAACTTCACACACTGCTTTACCAGTCGTAAAGATCAGTTAGAGATATCTACAAATTCTGTTTACTAGCTTCTGTTTACAAGACTTAGCAACAACAACAACAACAAAAAAAGTTTGCAGTAATTCATTTGCCGAAAATTATTGCGGAAGGTATGTGAGGAAATCCACCATAATCTTGAATGCCAGGTACGAGTGTTATTAATCACCACCAGGTTAAGCAGTGGTCTGGTGGCTCGTTAGGCTAAACCACCTGACGGGAGCGGAAAGTCCCTCGGTCAAATCCTAGTCTCAGCTACAATTTTTACTGGTCTTAAAATTGACGTCATCTCCGGAAAAACTTCGCTTTGTTCATGTACGACAGGTCGCTTGGCGGTTGGGATTCCACTTAAAACTTTAAATCACCTATACCCGTTAGGATTACCAGGTTAGGTGATGACGTAATGCTAAATAACAGGATCAAAACAGTAGAAGCCTGAACAGGTGCAGGGTGATCTGGACAGGATATTTAGCTAGGCATTACAACAGGGAATGAAGATAAATTCAAAAAAGAGTCAGCTTATTGGTACACAGATAAAAAAAAAACTAAATATTGATTTTGATTATAATGTGGGGAATGAATTGATTGTTGAAGAATTAAAATGTGTATACCTTGGCATAACATTTGATAACTAACTTTACCGCTGGGCAGGACACATTGGTCAGGTAGTAGGAAAGGTTTCAAAATCGTTCACTTGTTGGAGAGAGTGATGAGGGGATGTAGTAAAGAAGTTAGGGAATGAGATACACAACGTTGGTCAAACCGTTGTTTGAATATGGTAGTGAGTGTAGTATGGGACCCACATTTGGGGTATCAAATACAGGACTTGCAGAGGGTGCAAAGATAGGCTGCTAGATTTGTCTCTGTAAATTACTGCATAACGCAGACAGTAACTGATATGATAAAAGAGCTGGAATGGGATTCATTGGAAGGTAGGAAGAGTGTCATGGGAGTGTACGAGGCATATATTGATGTGTGGAGAGATATTGGTGGAAGGATTAAGAGAGGTGCGTTGAAGGGTAAAGATGATCATGACCACAAGCTGGCACTCGATATCAGGTACAAGAGTGTGGGAAGATTGTCATTCATAGGTAAGATGGTTAGGGATTGGATTGTCAAGAGAAATGACGAACAATTTACCAAAAAACGCTTAAAGAATTTAAAATTGAAATTAATAGCGGGCATAAGTAGAATGAAAAAAGAAAAAGAATCAGTGTGCGGGGAAATTGGTGCCAGAACAGGCGCACCATAGCAATTAAATTAAATAAATTCAGAGTTCGTAAATTATACCGGTAGTTTCAAGTGACGGAAAAATTTTGGACAGAAACTAAAGAGGCGTATGTGCGGCAAACCAAAATTATGTCTTTCAGCCGCAAAACTGCCCTCCACATTCTCGGCCAATATCATAAGCTCGCTAGACTGCTATCATCAAACAGGAAACTCCTTGGAACAGTATTATGGGATTAGGGAAATCGCTTCGATTGTACTGCCAACATCACGAAACTTAATAAAGAACTCTACCTCATCCAATGATATCCCCAGCACCCTCAGACCTCCATAGGATTCAATTATAACAGTAGCAATGACCTCGTAACTGTAGTTTCATACTAATGAGTGATTTTTCGTGCAGAGAGAATGTTGTGTGTGGTATTGTTCCGCTGCAGCGGACAGACTGGGATGATGTTATCTGAGCAGACGCCCAGACAGGCAACATATATCTCGCGCGGGGTTTAACGAGTTATGAAACACACCTCGGGCGGTTGGGCTGCAAATTATTTACTGCCTCAGGGGAACAGGCGTCACCTCCCTGCCCCTACTTCGTTGACACTTTACACCGGGGCAAACTCGCGGGGCAGAATACACACCAGCCGCGTCATCTAACACGGTGGCCGGCATTATTAATCAAACATTATAATTGGAGCGAATAGATCAGGAAATGCGTGTACTCCCTCCCTTCTAGACTATTGGTTGAAGGTTCGCCTCCCCCCCCCCCCCCCCCATCCCATAATTTAACACTGATTTTCCCATACTTCGACGCGTGGATTTAGGATTTTACAGCTTGAACTGACCGTGGAAAGCTATAAGATACCCTAAACCGGGGTGAATCAGACAGAATTTGAGGTTTTTATGCTGTTGCAGCAAAACTTTTCGTAGCATCTCAAAGGTTCATAAGTAGATGCAATTTTTTTAGATTTTCAGAAAGCTTTTGACTCCGTGACACACAACCCCCTTTTATCGAAGCTTCGAGCGTATGGTATATCGGATCAGCTTTGTGAATGGATAAAGGATTTTCTAACTGGTCGGTCGCAGTATGTCGTCGTTGAAGGAGAAAGTTCTAATCTAGATGTTACATCGGGTTTACCTCAAGGAAGTGTAATAGGACCACTTCTTTTCTTAATTTTTATAAACGATCTCGGAGACAAAGTAAAAGCCTTTATAGATTGCTTGCTGATGATGCGGTTATTTATAGGGAAGTAAGGAATTTGGCCGATTGCTTAGAAATTCAGCGTGATCTGGATTTTATTTTGGCATGGTGCGCCTCAGGACAATTAAAGACCGATTGGATGGATGTTTTTTTGGTTCATGTTCTTTCCTCCTTCTTCAATAATACGCCGTTCTAATCAGTGGTTCGTTTTTTAGAGAGTTTTGAAACTTAAACTTTAACTATAATCACCCTGTATATATGATTCACTCCTTAACGCACTCTGCCTGCCATTAAAATCTCCTTCGCCTCCTCCCCCGAGGTTGAGAACCTCTGATTTAGAGCAGTACGAGGTCGGAACTGCAGAGGTAGTGCTCTGCATTTCCCTTTGGGGTCTCCATAGCAGATATGACGTGATGGCGAGAACAATAGTCTGCCTAGCCGCTATATTACTTGGAGAACAACACTCCCGACACTCACTTGACAACAGGGTTACTGGGCCCACGAATCAGTTCCGGATGTTCAGCTTCGAAAAGAAATGGCACGTAATTACCAAATAGTGTAATAAATAGGAAACAATGCCAAAATGTGTGGTATCCCACAGAACCCACATCGGAAGTGAAACTAGTTTTATTTGAATAATGGTAATAAGCACATTCTTCGAGCACGAGGAAAGTATACCTTGTGACCTAAATTAAATAATAACGTTTCCGTACTGTAATGGAGAAAAATTGAACCTTTATAATTTCGTCATGTCTTCTAAATTCTGCGGCTTTAGCCTCCATTGTAATTAAATTTCACATTATAACTAATATAAGCTACGGGACACTGTGGCATGGAATGGGTGCCAAACAAGCACTTTGTGACAACAAATCTTCTCGGGTTTGCAGCCGGATTTTATTAAAAAGCGACAAAGCTTTCGGCAGTTAACTCAGTAGGCATCATCAGGTCAATTATGTACCGGCTATCTTGCCGTTACCAATACCAGGCGTTTACTGGCGTCGTTTAGCAACCTCACGACGCTCGCAGTTTCGCTTCACTGTGATCGGTCGTAGGCAGCGGTCACCCATCCTAGTGCTAAACACGCTCCGCGTTGCTTAACTGCCGCAGCCTAAGTCGTCGAGACCGCGGCCTGATTGGTCGATTGGCTCCCCCTCACTTGTCTGTCCACACACTACCGGATCGCCGTCAACCAGGGAACGTGACCCGCACAGTATAGATAACCCTGGTTTCCCAGCGTTTCCTGCAAACCCGAGAAGATTTGTAGTCATTTATTCACCGGGAAAGCCTACACTCATATATTAAGAATTTGTGGTTTTTAATCTTAAAATTATAGAAAAATATTTGAGATTTTTTTTCCAAGCTCTCAAATTATTACTACAGGTCGGACAAAAGAAGACAAAATACCGGAAAATTGCTTGTAATTTTTGACAATATCGCCTCAAAATTGATGTGATTTAAATCACTAGATAGAGTAAATCGAATTCGAAAGATACGACACTGGAACCGGCAGAAGGGTCCCATATCGAGTACTTAAAAGAGTTCACACGGTGCTCCTTGGGATTCGATTGGAATTGCAACAAGCGGGGGCCACCCGAGCTAAGCAAGTATTCTTCGTCTATTTATTGGCTCTGCAATAAACTATTCTAAGCATTCCAATCCCTAACCGCAAGAGAAAAGAAAGAGCATAAGTGCACCACCTTCTTTACCTTATCTTATCTGTTCAGTCACTCCGACGATAGTACGATGCTGGTAGAACTATTTTACTGCTCAAGTAAATGATACAAGTTGTTCTCGTGTTAACAAATTTAAGAGGTAACTATGTCAACTGTGTACCAGAGAATCCCAATATCCGTATCAGTTCTGTGACACTTTCGAAAGACTGTGGAAAAAGATCACAAATCGAGTGGCTGTTCTCTGTATATTCTCAGTAATGTTAATCAGTTCGTTGAGAAACGGATTGAACAAGGCAAAAAGTCTCCACACGAGGATGCGCAACAGCTTTATGTGTTAGTTGCTTTACAGATGAGTTACAATTCTTCTAAAATCGACCCAAGAATCGCAACCGAAAATTACCTTTTTTTAACGATCGATGCCATGAGCTGATCGCATTTCATGTAGTTTTGTACTGTGACGCTTACGTACTAAAGGGATTCAAAATTCTGCAGAACTGATCTGCTTACTGTCTACTCGTAAGTGGTATCTTGTTGTTCATTCTTCGCAGTACATGGTAATTACTGCAGTTCAGTTCAAGAGTTATTTTTTCGCGCCGTACTAATTCTCTATAGAATCACGAGAACCTACACACAATTGCTTTATCATCAACCAATCCATTAATGTTATTTCCAGGTTTAACTGTAGTTCTATTATTTCAGATTGAGCTTCTTTCCCTACGATCATGTATCAGTCTGAAGCAATACTGAGTTCGGTGAATAAAATCGTTGTAAAACTATGTATAATTTTGTATCTGAGCCGAGTATTTTGTTTAGTTGACGTAAGCTGTCTGACGAGGCAACAAGAAGCCACATACAAGGTGTTCTGTAACCGCAAATAGGTCGCATGTCCTACCAGATGACAAAATTTTGTTTTAGTAAAAGTCTCACCATTTTAGAGATATTGATTTTTTTAAACTTTCTTCCGAAACTTGTGACTCTGTTCACTTTATTCCATGCCATTTCTACAAATTAAGAATTTTTAAACCTTGTTTTTTTATATCTAAAAAAATTGCTCAAGGATATTTGAGTCATCTAAAACAATGTTCTTTTTTTCTCAAAAAGTTAAGAAAACTTTAAAAATCTATTTTAAATCATTATCATCAATTTTTAATACAAGTTTAAAATGCACAATGGTCCCTTAAGCAGATTGAACAACCATAAAAGAAGTATAAAATACTTACACAATTTAAGATTTTTTAATAAGTTTTTTAAAAAATAACATTGTTTTAAATGACCTAAACATCTTTGTGTAAATTAAAAAACATGGATGACAAAATCTTAATTTGTAGAAACGGCATGGAATAAACGGAACAAAGTCACATGTTTCGAAAAAATATTTAAAAAATCAATATCTCGAAAACGTTGAGACTTTAGTAAAATAAAATTTTGTTATATTGTAGGAAACGATGTGACCCATCTGCGGTTGCAGGATTATCGTGGATACCCTATACAGGGTGTTACAAAAAGGTACGGCCAAACTTTCAGGAAACATTCCTCACACACAAACAAAGAAAATATGTTATGTGGACATGTGTCCGGAAACGCTTACTTTCCATGTTAGAGCTCATTTTAGTTTCGTTAGTATGTACTATACTGTACGGACCAATTCCATGGCCCCCACGCTCTCCTGACCTCAACCCTCTTGACTTCCATTTATGGGGGCATTTGAAAGCTCTTGTCTACGCAAACCCGCTACCAAATATAGAGACTCTTCGTGCTCGTATTGTGGACGGCTGTGATACAATACGCCATTCTCCATAGCTGCATCAGCGCATCAGGGATTCCATGCGACGGAGAACATTTTGAACATTTCCTGTAACAAAGTGTTTGAAGTCACGCTGGTACGGTCTGTTGCTGTGTGTTTCCATTCCATGTTTAATGTGATTTGAAGAGAAGTAATAAAATGAGCTCTAACATGGAAATTAAGCGTTTCCGGACACATGTCCACATAACATATTTTCTTTGTTTGTGGGTGAGGAATGTTTCCTGAAAGTTTGGCCGTACCTTTTGTAACACCCTGTATATGCGTGTATTCTGGTCAGCTGTGTCGGTGGCCGGGCTCTGCTGGACAGCGAGAAGGGATTCTCAACTAAATAAGTACTAGCAGTTGGTATATCATCAGGAGTGGCAGCAGTACGCATGTAATGTCGTCGAGAAATAGTTTATCCTACTGTAAGAAGTTGAGGGTTTTTTTTTTTAATTTTTTTTTTTTTTTTTTTTTTTTTTTTTTATAATCTTTCATTCCCTCCGCTGAAGGCAGGGGCGGGCCGTTGTAGAACATGAGTTCTTTTCAGCCAGGTGGGTTACATTTTATTTTGTTTTCTTTTATTTGATACATTTCCTTACTACTAACTTAAAAACTAAAAACTTAAAATTTTAATTTGGGATTGCAAGATTGTTAGTTTTTGAGTGGGTCCTTTGGACTTTACGTCCTTGTTTTTATTTTGATCGTTTCATTTGATCATGGTAGAAATGAGTTGTGTTAACAGCTGCAATATCTTGGTCAGGGTGAGCTGGTCTTGGCTTCTGTCCCTGTCGTCAGGGAGTGGTTGGCGGGAACACCTTGCACAGCCGTTGTCTTGATCGTGGTGTTGGCGTTGGGTATCTTGGCGGCTTCTTTTCGACGTCGCTTCTTTCTGACTTGTCCTATAAATGTTATTTTTTGTCGTGCGATGTGAATAAAATAGAATCGGTGAGAATTACCAACCGTAACATATCTTTTAATACAGATTAACGTTGGTATTATCACTAGCAAATTTTCGAATTACATCCTGCAATAGTTGGTGTCCGAGCTGCTGAATTGATTTGGCCGACAGCGTGCAGAATATCAAGAGCAACAACATACAAACCCCTCCACAATGTGCTCAGATCTTGTAACCCTTATCAACATAGGATTGTGCGATTTTGTGAAGATGACATTAGAACCGGAAAAGGATTACTCACAAAGAATACCAAGGCAAGGATCCACGGGCCTTACGAAGCAGTCATTCCGATTTCACGCTTTGTGACAAAGCGAATATGGTTGGCGGAACGGGGATTAGAACCCGCGTCATGGCAAATTCCAAGTTCGACTTCACCCGGTAACCCAGCAGCTACTTACCAGCATCGCAGAAGCCGAGAGTGGAGCGACAGGTTTTATATTTAGCAGAGAAATCGCCGCACTTCAGCAGCCGCGCTGTGGAATGTGCGTATATGAGCACGCGAGAAAGTGTGCGTCCCACTCATTATGCTCAGCTCATTCCCATTTTTTATAAGCAATCGTCCAATTAATTTATAATAACCGACATTGGACGCATTTCCTCACGAAGTTTATCAGCCACCAAAGCGCATTATTAAAAGTAAACAAAGCAGAACAAATATTTAGGCAACCATTCCCCATTAACATACCTCCTCCTGCGCTGGCTCACAACCCCAAATGGTGGACTTTGGACTTACGAGCTAGTATTTATATATTGGATCGGCGTTTACAGGGTTCATATTTTTCCCCGCCAAATTTATATTACGTTTTATTACTCTTAAAAGTCTGGAGTATGAATGCAGTAGCTCGAGAACATAATACCACCACATTTATCGTATTTTTTACCTTCTAAAAAAATTACAAAAGGTTATACATTTCATTGCCAGCATACTCATGTTGTTATCCGGTAGATCTGGTAGCTCTATTGTAACTTTTCTATTTTTTTCTTCCAGCGACTATAAATCCTAGCAGGCATCGTCAAACAACTATCTTCTTGATTAATATTAATTACGTCACACAAGTTTCATGTTTTCTTGAAAACCCCCATCCCCCTCTTTGTGATGTCACCCCATCCCCCACCCTAGTAACAGCATTTTTTTTTTTTTTAAATCTTATACGCAGAACTTAATTAAAACAGTACTTCATACGTGACGTCACGAAGGTTATGACCGCGCCCTTAATTCTATCCCTAGTCACCCCCTTTTCCTCAGTTGCTTCGTTAACGTGTGACGTACTTTTATGAATGGCCCTTTATTAGCGATCCAAAGCATTCTGTTCGGAAGACAATTTCGCAAAACATGCAGTTATTATTACTCTCGAATCATAAACGTCAAAATACAGAGTTAAAACATTGTACAAATTAACATCACTAAACACATTTCGCCCAGTACTTCACAACTTCAAGTGCATTCGATGTTGCTTGGAACAAATCGTCTTTGTTGCAGGATGATGGGCATATGGTTCATTGTTTGGTCCTCACCACACTCGCACTTTATATTGGTAGCATCAGTATAACCCCATTTCACTAGGTTTTCCTTGGACCTGTCCACTCCTGTTCGCAACCGATTTAAGGAGCGCCGGACGTTCCAGTCCTCTGCGTGACCAGATGGCAAGTGGTCCTGAGATGTTAGGAACCTTCATTTTCCACAACCGTACGTTTGTCTTTTAAGGTGACCCAATTAGTTCCCGTGATGTTCTGAGGAAGCTTTTCCTGGATTTGAGTCTCTGGGCTGGTGGTGCATGGCCGTGCAGTGGATGAGCGCTTTCCCGTTCTACTTTTGTCCTCTCCTTGTTCGCATCCACTTCTCTCCGGATACTGGGTGGTGCAATCCCCGAAAGCTAAAGCCTGTCAACTGGGGTAGGCTTTAGGCAGCCTGTCACTAGCCTACAGGTGTTATTGAGGGCTACATCCACCTTTTTGGTGTGAGATGATGAATACCAAACTGGGCATGCATATTCTGCAACAGAGTAACAAAGGGCCATTGCTGATATACTTAATTTTGTGGTTGACTGCCCCCACTGTTATCCAACTAGTTTGCGCAGTAAGTTGTTTCTTGTAGATATTTTCATTTTGCAATTCATACAATGCTTCTTATATGTGAGGGTTCTGTCGAGTGTCACTCCCAGATATTTTGGGGTGTTACATGTCTGCAATTCGATACCTGACCACATTTCTTTCAACTTAAGCTGAGCTTTCCTGTTTTTTGGGTGAAAGGCATACACTTCAGTTTTTGAAGGGTTAGGTTTTAAGTGATTTTCTCTATAACAGCTTGATAGGACTTCAAGGGCAGCAGAGAAATTTCTTTCTACAACTTCAAGCTCTGTGCTCTATGAGGCTAGGGCAAGGTCATTGGCGTGCACAAAGATCCTGGTAGATGGATGTAATGGCTGATCGTTTGTATAAATGTTGAAAAGGATTGGGGCCAGTATACTACCTTGAGGTAGACATTTTTTTGTATCCTCCATCGGCTTCTCTGTCCTTGAAAGTCAACGAAAAACTTACGGTTTGTCAGACTGTAGATCTGTAATAGTTGGTGGTTATCAGTATCAGTATCATATGCTGCTGACAGGTCCACAAAGACAACGCTCGTGGCCTTACGGGTCTCAAATCCATCCTCTATAAACTGTGTTAGGTTCAGCAATTGTCCAGTACAACTTTTACCAGGGCGAAAGCCAGCTAAAACATGCAGTGAACTGTGTCTATAAATAACTTATTTTATCAAATAATTTTTTGTCAAATAAATTTAATACACATTTAGTGTATGGAATTATCAGTGCACGAGTGAAACACTGAACAATGTAAATTCTTGAACAATTTCAGTATGACATCTGAAGATAGGATAAATAGATTATTTGGGATGACTCTGGGAAGGAGAGAGTGGGATAGAGAAAGAGATAACATTAGTGAAAATATCGAAAACGACACAGAACAAGAAATAAATGACGATGAACACAACCAACAAGAGGAGGCTGCCGAAAGTGGGATGCAAATGAGAGCAATATTATTGTAAACAATGGAACAAAAAGGTCTTGTAAGTCTGAAAGATATAATTCTCGGACAGGATCGGAAAATATCGCAGGGCCAAAAATGCTGGACAAAATTCACAGACAAGTATTGACCGTTATTGCGGAAAAGGACGATATTATAGTGAATGACATAAACTAATGCTGAAAATATTGATCCGGCAATGTTACAAAACATGTCGTGGATCTTCTTTTTTTTTAAGTTATATTTATTTTTTACAAATTTCACTCCAACATAGGAGCACTTGAATCAGTTTATATATATTAATGCCTTTCGAGTATTTGCTGGAGATTTCGCTTTTTGCTTTCTCTTCTGATCGCAAAAGATTTTAATTCTTTCCGACCTCTATTCGTCACTGTTTTCGTTGATTTTTTTTTAAGTGTCTTGTCTCCGTTCTTCAGAATACTCTTCTCTTCCCCGTTTACAATTTGTTGCATTGTTATCGCAAGCTCAGATAATTAACGTACTATTCAACAACAACAAAGTAAGAGTTAAATGTTCTCAATGAAGTTTTTTTGATTTTTTTTAAGAGATATCACGATGCTGGCTAGTTTAGAATTGTCTGCCCGACGCTACTACTGCTATTGTCGGTGGTTGCTGCTCAGGTGATCCAATTAGTTATCACAGTGCCCAGTACTCAGTGGCGGTGTGTAATTAGTAGGGTTCGGATTTTTAGGCAAAGTCATATTTTTTTCCTGTCTTCTTTTTGAGATGTAATGCCGAATTAAACACTGATTCAACGTTTCTGATTGTATTTAAATGTATTTTATACAGCATATAAATGCATATTTAGGCCATTTTGCTAGTTTTGGTCACATTACGATTATATTTATGGTCATATGGTTATATTTTGAGGAAAAATCTGGTATTTTCTTTAATGGTACCGGGAATTCACTAGATATAGATGAGAAGAAATTAAGATACTGTACTCCTATTATAGGCTACATTGGAGAGAAAACCAAACTAATTTTCCCTGAATATCTCAGAATTAACCAGTCAAGAATTAAAGTTATGCTTTATTGTCACTCTCTAAATGAGTTAATGTTTCACCCGCCTATTAATCTCGACAATGCAGCATGTCGATCCACGTCAACCAATGTCTCAATGAAAAACTTTTGTTAAATCTGCAGTGGATCAGTGAGTACTGACATTCCCAAAACAAAATTTATGTTATGTAAGGGAATTTGGGGAGGAATATTTTAGTGCAGATGAAAGAGTTCTTTACAGTAAATTAGGTTAAATTAAAGCGACTTAAATAAAATGATTTAAAATTTAATTTCTGAATGGTGCAGTGGGTGCACGGGAGCAAATTATGCTCTCTACGTGAAATAGGCACTACTAGACAAAATAAATAATGTATAATCGAGTATGAAATAAATAACTCTCGGGTTTTCTGCCGGTTAATTGATTTATTTAGTTCTTTATCTTTTAACAACGTTTCGGCAACTGCCATCGTTGCCTTCATCAGGTTAACTCTTACATGCAAGGACAAAACACTGACTGACTCGCGAGCCAGTCCTGGCTCCTATAAATAGCCTGTTGCCAAGGGAAGCTTCTGCAATTAACCGGCAGAAAACCCGAGAGTTATTTATTTCAACAATACGCCGGGAAAAACTAAAATGTCATATAATCGAGTATGTTTTATGTATAGTAAATTTAAATGTTTGGTCATATTTTGTAATTTTTAGGTCATATTTGCCCGTTTTTAAGGTCATATTTCTCTGCATATTTCTCTATTTTTTGGCCCTAAAGATCCGAACCGTAGTAATTAGCGAAGAGACCACAGCGCGCTCTGAGGTCATGAGTCCCACATTCGCTGTGAAAGTCAAGGTCACGGGTACGGCTGCCGCTCCTCCGCAGAGTATGCAACCAGCACAGCTCTGCTGGTTCCCGATTGGTCCCCCATACCACACAGACGTACCCCAGGGACGCTACGACAGATAACCTCGTACCGACATCAAACAAGGTCTGACAAGTTGGGCTAAACTCAACTGGGTTCAAGATGCGACGGTAAGGCTGCAATAGTTAATCAGCCAATTTAGTTAGGAAATGAGGGAATTGGGTTAAAAATCTTGGCCGAGTACTCGATTTTGTAGCTACTGTAGCATCGCATTGGTCCGATGTTACGGATGACAAATACATGAGTTTGAGGGTGTTAGAAAGAAGAACAGGTATGTGCGAAAAGTACTCTAAACGCAGTCAGCAGCTGATAAGATAAAGGAGTTCGTTTGGAGGTCATTGGACTAAGGTAGGTAAGTCAAGAGAGTGCTGGGGTGTATGAGGCATAATCCGAGATTAGATGTGTATGGATATTGCTAGAGAGCAATTAGGAGAAGTACGTGTAAATGAATAGGTGACTATGACCACAAACCAGCACTAATTTCGGGGAATTACTCGGTGGGTAATAGTGTTAGGAACTGGATTAAGTTACAAACAGAAAAGATGAACATTTTATAGAAATGGCGAAATAATTTAACACAAAAATTCATGAAATCCGGTAGTAGGAGAATAAGGAAATTGTCACCGGGACATAAGCTGCATCGTCCGCGTATGCACAGTGATGTGTTTGCCCTTTGTTTTTCTTCTAGTACCAGAGAATAAATGTTTATAATGTAATTTTTTTTAAACATTTACCGTAAATTGAATTCCACACTTTCGTTACTCTTAATGGATTGCTAGTCATTGTTGTAGTGGTTTGATTAACGTTTCATATGTATTCTGAAGTACGGTAAAAGTCCGGTTATCCCAGTTCCGATTATCCGAGGCAAATTTTTTTAAATATGATAGGGAGCTTTTATGAAGATATGGAATATTTTTCCCACTAGAGTGTGTACGATATTAAGAGTGGTGCTTTGGCGTATGCCCAAGAAAAAAAAAGCACCAGTATTTTAAAAAAAAGTAAGGACCGTATAACAGCCCGGCTGTGTTGCAATTCTTCAGGCTCTTTAAAATTAAAACCTTCGATAATCGGAAAATCAAAAGAAAAAAAAAACCTTTAAAAACTTGGATTACCATGTATACAAACCATGCAAGAGGTTGGATGGAACGACATATATTTTCGGAGTGGTTTTTTAACTTAATTGTTCAAGTGGTAGAAGCATATCTTAAAAAGATGAATCTCCCCAGAAACGCCCTTTTATTAATAGAGAATGCTCCATCCCACCCAGACCTCGATGAAGTGGAAAGTGGTGATATCAAATGTATGATTCTACCGCCAAATGTTACGTCACTGATACAATCCCTTAATCAGGGTGTAATAGACACGTTCAAAAGGAATTATAGAAAAAGGCTGCTTCAAGTTTTATTGGGCAACTTAGAGAGAGGTAGCGCTGTGACAGATTCACTAAAGAAAATAGTATCAGTGAAAGATACAGTTTATTGGTCAGCCATGGCGTGGGATGAAGTAAAACAGGAACGCTTCAACGATCATGAAAGAAACTTTTTGGCATGTTAAAGCCTAAAAAGGACGATTTAGCTCAACAAGATGCCAATGAACTGACACAGTCAGCCAACCAACTTCCAGTCGCAAAAGAAATTAACAATGAAGATATACAAGAGTGGTTGTTGGATGATGATAAAAATCAGCTCAACGATGATGAAATTGTTAATATGGTTGTCAGCGGACAAGGAGAAGAAGACGAAGAAGATAAAAATGAAACTGTTCCAAAAATTTCTGATGCTGAAGGTTTAAAAAGAATAGAAGCAGCACTTGAGTATATTGAGCAACAGGAAGATAGCACAGCATCCGACATCATGATGCTACAGCGTTGGCGCTATACTTCCGTTAAGAAGAGAAACAAAATTATGACACAGAAGACAATTAAAGACTTTTTTGGCAAGTGACCGTAATTAATGCACAAAAAAACAACTTTATTGCTTCACAAATTAGTTTTACACTATAAATAATTTGTATTACGTATTTCAGTCTCAATACTTTTTTGATTCATTGTAACTTCTTTCCTTGACCTCCGGTTATCCGAGTTTGTCTTTAACCGAGGTCGTCCAGGTGCCGTTTACCTCGGATAATCTGACTTCTACTGTACTGTATTTCAGAAAACTGAAGAAATAAACAACCAAAAAAAACTAACAAAATCCAAAGGCTGGAGTGGATTATTTGTGTTGTAGCATGATGTATGGTGGATATCTCATAAAGAAGTATTCATCTTCAGTGTGATCTGTGATACCCATCTGTTCTCGCTTCACGTAGCAAATACCACAGTCACGTATTAAAAAAAGATACTAACATAATTCATAGGGTAGAGTGTTTATCTGTATTACAGCATTATCTTTAGTCCGTATCTCGTAAAAAGTATTCATCTGAGATGCAGTATGCTCTGAGCGATGGAATTATCATTTGTCGCTGCGTTCTCCCGTCACTCAGTATCGTAAGATATACAGCAGGTTTTAAAGGTAGACCATGAGCTTTCAAAATGTAAAACCCCATCCAAACTGATTCGGTAGTTTTTGTGCGTATCCTGGGTGAAGGGACCGATAGAATGAACCCGGTTATTGATTTATGGTTAAATGAGAAAAGAAGAAAAACAAATACCTGAAACGTGCAGCCGTATGAAGTTTTAAAATGATGCAGGAAGATGAAAGTATGGATGAGCATATGCAAGTGGAGAATAGAAAAATGAATTTGTGAACAAGTATCACAAGGGAGAGAAAAAAGGGAAAAGCCGGGTCACATTTTAAGGGTATTCAATCGATCAGTTAGTTTCTTGCTGGAGGGAAGACTCAAACGATAGCTCTGCACAGAAAGACAAGGCGAATGTTGAGATGTGAGGACAGGAAGAGATGCAGGATTGTGTAAAGACCGTTACGAAAGTGTGTCAAAGAAAGGATACACCATTCCTTTCGGGGAACACTTGCTTCGTTAGTAAGGCACCATCGATCGGTGAATCGTGCTGTTCTTTCACCCGTAATTCCACTGTAACTCTGTGTGGTCTGGGTTCAGTCCTGGTTTTGGTTTAGCGAGGACGGCCGACCTGGTTTCCGAGCTGGCGCCGGCGCTAGCGACGCGACAGTAGACGGGCCGCGCAGCCCTGACCCTGACCTAGCGCACTCTCGCCGGGCGCGTATCAACTTTCTCCGAACCCCGGAGTCGTCAGATATGAGTTACAAGGCGCGCGCCGCAGGATTTCTCCCTCGGATGGCAATTTCAGAGAGTGATCGAGTCCCTCATATTAAGCCCTCCCACGCAAACACCAACTAGCCGCTTTCGCTTCGTATCTCGACCGCCTGGTCTGTTTACTGCAAAGGACCTCTCAACCTTTCGCATATGTGCGAAGAACCTCTCCTGATTCACTGCGCCTAAACATCGCTGCTACGACCAAGTACGGCAGCCTGTGACAAATTTTGAGGCCACACGAAAATATCAACTTATCATTCAATTAAATGAGAAGCAGATGCATATTTACGCAGCTCTATGAAAAATGTATTAATACCACAAATCTTGTCCTTTTTTTTTTCGAAGTTTTCCTGGTTTCACAGTTAAATGGAGACGCCTTGATAAATGGAACTACCAACGTTCGCACCCAGACGTCTTACGTTCCGCAAATCAACCATCGAACAGCAGACACTTTTTAACCAGTGAAAGTTACGGTTCCAGTACTGTCACGGTCGCCATGAGACAGATAGGCGTATTCATTAATTTATTATGTTCTGCAACTATTATTAACCCGCCCCATTGGCTTAGATGGTTGTGGCACCCCTACTGTGCTCGGCGTTGATACGGGGTTAGCTGGTTCGAGTCCTGGTGGAGGTAGAAACTTTCATCATCACAACTTGGCTGACAGGGTAAGAAAGTGGTAATGCATAACTCCTAATCATCAGATAATGCACCAGAGTCTTGAGTTAAATTCCAAACTTCTCCGCAGTGTGTATGTAGTGAGGACATATGACAATGTTGATGCTGATTCGTCCGTCGGATGGGGGACGTTAAGCCTGACGACCCATTTTTTGTCTTTCAGAGTAGCAGCTCAATGTGCCGGTATCGGGTTTCACATTCTCCCTTCTTTCATCTTTCATCTCTCATCCACAACACACTACACACAAACACACACAAACAAACACAAACACACAAACACACAAAAACACACACACAAACAAACAAAAACACACAAACACACACAAACAAACACACACACACACACACACACCCACACACAGAGTAATTCACATTTACAAGAACACTTATGAACCATTTCACAAAGGGAAGGCAACGGGAAACAAGCCCAGTTTATCTTACCAGAACTTGCCATGGAGATTGGAGGGATAAATTTTCCGCATGGTAACCACTACTCTCGACACGGGCAAGGCGTTCATAGAAGCAATTATTTGTCTGAACGTATTAGGAAAGTGTTGGAGATTCTGAACGCAATGAATTACTCCAGCGTTTCATGAAATGGTGCAAAAATTAAAAATAACTTCAGAATATCGTGTATTTCAATACTTGTGAAGAATTTCTACATGTAGGTATTTGCCTGTATTAATTAAGTAATTTGTCATTTAGGTTTTTTCGCGAGTTAGTACTTAGCTATCTCCATACAAAACAAATCACCAGAGACGGTATGACACGAGTTAAGTAATGAGGGCCTGCTTGTGGCTCATCAATCTAAGAAACAAAATTACGTACAAATAAAATTGTAACATCCATGAAAAAACACACGATATTATAACACTCTTTTATTGATTTAACCGATTTAAATTTTCTGAACTGCTGTTAAATGACTTTGATTTAAGTAATATTAATACTGGAGAATGTTTGAGTTACTCTCTAAGCCCCTATCCCGACTAACATGTGACTTAAATAATATCCGTTAACATGACTGCTTTTGTTAATGGCTGTTAATATAAAGCACACCTTACATGATCAATAATTCTGACAATACTATTGATCATGTAGGGTCCGCCTAAGTCCCGATTCAAAACAGAAGTAAACAACACTGAATATCTCATGTTGAGGAAAGAATGTGGAAGAGGGAATGATTGATTTGGATGTGGATTACACCTTAGGACCAACAGCCCGAGTGAATGGCTGGTTATGAGCTGGTTAAACCGTGAAGGGCAACTGGGAGGCGGCATTCTTCTGTAATTGAAAGCAGCCGTCAGGAGCGGCAGAAAAAATTCAACACCTGCTCCAACACGCGACACAGACCAGGCCAACAACAGTAGGGGAGAGCCGGGCAAAGTGGCCATGGAAGACAAAGTGGCCATGGTGGACAAAGTGGCCATGGTGGACAAAGTGGCAGGGGGTTTTGGGGGCCAAGGGGTGATGTCATCGGGCTGTAAAAATCATAAGTCGTTCGACTGAATGCCCTTAGTTACCTTGAGTACCCTATCCGGTTAGCGTGTCATCTCTAGAAGTTATTAGAATATTTATGGTTGTTAAGCGCTCAGTTTATATATTTATTAATAATAAGTCGGGTAACATATGGCTTCTGACCGAAATTGTTTTGCAAGAGCGGTGTTCTGACTAGAAATTCACGGTTTGGAGATCGCATTGTTTCGTCCCTTAAGATAGAACGACGTTTCTGTAACGGCGTCAATCCGAACAAAATGGGCAAGCTGTAGGTTCCACTCCGAACATTCCCGACATATAGTACTACGAATCGATGCTTTAGTATCATTTGAATTTATTATTAATAAAAAAAAGCAAAGTAAATGAAAATATTTCTAACTGAAAGTTGTTTTGTTACAAAAGTTGATGATATGGTAGTACCTCCCATCACCGAAAACTTTAAAATTCTGCACTTGTTGGAGAGTGTGATGATGGAATGTACGAGAGAAGTAAGGGGATTGGGTTACAAAACTTTAGTCAGACCATTGCTTGAATATGGTAGTGTAGTACGGGATCCACATTTTGAGTATCAAATACAGGAGTTGGAGAGGATGCAAAAAGGGCTGCTAGATTTGGTTCTGGAAATGCAGAATGCAATCAGTAACAGAAATGATAAAAGAGCTGGAATGGGATTCACTGGAAGACAGGAGGAGGGTGAAGAGGGTCATGGGAGTGTAATAGGCGTATGCTGGTGACGAGGAATGGGAAGATATTGGTGTAAGAATTAAAAGTAATGCATGGAAGGAAAAAATGACCATTACCACAAGCTGGCACTCGATTTCAGGACCGAGCGTGGTGCTGTAACGGTTAGCGTTCTGGCCTCGCATTCGGGAAGACGCCTGTTCGAATCCCCGCCCGGGCATTCAGATTTGGGTTTTCCATGGTTTCCAAAATCACTCCAGGCAAATGCCGGGATACTTCCTTCAAAAAGGCCATGGCCGAATTCCTTCCCATTCCTTGCCCCCCATCCTTTCCCGTCTCTAAAGACCTTGCTGTTAAGAGACGTTAAGCAGTTTAAAAAAATCGATTTCAGGCACAATGGTGTAGGAAGATTCTCATTTTTAGGTATTGGTGTCAGGGATTGGAATAAGTTACCAAGAGAAATGATGAATAATTTACCAAAAACGTTGAAAGAATTTAATGTTAAAATTTGTAGAGGGCAAATGTGGGTGGCTGCAGGAAAGGGGGAAGATGGGTATGTAGGGACATTTCCACTGGATCATGCGCTCCATTGCAATTATTATTATAATATTATTAATATTTTTCTGAAGCCCAATGGACATTGTTCCAGTGTCTCGTGTAACAGCAGAAGGCATACGCTAAAGCAACGGCCGAAACAAAGGTTATGCGCAGGAGCTGACATCAAGTCCATACTAAAATGAACTTGAAGCAACAAAAACCTGAAAAAAACGAAGGAAAAAACAAAAACAATAAAATCCCAATTCTAGATAGAAAACCACTGAGCGCAAGAAATATAACCCAAGAAGTGAGTTATCTGATGACGATTGTGATCAAGCAGACATTCATTGGTTGTAATGTAACGAAAGATCACAAAAACGATGGATCCTTTGTCAAACGTGTTTCGTTTGGGCTTACGAATTCTGTGCTGCAGCCGAAGAATACTACTTTAACAGCGAGGTCTTGAGAGACGGGAAAGGATGGGGGGGGGGGCAAGGAATGGGAAGGAATTCGACAATGGCCTTTTGAAGGAAGCATCCTGGCATTTGTCTGGAGTGATTTGGGAATCCATGAAAAACCCAAAACTGGATGCCCGGACGGGGATTCGAACTGCCTTCCTCCCGAATGTGAGGCCAGAACGCTAACCGTTACACCACCACGTTCGGTCACGGTATACAACCTCCTCCAAGCGGCATGACACACATACTGCCTCTCGCAAAGCTCTGCTACAATGCAGGCACAGCTGTGATGCCCAGCGTCAAATATAATAATACTATACAACCCAGCAAACTACAGACTGCGGAAACCCAACAGTATTACAAATCAAGGTACACACATTAATAATTATTCAGGATACTTACAGTTAATAAATGCTACATAATCCAGCATTAATTATAATAATAATAATAAATCTATATCTAAAAAACTAAAACGGGTATATTTGTTCCAGAAAAACTAAAAAACTACTGTGCAGATTTCGACAGAATTTTCACAGTTTTAAAGATTAGAATCTCAACTGAATTGTTTGGTATGTCTTATGATTTAACGTAATATATCGCTACAGCAGTAAGTGAAATACTGAATGTGTTGCCTGAAACACCAAAGATGAAATACGATCATAACTTTTCCTTTCTTAAATTTCGATTTTTAGTTTTTAAATCCCATACATGGCCATATCGAATGCGAAGAGAAAACTACGTAAAGTGAAAAATATGTAGATTAGTTTTAGTAATGTAATGAAAAATCTTTCGATATGTTCTTTGCTTCTTGAAGTTACTATCTGAGGCAGCACTGCAACAGTCTCTGCTGTTTGGAAGTGAAATTAAATTCGCTGTTAATAGTAAAGTAGATGTTGCTTACAGAAAGATCAAACAGAATTTTGGAGAAATGAAGAAAAGAGGTATGAACATTAAAGCTGCCGATGGGAAACCTCTTTTAAGCTCAGAAGATAGAGCTAACAGATGGAAGGAATACAATGAGAAACTGTATGTTGGGGTTGACTTCAACAATAGTGTATTGGAAAAGGAAGGCGATGACTTAGGAGATCCTGTTTTGAGGACAGAATTTAATAAAGCTCTGAATGAGTTGAAAGCAAATACGGCAGGTGGAATTGATGAGATCCCTGCAGAACTTCTTAAATCCCTAGGAGAGGAAGGAATCGAAAGATTATTCATGCTGATATCAAAAAGTTATCAAACAGGAGAAATTCCAACTGATTTTAATAAAAATATCATTTTCACACTTCCAAAGAAAGCACAAGCCGACAAATGTGAGAATTATCGCACCATTATTCTGACATCACATGCTTCAAAATTACTGACCAGAATAATATACAGAAGGATGGAAAGGGTAGTAGAAGAGATAGTAGGTGAAGATCAGTTTGGGTTTAGGAAAAATCGTGGTACAAGGGAAGCAATTCTGTCTTTAAGATTAATACTTGAAGGGCGGATCAAGAAAAACAAAGATACTTTTATGGCATTTGTTGATTTAGAAAAAGCGTTTGATAATGTTAGGTGGGACAAGATGTTCAAAATTTAAAGAAGTCGGGTCTAAAGTATCGAGATAGAAGAAAACTCTATAAACTATATAAGAATCAAGTGGCTATAATAAAAGTAGAGAATCACGAGAGACATGCATCAGTTAAAAAGGGTGTGTGATAAGGTTGTAGTCTATCCCCGTTAATATTCAACTTGTATGTAGAAGAAGCAATGAAGAAAGTCAAAGAAAAATTTCCATGTGGTATAAGTTTTCAGGGAGAAAAAATCAGTATGCTACGATTTGCTGATGACATTGTCTTGTTAGCAGAGACGGCTGAGGATATTGAGAAGTTACTGAATTGCATGAACAAAATACTGAAGGAAGATTTTGGACTGAATAAAAATCAAAGCAAGACAAAAGTGATGAAATGTAGCAGAAATGATGCCAATACAAGTAGATTA
The DNA here is from genome assembly GCA_031002005.1 of Vandiemenella viatica. Lineage (NCBI taxonomy): Eukaryota > Metazoa > Arthropoda > Insecta > Orthoptera > Morabidae > Vandiemenella > Vandiemenella viatica. Next base: position 44,899,548 of record CM061918.1, on the reverse strand, counting down.
AGTATAAAAATAAGATCCGATGCAATAGGAGAAGTAAGTGAATTCTGTTACTTGGGAAGCAAAATTACAATTGATGGCCGAAGCAGGAATGATGTTAAAAGCAGAATAGCACTAGAAAAAAGAGCCTCCATGAAAAAGAGAAACCTTTTAGTTTCAAATATTGATCTAGAAATTAGAAAGAACTTTTTAAAATTTGTGTGGAGCACAGCACTTTATGGTAGCGAAACATGGACTTTAAGAATACCGGAAATAAAGAAAATTGAAGCATTTGAAATGTGGTGCTACAGAAGAATGCTGAAAATTAAGTGGACAGACAAAGTAAGAAATGAACGAGTTTTGGAAATGATTGGTGAGAAAAGAAGTTTGTGGAAGAAGCTTACGGAAAGAAGAGACAGGCTGGTAGGTCATATTTTAGACATTCTGGATTGGTTAATTTGTTAGTGGAGGGAACAGTCGAAGGTAAGAACTGTAGAGGAAGACAGAGATTAGAATATATGAAACAGATAATTGAGGACGTGGGCTGTAAGGGGTATGTAGAAATGAAGAGGTTAGCACAGGATAGGAAAGGATGGAGGATTGTATCAAACCAGTCAAAAGACTGACGACAGCAAAAAAAAAAAAAAAAAAAAAAAAAAAAAAAAAAAAAAAAAAAAAAAAAATCGGATGGATTTGAACATGAAAGTGAATTGTTTAAAACCTTTAGTGTTGACATAATAATATTGTTGTAATTTATCGTTGGGTGATTCTGTCTTTACTACATTTCCTGAAAAAATAATTGTTTCTATTGGTGCACGAATAACTTAGTACACATGTTCTTCTTAGGATGACTAAAAATATTGCAGGAATAAATCTACGCCAACCCTATCTCCTTTCTGCTACACCGGGGGTTAGTAGTTTAAATACGTATAGAAAATGGAGCGACTGACATGAAATTTGATTCACAAGTGCAAAAAACTGACCTTTGTTATGAACTTCAATATTTGCTGTGAGTGCGAATGAAACTAGATCTTACCGGGCAACGCCGAAAACTCTGCTAGTTAATAATTAAAAAAAAGAAACGATTGGGGGGTTGGTGATAATGTTATACCTAGAATGTCAATGGTGTTCCGAGAGTATCTCATGAACTGTATTACCTCCCAAAGCACATTAACTGATCATGCCTCATGAAAGATCGAGATCTGCGACGGATCAACAGACGTGAACTCACTGCCACCATTTGTCGTTGATGGGATATGCCAGCAGAAGACCGACTCAAGTGGATTTGCTAACACCACAGCATCGGCCTCAGTAGGCCATATCGCCTCGCCATCACATCCACTAGACTTTAGATGATTACGAGGAGGTAACTGGGCCAGGTTTCCAATCGGTTCGCACTGATGGTTGTGTTCGGATGTTGTGCAAATCCCGTGAAGCCCTAGTTCAAACTACAGGTTTGTGTGAGTTCTGAGAATTCACCACTATTTTCTTTATTTAGTGATGTTAGTCACACCGATTTTCCCCAATTGCATGACAACCTCATATTGCAAGGATTATTAAGCCTACCATTTATGCGCGTAAGGCAATGTCAAACTTTATTGTGGCGTCCATTCGCACTTTAGAATGCTAACTGTCGTTTGATACTTTTTCGCCTCAATACAGATAACACATCCATTTTAAATGATAACCCGTATTCTAATAACCACATGAAATAGTATTGCTATGTACTTTGGCCTCCAGGGAAACATGGAGACTTTTCAACATAATTGAGAGTTGTTGGCTATCGGCGATTGCTGTAAGCTTTGTACTGGTGTTTGTAACACCAATCCTTTTATGTGAATTTTTCGTTTTAAAATACTAGTTTTTCGAATTACTCACAAAGTCTGCACACGGTGAAATGTTTGGCTGTAATTTTTAGCGCAGTCACTTTTGAAGCCGAGTCGAATTCCTGAGTCGACTAGCTGGTATATCGCCGCGCCACTTTCTCGCGGTTCATTAAGTTTTTGTGTCCGTCTCCTAGCTGAATAGCCTAGCTATTAGCTCTAATCTACTACGGCTCGTGGTCCAGTTTCTAACCGCTTTCCTAATTCATATTCACAAGTCTCCTAGCGGGCGTCGGTTTCACCAACTGCCAATGAAGTCTGTTGACGTAAGACGTGAGAAGAAGTCTTTACTGGGTCAACATTTACGGGCGTAGAAAATGAGTTCGTACAACTCATACTTTCTCTATAGACGATAATCTCTCGACTGTTTGAAACAATCCAGTGCTAATCGCTTCATCTTGACATAAGCGTACCTATATCCTCATTTATATGCTTCGCATATTTGTATAGAATTAGAAACCTCTGCGGTTTTCCTTCTTCAAATACTAACAAGTTTTCACACTTAAAAATCTTAGGCTTTTACATAGACTCTGAGATAAGTCTTATGAAGTTATGTCATCTGCCAGAGAAACAGCAAATTAACATCTGTTCTGAACTAAAAATGTGTTCATCTATAATTCGGCATAACCTGAAAATGCTGAGCCGAGGTTTACATTGCTTGAATTCTTATATTCTGACTTAAGAACAGAAGATTTTACTAATTTCCTCACCAAATAACGCTATCTGAACAAATCAAAATCTCTTTTTGATCTCAGAATGTTTTACTTAGGCAGAATATGGCATGTTTTAAAAACAACCAAACATACTGTGACGGGTTTCTACAGCTTGAATGTTTATACTCCGGTCTAAAATTGGGGCTGAAAATCATGACGTTACCTTAACTGTGTACGGAGCAGGAAGACAGTATTTCATCAAAACAGAATCAAAGAAATGTTACGTTAACCCACAGCCATCTATCTACAAGTAGCAGGTATACAGTAGGCATGAATCGAAGAATCGATTTTTTGGACCAAAATCGATTTATATCGATTTATAGTATTGAATCGACCCAGTGAATCGATATTTCATCCTTGAAAATTGAAATTCGCCACCTCTTCCTCTAGGTGACATCTTCGATGACTTGATTATGCCATCCATTTTCTATTTTATCAACCATTTTTGCCGTAACTTACTTTCCATCATCCACACTAGTAATTTTCAGTCACCACACAGTCAACCCTATTCTTGATAGAAATGGCGACCGCACGTTTCATCAAAGACCGTAAAGTACAAAGATCGAACCTCGAAAATATTCCTCATTAAAATTAAAGACACTTACACAAGTATATACAAATAAAATTGAATACAATATAAATACACAGTGAATAATATGTGTGTTTCTGTGAAACAAATATTATGTAGAAATTGTTCTCTCTTGAAAAGTATTAAATTATTGTGCTGTTAAAAATTATAGTGTATTCATAAAACACCTGAAGTATGATCCTATATATTGCTGGCAAAAACAAAACAAATTCAATTTATCATCACGTTTACTCAACAGCCATAAAGTATATCTATATCGTGGGGACATCAGTACCTTGCAAGCGCCTTTTTTTTTCGATTGTCGGAAACAACGCGGAGCGGAATCGCTTGGATCCTAGTAGACTGGACAGACTGTTGTTCCTGAAAAGCTTGGACATTAAGCATTGGGAACTGTAAACTATATCATTTCAAAACTGTTTTACATAACCAATAAATTTGTGAAATAAATGTCTTTTTGTATACCTGATACTTTAATTTAGTTGTAAAAAAAAACTTTAATTAGTTTAAAAATTATAAAAGATCGATTATTATGTTTTCCTTGATTGGCTTTATATTGAAAATACGAACTCGAAAATCGAAAAAGGGTCGATTTTTAGAAAATCGATCTTCTAGACATCGATTTTTTGTGAATCGATTCAGGAATCGCTCTTTTTCACAAAGATCGTCAACCCTTGTATACAGCTTCTAAACTCCACTGCTAAAACGACGAGTTAGGCCTGATAACTGATCTATTGATTCTGACTTTTTTTTAAAGTTTTTAACGTTTATTCGACTTTTGGTCCCTTTTCTGGTATTGGAACAAGATTTTTTTTTTACTGCATCAACCTTCCAGAGAATTTGGCAATGTAAACAATAACATTGGCCACTTCTGTCTACGGGTAATTCTCCGGTTGGCTCGTTCTTCCGCACAATTTTCTGGCAGCCGACATCAGATCATCAAGTTAGTCTCTAGAATGGATCCCTTGCGTTAGGTTGCTGGTAAGAAACGTGACAGGACTAACTACTACACCCTGCATTTTACGATTTATGAAGACGTTTAATCAGGTGTTTATGTTGAAAATACGAACTCGAAAATCGAAAAAAGGTCGATTTTTAGAAAATCGATCTTTTAGACCGATTTTTTTGTGAATCGATTTATCAAATTTCGATTAGATTCGATTCAGGAATCGCTCTTTTTCGGAAAGAATCGCCAGTATTACTACGGGATTGAGAATGTCAGGCATCTTTTAGTTGTAGATCAGTACTAACAGACATAGATCTACGATCTCCTCAAGCAGCACATTCACACAGTAATAAATAATTGTGGACCCTGTAAATAAATACTTCAAACGTTCGATGGAATTTTAAACACAGAATTTTCAAAGCCGGAGCTTTAAACAAGTACAAACGAAAAGGAAAAACGAATCAAATCAAGTAAGCGACATAGTTTAACAATATCACTAGCAAATTGTATCACAACGATTGCTTCTTTTTTTTAATTTTTACTGATTAAAATAAAATAAAAATGCAAATTTATTGGTTTACTGACTTTCCTGCATCAATCCCTTTGTCACTTCTGATTAACTTCATCAGTAATTTCTTCAATTTCGTTAAAAATGGGTCATTCTGGAAGTCTTACGGCACACCTACAAGAGACTCGAACAAAAGTAACAGCATTGTGGTTTCTGAGACCTACCTTCAGTATGGGATAAGAATGCTTCACGTGCTCATCCGGCTTACCTGCAACAACAGACGACAAGTTGTTAGGGGGGGACATCGAGATAAATTATTTCAAAATAGAAAGATAAAAGCATCACGAATTATTTTTACCAGTATTTAACAACATCAATGTTAACTCCCCAAAAGATATTGCTAACCTTCGTATTAAATTCACAAACTAGCCCTGGAAACAGCAGAACACATAATAAAAATATCAAGTTGCCAGATGCGGAAGCTCGCAAGCCGAGGCCGATATAATTTATGCCGATATGACCAGTGGCCATTCACTGCCGCCAACATTACAGCGCCAGCTTTCCCACCAACATTAAGATGAAATACGCAAACACCTCCCGCCACAAAAACATAAACGTTTTCCACAGTTCAGGTTTACGAAACCATTAAAAACTGCAACCGGAACCCAACAAGGTTGCAGCCTATTAACAAGAGTGATCTAACGACCAAACAGGATAAATTAAATGCACTGAAGTCTCCGGATTCAGAGTTGGGCTTGCAATTTCTGTTTCGTTTCGATGATAGTGTCGCACTCTGAACGGGTGGTTTGAAATCGATTCGTCATTAACAAGTCAGAAAATAAAGGTAAATCAACTAATTAAGAAAAATGCGTTCCCTCGAGTTTATTTTCTCTTTTTTTTATGGCTTTACGCCTCGTCAACGTGGAAGTCATTACAGGCAAGAAAGGACAAGGAACTGGAAGGAATTCGGTGATGGCATTTTCAAGGAAGCATCTCGGCATTCGCCTAGAGTGATTTGGGAAACCTAAACCTGAATGCCCGAACGGGGATTCGAACCCGCGTCCTACCGAATGTGAGGCCAGAGCGTTACCGCTCACCCAACATGCTCGGTACCCATGAGAACAAACAATGTTTGTGAATAAGAGATATCATCCTTACTTCTTCGTCTAGAACCACTGATAGTATTGTCACAGCTCCACAACTGGTTTCAGAATCTTGTTTTAAATTTATTATTTATCCGTTTTTATTTATTTACTAACATTTCCCGGCAGCTTCGCCCACTTGGACCTCACATTTCGCAGACTTTTAAAAAATTTGTAAAGTGATGTCCGCACAAAACGCTATGGATTTAGTTTTTTATATAATTTAAATTGCCTTCACGAGTACCATGTCACGAAATAATTAAAGTTGTGTAGTCAAAAACATTAACAGAATCCAAAGATCGTAGTGTTAATCTTTGATGTGGTGTCGGTCATCTGTTCAGGTTATTAAATAAGTGTTTATCGTTGATGTAATGTTATCTTTGGCGCATATCTGTTCAGTTTACGAACAGATTATTGTTTATTTCTCCACCTACCCATCGCATAGCCATAGAGCATAGCACAGATTTTTTGCTAGACCATAAGGTTAAAAATTCTGAAAAACCATGCAAATTGATCACGGTATTTTTTGGGTGATGACTGCACAGAGGGACAGATAGACGCAGCTTCCTTTCAGGTTTATAATTCTGTAGATGAGAAGAAGATTCAATTTCTTACGTTCCTAACGAACCTTCATTAGCCATGATATTATTTCACTTCAATTCTTGAAAGGCAAATGTAAACAAACATGTTTACAGAGGAGTGAAAATCCTACGGCATCAACATGTAGGCCTACATATTCAGCAGCAGAATATAACGTGACATAAATCCCTATGCTTGTTTAACAACGATAATTAGATGTAGAAGAGAAGATGATTTAAAAGACAAAAATCAGTCCAGAATGTTGCGAAACAGCGTTAGTCTATCTCAGTTATTTTCAACTTAAATGTGGAGGATGCAATGAAGGAAATGAAAGAGAACTTGAAGTTGGTATAAGTGTTCAAGGCGAAACAATTAATTTGCAGGGATTTCCTGATGACATTGTTCTGTTAACAGGCAATAATGAGGATATTGAGAATTTAATGAGTAGCTTGAACAAAATACTGGTACAAGAATTTAGACTAAATATAAACCAAATGTACACAAAATTCATGAAATGTAGTTGAAATCATACCAGTAAATACGAAGACAGATTCACATGAAATTAAAAAATTTAGAAAATTTAAAACTTGTTAAATAGCTCGAAGGCAAAGTAATACTAGATGGTTCTTCGAAACACACTGACAGAATGGTAGGTTACATATTAAGACTTGCGGAATTGCTTCATTTGGTAATGGAGGGGTAGTTGAAGGCTGTAATGTATGCTGACATTATGATATTAAGTTAGGAGGAGAGAGAGAATGACCAAAATAAGTTCAAAGCAATGAAGGTGCATGGCATAGTAGCTTAGCAACGTCCCCTGGTTGCCAAATTGCCAACTCAAGCAATTCACAAAACTCTGAGACTTTTGAACCTCTTGGACATTGCAAGCCAAGGTAGTCAACCTTTTCGACGTACCGCCCACTTTTGTACCCTCAGATGGTAGTAAAATTTGCCAACTGCCAACCGGCGCCACAGTAATGATGATTTATAAAGTAGACAAATAACTTTACTTTATAAAGCAGACTTACAACAAGTTAAAGCATATAATAATTACTTACCAATACTTTATGTCGGTAAGTCTGGCAGAATAAATTTTTATAAAACTTAAACTTTTTAGTTATACTTTGAAAACATATAAGTGTTAAGTCTGATGAAATTACATATAATTAAACTATAAATGACATCCACTTGGCTACCTCTGTTACAGCTGGGAGGCGTGAGGTACGGGGGGGGGGGGGGAGGGGGAGGAGATACGCGAGACATTCTGGGAGTAGACATCTGTCACCGAGCGTGGTGGATGAACGGTAAACGTTCTGGCCTCGCATTCGGGAGGACGCCGGTTCGAATCCTCTTCCGGGCATGCAGATTTGGGTTTTCCGTGGTTTCCCCAAATCACTCCAGGCGGATGCCGGGATGCTTCCTTCAAAAAGGCCATGGCATAATTCCTTCCCAATCCTTGCTCAAGTCCCATCCCGCCTCTAATGACTTCGACGTCGACGAGGCGTAAAGCCATAAGTAAAAAAAAAAAATCTTCCTTTCGAAATTATTCCTACCAAATGAATACCTTCACTAAAGCGCAGGTTATTATAATTAACTGAACTCTCTGTTAATTAACTGACCCTTAATTTTTTGTGTAGAGAGTCGTGTAATGATGGTTGTGTGGAGAGAGAGAGTTACTGAAAGCGCAAGTTGAGACGAGTTGTAAATTAAACCCCATAAACCGGGAACAGTGTCGGGGGATCCCCCGTGGTTGGCTGTCGACGCTAGCCACCAATCAGGACGCAATCTCCGGGAGCGTCGTTTTCCTATTGGCGAAAACCACCTGCCCGGGACCACGGGAAATGAAACACTGGCGCAATCAGCAGAGCTTCATTAACGTCCCGGAGTCAACTCCGCTCCGTCAGCAACAGTAATATTACTGCGGTCAGCAAATAAGCAACGCTAAGATTTGATTATGTATAATCAGTGTAAATTTAATATTCAGCGATTTTCGAACGACATCTCTCAATCTTCAAGTGACATAATACACAAAAGAGCTTTATCTTTCGTATGAAATCATAAACCGCGGAATAATTTGAGCAGAAGTTTCCTTTGACTGCCAATGAATTTCTCTGAGGAACAAATACAGAAGGATACCAACACGAAACATCGAAAAGTAATGCAAGTAGTTTACGTTACGATAGCAGAAAAAATCAGTACACTGGAAGTAATCTGCGTCCTTGGGATTGCCAGTTCAGATCGTTACCGCTCACACACAAAGCTGGGGGTATATAGATGTCTTGGATGAGATGGGAATTATTATGAGTAACCAGAAAGGTCGCATATCGCACACGGCGAAAAACCATTAGGGGAAGGCCGGGCAAAGTGACAACGCTAAGGTTTGACGATGTTTTAAGGTAACGTAAAATATACCTAAAGGTATGAAAATCAGGGGTTTCAAAGTTCAATTATCCTAGTACATACCAGAACTTTTTAGTTACCTTTGCATTAAGTTTAGTACCTAAAATAACCAATTTTTAAAAAGTACTTAACTTCAAAACAAGAAATGAGTGATTAAAAACGCTTTAGATCTTCAAAACAGTGTACTTTATTTTATGAAAGGTCAGATAGCTTGTAAATAATAGAAATTATAACGGAAAAAGGCACTGTAATTGCAATTTTAGCAAATGAAGCAATAGTTGTTTCGTTCAACTCCATCACAGCGTTCGTGAACCCAAAAGTAACTCATTTGGCACTGGATCCATCATTCTTGTGATCTTGAGTTGAAATACTATCGTTGCAGTACAGGCACTGTGTGCATTCTTGATCATCGTTATCATTAAACACTCTTTTTGGATTAGATTTCCTGTGGTTGGTGGTTTTCTATCTAGGATTGGTTTCCTTCTTTTTTTTTTTTGCTGTTGTACGACAATATCCTTTGGGCTCACAGAAAAAGAAGTTTCCGGTCGTTGAAATAGCACCACAAAATAGAAATGATATAACCATTTCTGTTGATTATTATTAATATACTCAATTAAGCTTCACATGATAACAAAGCATTAATTCAAAACATTGTTTAAAGATAATAATCTGATAGGAACAAACAGCAGACAGAGGCCACGGCCACCAGCAGGTGGACACTTTGCGCGGCTTGGCGCCGTTACAGAAAAATCATTCTATCTTAATAATGCAATGAAGCAATTATGACCACCAAATCAGAAACTAACAGCAAAAACGTCACACTTGCAAAAGAATTTCGTTCAGAAGCGGTAAGTCATCTGATTTCTTAGTAATAAATTCATAAACTGATCACTTACCAAACATCAGACTCATCAAAAACCACAAATATTCTAATAACTTCGACTACGCTAACCGGATCGGGCTTCTCAAGGTAACTGAAGGCATTAAGATACACTAGTTATGATTTTTCCCGCGTGATGGCACCATCTCTTGGTCCCAAAAAACCTCATGGCCACTTTGCCCGGCTCTTCCCTATAGGGGGAGTTGAGGAAGACGAACGTTGCGCCAGTGAAGAGGAGCCCAGAGTGTCCCACTTTGAGAGCGTGGTCCAATCAATCCGATCTCGCGACCTGCATAGCAGCCAGCTGATGGGAAGGTGAAAGGTCCCTGCTTTCGCCCGCCCCTCGCTTCTGCCTGCAGAGCACCTCCTACACAAACTCCAAGCATCAAAGAATAGAGAAACTGGCAGATATTCCATTCACCGTCAACACTTGTTCGCGATTTTACAACTACAGATAAGGTGTTTGCTTGACTTACAATTTAGTGAAAGCTCAAGAGAATTAGGCAAATAGAAGGGGTATATTTTTATATAAAAAATAAAATAAAATAAAAAACACGCTTTTAAGTCTAAAGTATCTCTTTAATTGTAACGCGTTGTTGCCTCAGACACACTAATTCGAAATTCTGAGAAAGTTAATGAAAATTGCGAAGTGCGTGACGTTCACGCATAATCTAGTGTTCCGCACGTAACATTAGTTATCGTTCTGTTTAGTTATACAATTAACTAAATGATTAATATGCCTTTTAATAAATAAATTTATGTAGTATCTGAATGTTGTGGATCATTTTCCTCAATTGCTGATAATGTTAACAAATAAATTACGCCAAAGCACTTGAATTTTTTTGTATTTACTGAACTCCCGTACGCGTTTCACCTCTTTTGCAGAAGCATCTTCAGTGGGTTTTTTATTTTGTGGTCTATTGCATTTGTTTTAGCTCCATTCTCAGCATCAGTGCTTTTGCATTTATTGGTGAGAAGTGTCTTGATTATTCAGATGGTGCTTCTCACAACACTGGACTATGTGGTTTTTAAGAAAAAACACATAGTGCAGTGCAATAAAGTGACAAGCACCATCTGAATAATGAAGACACTAAAAAAAACACATACTGCAGTGCAATAAAGTGCAGTGACAAGCACCATCTGAATAATGAAGACAATTCCCACCAAAAATGCAAAAGCACTGATGCTGAGAATGGAGCTAAAAGAAATGCAATAGACCACAAAATAAAAAACCCGCTGAAGATGCTTCTGCAAAAAAAGTGAAACGCATACGGGCGACCAATAAATACAAAAAAGTCAATTGCTTTGGCGTAATTTACTTGTTAATAAAAATATATTTTATGTAGTTTTATAATCTGCTGTCAAGTTGCAAATTGGCGCGAATTCGACCTCCAGCGGTTTAAAGTGGAATCCAAATTACAGCGCCTTCTAGCGCGTTTCACAGGAACAAAGCAAAACTTTGCCGGAGGTGAAGTTCACGTTAATAGCCCATAAAAATTTCTCAGCGGGCCGCGATTGGAAGCAAAAAACCTGAATTTTCTTAAAGGGTGCATTGTCCACTGACATTCCTACAGAATGATCTAAGGAAACAAATCTTACTGCCTAGACATAGGCTTATTTTATAGACCCCCAATAGAAGTCTGATCGTAACAGGAGGAATAATGTTTGAAATTCGTAAAGGATGGTAGAATTAAAAAAATATAAAAAACAGGTCTCAAAAAACTGAGAGGTCGATTAGAAGTGAGGGCGGGGGTAGGTCTCCGTCAATATCTTACGTCATTTTAGAGGATGGGGGTTCGACCAAATCTCAGAGGGGGGGGGGGGGAGGAGGGGAGGTCCTGAATTCCGGAAAGACACCTCACGTAATTAATGGACGCCCCCTGAAGGCATATCGCGCTGTCTCGTCGAGCTCATTGAAGCAGGAAGGACTTGGGGCAAAGAACTGGAAGGTTTGGCCATGGCTTTTTTGATAGAACCATCCCGGCATCGTCTGGAGTGATTTCGGGAAACCATGCAAAGCCGAAATCTGGATGGCCGGAAGGGGATTCTAACCCGAATGTGTGGCCAGAGCGTTACCGCTCATCCTCCACCCTCCGTAATGATAGACTACAACACTTCGAGGAATCTTATTCATTATTAAGAGTTATCTTCTTCAATAATACAACAAAACACTTCCATGTATTTCATATTAAGTACTATTTTCTTGAATATTTTTCACAGTTGAAAAATGAATTGGGTGGGTTGGGGGTTGTATTTAACGACTCCTGGAGCAAATATCTGGTGAAACAGAACTAAATAAAAATACCCCGATACGACACTGATTGAATTTTTGAATACTTATCGAACGATGCTACACTAGATGTATTTCTATTTTATATGTGGAAGTACCCCAAAGATCTTACTTTGATAGTACGTCAATATGTTTCTGCGGTTAACAGCACACATATTCACAATTGGTACAATGTCAGTGCAATTGTGACAAACGGACGTGAAATTATAAGGTTTTGATATCACGTTGTCTTGTGAAATTTTAAACACCACTAAGATAGTTCTGTTGTATGCCACTTAAGTCTCCAAAATGTCTAACTTAAGTGAGTAAACATGATTGGTCAGTTCTATGACCGCGACTCTAATTCGTTTTCTAGATTCGTCTACGATAGCAACCATACGCACAGTTCCTCGGACAGACGCAAGCAACTTACTTACGCAATTAAAATTAGAAATGAAACGGATAGCTGTTTGGCCGGATACCGGTTTTCCGGCCATCCTATAAGCCGGATAACCGGATATTCGGCAGCCGAATATCCGGCAGAACGTTGTTATTTGAGATTAAGAAAAATAAAAATGTAGTCAGTAAAGAAAGGATCGCCTATATGGGAGTGATTGTTACTGGTAGGTGTCTCGTTACGAAGTTTAATCGTTCGGGTTTAGCTCATGAAAAATTGCTGGCGATTTAAAAAGAAAAATTTATCCTACCGTCAGCTGGTGCCAAATATCAGCTCGAGATGAACGATGAGAAAGCACAAAGAACTCCTGACTTACCATACATTAGAGCCTCTTTGAAATCTGAATTAAAAAGTCGTATCGGCTCCTTAAGTGAAGATTCAAACTATTTGATAGCGACCTTCCTAGAGCCAAGATTCAAAGCAAACTATCTGGGGTTTGCTGAAACTTGTAAGAAGATTCTATTGGAATCTATAAAAATCTCTTGCGAAGAATCTTCCACCAGTAGCAAATCATCCCCAATGGTTGTAAAAAGGAGTTAACGGACGAAACAGAATTAACTATGACTCACGAAGAACTGTTTTACGAGATAGCCAGTGTGACGCTCAAGACAAAAACTTGATTGCTAGCGAGATTGACTTTTATTTAAAGTCGTTTCGAATTAATTAAAAGCTTGACTCGTATATTTGGTGGTTAATTAATACGACACTCCGAATTTGACAAAATTTGCTGGAATTTATTTTTCAGCGCCTTGCAGTAGTGTATATAGCGAAAGTCTTTTCTTTGAACCTGTCTTTGTTTACGAGGACAAGCAAAACTCACTATTAACTCCTATTACACAGATTGGTGTTCATTCAGAATAAAAACTATTTTTTTATGTTAAAAACAATAATAAACGGTATTTTGATTTGAAGACATACTGTTTTTTATTTGTGTTTAGATTTATTATATACTTAAGATTTGTTAATTTAAAGAAAATTTTATGTAATTTTTTGTAATTTATTGAGAATTCGATACCTGACGGATATCCGCCGGATAGTGACCTCCTATCCGGTTGGATAATAAATTTTGGCCGGATACCGGATAGTTTCCGGATATCCGTTTCATCTCTAATTAAAATCGTTGTTAATTATCTTGCAATCTTTATTTTTTTTTATTGCCTGGGGGATATGCGGCTAGTATACACCGAGAGACGGAACAGCAAGATATTATACCGTGTTCGTTTGAAGGAAACAACAGCATTTGGCTACACAGATTTCTCAAACCATGAAAACAGAAATTAGGGTGGCCGAACGGGAATTTGAACTCGCACTCTCCCCAATTCCAGATGGGCGTCTTGACCACCACGCTGGTGTACTACTGTTAAGACGTACAATGATATGGAACCAGTAGGAACGAAACTTAGTAGCATTGTTGCCTAAGGAATCGCTGCTCATTAATCAACTATGTCATTAATATCAAATTTGATGCTTAAGCAGACGTCAATGATGTTGCTACTGTTAACGTTTCAGCAACCTATCTAGGGCCTTCTTCAGGACTATTTTGGTCTGATGTAGCACGTGCTGGCGGCTGGTTTTGCCAGCTCGTCGTAACCTTGATTGTTCTGATTTTACACCAGTCTCAGTCCGAAAGAGCTTTGAGGAAGGCCCTCGGTTTGGTTCCGAAACGTTGTCAGTAGCAACATCATTTAAAGCAAGTGGAATTTTATTAATTAATTAAATCAGCAAAATCCCTGAAGATTTTAAGGAGATCACACATGAACTGCCACCAGAACAACCCAAAAAAAAATGCAGATGGCTCTTAATTTTCAATGTGTACAGATCGGCCTGATTAGAGCATATATTTCCTCTGTTCGACGGCAGACAGGGCTGCAGTAAAAGTAATTGGTGGTTTCTCCGTAGCAGGTTGCGGTCCACATTACTTGCCCTTTCAACTGCCTCGAGCCGTCACGTACTAGACGAGAAGAAAAAGGACAAGCTGTACCGGGCGCCCAGCTGAATATCTTACGGTACAAGGACGCTCTACCAGACTGATGCCGGCCTGGTCATCACAAGTCGTTTTTTCCAAAATCACACCACGTGAATGTCTGGATAGTTCCATCTAGAGGCCATGGCCGCATTGCGCGAGGTTTTAGTTCCGGGTTCGAATCAGAACAAATGATGAAGCTATTAGATCAGTGTCATTCCCTGTCCGACAAGAAGTAATACACTAGCTAGAGAGGGCAGTGTAAAACTTAGTAACCCTTTTAGTTAAAAAATCTAATAAAGCCTAAATAATGACGGATGGTAAAAACCGTATTATCTATTAAAATCACTTCTCCAAGTCCTTATGCCAAGTCACTTATTTATTTTTAACTTTAAATGATTTAATTAGGTAGCTGCAATTTGTAACAAACGATGTTTTAATGAACTCGCTGCGAAATACTATAAAATACGATTGCAGAGATCTTGCGTACAGGAAATTTAATTTAATTTAAAATAGTAATTTCAATGTACACTGGTATTGACAAAGATGCCAAAACCCTAAAATTTGGAATATTTGTCTTGTCTGGTATATGTATGCCATCAGGTCTGTCTGTTTGCTATGTATGTATATATCAATGTGTGTGTGTGTATGTAAATTCAGCCAAATGCCAGGATGGTTCCTTCAAAAGACCATGACCGAATTCCTACCCGTTCCTTGTCCCCAGTCCTTTCCCGGCTCTAATGACCTCAAGTCGACGAGGAGTAAAGCCACAAGCATAGGCTACAACGTGTGTATGCTTGTGTGTCCATGTGTTCTGTTTATCTGGTTTGTCTGTTTGGTATGTGTGTGTTTGTCTGTCTGGAACATATGCATGTCTGTCAGATACTTGGTTCTATCCGTCTGTATGTCAGTCTGTTTGTTTGTCAGTCTGTTTGTTTGGTTGGTGTGTCAGTCTGTTTGGTTGGTGTGTCAGTGTGTTTGGTACATCAGTCTGTTTGTATGTCAGTATGTCTGTGACGAAACTGTTCATAATGATAGCTCTTATCCCGAAAAGTTACAAAGTTTCCGTTGATAAAGAGACCAAAAACCTAATTTTTTTTACTTTTTTTCTGCCTTTCTGCGCATTACACAAGAAACAGTAACTCACGTTAGTATCATACATTGTGATGCTACAGAGACCAAACCTGCAAATTGTATCTATCTGTGGAAAAGTTATCTAGCCATGTCAAATCATGTGCTATTGGCTTCTCGACCTCTCTGTATTCTAACGGTACCGCTGCAATATTCCAAAGCCCTCAATCAACAGCTCGTTTTGCTTTCGTCAATACTCATCCGTGTTCCTGAAATTCCACTTCATACTTCCAACAAAATCATCTTTATTCAGCATTTCTGAGATTCTTTTCCTACCGTTTACCACTTGTACCACCATCAAATTCCCAGTTCAACTTATTTTTCTGTTCTTCATCATGCCATCAGTTCTTCTTGTATCGCCTAATCTTCTCTGAATATGCTCAATGATTTCCATTCTCGCATTTTCTGCAAATCTGCATGTCTACTGCTTCTGTTTTTCCTATAGCCTACTCCTGCAAGATCGATCTTTCAATTCTGTACAGACGAAGAACCGATGACCCACCGGGTCTCTCAATATATGCTACTTTCCGATGTCCATAAACATCTCTCGAATTTAGTAGACGTTTCGTATTATTTAAATAACGTAACGTAATTTTCACGTTATAGAAAATTCAGGATGATAAAACCTCTGTACGGATTGGACGGTGAAGTGCATAACGCTTGACAGGAAATATAGTGGAAACTTGACTGCCTGCAAAACCGCTTTTGGTAACGCAATAGAACCATTTCTTCACAATCCTGGGAAGGACTTGAACAGATCCAAGAAATGAATCCCATTATGGTAATTACGTCCTTTACAAACAAATAAAAACTTTTTTTCCATAGCACACGCGTTTCTTTTTAAACTAGCGGAGTTCGCGGCGTTTTCCGGTATAGTTGGCCTAGATTTACCCGTACCCTATTTTTATTCCCGCAATTAAAAACATTTGTACAAAGTTTCATAAAAGTCGCGCAATCTTTTTTCGGAATTAAAGCAAACCTTGATTCACCAGCCCCCTACCAAGAAACGGGTGCATTGAAGATTATTTGCACGAACACTATTTTCATTCGTCCGAAAATATTAATGTATATCATGATTCGTTAATTTTGTCAAGAAATTGCATTACTACATTACTGAACAACACTAGATTACGTTAGAAACTCACATTTGATTCAATTACGAAGTGAATGGATATACTTTTTGCTCGAAAAGCCAGATACTTTAACTCCTCAGATTCAGCCTTTTATACAAATATCAAAAGTGAATCCGGAATAATATTATCGTAAATAGAAGACTAATGTTGATTGTCAAGGAAAGAATACTTCAAGTTTTGTTTAGTGTACAAAATAGTTATTATTGTAAAGTTATCTTATTGCTTTCATTAAAGGCTATTGTCAGAGACATTGTAGTTGTGCGTTTAGTGCGAAGTATGGAACATCTAATCCTTCCATCTTTCGGATTTGTCATCATACGCTCAGAATTTCATTTAATGATTCTGCGTTATTTAATGTTGAAACATAAGACATGCCAAACAACTGAATTAAGATTCTAAGCAAAAAACGGTGAATATCCCATCGAAATCTGCTCCATAGTTTCCGAGTTTTTATAAGACCAATATATCCGGCTTTCGTTTTATAGATAGATAGATGTATTATGTTCCACCTTTTTTATGTTAATGCATTAACCACCGCGGGCGTTCAGGACCATTCGTATTTTGATTCCATCAACTTGAACTGTAACCATTCTTCATAAAAACGAACATTTCACACGCTTAACTAATTACTTCGCGATAGTTGCTATATTATCTATTACTGCGGCTATTTCGTGCTTTCAAATTAAAACTAAGCGTGTTTATTCCACAGGAAAGTTGCAGAGTAATTGTAACAGTTAATAAAGAAACTGGAGGGAAACAGACAGCAGAATTCGGTGTAGCATTACTTTGATCAAGAGGGACCCACTCTACATAGTTGAACCAGCTCATTTAGTTAATGAGTGCCTCGAGGCGAAGGACTTACGGAATTACTACAGGCAGTAGCTGCTACTCTTTCATCTAGTTCACGGCACGAAAAGAGCGGGCAAAGCATCACACAGAGAAGTAATAGAAAAAAGAGGGAGCAAGCGTAACTGAATCGAAAGACGCAATATCGCCCAAGTATTCAGATGCTTGTTACAACGAAATAAAATTAGATGCAATGTAACATTTCGGATTCAGGTTAAACGAAGAAGCGTATATCGTATGTAGCATAGCTGACTAAGGCAGTCTCATCAATGTTGTGTTCGAATTTCTGAATGAAATCAACACCCCCTCAACGAACATAAAGGAAAAACTGTTGTGTGTTTTGCATCGCAAGTTCGAAGTTTACAGTGATACAATGAGGGTTAAAAGCTAACCCACTTTCTTCACACAAACTTAAAAAAAAAAAAATCAATCGAATCCTCGTCCGGGCATTCAGATTTGGGTTTTCCATGGTTTCCCAAATCACTCCAGGCAAATGCCGGGTTGCTTCCTGCAAAAGGCCATGGCCGAATTCCTTCCCATTCCTTGCCTCCCATCCTTTCCAGTCTCTAAAGACCTTGCTGTTAAGAGACGTTAAGCATTTAAAAACACACACACAGACACACCAACACCAACACCACCACCACCACCACCACCACCACCAACAACAACAACACCACCAACAACACCAACACCACCAACAACACCAACACCACCAACACCACCACCAACAACAACACCAACACCACCAACAACACCAACACCACCAACAACACCACCACCAACAACAACAACACCAACACCACCAACAACACCAACACCAACACCAACAACAACAACAACACCAACACCACCAACAACAACAACACCAACACCACCAACAACGTCAACAACACCACCACCACCACCACCACCAACAACAACAACAACAACAACAACAACAACAACAACAACAACATATCGGTGTACACTTTTTCACTTTTCTCAGGCAAAAAGAAACAAAACTAGAGGAAGATACATTCCGTTTTTTAATGCGTGGAACGTGTACATCTGATAGAAAAGTTTTGGAGCATAATTAAAAAATCCCACCACAAAAACCATTTGAGTGTACGTCACGTAGGTAGGCAGGCAGGCAGATTATCGAATCGTGGTTGTATTTTTGAGACACAAATAACCAAATCATTTTCTATTTGAAGCCTATTTCTCTTCTTTCTACCGCATTTCAGGTAATTGTCGTCATAAGGTCTATTTTTATCTGTTCTGGTTTGTTTCAGCCATTGCTACTTGTAGGAAGCGTGGAGGGCTGAGCAGTTCTTTTGAGAACTCCTCTTTATCCATACTCGTAGCGAAGCTAGTCCGCGCACGCTGACGTACTCTGACAACAGACGGCAGTGAACGAAAACAAACTTTTCCTATGTGGCCGCAGACCCCACGGCAAATAATATATCACTGCCCGCGACTACCTTCCCTAGAATTTAATTTCTCGATCATTGGGTGTAGATTCGCAGACCCCGGTAGCGTAGGGGCTAGAGCACTGGCTCCGCGTGCCTAAGGTCACCGGTTCGAGTCCGGCCGAGGGCACGGGTGTTTAAGTGTTGTGCGTGTTTAAATATCGTGTCCATGTGTTCATACTTAGTAGCAACAATATACTGGAGAAGAGTCATGATTATCACATTGAGCTGGCAGTAAGGCCTATGTAGCCGAATGCCATTAAAAAAAAGTATAGTCTCAATAGAAAATTAAATACGTCATATTTTAAATCACTGACATAGTTTTGTAACGGGCCTGGGTGACTTGTAAACGGATCGCGTGTTCAGAAAGGTTGACAACCACTGCTTTAAATGATAGTGTGGCGGACAGTACCTGCCCTGAATTGTGCAGTGAGAATGTGTTGCAGCGAAAGCTGTGGTATTGATGTCCCAGCATGATATCTCGATCTGACAGTCGGGCCTAAACGTTACCAGGTCGTCTGGGTGCTGATTAATAGTGCTTTCTCGGTAAGTACTACTGTTGGGGTACAGACCCATAACTTGTGGGTCGGAGCTCCCGGGCGAGACTTGCTGCAGATAGCAATCGGGATCCGCAAATCTTGGCGCTTTTCTCCCGTGGTCTCATTCCTACTTGTCGTACAGCTTAGTATTGGCTGGGGGCTATTGTTCACATACACGACAAACGGTCTATCTATAACGCTTTCACGACTACTGTTTAAAAGTCTGCCTGGAACTGGCACAGTCTTCCAGGATGTTGCATGACCTTAAGCCTACCAACAAATTTAAAAACACTTACCACCACTGGGGAAGGAAACGCAAAACCACCCCAGTTCATCTTTCTAGACGTTACTATACTACATGGTAACCGTGAAGCTATGACAATGCTTTCAAAGAAGAACAAAAAAGGGGTATATATATTTCTTGGTTTGAAAATTGAACAAGCAATAAATAGGTAGCTTTTCCTAAAAAAAACTTTTTTATTACTTTAAGCCAGCTAAGTACGAGTATTTTGACATCTGAACTAATGCCGTTGATTACAAGGCACTTGAGGCTGCCTTATATTTTTATTTGATTTTCTAGTTGTTTTTTGTTTTACTTGTGGCTTTTCGCCTAGCCGACGTCGAGGTCATTAGAGGCGGGATGGGACTGGGGACAAGGAGCGGGAAGGAATTCGGCCATGGCCTTTTGTAGGAAGCATCCCGAAATTTACCTGGAGTGATTTAGGGAGACCATGGAAAACCCAAATCTGCATGCCCGGACGTATATAACACTTCCTATTTCCTTAATCACTCTGGTAATCTATGTGATTTAATTTAAAATATTTTTACTACAACATTCCATAAAATGGTATATATTTTGTATAAATTGTTTGATCTGGGATTAAAGGTCACCGCGTAATTACGCACACGAGTTAAAAACTGTTGTTTGTTATTCATCATAGTCCTCTCTGAGCTCCACGCATTTCCTTTTATGCCATTCTCATAAATAGGATTTTTATAGGCTGTCGAAAACTGAGCTGACAGCGCATTCGCCACTTATTACTTGAAAGGAGTGCCTGACGAACTTTTAAGATTTGGGGATAGTTGGGAGTCTCAGTTGCAATCACTAATAACAATAATTTCGTGTGATCTCAAAAACGTGGTGACAGATTCTTACTGGCTGCCCAAGGCCCACAAAAATTCCTGCAGAGACAGGTATTCGAACCAGGAACCTTTCGTTCGCCAGTTATACGCCTAAGCAGTTTTTGCAAGATCGTTCACTATTTATGAGCACATGGATTTTTACGGAGGAACCATTTCCTAAGGGGAAACGCAGTCTGTGTGAGGGGACGCTAGTTGATTGTGAGGAGGCATCAGAGATAGGGATCTAACCTTGGAGCGCAGCAGCTGTGCCGTGAAGCGATTTCTCCGGCCGTGGTCTGACGTTGACGGCCACTACCAGGGGGCACGTGTGTTGTGGGAGATAGCGGGCGTCTGGATGTGACTGAGTCACCCGGAGAAAGCTCCCGGTCACCCGGGGTCACTGCGAGGCGCGGTCGCATTGTCCCTTCAACAGGCTCCTGCCATACTTCAACACACGACAACCAACTGGCTCTTCACACGCCATGTGTGTTCCTTGAGGCCAACTAAGACCACGTTAAGCCATCATGCATTTGGCACGAGTTACAATTGTTTTAGTCCAAAAGTCCTTTATTTGTTTCGAGAAGGCCTGCTTGCGCTCTTCTGTCCAAAGGGTAAGTGGTCTTCTTTTGGATCGCTCGTGTCAGTTTATCACTTGTATCATTATTTTCTTCCGAAACAGATTTCTATCAAAAGTACGTTCGGATTTTAATCTAAACAAATTAAAATTGGCTTTGATATTCAGAAACCTGATAATTACGGTTTTGGTTTTTTGTACGGAAGAAATGAAATATGTTTTTAGTCAGGTCTTTTTTCCTACATTTGAACGGCATACGGTATATTAATTAGCTTTTCCATACTTTAATTTTAATTTTTTTCGGAGTTTTTTTTTTTTTAGAACTTTCTAATCAGTTCTGCAAACCATTTATTACGTAGGTGTGTACAGAAAAATCATTTCTTAGTTTTTGCCTGATAATTCCAGGGTAAAATGTTTTTACTGGTTATCTACCAAACGTCTTCCTTATCACATAGACTACTGAACTGAGTTTACTATCAAACTATACGTCACCACCTTATCCTATTTCACATACACCCTAACCTATTTGACTCTCAGGATCATGGGTTGTACCTTATTCAAAAATCCATCAAAATCCGTCTAGTAGGTTTAGCGTCCAACAAAAAATGGATACTAATTTATGGACATTTTTATCTAAAATTTATCAGTTTCCAACTTCACGTCAGAATGAATCGTCTCTATTATACCCGCAGGTTCACTGAGTATTAATCGAAACCCCGCCAAATTCGACCGGTAGATTTTTGCGAGATTCCCGTTCACCCAATTGTCATACATACAGAAATTTAAAAATCAGTCTATTCCTTCTCTGTAGCTTAATAATACTGGCTCAAGCTCTTTTTTTTTTTGTATACACATTTGTTGCCGGTAGCAGATTTATTAATACTATAGATTACTGCAGGCTGCTGGAGCACAGCTTCCTGCCTACCCCGTGCTGTTGACGTAGTACGCGCTTTGGATGTTATTGACTCTGCGTCTGTTTGTTCCGTGGGCGCCAGCCAATATCGCCGATTGCTACCGCTACTGCTGCCCTCCAGTGGTAACAACTCCAACATATCGAAACTTATCAGTTTAGCTTACCCCACACGACATTTTTCGATTCGTAGACACACAACCGACATCTTTGTTCTAGAAAGACTCGCCAGATACCTCGCGTTATAACCGATTTTCTTATGACTCATTACAAATTCACTCGCTCCTAACTTCTGAACTCTTTAACATAGGAATTTATAATTGCGCGCTACTTTAGTTCTTACTAACCTTAACATTATTATAACTAGAGAAACCTGCAGCAGGCTGCAATCCTCGGTACACGAACTAGGAGGCCTTAAATAGACTCACAACAGGTGTTTCTCAAAAAAAAAAAAAAAAAAAAGTGTGAGTGGAGAATTTCTCGGCGTAATGATACAATGAAATCCTAGATTGGTCTAGGTGGTGACAGTCAGCTTGCGACAGCTAGTTGTCGAAACGTCGTGTTTATACAACACTATCCGGCAGGACACTCGAGAGAACTTCATTAAAAAAAAGGGAAGATATGGGGTTGTATCTGAGAGAACGAGCTCTGCGAATGTAGGGAATTGGAGGACTTTCAACACCTGCTGACCTGCAAAATAACTGCCGGCAGTTCGTGTAAATGTAGTTGATGAATTAATGTACCATGTATGATGTGACTGTACATCTTCTGGTGTATTTATCTATTTTGTTATTCAATTGTTTATCTTTGAACTGACAACTTCCCATATGCCACAGAGGCAGTCTCTTATATTGGGATCTATAGAAAATAAACGTATTGTAAGACTTTGCAGAGGCGTTCAAAATCTTTGTGGCCGATGTTTCGTTATGCTGCACCACAGTCACACGCTGTAGACTAACACATCCTCCATGACTCGTCAGAATTTTATTTAACACCACCCAAATTTTTGTGGGGATACTTAAAACATATGCGAGGATTATTGGTATCAAGGATGGAGTTCCACACAACTGGAGCTGGCTCTGACCACAAAAGACAAAACAGAAGGATGAGGGGCTTTGAAATGGCTTGAGATGATCCTTCCCATATTGCGATGAATGGATATATCCTGATTCTGCTTAATTTTTGTATACAATCATAACAGAGCCCGGCTGATACTGGTAGACGATGGTTTGGCAATAAAATGTGTGTGCTATAAAATAACGAAACTGATGCTATAGTATTCCCATGAGACACAGGCTGAAGACTGACAGCTGAGTAGTGTGAAGCCTTCTCTTTCGAATGCAACGCCTGCCGTTTCTGTAAACAAATCAGTCTGGCCGTGGCCTTCATTGGTATTAAAGCTGATGTTTTGATTTTACCAGAAAAAATGATTATAGAGCAACGAATTGCGAAATCTCACACGAAACTTGGGAAAAACGCTACTGAAAATTATCTTTTACTAGCTGATGTCCTCGACTTCGTTCGTGTTTCTAAAGAACTTTGACAGCTACCGATACCTAACCGCCATAGTGCACGATAGGAGACCAGAGGCTAATACAACACACAAACATCAGCGATCTGCACAAGGTATTTGTAGCTACACACATGTCTTTCCCCTAAGTCGACGAATTTCAACCACCATATATTCCACACCCCCATACTTAACGATATTACATCACCATGGCGAACGTTGGGAGACTTGAGGTTAACACCACACACAATCACCACATTCAACCACCATATCCACCACATCCCCACAGCTACCGTCATGCAATCTCCTTAGTGCTCGATGGAAGACTCTGTACTACTACTACACACAAACATGCGTGGTCTACTCGTGGTAGTTCTGGCTGCAATGTGAAATATAGGGACACACACGACTTTGGTAGGAATAGCAAAATGCCCTAGGTCGACCAATATCAACCACCACATCTCCCACACCTCCATGGCTACCGACATCTAACCACCACAGCACACGATGGGAAATTCGATGCTACTACCACACACAAACACCAGTGGTCTGCGCAATATACTTGTGGCAGCAAAGTGAAATATGTGGACTCATATGTCTTTGGTCGAAATACGAAAATATTCTTCATCGACCACTTTCAACCCCCATCTCTCCTACACTCCCACAGCTACTGAAATTCGGTCAACGTTGTGCACGATTGGTGACTATATGCAACTATCACAAACACCAATGGTTTCCGCTAGGTAGTTTTGGCTAAAAAGTAAAACATAGGGAAACACACGAAATACGAAAGTGCCTCAGGTCGAGCACTTTCAACCATCATATCTCCAACTCCCCCATAGATACCGACATGCAATCACCGTAGTGCGCGATGGGAGACTACTACTATACACAAACACCAAATGGTCTGGGGTATGTAGTTGTGGCAGGAAAGGGAAGTACAGGGCACACACGTCGTTGGTCAAAATATGAAAATGCACTACATCGACCACTTTTAACCACCATATCTCCCACACCCCTACAGCTATCGGCATTCAGCTAATGTTGTGCACGAAAGGTAGCACCATGCTACTACCACATACAAACACCAGTGATCTGTGCTAAGTAGTGGTCGCTAAAAAATGAAATATAGGGACATACACATCTACCCTGTCAACCTTTCTAGTCAAATACGAATTAAAATATTGTAAAAGTCTGATTCGATCTGACCGTCAGTTAACCAACCTCGAGATTCTTGCTCATCTCCGTGGGGGAAAAAAAACCTAAAATTGTGAAAGAACAAGTCATAGGTTCTCCATCAAGACAACGCCCCGACTCATTTTTGCATTGTCTGTGAAGGCGTTCCTAGCGAAGTTGGACCATCCACCTTATCCGCCGGTCCTTGCACCATTTGGCTGTTAGCTGTTTCCCAAAATCAAGTCTGTAATAAAAGGAACAATATTTCCGACAGTTGAAGCTGTGATAGTAAAAGTGGGACGTGTCATGCAGGAGTTCACAGAAGAAGACTTGCAACACTGTTTCAAAGAATGGAAAATTCGTATGGAACGTAGTAGGGATAGAGCAGCGGTGTATATTGAAGGTGATAACTAGGTATGTATAAATTCCAAACTTTTTTTTATAGCGATAGTCTAGTTATTTTACAGCCACACCTCGTATGTGGAATTAAGCTGGTAGATTTGATTGTGCCCGACATTATACACATACAACAACCAAGGCTTGTAAACCAACACCCGGAAAACTGGAGATGGTGCACAACGATATGATTATACACATATTATCACGGTGTCCACTTTCTTGACAGGAGCACTGTGCAGCCCAACTGCAGAGTATACAGGACTCGTCGCTGAGATGCAAAGTATTGTCGTGACGTCATCCCAAAGAAGATCCTGCAACCCACTGGGTGGTGTTAATTGATTCAAGTTTTCGGGCGAGACTGAACAGGTATTTTTATAAGGTTACACCCAAATAGTTTCGGGATCAATTACAGGGTAGCATACATCCTTTCATAAGATCATATGTTAAGGAAGCATTTTAATAATAATCTGGTCGTTTCTTGCCAGAGTGTTAACTAGTGATGCAGGAGTATGTTGGTACTTGTAGGAAGACAGCGCTCTCGTCTTTGTGGTCCGTATCAGAGGAAGTGGAGGCAGATTGCAAGCACGCCCACTACTAACACTTCCGCCAAAATAGTCACACCACTGCAGAAGACACAACGTAAGATATACTCGCACGTCCAGTACTGTTGTGCCGTGTGGAGCAGATTAGCAAATTACAGAGTGACCGCTAGGCGTAGTCCTTACCAAAGTGTCACAGAATTAATACAGAGAAATGGCTAGGATATCTCTTGTATGCAGTACAATTCTAAAGCATGTCATATGCTCTAACATTATGAAGTTTATAGATGAGAACGAGTTACTTACACCGTGTCAACACGGATTTCGCAAGAGGAGATCGTGTGAAACTCAAATGGCCCTATTTTCCCATGACTTAATGAAAGTTATAGATGCAGGTTCACAAGCTGATGCAAATTCTTGGATTTTCAGAAAGGTTTGATTCTGTACCACACAACCGACTTTTAGCGAAGATTCGAGCATACGGTATATCGGATCAGAATTACGAATGGATACTGTAGTAAATCAATAAAGGCTGTTACGTGATTTGCATAAAAAGGGAGGGGGGATTTATTAATATAAATCTGAAAAAATGAAAATACATTAAACTATAATAAAGGGGAGCTAAAAAGGAACCAGAACCATGAATATTAGACACAAAATAATATCCCATTTATTGATTCTTATGGCTTTTACAAGGCCGGGTAATAATTAACTTTACGTTAAACATAGTTCGACCAACAAAAAAAAAAAAACAAGCAATACCCGACGTTTACAATCCGCCGATGAAAGCAAACAAAAATTGAATGAAATATTTCAACAAATAAAAACAGCAAAGTTAACATTGAACAACATGGCAACACAGGCCATCAAATTGAAGCTAACATTTTACTGTAACAAAGGATTATCCCAGGGGCGCCGTATAAAGTTAAAGAAAAGCATCAAAATGAATTTACAAATAGCAAGATGCTTGAAATTTACAGTGAAACATAAAATCAGCTAGCTCAGTGATTTAGTGGCGGGAGCAGAGTCTTATCCCAGTGCCGCTTAAGGGTTCACAAGTCCGTTAAAACCCAATGAATAGTGACCGTCTGTATCCGGTACATTACCATAAAAACATCGCCGTGAAGTAGCGTGACATGCTCAATGTCACTGCAGCTGTGGAAGCCAAATAAGCGGGTACGACCGCGTTATTAGAACGACTTCCGGATAATGGCAGGCATGCCATATAACCTCTCGCTTCCCAAAGCAAGAGTGTGATCACAATCAGACAATGATCACCAGACGAGAGCGTGTCGGCTGACACGTCTGTTCATCAACTCGTCCCGGCAGCAAGTGTTGCTTAAGATGGCTTCTTCCTTCTTCCTCGGAAAGTCGCCACTCCACATGTAACAAACTCCCTAGAATTAGCACTGTGGACCCCAATAAATGTTCATGATTGGCTATCTACACATGTCCGTCGTCACGTGTATTATATCGCGCCTCGCATTCGCTGCATCCCTCCGCGCGTTTTCTGCCTGGCCTTCAGTGCAGTAGCGAAGTGGGGTGAGGTCAGCGCCCCGGCTAACGGCCGTTGTGAAGCTGTGGCGCCGCCAGGTCGGAGAGGCCCCCATTGTCCCACTCTCGAGCGTCCGAAAATGGCAGTTTTCAGCCTCCAATATTCACCACCTTACTGAGCCACGAGTTTTACAGAAAATAAATTTACAACAATTCTACCTCTGGCTGCCCTGGTTTAACATATGTTTAATCTATCCAGACAACCCCCATTATTTACGCTATTTACACGTCACAAGATTGAATATAATTAATAAAATTGAATATAATTAGTAACATTATGAATATAATTAACAACAATTTAATTATATTCATTGTGGGTGACGCTGTCACACCACAATACGTGATTTTCTAACTGGTCGATCACAGTATGTCGTTGTTGACGGGGAAGCCTCTTCTAAGCTAGATGTTACTTCTGGCATTCCTCAAGGACTGCTTCTTTTCTTCATTTTTATAAACGATATAGGCGACAACGTTAAATGCTGGTTGCGATTATTTGCCTACAATGCAGTTATCTATAGGAAAACAAGGTGCTCTGATGATTGCTTAGAAATTCAGCGCGATTTAGATTCAAATTTCCGAATGGTGCCTTAAATGGCAGCTTACACTTACTCGCAAAAAGTGTAAGGCAAAGCGAATAAGTAACAAAAAGAATTAGTTTGTTCACGAGTGCAAAGTAAACAATTCAATTGTTGACACGGGTGATTCCCTGAAGTATCTGGAAGTGATAGTACAAAGCAACATAAAATGGGACTTGCACATAACTTCCGTCGTAGGCAAACCTAATTCTAAAGTTCGATTCATAGGTCGTATTCTAAGGAATTGTAATGCTCAAACAAAGGAGATAGCGTATAAAACACTAGTGCGCCCGCATCTGGATTACTGTTGTGGAGTTTGGGATCCGTATCGTAAGGGCCTGATTGACTCAGTGGAGAGGGTACAGAGGAGAGCCGCTCGATTCGTGACTTGTTGCTAGAGCCCTTGTGAAAGCGTTACAGAATTGATACATAAATTGGGCTGTGATCGTTTGGAAGACAGACGACGTCGTTTGCGTTTGAATTTATTGGAGAATATGTGAAATTCTACGATCTAAGAGTGCAGTGAGATACTTCTTCCGCTAATCTATTTAGGTTGCAATGACCGGAGGGATAAGATTCGAGAAATAAGATGCTGTACTGATTTTATGTATTCTATCTTTTCTCGTGCTATTCGGGATTGGAATGCTTAAGATTGGTGCTTAGCACAATGTTTGTGAATGGATGTAGATGCAGATTTTAGTTTTCACTTGAATAACTGACTAAAAAAAAAAGTCTGGTTTAACTCTAACGAAACACTTCGTCTACAGAATTATTTATACCAATTTACAAGAGTGCAAAATCAGTGACTACATCCATTCTTCACTCTTATGATTACTGATTCGAACGTCGTAGCATGTCAGGATTCCATATCAGGACAGTGTAGAAAATAATATACGTTCTGCCCTAATTTAAGTCTCTAATGTTATAGCAGACTTGCATATGTCAGATAACTGAACGCATCACAAATTAGTAGTCGGTAATTCAATAAGGAATAAAGAATTTTTTTTTGTTTTTTGCAAGGGCGCTTATGATTTTGATGACGACGCATACTAAACCCCTAACAACGAGAACTACAGAAAAGATTTCAAGGGGTTTTTATAGTTTGAAAGCTTAGAATCTGGCTTAAAATTTTATATCTATTCCGTACAACCTGTTAAAATTAAGTACGTCGATAAACTAGTTTCCTTCAATGCACTTAACCTTTGATTTAGAGGATTTCCATTTAGTTCGAGTTCGTATTCTCTTATTAAAACTAAAAACACTTTTTATTTATTTAAGGCTATCTCTAAGACCAATTTTGATTTTTATAAGTTACCAAATGTTAGTAAATATATCGGTGTTTATTACTTTCAAGCAGTCAAGTGGACGAAATCGTGGGTCAAAATCAATTAGCTTATACAATAACACCGGAACTCACAATAAAAAAATTGGGCATGGTACCATTGCGTCAGAAGACTACCATACCATACGAAGGAATGTTTCGAGTGTAATCCAAAACAACAATTTAAAAAAAATATATATCGCATAGTACGTTTCATCCGAGTTTTGCTGGTCGATGTAACAGTGTAAGTCAAAGAAGACATCTGAAGAAAGTTTAAAGACAAATGCTACAATACCGTTCATTAATTACCATTCTAATCGCAATTCGTTATTGATTCTACATATATGTAGGTGCATAAGATTTCGTGGTTTACCGAGAGACTTACTTCACTTAATGAGCGCAGCAGAGGCAGCCTTCCAAACGTTAATTTGGAGAAATGCGGCTGAACACGCATTGAAAACTACGCCGAGAAATCCTCAGTTGTGACGCTGGTTATTGATCTCTCGTGGCATAAGAAATATTGAAAGTTAGTGGTGAGAACTTTCTCTGTCAGTAGTTGATCTGGATCGAGCAGGGCTACAGATGGGATGCGGCTATCGACCGATTTTCCCAGTAAGAATGAGGAAGAGCGCGGGGTCCAGTGAGGTAAGAGTTAACCCGCTCGCCTCGGTGGTGATCTACGAGGCACTTCCGCTTTCTTACGTAGGGCTCAAGGCCAACACACGTGTCCACTGGACTGCCTGCAAGATAAGCCATAACCAGTGTCAGGCCATTGAGGGGTGGTATTCCGTTGCCTTCTCAACTGTGAGAGTGTTCCAAAGTATTAAACTGTGTACGAGTGTGATGGTACGGATGTTGTAAGGTAATAGATGAGAATCACATCAGTGGATATGTGACAATTAGTAAGGGGTATTCCATACGTCACACGTAAAATGGAAGGAAGGGGGTCAACAAAGTGTGATATCGTTTTAAAAAAAAGGGTGGATGAGTCATAAGCCTTGTGACGTCACATACATAATTTGTAGTGGGCCCAGGTTTATTTGACCAGCTTACCCCCCATCCCCCCACCCCCCTAACGCCGGCCCTGCGTGTGGCATCTGTGGTCTATATCTTTCATCATACAAAGCCACCAACCAACACAAGCAACCACATAAGAGGTAACAAGAATTTTTGTCCACCACTAAAATTTGTCCTCAGAGAATTACAACTAGACGTGACAGGGAAGTTTTTTAGCGGGTGTCCATTAATTACGTGAGGTGAAATGGGGGGAGGGGGTTACCAGCGAAATCTCACGAAACCTCACCAAGGGGTAGCGGGGGTAAACGGAAATCTCACGTGAGGTTTACAAATGACGCGAAAGTCGACTTTAGGGAGGGTATTTCGTCCAAAAGCAGACCTTAGGGGGAGGGTACGACCAGATCTCACAAATTCTCAACAGAGAAGGGGGGGGGGCTACGGAATTCCGGAAAAACACCTCACGTCATTAAAGGACGCCCCCTATTTGATAAACGATGAAGATGTTATATGGTTGGATAAAGATGCTGACACATCGAATGTTCCTAACATTACCCAAATCGAGAACGAAATGTCTGCTATGCCAATTATAAAAAATAATATAAAGGAATGGGTTCAAAATCCACGCACAAAACAAATTAAATTCTGTATCATTCATTTGATTTACTGTACTTTGTCAATTTTCTAAAATGTTTGATTTTTTGTTGATTTTATGAAAAATATTTTAAATAGAAATATAAAAAATAAATAATTTTGTAAGTGCTATTTTAATTTAATAATTTATAAAATTAAAATTTTGATATATGTGACGTCACACCATGGGATGGGGAGGGGAGTCATACAAATGTGATCACCTGTAACAGGGGGGGGGGGGGAAGCTTCAAAAATCATGAAATTCGTGTGACGTAATGTCCCTAATAGTAAGTCTTCAGAGTGAGGGAAACATTAGTAAGAATATCTTGGCTGTTGAATCGAGGTATTGATATTTGCAGGATCAAGAGTGAAGAGGAGAATCGTTGGCGAAAAGAGGTTTGCTGAGAAGACTTGACACATTTTGATGAAGAGAGATTTTTAAAAGGATTGTTTTGTTAAAAATTACCTCAAGCTAAAGATAGAGGTACTAACCGTTGTATGGTTTGAAAATTACGGAAGTATCTGTTTCTGTGTCGTAAGTGTGAATCGGAAAGTTAAACTATCTAAAAAGATAATAATTGAATTCTTTCTAACAAGAAGGCTATTCATTCTATAAATCACCAAGAGCAGACCTACGGGTATGGAGCCTTCAGTGTTTGCTATCCCAGAAAGGAAATAAAACCTAAATGTAATGTAAGTAGTTAAATTTCTTTCAGCCACTTTCTTATTTCCGATGTTCCTACAGTTATTATTAAGTTTTGGTTTTAGTTTCCGATATATTTTGAAGTATATAACTGATCAAATATTCCAAAGGCTACGTGAAATAGAAATACGAAGAGGAAATATTCTACACAAACGCTATGAAGTTTTAGTGTCAATATTAAACAGAAATTTTTGTTAGCATTCCATCTGAGGTTTGTAATGTAGTATCGTTGTAACCTTTAAAGTAAGTTAGATAATATATTGTAGAGTCAAGCTTTAGTGTAGTGGTTCGATTTACATTTTTCGTGTATTTTATCGTACTATTTCAGTAAACCATAGTTATGTTGTAAAAAACAATAACAATAAAATACAATGAGTCTACCTGTGATGTAGTGTTGTCTTTGGTGTGTACGTTATGAGGTTATGAAAGGAGTGTTTATCTTAAATGAAATGTGGTTTGTGGTGTCTATCTTCTCTGGTTATGATCATATTATCATTTCTTGCTCCATCTCCCTCTCACGTAGAGCGGTAAAAGATACCAGTTTCTAAGTTAGACCATAAACTTTCAAACTGT
Organism: Vandiemenella viatica; assembly: GCA_031002005.1. Lineage (NCBI taxonomy): Eukaryota > Metazoa > Arthropoda > Insecta > Orthoptera > Morabidae > Vandiemenella > Vandiemenella viatica. Next base: position 44,867,546 of record CM061918.1, on the reverse strand, counting down.
GATAACAGCATCGAAATCAGTCGGCAAGTTTCTGCATGATGCGACACAGCCCTCTTACAGATTTAAATATTTAGAGAAAGGGAAGTAATCTCAATGTAAAGTAAACTAAGAGCATAAGAAATTTATACTCACACATGCAATCAATATAAATTGGGAAGTAGTATTACTTAAAGAATAGTGTTTCTTATAAGTTTTGTTTTAGTTGCAAGAGAGAAGTCCTAACCGAGCGTGATTGGTGGTGGGTGAGCGGTTAACGTTCTGGTCTCGCATTTGGGAGGACGCGGGTTCGAATCCCCGCCCGGGCATCCAGATTTGGGTTTTCCATGGTTTACCCAAATCGCTCCAGGCGAATGTCGGGATGCTTCCCTCAAAAGGGCCATGGCCGAATTCCTTCCCGTTCCTTGTCCCCAGTCCCATCCCGTCTCTAATGATCTGGACGTCGACGAGGCGTAAAGCAATAAGTAAAAAAAAAAGTCCTACGAAAACAAAGACAGCCATGTCGTAAAAGAACAGTTAATGCAACAAATTGAATCTTGCAATACTTAGTGTAGAATGTTGTTTGAGTATACAACGAGAGATGAATAAAGAAAGAGATCCAAACATGTTCAGTCATATAAAATCGATGGACGAATCCAGCAACGACGTACCATGCTCTCAGTCGGATTTTGTAGCTACTGCGATAGCCTTGAAAATTCAGGGACTAGGGTTCCAATTCCAGCACGACTAGGCACAAATAAGCTCTTTATTTTGTTGATATGAGATATGCCAAGACGGTTCGTGGTTCGAATTCCACGTTAAAAAGTTAGTTCAGAGGTGGAATGCGCGACAACTTGTTACTCTTACTTACCAGTTACATTTTACATGCCTAGATAGAGGTTACAGACGATACTCGTAGAGAACTACAAACCCAGAACAAATAATTACAGTTTCTAAAAAAGAACAAAAAAATTTTCATGCAGATTAATGGGAGGTTCTGTACTAGAGTTATGTTGCTATGAGCTATCAGCAAGTACCCATGGAGAAAAATTGGCACTAAGATCATGCACACAGCGCCTTAGGTCCATTTAAAACAAAATATATGACCGTGAAGCAAGGTATTCGCTTGGTATCACCTGCAGCATGGCCTCTCAAATAGCCAAAGCAAAGTTCTCAGCACTTTGAAACAGACTTTGTAGGTAGCGGTAATAGTCCGCCCAGGATTATTCACTGCAGAAGCGTGGTGGGTGAGCGGTTAACGCTCCGGCCTCGCATTCGGGTGGACGCGGCTTCGAATCCCCGTCCGGGCATCCAGATTTGGATTTTCTATGGTTTCCCCAAATCAATACAAGCGAATGTGGAGATGGTTACTTCAAAAGTCCATGTTCCGAATTCCTTCATGTTCCTTCCGTCAGTCCTTTCTGACCTTTAATGACCTCAACATCAACGTGACGTGAAAAAAAAACATAGAGGAAATGTCATGACATATCATTCAGCAAATTCAAAGAAATGAATCTTCCTGGAGTAATAACATTGCTTGTCGACTACAATAAGATAAAGCAACTCTTATCAAGACTGGCGTTTGATCCTAAATATGAAAATCAGCGGTACTAGCCTGTACATAAAATAAAGTAACGAAAGTAATTTGAATCGCAGTAACAAAAGAGCAAAGCAAATAGTTGTTTCATCTATACTATAAATTCGTAGGATCACTCCGCACTCACCACGATAGCTATTGGTTGGATTGAAGCTAACGTCACCAAACGCAGACGTCACTGGACCGGCCTTCGTTGGCAAATTAACAGCGGCCAGAGATCTTAATAAATTCAAGGATATAAAAACTATTTAATAGTTAAGCTACTGCGAATAAATGTATTGTCAGAATATTTTAATAAAGATTGGTTTGTTGTACTATTTTATTCTAAGTGAAATACGTCAATTTAGTTAAACATATGGTACAACTTCACGACTGAATAAAAAGTGGAATAAAACTGTACTGTACGACTCAATGAAATCCTTTCCGTCGTTGCCAGTTTTCAATCAATAGTATTATGCTTCTCTTTTACTTACCGGTATGTAGGTATTTAAATTGGACATCGGACTTCAATAACATCAGACTTCATGTTAAGGCTATAAAAAGTAAAAACGCGTGTGATTTTTAAAATTGCTTATACCTTGCTTTTTACGTTGGGCGCGTGTTCAGTGTTGCTGGATCACTTACGTTATTTACTCCGCCACCTTTAGGTATTTAGCTACATCGTCTTTGTCCATGTTGTAATACTTCTATTATCTGTAAGTCCTATCAAACTCAAGAGATTTTATTAAAATTTTGCTGAGAGAGCCCTTAGGGGGAATAACACAGGTCAACTTCGTTTTTAACCAGAGCAGTTTAACCTGCCATGACCTTCGACTCTACGAAACAGAACTATTTTAGACCCGTCACCATACGCAAAACACATATATACACTTACGTACACATTAGCTAATTATGTGGTAGTAAAGGGTTACAGCTTATCTGATTCTTTATAACCATAACAAACTAATATACATATAATTGTGATTAATTAATTTCTAAACTTTAACCTAGTTTTACATCTTGTACGGGGTGTAAAGGTTTGGGAGAGACTATATAAGCATTTGAAATGTGGTGCTACAGAAGAATGCTGAAAATTAAATGGTCAGACAAAGTACGAAATGAACGAGTTTGGAAATGATGGTTGAGGAAAGAAGTTTGTGGAAGAAGCTTAGGGAAAGAAGAGAGAGGCTGGTAGGTCATATTTTGAGACATCCTGGATTGGTTAATTTGCTTGTGGAGGGAACAGTCGAAGGTAAGAACTGTAGAGGAAGACAGAGATTAGAATATATGAAGCAGATAATTGAGGACGTGGGTTGTAAGGGGTATGTAGAAATGAAGAGGTTGGTACAAGGTAGGAAGGGATGGACGATTGCATCAAACTAGCCTGTAGAAATTTGTATCAAGGTTTTTCTAACACAAATTTTAATCAGTAGGCACTAGGTTGTTGCGCTACGCTGTAACAAGATATAATAAATGAGTACCATGCCACCGTGAATAGTGAGTATTAACAATTCTGCATACCTTCCCATTCGCAGCTAATTAACATACGGATTACAGTCTACTGCTCCATATGATATCATTTTCCTCAGCTGTCCCCTACACCACCCTGTTTCTTCTTTCTGTCAGACTCTTCACGTTTATTTCGTGCTACAGCTGTCTAAAATAGTACCAGAGTTCTTCGGTTTATGAATCCTTCTGACACACCCCAAGTGCAAGAACTGACGAAGTGCTGTACCCGGTAATGTGTTTAGAAATTTTCTTTTATCGTGTTACGATCTGGATGCCACATTTACTGGTAGGTTCCCATTAGAGGTGGAATGTTTGTCACTAGCTGTGCGTGCTGTGTCACATAATGCTGCGCAATACGGAGCGGCACGCCTTGTACGGAGTGACCCAGCCTTATGCAACCAGGGCGCCACCTGTTCGTGTTGCCCCGACACCACAACGCAGGTCGGCAATGAACATACCATAGCCCAAATTATTCTCGTTCCAAAAGTTTTAACTACTATCATCACCCAACGCCTGTATCACTTCTTTCGGCTTAGAACCCAAGTCACCACATAGCGTAATTATCTTAAGGAGCGTCCACAAACTACGTAACTCCATTCTGACCTCCAGTGAAACCCCCTGTTCCCACGTAAACTGACTTGGCATTTCCCTCAACCCACCCCCACCTGCTCCCCTGCATGGCACGTACCTTTTTTCCCTTTTGATTCCAGAAGACGTTTTGCACTGTTTTCTCTTGTCAGACTATCGTAAATTACATAGCGAGATAATTAAATTGCAGAAATAAATATTCACACGCTGTTGTGTGTTCTGCACCTCATTTTAACTGTGACAAATAATATGAATGGAAAGCTACGTGACCGACTAAAAGCGCACAGGTGACATAAGCGCACAAGGGTCCCCTTCCAGGAAGGACGATCTATAATCCTCTACCTTCCTGTAAAGACGGTGTTCTGCTTCTCATGAATGTTCAGTTGCACCTAAAACTTCCCAATTTTTCCTCTCGAGCGTTCCACAGCAGCTTTTAGACTTTTCCTTCTGACCCCGTTATAGCGTTAGCCCATCTTCTTCCTTCCGTATTCCCGCTAAGAATGGCTTATAATGAACGGCAGGTTTACCCTTATTAGTTGTTACCACTTCCATGACGACACACTACAAATACTTTCACAGTAGAACTGTATAGCACAAGTGGCACTGCAGTCAATACACGGTGGTCCCGAATTCATGGTACAAACTTTAATGGTAGTTACAGGACATTGTATCAATGATTTATTGTATATGAATGTATGGTCGCAAGTGACGTGTTGTGGCGTAAACAGGGGAAATAACAGCCGAAAGGAAAAACAAAGCTTTTATTGTAAGCGTTGTTGATAAGTGTCATGTTTACATTAAGTGTTCAAAATTGCATTCACCAGTAGCGATACATGCTTGCCAGCGTCGGTGGAGCGATTGGCGTACACGTTCACAGATGCCTGGTATTTCACGCACACCTGCAGCAGCTACGGATATGCGAGCAACGAGATCCTCATCTGAGTCAACTGGAGTCTCATAAACAAGATGCCCCATAAAAAGTAATCGATGCTCGATAAATCGGGAGATCGGGGTGGCCAAGGTACTGGTCCACCACGCCCAATCCATCGAGCCCCAAACGTGGTATTCAGGTATTTCCCCTGTTTGCGCCTCACCGCGTCACTTGCGACAATACATTCCTATAGAATAAATCATTGTTACAATGTCCTGTACCTACCATTAAAGTTTGTTCCATGAATTCGGGACCACCCTGTATACTGCTCTGTACGAATGACACGAAAGTAATAAGTGCCTAAACAGATGAGCTGTGCTGGATAGTCAGGGAAGAGTTTTTCTTGGAATTCTCAACTGCAGGCAGGTGAGGGTAGGTATAACCACAGACCGAGGTTGGGTGGTGCGCTTTTGTCATATATCCAGTCACTCCAGGCGAACTTCATGATGGTTCCTTCAAAAGACCACAACTGAATTCCTTCTATTTCTCTGCACCCTGTCCTTTGGCAACTGTAATAACCTGGCCGTAAGGCCATAAAAACAAATACTGATACACGTATTGTTTCCAACTTCAAACGCTGTATTCATGCTGGCATATCTCCCTGGTGTTCAAAAGTATATAACTGATTTCCATTGTTGCTAAGATTTTTAAAGATATTGTTGGCATGATTTACAACTCTGGAAGATAGAAAGGTAGAAGAAGCAAAATTATTAGAAGAACAAGTATAGCATGTGCGGCAACAGATCAACCACCTAATCCGTTGTAGGCGACGACGATTTCAACGTCCCTGGAACACGATACAGGCTTACGATTGCCGGTTGTGATGTCTTGGCAAGACTGACTGACTCTGGAAACACCTGCCGATTCGTCTATCTGGGTGGTACCACAACACCCGCCTGGCTTATGCAAATCGCCCAGCCACTTTCTATCGCCAGGACTGACTAGGGAATTCCTTTCATACCGGGCCACGAGTTGTTTTTCTTAGTGCACTTGCGGCTCCCCACGTATGGAGACAGTGACAACGCATATTTCCAGAACACAGCATCCTCTATAGACTTGGGCAATCCGTGCGACGAATTCGAACCACTTCCATCAGAGCCCTTGTTAAGGCCGCTGGAATGCGTACACGCACAATTACGCGGGCCGCTCAGGAATGCCGGTCACTTTCACGCAGCCGGCACAATAACCCCGTCACACACATTGTGGTCAGTCCAGTCCTCAACAACTCCAAACCAGGAACAGAGCCTAACCGAGCCTCCAGGTACTAGACATCACAATGGAATATTGTCAACGGGCAACAGGACTTTTTTTGTTTTTACTTTTTTCTTATTATTTTACGCCTCGTCGACGTTGGGGTCATTAGAGGCTGGGAAGGATGAGGGGCAAGGAACAGGAAGGATTTCGGCAATGGCTTTTTGAAGGAAGCATCCCTGCGTTCGCCTGGAGTGAGGTGAGGAAACCACGGGCTACACGAATTACGATCGCATAAAATCTTCTCGGGCTTTCCACCGGGATAGCGCGTCCGTAGAAATACAAAGCGAAGTTTCGAAGCCTACCTCTGGCTCTATCTTCCGGCGAAGACACAGAGGCAGAGTCCGAAACTTCGCTTTGTATTTCTACTGAAGCGTTATCCCGGTGGAAAGCCCGAGAAGATTTTACGCAACTGACCGACAAAGCCTACATTCTTTCACGAATTACGATTTTTAGGCAGTTTTTTTTGCAATGGTTACAAGCCTGGCCCTCAAAAGTGACAGTTTTACACTTCAAACATCACGTTAGTACACGATTATTCGTAAGTCTGCACGGGATTTAAGACATTATGAACAGTGGCTATTGTAATACAACAAAAACGGTCGTATCTATACAGAAAAGTAATTATGTATTATTTGTAAAAGGTGTTTATTGTGACGATTCATTTCTCTCTCTTTCGACATAAGCAAAATCGACAAATGAGGCATCAGTTTAAAGATTAAATTCTCCGTTTTGGTTTTTTGAAATTCACCTTGCAAAAGGCAAAATTATTAACTATCAAGGTCACGGGTGTGCGATAGTTCAGATTCAAGCTGCTAGACTTTGCTGCCGTCGATAACGAGCGATCGTAATATCGCTAGATAGCAGCACTCCGTATCACAGAGATAAACCGTGTTTTCTGGAGATATAAGCCTTTCGAATATTTGCGTTTCTGTAACAATTGCTACAAATCACCCGGTTCTCTTCTCGTCCTATTACAAACCACCAACCTAGGTATTCATCGTATCACCGGCGAAGTGTCTCCAAATTTCTAATCTATCTTAAGCTCCGTTCCCAAGGCGCGTCCCTCGGCGCGTGGGAGGGAACGCCATTCATCTTTGCCGCATAAGCTAGCAGGGACGGCGTGCCTCGACCCACCGCCAGGAGGTAAAAGATGAAAGGCGCGTACTGCCCACCACGCGCCGTGGGAACGCGCCTTTACCGGTGCTGCATACGCATACCTTTGGCGAAACGACAGACATCAATCCCATTTTGAAGCTTGTGTAACAGAAGATGCAGAATATTATCTTTGGCAAGAGAAAATATACAAAGCGATAAGAGGTACTATTAAATAATCATCTAAGATTCTAAGGGTAATATTGTACGTGTAGTGTATTAAGTAAGTAAAAATAAGGCAACGTACAATAGGCTCTTTAAAAGCAATGAACAGAGAGGAGGTATGTTACAATATACTGCCGAATACTTATAGACAAGGAACCACAAATAAAGTTTAGGATATCGTCAGATGTCTGTGATACGCAATCGAATCACACGTAGCGTTAGAAGTAACATATGAAAGAAGTTTACACGATGAAAGGTGAAATTCGGTATCGGAGTTTGGATGCTCATATTTTAATGAATAGCCTTGTTGCTTTACATGTCGCAGGTTGATGGTGTGGATATCCGCTTAGCAGCGGATATGGCCAGGCGCCTGTCCTTACAAGGACGACTAATAGACCATTGTCAAGTAGAGAAACCGAGTTACGCCCAGTGAAGAGAGAGTGCCGACCCAACATCAATTATACATACGGCCCCACATCATATTTATTCACCAGCGTCACTTCCGTAATCATTAGCTGTGACTGTCGATAATTTTTCCGACCTTAAATAACGCGACGGCGAAGAGAGTGTGATAAAAGTACGCTCATTTTCAGTTCCATTTTTTCGACTACTACCTAAATGTAAGACCTTTTTAAAGAAGTGTTGACTTGGAGCACTCCGCCCCTATCGTGACCACTGATAAAATTTGAATCAATAAGTAAACTAAAAAATATGGATAAATATGTTCTGCCAAAGCAATTGAATGTTTGTTCGTTTATTAATTTTCCGAACGCGTTTCACTTCTTTTGCAGAAGCGTCTTCAGTGTTTTCTCATTTTTCGCTCTATTGCCTTTATATATGCTCATTCTCAGCAGCAGTTATTTTGTTTCCTTTTGAATCACAATTCATTTTCAGCTTGTTACTCCACTAGTAATTATGACAAGACTGCACTGTATATTTATTACGAACGACCGGCCATAGATGAAGGCAATATACCGAAAAAAATGAGAAACCACTGAAAATGCTACGACAAAAGAAATGAAACGTGCGATCGGAAAGTTAATAAACGAATAAACATTAAATTGCTTTGGCAGCACATATTTATCAATATTATCAGCGACTGAGAAAAATGATGCATCACCTCCATACCTATATTAAAAAATATGGCTAATGGAAATCATATCTAAAAGAAAAATACATACAAATTGCTTTGAATAAATAAAACAATAAAATCTCACTTTTATTAATTATTTATGCGTAAATAAAACGAGAAGCGTAATTTTATAAAAAAAATCTATGACTTTTCCTTGTGCTTCATCCGAGCGGGCCTAGGTTTGTAGAGTTCACCGTTTTTAATTTTCAAATAGCAATTATTATCTCGGAGAATGGAAAAAAATGGCATGTAAGAAATTTCAATTCTTTCAGCTACATTCTTTTTTTGCATTGTTCTTCGAGCTAGCCATAAGGAAATTTTGATTTTCGTTTTCTGTATATTTTAACGTAATGTTATTTTTTTAATTAAGAAATTAACAAATCAAATGTTTATAAAGCTACGTGAACAATAGGCATTTAATCCGTAAATTCCATTATGTCGAAATTAAGCATAAACTTTGCTTATGATTCCATCTGACCTTTGCAACCTTTAGCGTGAAGTAAATATAACATTTTTTTGTGGTGTTAATCTTTGATACTGTGGTTCGATTTGCGTATTCCGTGTATTCTAAAGTACTATTTTTCACAAAACTGAAGAAATAAATAACCATAGTTACCTAGTCTAAGGAGTTGAGTGTTTATATGCGATGTTGTATTACCTTAGGTGTATATCTTTTGAAGATGAGAAACGAGTCTTTATCCGAGATGAAGCATGATCTGTAGCATCTATTTGCTCTGGTAAGGAACAGGTTATCATTTCTTATTCCATCCCCCTGAAAAGTAGAGTGATAAGATTATACCATAATTCTTCAATTTGACAACCCCATCCAGACAGGTTCTCAATTTTTTTTCATTTGCGGTAACAAAATGACAGCACGCTTGCAGATTCAAGGATCAAACGAATATGATTAAACAAAAACCAACTAATCATTAATACGTGTATTTAATCGAAATACATACTTTTCTTTATATTTGGCTGATAAGTTAAAACATACTCAGCCATTACAGAAACGTGAACAAATAAACTCTGGACACAGAGTGAAAAGATCTCTGACAGGTGACGTCACAGCATGAGAGACACGACGGTACAATGACCGAAATCGTCTTCCATTGGCACTAACTTCTAAGTTTGTTAAAAATGACGGATTGAATGGAGTGTTCTCGGAAGTCATTCTTCGCAATTGTTTAAATAAATACAATTGTTAAAAAACAACATTCAATGCTATTCCTGGTCCCTTTCACTTCAACAAAAAGATTCAGTTGTCATCCTGGTCCAGGTTGATTTGCAACATTACTACAAACTCCGTTAGTATCAAAGCTTTAATCACATGCGAATGGATACATTCCCTGAATCGCACATTAGCGACATCATGCCTCGCCATAATAAACTTGACCCAAAATCATCACGGATTCTTACGCCTTTTTCGTTACTCACGATCCACCAACGTCTGAATGGCTGAAATATTTGGAACAACTAGCATGAGGCTGGAATATGAGCTCAATAACACGGCATCTAGGAAAGTAAAAGAAATTAAACATAAATCTTAAGGACTTACCTTATATTATTTAATATTAGCTTTAATCGTGGGCCAGGCATCATAGATCGCGATCAATGTGTGAAATACTTTCATTGGGATAAAGTAATGATTACAGTAACATGTCGCTAGTGAAAGCAACTTAAATAACTGATTCCTCTGAAACGATTAATGCATGTAAATAAGAGCTTCATCGCTCGCTCATTAATAGAGTGAATGTATCGAGATATGAACGTGGTACCTTTTTTTTAACTTTATACAACAACGATCAGAGAATGAAACGAAAACATCCACATCGAACAAAAATAAACAAACAAAAGGAAACCAATAATACGTTGATTTAACCGAGATACCCACTTTTCTTTCAGTGTTCTGGCAATTAGTTTCTTAACTATATAGAGTTGTAATTAATTAATGCTATCCTTGATTTTATAATATCTCTGATAATTTTTGGTGGCTGTGACCATGACGTCAGCGTTACAGACACTATGACAAAATGATCCTTTTATTAGTATTGATTATGTCACCTGCAAATAACCTAAGTTCTGACTGTAAACCATTCATTAGAATAATGAACAGCAGTGGTCCCGATATACTGCCTTGTGGTAGTATCGTTTTAACATACCAGCGTGTTTTCTCTCGCACAATGCCGCGGAAGCAGACAGGTTGCCGTGACATTTACGGCGTTACGTCGTCAGCTCCATTAGTAAAGCTGCCGCGTGCCGAGCCGTTTTTGCGCTGCGTTCAGACCAACTCACCCCAGGGCCTGCCGCAAGTTTCACTTCAAGTTGTTTCGCACTAACAAATACGACTCAACAGCTGGACCAGGAATACATAATGAATACCATCTTTTCAAGTACCGTTCGCCTAACGACATTTCAACAGCGTTGTAAAAACTTTCTACAAAAGACCTTTAGCTTAATTTTATCGTTGTTAACCATACCTGCGGTTTTCTCAAACCACTCACGACGTTATGCGATAAGTATAGAGGAATTAGTAATAGTCACAGTGAGTATAAAATATTCACACAATAAGGAATATTTCGAAACATCATGGGATTTCGGAAAGGACGGTATGGCCTTTTCACTCCGTTAACAACTCTGATAATCTTATACATATAAAAATGGATGTTGGTATATATGAGTATATCCGAGAATAATAGAACTTAATTGACCGATCACCATGAAAGTTGGCACATGTTTGTATTTTTTTATGTAGAATGTTTCCGACCAAAAACATTAAAAAACTGGCCGCTCTCCCCCTTAACACCCCTTAATTTTCATACAAACCCACAGTTTTTATCAGATTTCGATGGAAGTTTGCACACGTATACTTAAAAACAAAGAGAAAAATAATGTCCACATTAGTTTTGCAAAAATCCAACTATTCTCCCTCTTTACAACCGCCTCAATTTTTGATAATGTTCTTTATACAAAACTACAAGTACTATACGATTTTGAAGGAACATTGCACACTTATACTTTAAAACAAACAGAGGAATATTGTCTAAATTTGTTTTGCAAAAGTCAAACCCCTCACCCCCTTTCCTTTTTTTTATCAGATATCCATGGAACTTGTACACTCATACTTGAAAACAAATTTTAAAAAAATATTGTCTACTTTTGATTTACAGAAACCCAGCCCCTCTTTCTACACCCTTAATTTTTTTCGATGTTCTTTATTTAAAGCTACAGTTTCTATCCGATTTTGAAGGAACTCTGCATCTGTGTACTTTAAAATAAACAGAAAAATACTGTCAACATTTGGTTTGCAAAATCCCAACCCCTCTGCCCCTTTCCACCCACCCCTATTAATTACATATATATTTATAGAAACCCACAGTTCAAAATCAGGTAAAAATCGATTCAGAAGTTTTCAGGTTACGCCAGATTATTCGTAAAATAAATGTGTTCCAACGTCTCAACATGTACTCCTAATTTTAACTTGGACCCCATGCTTTCAGTTTGCGAAAACAAATTAAAAATCTGTAATTTCTGCAAGATGCTGGATTAAACAGACGTATTCCAGATACAGATTTATGTCTGTGGTATGTATTAATGCGGGGATTGAACATGATTAGATTATCGAGCAGCAACATTAACAGATGTTGTGATTATGTTGAAATTCAGCCTGGACGAAAATGTAAACCGACGTTCCGTATCACAACACCAAATTCACCCAGTTCGGGTATTTCAATGTTTAGTTTCTGGAAATGATTGGGTCAAAATTAATGAAATTTGGTACAGTACAATTCAAATCGGAAATACAAGAATTGTTTCGGGTAAATGAATCCCAATTAGATCGGACAACGCCGAGCACACTTCTAGCTCTATACAGTTCAGGAAAATATTTTTTTTCATTGAGATGAATCGAAAAACTAGTATTTTCCAGCTGCGCACCTTCATGTGCGTAGTAAAGCGCCTGAATCTTATTTTTCTTCTATTGGCAAAGCGTAAACGTTTGTAATGTAGCATTTTTGTAACATTTACCGCAAATCAAATTCCGCAATTTCTGTCGCGTGGTATCAGAGCGAGCTGGTAATCTTATTGCGGTGTTATTCTTTGATATAATGATTTGACTAACCTTTTCTGAGTTGGTAGTAACATTTCTGGTCGTTGTTAGCTCATCAACGAAGGCCGTGCGCGTGACGTCATAGCGTGACAGACACTACGACACAATGACCAAGGTTAGCTTTTATTGGTGGTAGACTCGTTGCAGGACTAGACAATATTCGAGGTCTACAACTAACGCTATCGTTTTGCTGCGACAAATAATATACAACCAAAGGCAATATAACAAAACAAGATTACATTATATTCATATATAGACAATAAGTCTATGATTTAATATCGTCGAGATAAAATAAAATAGGAATTAGAATAACTGTAATGATATTATAAATAGATATTTCATGACAGAATAGAAGGCTAGATGGATCCTTAATAACGCGATGCCAGTTGTATCTTTAATGTACCAAAGTGAATCAAGTATTGTCGACAAATAATAAGCAAAAAGAGGCTGCGGATATGAGGAATTTATGGTTTGTCAAAAGCAGTAAAAGAAGAGAGAGAGAGAGAGACAGAGAGAGAGAGAGAGAAAAGAAAACACAAGACAAGAAATGAATTTATACTATATAATAAAACAATAGATACAAAAAATAAGGAGAAATAATGGAAACAATTAAATAGAATGAACCACAAGAAGCTATCCACAAAAGTAAGAAAACATTAACAAAGAGGAATGTCTGTAATTGTATGTATCGAGCACTGCGCTTTAGGGAGGTGAGTTTGGAAATACCAGAAACAAAATTGAATCATTCAAAATGTAGTGCTGTAGAAGCATGCTGAAGATTAAATGGACAGGTAAAGTAGGAAAAGTACATCTTCTGGAAGAAGTAGGAAGTCTTTCAGAAAGAAAGGATGGTGCCTCATCTTTTTAGACATGCGGACGCACAAAAATGTTGTTGGAGTAAAGTCGAGAACAATAGAATACCAACAACCCTATGGAATAAAGGCACACAGGGTGTCTGGCGTAGAATCACAAAAAACACTGTCCGCCATTGAAAAGACTTGAACTGATATGTGGAATCAGCTGTCTACGAGGCCAAATCATTCAAATCATTGGCTGGTGTCGATGAGGTCTACATTTTTTTTATGGAGACTCCATTTTGGAACTCCTATTATACCTCTACGTTCCCTCCTTCAAGTAAAAAAGATGAGTGTATTCTCTAACGAAAAACAGTGCCGTGATCACCATGGCAGATGATATCCCTCAATAAAGCACCTTGATCCCAGTAATGTTTTTCAATCGCTTTCCCAAGCAGTGTGTGTTTGAGACTGAATTTTGGTATAACTTTCTTTGTGAAAGTTTTATTGATATTGTAAAGATGAAAGAAGGGAAAGGGTGCAACCTGGCGACATGTTCAGTCCTACTCATCCGAAAGATATCAAGGCGGCCAGAAATCACTACCAACCGAGCCGTATACACTCCCTCCAAACACATTGCGAAGAAACTTCGATTTGATACAAGAGCCTAGAAACCAAAATGGTGATTAAGAATTATTCACCATTACCTCGCCTTCACTATTAACCAAATACCGGATGTTGCAACTTTCTTCCACTATCGGGACTGGAGTCAGCTAACTCCGTCTCAAGGACAAAGCCAGAGTAAACTACCTCACCAACGAGGCGGGTAACACGACGAAATGTAATATTTACGACACTATCGATTTTTTTTATCTGCTTAACGTCTCTCTAACAGCGAGGTCTTTTAGAGACGGGAAAGGATGGGGGTCAAGGTTATGGGAAGGAATTCGGCAATGGCGTTTTGAAGGAAGCATCCCGGCATTTGCCTGGAGTAATTTGGGAAACCATGGAAAACCCAAATCTGGATGCCCGGACGGAGACACTATCGAACTGAATAGATGGATCCCTCGATGTTGAAGCTGGGCTTCGTATTTTGTGCGGGTAGTACTTTAGTACCCCACAACCGGACATCGAGAACAGGACCATCCCACGCAGCTTGGCTCAACCTTGGACCGGTACAACGCAGCGACCAGAGCGAAACAATGTGCAATCGTCTCGTATGAATACTGGCACGCACGCACAGAACGGTGCAGGTTCATGCTCACGTCCACATTATTTACTGGAATAGGTGTACTCTGTATGGTCATTGGCCTAGAATAGTTCCAGTTGTTAAAGTATAGTCGCGGAAATGTTTCCATATGAAAGGTCAAAGGTCATTACAAATTGACATGATCTGGATAAAATACAAATTAAAATTTTCACATAAAATTCTATGTAATAAGAAACACCTTTTTTTTTCCTTTTTCTTTCAAGTCTGATGCCCACGATGGCCGAGTAGCGTGACTAGTGATATACAAACGGGAAGGACTTCATTGAATAGTAACGTACAAGTTTATTCAATCGTAAAGTTTTACCACATGTTTTTAACTAAATGGTAAATGCTGTAGAAAGCAAAATTAACGAAACTATTCTGGCAATTCATTTCGTCATAAACTCGATATGGTCGTAACATCTCTAGCCACTGTTAGTCAACGAAGACCTGGCGCGTGACGTCAAGTGTACAAAAACACAGATTAAGAAAATGCTCAAAGGTTTTGATCCCTTGATCAGATCTGGATGATTTACGAAATTAATCTGTATTTTACCCATAGGGTTCGCCCTGCACAATCTGAAGACTTTCTGTTTAGTTTGAAGAGAGTTTCCGTGCGTGAAGACAGACACTTGCCTCATTTAGAGGTTTATCAAATGCGTTGAAAAGTACAGAGGGAAAATCTCTGAAATGGTTTAAGTATTTAAGGAAGTCTATTAACTAGGGGAAAAAAAAACTGTACGAAAAAAGTAGGGAGCAGAATTTCTATGTGAAAGAAAGCTTTGGGGAAAGTGAAGGCATTATTTACAACCAGAGATATACTGATTATATTAAGATACCATTTTGCTGAAAAGAAAAACAGTACAAAATGTCTCATGGAATCAAAAGAGGGAAAAAGCTAAGAGCTACCGTGGGGGGGGAGGGGCTGTTACAGGAGGCCAAAACGGAGCTACGTGGTTTATGGACGCTTCCTTATCTGTGATGCAGATCGACATCTTACATGCAGCTGAAATAATGACACCAATGAAGACGAAGGATCCTAAAAATAAATCTTAACAACTTATATTATGCCACGAAATATTAATTTTAAATGACGGACGAAAGGAATGGTCTGACAATTCATTTCTCTGCGGTAGCCTATGTAAACAGTGTTGTTATATAATGCTCATAACCTTATTTTGTAATTTGTACATACTTTAGTTGAATTTTACACAGCAGTACAGATGGTAGTTTGCTGAATCAATGATGTCAGAATTAGGGAACCAATAAAATTAAAAATAAATTAGGAATCCTAAAACCTCATGCTACTGCGCGTGATACTGGTTTTATTCCTGGTCCAGGTCTTTCAGCACGATAAAAACGGAACTACTTCCATCCGCATAAAAATCCGTAACTTCAGTAACTCTGAGCTTATGAAAGCGGCTTAAATTATTTATAAAACTAAATTCATCGTGATTTAGTGTGTCAGTGGTCTGGTCCTATCTGCATTTCGACATAATCACGACTTCTACTAATATTGCTGTTCAAAATTCATTGATGCTATTACCCGCGTACGAATTCGTATTGTATTTCGATCTAAATTTGACCTACTGGAAATATTCACAAGTGTCTGATGTACTGACATCAGTAATAAAAGCAACTAATAATTAATATATTAATTTAAACGCAGTACATACCTTTATTCAGTGTTTCGGCAAATTATTCCTTCCAGTAATTTAACAGTGACTTAAAATATCTACATTGGTTTATAAATATCTTGTAAGCCCGTCAAAAATAACGCGTTGAATGCAGTATTTTAGCAATTCGTTTCTTCGCTGACTAAGTACAATTTTTATCAAATAACGTTCATTATTTTGAAATGATGTAATGTAGATATCTGTTAGCTTACTGTATCACTACCCAATGTGTATAAGAAAAATCTACATCGAATGAATTTTAATTAAGAAAAAGCAACTAATAATTAATATGTCGACTTCAACGGAATACTTACTTTTCTTTTAGTGTTCTGACAGTTAATTTATTCGCGGTTGTATACCTTGATTGGTGCAATTCACCCTCCTCCACCCACCTTTGGTGAATCGTGGAGTAATAATAATAATAATTGTCTTACTCCACTTGCGATATCGTCAAGAAAATATTTTTTTATTGCTTAGTTACAGCCAATTTGTTTCTCTTTTTTTCCTACGGCAAATTCTTCATTACCCACCTAAAAACCGCTGCTGTAGCGCACGGTATGTTGATCACAGGGATGTGTTAGTCGCCTGTGAGGAGGCGGAAGGCGTGTATTGAATGCAGATCTCTTTGTTCGGTGGTCGTCAGTCAAGGACGGAATGTAAGGCGGCAATGCGAGGCCACCAGGCTAATTACATTCCGAGAAATCAAATCAACGGGACGGCTAGCCACTCTGGAAGGATAACACGTTATACTGTTTGCGCACGATAATTTTCTCCATATGGACTGCATACAGTGATAGACCAAACTGAAACTGGTGCTCCAAAGTGGCAATCTACGAAACTTGCCATGTACTATGACATTACCTGAAGAAACTAGACTTGAAAACGCTTCAGGCTTGCTATCTAGACTAACTACCTATATTTTTTTTTATCTATAGCTATCTCTATTTTCCTATCTATCTAAGGAAAAAAAAACTAAAGAGTTTAGCGATTTTTCTAATCTCAATAAGCTCAGCGCTAAATGTGAATATCGAACAAAAACTGAAGTTCTTACTAAAGTCCGTTAATACACGATTGTTTCTGTTTATTTCTGTCGTCTGATTACACAGAATCCTATTATAAAATGTTATAATGTGTATATAGAACCGTATGATCGATAACGGATTGATGTTATGAATATTGCTTCTTAAAATACCGGTATGTGAAATACCTGATGTTCTGTACCTCCGCTTTTTAAGAAATGATTGTATCGATCAAAAAAAAAAAAAAAAATCAACTACTTATCTATATACCTACATTTCTACTTATCTACCTATCTACCTCTTGTGTGTGCTGATTTTTACTTTCGTTAATCCTTCACGCTATGACGGGACGGTAAAATTATTAGTAGTCCGAACTTGGAGATTTATAAAATTATATAGAGTGGTTAAGAGATTATTAAAATTTATACTATCAACTAGCTGACCCGGCAAACGTTGTTTTGCCATATAAATAACTTTCAAGTAATTTCTAGTGTAGACAAAAAAATAGCTTACTTATTGTAAGTATGTATGTATGTAAGAATGTGTATATTGTATGTATGTAAGAATGTGGTATATGCGTGAAATAGGCATGGAGCGCTGTGAACGATGAGGGAATATAAAAATAACAAAAGGCAAACATTATTTTAAGTTATTATAATTTATTCCTTAAAATTATATATAATTAATTAATCAATTACGACAGTAACACTAACAAACAATATCAATCTCTTAATACTATAGCGTGAACAATATTTTTTGTTAGTCCATCTTTAGCTAACACAAACAAACTGGATGGTTTACCCACTCGAGAGCATGCCAATTGTCCGTGTGAAAAACATGGTGTTCTCAAATCTAAGCCACAAATAGACATCGTTTGACCTTGGGATTGTTGATAGTCATTGCAAATGCCAATCTAATCGGAAACTGAATACGTTTGAATTAAATTGGCACATCTGTAGGTATAATAGGAATCCGTGGTATTAATATATTTTCACCTCGGAACTTGCCATTTAAAATGCTGGCTTCGATTACGTTTTTCATTAATTTTTGAATGACTAATCGCGTACCGTTGCACAGCCGGGGCGGGTTCAAATTACGAAGCAAGATAATCGGAGATCCAACCTTTAATTGCAAATTATGCGGTGGCATGCCTGGCAAATCCAGTGAGTTCAAAAACTCTGTGGGAAAATTTACTGCTTCGCTGTCGTCGCAAACTGTATCAATAGATTTATATGATACCAAGTTCCCTGGCAACAATATTTGTATCTTGAGATTTAAATTGTCAACGTCTACACTTGGCCTCTGATTTTGAATGTAGAATTGTATTGTTGACCATTTGCATTAGTATTTCGAACTATTTCTGTTGCTCCGAACGATGTCATTTGAAAGCATAAATTGAATGTTCGAATTGACTTCAGGAACACGTTAGAATCTGGATCCGTGCCGATAAGTAAGCCGTTCAATGGTTCAGGTGGTGTTTCAATTTCAGGTAGTTGCACTTTTCCTGACGCGCAACACATCCCAGCTGGCTCATTTTTGAATTTTCAGAGCATGACAATGCGGACATTCCTTGTCCATAGCACCAATTACCACTTTTGAATGAGCATAATATTCAATGTCGGGCTCATACTGGAATTCTAGACGCAGGAATGAATCATATGTAAATGCTCGATGTACCTGTTGTCGTTGTTGGTCATTTGTTCTGCGTCTATTGACTGTGAAACGGCGTGATTTTCGTTGTTCTAATCTTATGACTTCATTGCGTTCAGCTCGTGTATCTTCTGGCTCTTCTTGATGCAATTGCGCCATTCTGACACGTGCATCAGTATTTTGTTGCTGGATTTGTTCTTCGGTTCTTTCGGATCTTCTATTTCGCAAGTTTCGAGATTTACTTGTATTACGGCTCAAATCAGCCCCTTTGCGTTTTCTTGGCATTGCTCACTGTACAAAAACCGGAGATTGATGGAATCGACTAAATATCCATAAAAATACTAACATTCAAAGAGCAAATGAATACTTACGTGGCCCAAGGACATTAATCGCAGTTAAAAAAAAAAAAAAATTAAAAAAATGCGAAACTAAAAATGAATATTTTAACCTGCTCTGAATAGCTGAAATTTTTTTTTTTTTTTTTTTTTTTTTTTTTTTTTTTTTTTTTTAAAAAAAAGAATTTAATTTGCTCTTTGAATATTGATTTTGTTTCATCAATTAATTCTGCTTTAAAACAGAAACTTACGTATGTTAATGTTGGTTTCTTTATCTTTGGAAACAGTTGAATGCCTTAAAAAATAAGGGTTGATCGTAGAAGGGTGAAAATTTAGGATTGTATGTATTTTTGTATGTTGTATCATAAAAAAATAAAAAATAAAAATTTTGTCTAAAAAATAAAAAAAAAATTAGAGGTGGACTACCCTTAACATTTAGGGGGATGAAAAATAGATGTTGGCCGATTCTCAGACCTACTCAATATGCTCACAAAATTTCATGAGAATCGGTCAAGCCGTTTCGGAGGAGTATGGGAACAAAAAAACAAAAAATAAAAATTTTGACTAAAAAATAAAAAAAAAATTAGAGGTGGACTACCCTTAACATTTAGGGGGATGAAAAATAGATGTTGGCCGATTCTCAGACCTACTCAATATGCTCACAAAATTTCATGAGAATCGGTCAAGCTGTTTCGCAGGAGTATGGGAACGAAAATTGTGACACGAGAATTTTATATATAAGACAAGATTGAGTTAGATAAAATATATACACGATTAGTTGGCAATGGTTTTGACTGGCTAGTTGATGCAGGCTTGATCTTTGGCCTTGAAGCTGTTTTGGAATCTTTGGACAAACAGAAAGTTTTGCAGTGAATAATTAATTCAAATTTCGGTAATGCACGGATGCTTTCGTTCTGTGAGGAAAAACAACCGAGCAGTTCAAAGTTTGGTCAGAGGATTTTTTGTCGCTTTTACTACATTTCAGACGGAGTAAAACTTTTCACGATCAAAAAATTACGTTCGACACTGTACTACTGTTTCCGGGATCTGCATTCCGTCTTTATAAATTTAATGAGTAATGAATTTTGTGAGAATGTATGCGCTTCGTAAGTCTTCCGAAATAATTCTTTAAGTCAGATTAAATTATAACTGGCCTCGTATTCGGGAATACATGGGTTCGAATCCCCATCCGGGCATCCAGATATAGGTTTTCCGTGATTGCTCAAAATCATGCGAGGCGAATGCCGGGATGCTTTCTTCAAAATTCCATGGCCGATTTCCTTCCCGTTCCTAGTCCCCACTCCTTTCCCATCTTTAATAACCTCGACGTCGACGAGGTGTAAAAACATAAATAAATAAAAATATATAAAGCAGTTTTAGAAGTTGGAGCAGAAAGCAGACTTTATTCGCATTTCCTGTCCATGACCGGAAGTGGCGACCAAATCCGAAGAAGGAACCATCTATAACCTAGATCAAAATACAGCACGGCAGACTCAGGACACAATGCAGATTACTCCATTGTTATACTACTTTTTAAGAATGCCTTCATATGTTACTTCTTTCTTCAGCACTCTTCAGTAGTAGCTAGCAATGTTTTCCTTTATTCGTCTTCTACTGCCCTTGAAGTTAATACAATGTAAAGATGAGTTCAACAAACAAAGGATTCTGAAAACAAGAATAAACGTATAGACATGACAAAATACGTATTTTGAGGCTATTTGGCATTAACCATATAGCATACAGTTTTCATTTCTTACAGGAATCCGTTGCAAAAGGGACTATTGCTTTCGCTACGCTATAGGCACTTCCGTCACAGACCTTTAGCTCGTAAACCAAACAAGTATCATTCAGAATGCAAATTTGCATATGAAATGTGTTTCGTTGAACCATAAATAAACACCGTTTTAAAAAAAATTGTAATTTTATACCCTGGTGCAGTTATACAAAAACAAGCGATGCCGATTTCTTCTCCCTTTTTACAAGTTTTCAGCATAGATTTTCATCAAAAATATTATTATTAATTAATTTGAATGAAAAACTTTAATTGCATCACGATATAAACAACTACCAGAACACTGATCCAGAAAACAGAATGGGTTTAGTGGGTACTTTGTAACATTGCAGCAGATTCAAAACAAATCACCAGCTGATTTCCTGATTTTTTTTTTAGGATTTGGGGATTCTACGATAACCATGGCGCAGTAATTTGATGATGGATTCTTATGTAACTCAAGGAGACATATCTCGCTTAGTTCTCGAGATATTGTATCTCAAAATTGACATGGTTGGTTGAAATGCGGCCTGGACCAGACGAAATATTTCGCTATATTCAAATTTGATGATGACTTCATATGTATCTCGACGAGACAAATCGAAAATAAATAATACTTTTTTTTGATATCTTGCTTATTTCTCGAGATATTGTATCTCAAAAGAGAGGAGGTTAGGGTGAGATCCGGCATGGACCAGAAAAAAATATTCATCACAACCACTATCTCTAGACGGTGAAAATGCACTACAAGTGTATTATTTTCTTCCTAGTGGTTGTTTTTAGGTTCAAATATGGCCTGGATCAGAAGTATCGTCGCCAAAAGCACAAGAAACTATACCTATAACTGATTTTTAACACGCTATATCTCGAAAACCAAGCGAGATATAAAAACATTTTAATCTTTATTTTCGATTTGTTTTTTCGAGTTCTACAAGAATTCATCATCATATTTTGGCGCCACCGTAGTGATAGAACTGCCTAGGATTTAACTGAGAAAAATTTCTCACAGTATAAAATGGTGTTCTACTATCACTAATAATGGTGTAACAGTATGAAATAGGTTACGAACTGGAACTTGGGCTTCTGTTACAAGGTTGGCTGCATTGTGGAATAACAAAATCTTGGCGTTGGGTCCAGTATTATTAAAAACTTTTTACTAAGGTATCACATGGTTTAAATAACTCTCATATTATTGTTAAATACATTGATCGTACCTTGTCATGATTCAATCCAGGGTTGCCAACAGCAGTGTTATAAGCAACTGCGTTCACCAGAAGTGAAAAAAAAAACTATTTCATTTGATTTAAACAAACTAAACGCTCACAACACAACCGTATCGAAAGCAAAGATAATACCGAAAAATACGGGAAAACATATTAAACTAACGCTCAATTTATATCACGAACTCGTAATCTAAGGTAATACTGAAAGATTTAATTAACGCTTCTGAAACTGAACACAGATAATATCGTAGATTGGCAGAGATAGAACATTGCAGATTGACAAAGATAATAATTATGAAGTTAGTAAGTTTATTTTAAGATTTTTACTCAACTTGTCAACAAAAATGTCAATTTTTCATGGCAATGGCGCATTGTATTACCGCTAATCCTTTAGAGACAACAGATTGTTTTTAATGTCCTTAAGTAACGTATCTTAAAAAAAAAAAAATTGCACCTGTTAGGAAGTCATTTCTGTAGAGCTACTGAGTTAGTTTTGTGAGAATTACCTTGGTTTTGTGTGTGTGGGTGTATGAATGCATACAAAAAAAGCAAGTGAGAAAAGGAAAAATATGAGAAAAAAAAATTGTCAGAAAAGTTTAAACCTTTTACCTAACTCAAAAGTAAAATTTGAATTTAAGTCATAGAAATTTTACTGTGAGTTGTTAGTTAAAAAAGAGAAAGAAAGAAAAAGAAGTAAGTAAGTTAGAGGTACTTCTGCAGCATTAGTTTCGTCACAAAAATAATTGTACCAAAATTGTAGTAATATTTTGATGTTTAATATCAAGAGGGTACACATTCTGTAATGATGATAATATAATCAGGCCGTTTTGTTCGTGCAGATCTACCAGTACGCATTAAAATTCTCTTCAGACTGAAAGAAATGCTTCATATTTTGCAGACCGAACCATTAGGGTTAAATGCAAGTAAAGACCCTTGTCCCTAAAAACAGAAACCATTCTTCACCCGTGACAATACCCTAAACAGGGTGATGGGTTTATACTTTGTTACATTAATATAATGCTGTATTGGCTTTGTGTCTGAATTCAGAAAAAATATTTACGACTTCCAAAAAAAAAAGATAACACTTAAAATTTTTGCTTAACATCTGAAATTAACGCTCAGATATCATCCCAGACTGCAACACACAGGTAGTACTGAAAAGGAACTGAAAAGTACTGAAGGAACCATAACGGCATTCTTGTTCGATTTTGGGAATGATGGAAAACCGAAATCTGGTTGACCGAACGAGGATTCGAACCCGCATTCTCCAGAATGCAATACCAGAGCGTTACCGTCCACCTAACACCCTCGATCCAATAGCGGAAAGAGCACATCAGCCAGTATGAAATGTTTTGTATGGGGTATTTAATTTCATGAAATATCATTTATTTCATTTCAATTTTATGTGTAACTGAGAAACGAGGAAATTTTACAGTATTTCAACTCTCCACTGCTTCTAGTGTAGCGCTCTCAGGACCCTGTAGTTATTTTTTGTAGATATTTATGGGTTGCATTACGCGAGTATGTAGGATTGCAAAGCAGTGTTCAGCATATAAACAATACCAGTTTTGGTGGACAAACTCGCAACAACATATGGAGCTTTGGAAAAATTGGAAATTCAACCAAAGACAGTAAAAGTACTTCCTATTTACTGGAACATTATGGCGCATGTAGAGAGGTCCTTAGCGAGCATGTATATACCTGCTGAAATGAGTAATACGTTTTCATAATTTAGCTTTTTTATCGGTATTAGTTTATTTAATTTTTTTCAGATAATTCGTTTTACCTTATATCAATATGCATCAACTGATTTTATTCAAAAACTGATATTTGTTTATGGATGCTGAATGTTCTGTGAAATTTTCCATCACAATGTTGTTAAGCGCGTTCAGTTAACATAGGCGGGACAAGGTCACTCTGCCCTATCCCCACTCCGCTGTCCTTACCCCTACAGGTGAAGGGGAAAATTGCCTCTCGCGTACGTGGACATAGTGGTCAGCTCGGAGAGGTAGGAAGAGATGTGGTTAGTGAGGCGACGAGCGGGATAATAGGAACATGACGTTGAGCCGCCAGTTGAGGGTGAACAGAGCATAAAATCATCGCATAGTAGCCTTGCAAAGCGGATTCACTTATTTCGAGATTTAGACACTTATAATTTCAAGAAGTATTATCATGGCTACATTGAATTGATATTATAATATTAGTTTATAAATATAACATTTTTGGCACTTTGTGCAAAGAAAGCTTCTATTATGTAACCTTTAATCTACTTATTTCACTGAAAATGATAATGAGGAACCTTTATGTTAGTTAAAATAATAAGAAGAGATTTGTGAGTCCTTATCATCTCTTTCATGAGTGTACTGATGGCCTGTCTCTCTTGGGTTATAGTTTTGTTTAGAGAAGTCAACAAGTCTTCTAAAGACTGGAGATTTTCTCGGCGTTGTAAATGAATAAAACTTTCTCGGGTAGCTAGCCGAGTTAGTACATCGTTTGACCACATCTCACATTTGATAGTGAAACAGGTACGAAATATGACTTGTTTGGTAACAAAGTCAGATTTGCTAAAATCTATCGAAGTCCTATTATCAAAATTGCAGAACGCAGCTTCAGCATTAAAATGGTTTATTCATCATGTTTTTGTGACAAACGGTTGATGAGATATGCATCGAAAACATTCTAAACAACGCGCAGAGCTTAGCATAAGCGCCGTTCCGCTTATCCTTCCTCTTCTGTCTGCATCATTCTAATCTCTTCGAACAGTGCGCTGAGATTTTGTGCTCTTGGCATTATATATAAACTGACAGAAAGAAACCTTGAAAATGACGAAACATTTTCCAAAATTATAAATTATACAAATTTTTATTAAAATCTTTGAATGAAATTTAAAGTTCAGCTTCATCATCGACTCATCATCTGCACTATTATAGGTGACTTTATCGCATGCAGATCATCGGCACACATTAGTGAACACTCCAGTCCACAACGCACACATTCAAATCTATTTCCGCAGATGTTCTTACAATTGCAGGGCACTAAATTGAGGAGATGATCCGGAGCAGGTGCAAGTCGGTTAGTCACTAGCTCAAGAGCTCCATTCTGAATTTTTCAGCCCCAATCTTCAGTACCTAAAGAATTTCCTAGCTATTCTTGAATCTGTAAATATATTCGTAGAGAATGTCGCAACATACTGCTGCATATGTTGATGGAAAGGACGCAAGCTGGAAGGATGCACTGACTGGTTGGGTTGCGAACTTACGACTGTATTTTATACCCGATGTTCGTTCAGATTTTGACACTAAGATATAAAATTGTCATTGAGGGCAACGGCAATGTCTTTCCTGCGGATATTATGTCTTGTTTTTGTGCGTTGAGATGTTCGAATGTTTCCACTTTGTCACGCACTACTACAGAACCCTTCAATAACTTTCAGCCTTGTTTTTATTTTCTTTGTCGAAAAGAGCGCTGGCAGTATCGCACCCAGTGAATGCATGGCTATAGGGTGCAGAGTTTTTCATTCACTAAGTCTTGCTATCAACGTGGACATCTGTATCGTTGGAAATGACGGCTACCTCTATTAACCCCTGCAATAATCAAGTACTAACGATGCAATGCTGGCATCCGCATCTCCTTTACACTGAATGGCACGATGACCCGCAGTCTTGAATTTGTTTACAAGTAATTCGACTAGCTGATTTATGTTATGATAGTTTTTCAAAATCTCAGCTTGGAGTAAAGTGACAACCTTGTTGTGGTGGGCGAAAACATTGGCAGATGTTTTCCCCCCGGCACATCGACGACGCTCCTCTCTTTCCGTTGCCATGTGTTCAGATCCATCGTTTGGCGTTGCCCACTATGGCAATTTTATATCTCAGTGTCAAAATATCAATGAACTTCTGGCAATAAAATACAGTCATAAGTTTGCAACCCAACCAGTCACTGCATCCTTCCAGCTTGCGTCCCTTCCACCAACGTATGCAGCATGTGAGCGACATTCTCTACGAATATATTTAGAGATTCAAGAATAGCTAGGAAATTCTTTAGGTCCTGAAGATTGGGGCTGGAAAATTCCGAATGGAGTTCTTGTGCTAGTGACTAACCGACTTGCACCTGCTCCGGATCGTCTCCTCAATTTAGTGCCCTGCAATTGTAAGAACATCTGCGGAAATAGATTTGAATGTGTGCGTTGTGGACTGGAGTGTTCACTAATGTGTGCCGATGATCTGCATGCGATAAAGTCAACCATAATAGTGCAGATGATGAGTACGATGATGTAGCTGAACTTTAAATTTCATTCAAAGATTTTGATAAAAATTTGTATAATTTATAATTTTGCAAAATGTTTCGTCATTTTCTAGGTTTCTTTCTGTCAGTTTATATATAATGCCAAGAGCACAAAATCTCAGCGCACTGTTCGAAGAGATTAGAATGATGCAGACAGAAGAGGAAGGATAAGCGGAACGGCGCTTATGCTAAGCTCTGCGTGTTGTTTAGAATGTTTCGATGCATATCTCACCAACTGTTTGTCACAAAAAACATGATGAATAAACCATTTTAATGCTGAAACTGCGTTCTGTAAATTTGATAATAGGTCTTCCATAGATTTTAGCAAATCTAACTTTGTTACCAAACAAGTCATATTTCGTACCTGTTTCACTATCAAATGTGAGATTTTTTTTAACTTCTGTATAATATTTACATCCAAAACTACGCCGTATTTCAATAATTAGCCTTTTACAATTACTTATAGTGCAATTAAATGATACAAAAGCTAATATCTTAAAAGCTACAAGACGTTTATACTGATTATGACATTTAAGCCCTAATTAAAATCTTTTGCCCTGATAAAACTATGAAACGGACACCTCAGAGATGGGGACTTTTCAAGACAGATTCTTAGGTAGTAAGTAATATCTGTACCAATTTTCAGGTCTACATTATATTTTTTTCAGGTTAATACCCATAATGGCCGGGGAGTGGCGCGCGGAGCTCTCGGCCCAGCGTTGACTCAAGTGTGCTTGTTTCGACGAGTATCTGGACAACCATATGTCGCAGAGGGATGAACGATATACCATTTTAATGCTGAAAGTGTGTACCACAACATTGATCATAGGTCCTGACCTGGTAACTTTGACAGTTTTTCCGTAATGCAGAGAAATTGAAAAAAAAGTTATGTTTCGTACTTCCTTCATGATAAAATGTGACTATACTTTTACTTTTTAATAATAACAGTGCCGATATTACACTTTTATACAGTAGTTAGCCTATCCTAATTACCTATGGCGCAGTAAAACGTTACTGAGTCTGACATTTTAAATGTTACTACGAGTTTATACAGATTTAGCACTCAATCCCTATTTAAGCCCTTTTGACCTAAAAAAAACTATGACGCGGACAACCTAGAGGTGGGGACTTCTTAGTACTTGTTTCTTAGGTACTAAGGAACGTCTGTGCCAAATTTCTGCTCTACATTATTTTTTTCGAGGTTAAAACCTAAAATGCCTGGGCTAATTGGTCAGGTGGTAGGAAAGGTTTCAAAATTCTGCAGTTGTTGGAGAGAGTGATGAGGGAATGTATGAGAGAAGTAAACGAATTGGGTTACAAAACTTTGGGCAGACCATTGCTCGAATATGATAGTGTAGTATGGGATCCACATTTTGAGCATCAAATACAGGAGTTGGAGAGGGTACAAAGAAGCGCTGCTAGATTTTTTTCTGGAAATTATCGTAGAACGCAATCAGTAACAGATATGATAAAAAAAACTGGAATGGTATTCATTGCAAGACAGGAGGGTGAAGAGGGTCATGGGAGTGTACAAGGCGTATATATTGGTGATGAGGCATGGAAAGATATTGGTGTAAGAATTGAAAGTAATGCATGGAAGGGAAAAGATGACCATGATCACAAGCTGGCACTCGATTTCAGGCACAAGGGTGTATGGAAGATTCTCTTCAGTGTCAGGGATTGGAACAAGTTAGCAAGGGATTGATGAATAATTTGCCAAAAACCTTGAAAGAATTTAAAGTTAAAATTTGTAGAGGGTGCAGAAAAGGGGGGAGATGGGTGATTAGGGAAATTGCTACCGGAGCATGCGCTCCATTGAAATTTAATTAATATTATTAAAGCAACCACGAACAGACTGGAAAGACGGAATATGAACAGAAAGCGAGAAAGGTCGGATGTAAGTTAATTCGTGGCCAAAAAAGGAAGATGAAGTGTGGTAGGCAATAACCACAGTTACGTTAAATATCACGTTCCGTAGCTAACCGACTGCATAACCATATACGGTAAAGGCCAAGAACATTTCAGAGCAGTATCGTACTAATTATATACAACGCAAGGTGCAATTTTGGAAGTAGGAAATTTATTTAGCAAGCGATCTTCTATAGACGAGTGTCCTGGCATTTAGATATAAATTCAACATATTTTCTACAGTGTATCCGACAGAATATATTTTCTTAGGAAAAATCTGAACAATAGTTGGACATAATGGGTTCATGTATAGAGAAATTAAAACATATTACTATTGTCATTAGCGATCGATCTTATTTCGTACACGTTTGCTTTGCGAGATATTTGTCTATTAACATTTCTATCATTTTGTTCAGCAGTTCCTCCGTTGGTTTATTCGCACTGCCTTATGTCTGAAATCAAGTGCTAGTGTTCATCCGTCTCTTCCCTTCTGCAGGTATTATTCCTAGTTCTTCACCCAATATCATCCAGCTATTTTTTCAAGTGTATACTTTTTCTTAAACCGCTGCATTTGGTCACTATAAGGTTAGTTCTGTACTATCCCAAGACACTCAAGCAAATCCATGGTAGTGGTTTAGTACTGCAGTACGCTAACTTCCCTGGTAAACTTCTGCATTGCTCTCTCTAACAAACGCGCAATGTGTCCTGCTCAAACAGAGTTTATTATGAAATACTTTGTCATGCTATTTTGATTTAATGCCTCTCACAAGAAATTACTTCACCACCGCATCTCACCTTTTTTCCACTTAAGGTTTTACGTCGTTAATGGCGGGGAGGAAGGAGTGGAGGTTTAACATGAAATGGGAAGCAATTTGGTTATAATTCTTTGAAGGAACCATCCCAGTAATCACCTGTTATGATTTTGAGAAACAATTGAAAACCTAAATCTGGATAACTGGATCTTCATCTCGTGTAATCTTGAAAGCCAGGCACACATGAGGCTAGGGGTACAATCATAAAAAAAACCATCTGTGTACCTAACAAGCTGACTTGTTTGTGATTTATCTTAATTCCATGCTGAAGTGATTAAGTAGGTACCCTAGTAAGATCCTGCTGCAGCTGTTCACAATCCTGTTTTGCTTTAAACCTGTTACACGGCATTATATCATATACGGGATCAACTCAACATCTGAACGTACAGAAATGATTATTCATCCACTAATCAGCAAGACAGGTACCAATATACCGTGCTGTACTGTGGCAGTGATATTTTCAGTGCCACAATCCCTGATGATAAATTTCATATCCCAACTGCTTGTTTCATAACTCTTAAGGGTTCCTGATTTTCTCACCTTTTTTTTTACAATATAGTCCATGATCGAACATGCCAAGCCTTGGAAAGGATTTCAAAAGACTGTGAATGTGTTTCATTTTAACCGCTAATTTCCGAATCTTTATGTCACGTAGGATGATTGCATTTTCTTAGTATATTATCCCCTTCTGTTTCGATCTATTGGTTCACGCCTCGTCGATGTCAGGCTCATTAGAGGCGGTAAAGGACAGGAGTCAAGCAAAGGGAAGGAATTCGACAATGGCCTTTTGAAGGAACTATCCCGGCATTCGTCTACTGTGATTTCGGGAAACCACAGAAAACCAAAATCTAGTTGGCCGAACGGCGATTCGAAACCGCGCCTTTCCGAATGCTAGGCCAGAGCGTTACCGCTCACCCACCATTTTAGGTTTTGCACCATTACATTTTTTTCTGTGTATTTTAAGCTTACATAGTAATGAAAATTTACACATTCACATATAGAGAAATCAAAGGGTGCGAGTTGGTTATCTATACTATTATAAATCTGTAAGCAAGCCGCGTGTGTCTCTTTATTTGAACGGGTACCACGCAAAAACTACAGCAGCAATTTTGATAGGGTTTTCAAGTTTTTAGAGCTAATGGTCCGAATGAAAATCTGCGAAAATAGCTAATAAGTAATAACATATGTACCATGGGAAGGAATAGATAATTCAAAACCTTTTCCAGACATGAAATACATTCGCACCCATCGTGGTGGGTGAGCGGTTAACATTCTGGCCTCGCTCGGGAGGACGGCGCGGCGGTTCGAATCCCCATTCGGACATCCAGATTTGGATTTTTCCATGGTTTCCCCAAATCATTCCAGGCGAATACCGGGATGCTTCCTTCAAAAGGCCATGGTCGAATTCCTTCCCATTCCTTGTGCCCAGTCCTTTCCCGCCTCTAATGACCTCTAAGGTCATAAGTAAAAAAAATAAATTACTTTCGCATAAATCTGACGAAAATTTACACAGATTAACTAATTATTGTTTAATATATCGACCTCGAATATTTAGTTTTTCTGGAATGTAGTAAATAAACGAACTGATCATTACTAACATTTAATTTACTGTAAACATTATGCGTTTAAGAGTTTGATCAAAGATGAATATAATAATTTTTGAATTGTTTATAATCTATTTATCTTTAGTTAAAGTTACTCGCTTTTCGGAATTAGTTACTCAAACTACTATATAATATATTAAATCTTCAATAACAATAAACAATTGTGATAATTACGGTAAGTAATTTAGTGTTTAATATGTACATTAAAGAGTTTTATTGTCGCTGCAATTTGACTGTGAAATTCAGGCAGCATTTCAGCCTAACCACAACCGCTAAATTTGTATTGCAATACAGTGGGTTTATTATTGTGCGCGTTTTAGCCCTGTTGCAGTTCAAAATGAAAGTATCTTAATTGTTATAATTTATGCTATGCGTACTTGGATTCCTAAAAATGACAATGATCTCACTTGTAGTTAGTGAAACACTTAATGTGTTTAGGTGTATCTGCATTGTTTGATTTTGTAAAGGCAATGTCAGTATAAGTTTTGGTTAGGCTAAAATGTAGTCTGACCCCAGAATGTTCCTGCAAAAATAAAAGGAATGAGGAATTCAATTAATGTTGTAATTAATAAGCTGCTTTAACGAATGCTATGTTAGTGATGACATGTATCGCGAAGTAAACTACCACCTACTGTCCAGTGTGTATTTTCTGACGGCTTTGGCGAAATTTGTTTCTGGTCTAGGCTACATTTCAATCCAACCACTTTAGTTTTGAGATACGGAGAAGGAGAATGGCTGGAAATGTGGGTAGTTGTATAAAAGTTGTTAAGAAAAAGATACATATTACTCACGGCATAGGAATGTATTCATACAAAATTATGAAATTTATTAACTGATCATACTACGTTCGTTGCTGCAAATGCTATCGTTGGCGGCGTTGATAGTTTAGAATTAGCCGCCGTCTGTACCGCCATCACGATCGCAGACAATAACAACTTTCGTGTTGCGTTATATCTAAGGTAAATTTCTTTTTGCTATAATATGCACTTTTTATCGAAAGGTGTGTTCTCAGTAAATTTCTGACATGAAGGATAATTGATTCTCGGTACGTCCTTACTGGACCGTTAGTGATAATGTTTCACATTGCTTTATTTCTTATATTTCATATTTTTTTTTTTTTTTTTTTGCTGTCGTCAGTCTTTAGACTGGTTTGATGCAATCCTCCATCCCTTCCTATCCTGTGCTAAACTCTTCATTTCTACATACCCCTTACAACCCACGTCCTCAATTATCTGCTTCATATATTCTAATCTCTGTCTACCTCTACAATTCTTACCTTCAACTATATAAGTACTAGGAAAATTTTTTTGAACGTCAGTATGAAAACCGAATCTAAGGTAATAACTAAAAAAAAGGAAAATTTTTAAATGAAGTTTATATATTTTGCTTCTCTGCATTAATATTTGATACTAAAATAAAAAGAGTAAAACATTTATGTGGTGGGGGTGGGGGTGGGGGTGGGGGGGGCTGCGTAATACTGGTACTAACGATTTGAAATTTGGATTAACTGATTTGTTATAATATCAACTTTTTGCACTATCCTTTTCGGAAAAGTCGCCACAAATTAAATTAAAAATGCCAAAATATGAGAGCGACGCCCAGCTATTAGATGCCGCCGGCGCTGTAAAATAATGAAAATCTGTGGAAATGTTGGCTAAATCCTTTGTCGTAATGTTTTTTTGCAGTTTCCGCTTCTCTCCGTTCTAAAAAGTCGCACGGAATTAACAAATAGAAATATTTGTTCGAGATGTAGTACAACAACGTTTGCCATCTTAGACTCGATAGAAGAAAATCCATTGCTTCCGTTGTAAACAAATACCCAATTTCCGAGATGGATGCCGCAGAACGAATTTCCCGTGATTTTTTTTTTCTCGTGGTCCAGGCCAAATTTCAACCTAACCACGACCTCTATGACAAAACAAGACTGTTTGGGTTGATATGATCCCTGTACCGATAATTTTTACAATGACATTTTGCGATTGCGCGGAGTCTCATATTTCGGCATTTTTAATTTAATATGTGGCATTTTCTTTATTTTTGCGAAAAAGGAGAGTGCAAAACGTGAATAGGACATATTGTGGAGGCAGTTACTCCAAATTTCAAAAGGTTAGTACCAGTTTCGGATGGGTGGAAAAACAGGCAGACTACCCGCATTTTTACACACGCTAAGATCCGCACGTGCAAAGCAGCGGGTAAATGCTAATTTAACTACAGTATATAACCGATAATCTCAAATACATTTTAAACAATTGTAAACAGCAACTGCGGCCGTACTCTCCCGTTTCGTTTTTGTGATGTCTGACATTGGTGGTTTCCCGATGGCGTCAGGACGCCGGGAAGCGTCTCGACGCCCCCCTCTCCCTCTGCGACGTCGCGGCGCCTGTAGACGCCGACGCTGGGGGAGGAAGACAAACTTCTTCCCTAAGCGGAATCGTTGCCGTCTGCTGCATTACAGGGGATCCAGTGTGGTTTATAGCAGCAATGCCAACCTGCGCGCTTGCTGTTACCGACAATTGGTCCCCCGGTATTACCAACATTGCTCTACTAAATTTCACCGATTGCCAGCCATTATCTGAATGTTAATGTGACTGCAGTCGTGTCATATTCTGTGCTGCACTAACTGAATACGTAGCAATATATCAATTATTATTAATTATTCATTATGTAATCGTCATCATCAGGTCGAACGATCTTATGCGATCCTCTGCCAGTTAACTATAACAATGCTGCGTGTAGTGTTGTAAAAAAAAAAAAAAAAAGTTTTTTTCTGACTTGAAAAAAATACATGTTTTTTTCTGGGACACGTTTTTTTTATAACTACTAAATTTCAAATTTTTAAGGCATTTATTGTATAATATGACTGTTTTAGAGTTTATTCTAAGTACTTATCGTAATTTTAAAAAATAATATTTTTTTCTGGTTCAGTAGAAAAAAAAATTACAAAAATTTTGGCAACATTGACTGAAATTTTCCTTTATGAATGGGGACTTCCCGAAGAGGCTAGGTTGCGCGCAGTGTTGCCAACCGTAGCGGAATTCCGCTACGCGTAGCGGAATTTTACCCCTCGGGAGACAGAGCGGCGAAATGTGCAAATTGTCGAAAACGTAGCGACATTTTGCTATGTTCATTGCTATAACTTTCGAAAATGAATTTCTTAAGAATAAATATTCATTTTGTTAATAATGTCTTCCCTGGAATCTAAACCAGCTAAAATAAATCATTACCGACCCTTACGCAATTGAATAACCAATAAAAACAGGCAGATTGGTTGTGAATCCCCTCAACTGTATTTCCCCGCTCTTCTTGTAGCGCCTATATGCTTGCTCTTCGGTTCTAAACACGTTTGCTTCGGGCCTTCAGTACTGAGTTTGCTAATAATTGTTGCAAGTAACAAGGGGTGCGTGATGAGTGATACAGAAGAAGCGGGTTGTTCTACACCCAAGAAAACACGAGAATACCGTCGAGAATTACCGAAAGGTCAAATAAAGTCGAGAAAACAGTTATTTTCAGAAAAGTGGTTAAATGAAGCTATTTTTTCAAAGCTGGATACTACCAGTGAAAGAGGACAATTCAAAAGCGAGGTGTAGGGCTTGCAATGTTGTATTGGGTGCGAAAAGAAGTGATCTGGTAAAGCATAGTGAAAGTCAAAGACACTTGAAGAACGTGAAAGCCATCGACAACACAAAACAGATTTCTCAGGTAATTAAACTAGGTTTTTATTTGCATCACGTCTGAGTAAATAAACGTTGAGCTTGGCAATTAATGACTTAGACAGGGGCCTCTCATTCTGACGGCCTCGGTTTGAATACCGGTGTTTTTTGATGTATAATTTATAAAAAATAACATGATATCAGAAAGGCGATCCAATCTAATACACCAGAACTTCTTATAATTTGCTGCGATTATTGTTTGATATTATTTCAATTATTTGAACTATATATACAAATCTAGTTCTTTTCTTTTTTCTTTCAGATTTTCAAGACAGAAGAATCTGAAGCTATAGTAGCAGATATAAGATTTAGTTTAGTTAGTTGCTGCTCATAATCTTAGTTTCAGTGTAGTCAGTCATATTGTTAAAGTTGCAAAACTAAATTTCAAGGATTCAACAATTGCGAAAAACGTTCAACAAAGTCGCACAAAGTGTACAGCTATTATTCGAAATGTTCTATCATCAAAAATCAAGGATGATGTAACTAAAGAACTTAAAGACAATGCTTTTTCGGTCCTCATAGATGAGAGTACTGATATTAGTAATAACAGGTTGTTGTGTATTTTAGCAAGATACATATACCATGACGAAGTTAAGACCCAACTTCTTGACTTAATCCCCATTTGTAGTGATGATGGTAATGCTAAAGGGCTTTACAGACTTTTCAGCAGTTGTCTGTCTAATTTTGAAATAAATGTTCCAAATTTAATAGGATTTTGCTCTGATAACGCCAGTGTTATGCTTAGGTAAAAATGAATCATTCAAAATCCATATTAGTAAATGACAATCCAGAAGTTTTTGTAAACAGCAGTATATGTCACTCAGCACATCTTGTTGCCGTAGTAAGCATCAAATGAAATTCCTTACTTATGTTAAAGCCTTGTTGCACAATATTTATAACTATTTTTCCCGTTATCAAAAACGACAATGCATTTTGCTGGAATTTCAAAAGTTTATGCAAGCTTCTGAATTAAAGATCTTAAGTCCAAGTAAGACTAGATGGCTAGCGTTGTCGAAACTAGTGATGATCGTATCCTACAACAGTGGAATGTACTCCGTTGAATTGTTCAGAGATGCAGCATTTGAGGACAAAAATCCAGTTGGCAACATAATTTTATTCAGATCTTCAAAATCCTTAATTCAAAGCGTACCTTCACTTTTTGAGTCATGTCTTACCTACATTCAATCAATTCAATGCCATGTTTCAGTCACAGAAGGTATCTATCCAAGATCTCTATCCTGAAAGCAGAAGATTTGTGAGAATTTTGTCTGCGAACTTCGTGAAACCCATTCACTTTAATAATGAGAACAATTTAGATAAATTGAACGTGTTTGATCCTCACGTGTTACTCCCTGTAGAACAAGTAAATGTTGGGGAACATACTATGAAAGTGTTATCAGAGTGTAGTGAAAGGGAATAGGAGCAATTCAGACTAGTCTGTGTCAAGTTTTATCAAAAATGTGTCAGCGAATCTTTCAAAAGATTTCCGGTGACCGACAACCTCTTTAAGAATATGTCATTTCTTGTTCCAAGTAATGCATTGAACCAAAATGTTGAGAAAAAGTGTGACGTTTCGGAAATTGCGACGAGATTTGAATCTAAAATAAACTAACAGGAAGTGGCTAAAAGAATTCGGCAAGCTCCCATACTATTTTTCAGAAGAAGAAAAAGAAGAGTTGTTAAAGTTAAATGGCGTTGTTAGTTTTTGGTGTGCGTTAAGTAAAACTAAAACTTTTGAAGGAGAGTATGTTTTTTCAAACATTTGCAAGTTAGCAAAATTGTTGTTAGTATTGCCACATGGAAATGCAGAAGTAGAAAGAGTTTTCTCTATGATGGGTGATATAAAGACCAAAAAAAGGAACCACTTGAAACCTCAAACACTCAGTGATCTGCTAAGAGTGAAATTAGATTTGCAAACAAAAAACAGTTGTTGTTTGACCTATCTAATTACCAATGATCATCTTAAGAAATTTGGTAAATGTATGTATCAATTTAAAGAAAGTGAAACTGAAACCTTTGCCTCGTCTGATGAAGACTGACTGTAGTTACACTATTATTATACCATTGCCAGAAATGATTAGTAAATAATGTATGAATAATTTCAAATAAGTTAAATCATTTAATCCTTCAATATTGTCATTCTTACGCATTTACGTGATTTAACCTATTAATGAATTCCTGTCCTATTTTGTGAAATATTCATTGGTATGATAAAAATATCTTCGTAAGCGAAAACAACTGGAGCTGCTACTACACCACGAAAACAAGCAGCGTAAATCTTCAACTATCCAGTATTCGACATAAACACTGGCAGAAACCTAACATGTTTATTCGGAATTCACGTCTTATGTTTAACAATAAATTTCATCATTACAGGTAGGTTTTATTGATAATCTTTGCAATAATTATTTATTTGTAGCGGAATTTCGATAGCCGTAGCGGCATGTAGCGGAATGTAGCGGAATTCTGTCCTTCCCGTAGCGACTTTCCGTCTTTCCGAGTTGGCAACACTGGTTGCGCCCGTTGTTTCGATTGATACTCGCTATTTGAACTAGTGCTGCCAGCCCTATGAATTTATCTGTAGACCTACGGATCTTTTCAAAAAATTAGCAATTTAAAATTTACTTACAGTTTTTTTGCCTCTTTTTATTACTTATTGTGCTTTCCTTATATTCGTATACTTGTTAGACTCTCAGCGTATAGCGATACTGACTCATTAAACTGTCAGTAATTATAAATAGTTTCCTTGCAAATGTTGGCGTAAACCAACGATTGAAAAGAAATAAAGCTTCTATTTTGTATGATATTAGATTCAAATTCAAACTTAAAATACCATAATACAGAACTATCGGTGCAGTCTTTATGCATAGTTTGTACTTTGCTCACAATTTAAAATTGCAACCTAAAAATCTTTAGAGTACAATACAAGAACAACCAGTAAAAGAAAATGTAACTACTTCTGAAGTTATGGATATAGAAGAGACAGAAGAAGAAACAGAAAATTCCGACACCGACCGAACTTTTTTTTTCAGTTTGCAATACTAGCTGCGTGTGCTTTGTCCCATCGGTCTGGTGGTCTTTCTCTCGGTCTCTCATGATCTCTTAGGCTCCCCTCTAACACTTATTTTGTCCATCTTTCGTCTTTCCTCCGAGCAACATGGCAGGCCCTCTGCTACTTCAAGGAAGCTGTCTTCTCCAAGATCTCAGTGACCCTTGTAACTGATCGAACGTCGGTGGCTATCTTCTTATATTTTCAGGCTAAACATGGCACTGACCTTTTCACAGCTCTTTGTGCATTCAAAACGTAATATGAAAGTACAAATACGCCAAGAAGTTAGTCCGGTCAAGGTCACGCAGGCTTCACTACCTCTTCAGTATCAGATAATCCTTGTCCGACCGTTAATCGCGCCATGTTGCAACGTGTATTTTACACCGGTCACACCACACTACAATACGATTGGTTTACTGCGCTAATTTCAGGTTTGTGATTACGATGAACGACAATATGGAATACAAGCATACGTCTGCTACAGCACCTTTCCTCTTTGTTTTCCTTCGGGTATTACGCTTTGTAGTTATCAAGGTGATTAGAGAAGGAGGGGTACTGGGACAAAGGCAGAGGGCGGAATTAAACCATGACCCTTTTAAACAACCATCCCGGCATTCGTCTGGAATAATTTCGTGAAACCGTGAAGAATCGATCCAGCTCCCTACCGAATGTTTACGAATGTTTACGACAAATTTAAGAGATGTCAGCTAAGCTTCAAATCCGTTTCGCCGCCAACAAAATTTGATAAAACGCTTTGTTTTCCATATTGTATAATTTGTCATACATTTTTGTCTTGACTCAATGCTTCTTAAGTTTTCCCGTGGACTTTGCTATACAGATAGTGGAACATCAACTCGAAGATGATCTCCAGATAAAATACTTCAGTACGTTATGGGAAATATTTGGTTTGTCGTAAGTCAAAGAGGCTGATCGTCAGTGCTGACCAGCTACAACATTATTCTAAATCAATTACGAAATAAACACTGTATGTATTAGAAAAGGCTGGTTGTGTTACCAAAATTGACTTCAGTATTTCGTTACAATAATACCGAAATTTGTGGGTGATTACATTTTATATCGCATAGCAGGAAAAATCAGGCAATGGCTTTTTTTCTATTTTCTAGCACTTTTTACAGTGGGCTGTGAAAACAAAAAACGAAGAATGTATGTTGAGATTTTATATTAGGATTGTACTGATGTCTTCCTCAAGCTTCCATACGAATGCACATCACTAAATTCGAATGATAAAACGTTAGATGGTGATAGTATTGCAATCAAATTACAAACGTTTATTAGCATACACGCGAAGAAATGATTCTAGAAAAATATTAAATAAGTAGTCGTAACTACGTTATACATCATCCATGGTCAACACTCAATTTGTTTCGAAGATGAAATATTTCATAACATAAGCTTCACGAGTTTCATCCTTTTATATCACATTCTTTTTCTATACTTGCGCAATTGTACTGTATCTCTACACTACTGACAGAAAAGTTAAGTTCATGGTGATAAAATAATGTGAAAAAATGTCAACATATCTCATCAAAAACAATTTGCGTTCCAAGTCTTTATTAAACGCCATCATACTGACTTTTTAGATTTTTCAGCCATATGTTTCTTAATGACTTCAGTATCTCACACGTCGTGATAGACACAGAACCATCAAAATGCCCAGAAACAGAAGTTGATCGCATTTTTAATACATTGCATGAAGTACGTGAAAAAAAATTCTTACTTTATTTTTTTTCGTGTCTCGAAAGATACTTTTTTTTTAGTATTTGTCTACGGCTCTGTTGTACGATAAATATTACTATGACGCCGTGATTGTCTCTCTTTTCGGCTGCGCAACCTCCCTCTACCGCAGCCGCTCAATCTCACCTGGTAATCCTACCGGGTATACGGGGACCTACAGTTCAACGTGGAATCCGAACCACAGAAGCATGCTAGCGTACTGCACACACACAAGGCAAGCTGTGCCTTTGAAAATCTCGACGAGGTCCAAGATTCGAGCCGGTGATCTTAGAGTCGCCAGGCAGATACATTAATCACTGCGTAAACAAATCTGTTTGCGGTAAGAAAAGAATTCCTGCGAAATTTCATCACAATTGGAAGGAGATCGTAACACGTGACTTACAGACATGCGGAAATGACGAAATTACAAGTGCGATAGCAACTCAATTGCGATATAATATTCTAAAATGTTCTTTGTATCGCGAGGTTGAGCACTTGGTAATCGGGAAGAGCTAACTGGGGGCCACCGCTATACACAATACTTAAAAGAAAATAAGAAATACAGCAATCAACACCAAATGACAATTAATAATGAATCACGTAAAACGCCTCAAACCAATCAAAACATGTCTTCAAAAGCGGGCTACCCACAAAATAAAAACACAAGACAAGCGCAAAATAAAATACTATCACTAAGCGTCATACATTCTAATGTAAACCACTACAGTGCAATTGCAGTTAGAGTGAAAAATAAAGATACAGAATAATTACTTACAATGCAAAAAAAAAAAGCAGGGAATAGTATATAAATTCAAGCAAATGAGAAACAGTGAAAACGTAATTAGACTTGAATTTATATCATAACTTCGTTGTGTAAATTGTAGAATAAAACAAAATAATTACATGTATGCACAAACACCCAACAGATAGAACAACTGAAGATGCCTTATAGAAAGAAGTAGGACGTGTTCGGAAAAATAACTAAGAAACAAACTTACGAACGAAGTTTGTCTGGGCGTTGAGAATTTATGAAATGCTCTCGGGTAACCAGATGAGTTAAGGAAGTGTTATCACAGGATATTTCGGCGATCGCATTCACTGTCGCCATCTTGTGGTGACTTAACTCGGCTACTTACCCGAGAGCATTTCATAAAGAAACAAACTAATTCAGTTGCATTGGCGTGATATCAATTATTCATACAAGTTGAATGTAAGTGCGATATTTGGGTATGGAATCTTAGAAAGTGATCTAATTCATGTTTGGTAGAATCCGGTTCTTTTTCTCCTCTGAAGTGACGAGTAATGATGTATTCAGACAGCAGGATCTGCCAAGACAGTCGTAAAACGAATCGCACGACCAATAGGAGGCAAGGATCCGGCCAGGACAACATTCAACTCACGTATAGCGCAGACGTGCCAAGAGAAGGAGCGTATCTCTCGGCAGGTTACAGAACAAACACCACAAAAGATCTTTAAGAAAAACAGTAACAGCAATCACAGCAGTAGGAACACATCAATTACAACCATAGCTTTATCGTGATCCTAAGCCACGGAACACAATGGAAGTTTTGCCACAGTAAAATGTTGAAACGTAATCGATAGATAAGGTAGTAACAAAGGTGAATGATTGCAAACTCTGTTTAAATGGATAGATTGCTCACTAAGACACAAGCGCTTGTTTGAAACATAAATTGGGGGTAAGAAAAGTTACGGAACACCACGAATGGCGCATACGAAACGAGTTATTGAGTTGCTGGCTGCACTAAAAACTAAGCAAATGAAGAGATTTGGAGAAAATGGAATTGAATCTAGTAAAGTGAATGCTGTAAACCATTCCACAAGTTGACGACCCAAGTAGGAGACTTACTTTATCTCTCTTACTTTGACAGCACAACCATAACCGCGGCATCGCCTTTTGATGATGGATTCTTATGCAACTCGACGAGAAAAATCTAAAGTAAACAGCAAAATTTTATGGTCTCTCGCTCAGTTCTCGAGATAGTGAATGACAAAAATTAGTTGTATGTATATTTCCTTGTGCCTTTGGCAACTTTTTCTTCTCTTCTTTTTAATGGCTTTCGGCATCTTAGGCCATACAGCCAGCTCGACGAATTTTTTCCAGCTAATTACACACCACAGGATGGGCATGACATTCACAGACACAACACTTAAACACTCGTGCCCGCGGCCGGACTCGAACCGGCGACCTTGGCACTGGAGCCCCTCGCTACCGAGGCCGGCTTTTTCTTCTGATCCAAGTCTCATTTCAACTTACCCACAACCAGCAGCAAAAGAACAAAACACCCATTGTGCATGGCCGGTGTGTAGTTTGTTAGCATTTGGAGATTTTTTCGTTTTTGATATATGACGTATTTCAAGCTGACCACCCCAATTTTGAGACAGTAAATCTCTAGAACTAAGCGAGATATCTAAAAATTGTATTATTCACGTTCGATTTGTCAGAATAAATCATCAAAATGCCGCGCCATGGTTATCATAGAATTCCCGCTACTTTTTTAAGAAACTGAACTTATGTTTGGCTGGATCTTCCTGAAGAAGGCGAACTAATCTATTGAATCAGTGGGAGTACGGCCAGTTCTTTTCCTCTGGAACCTGCAGTTTAACACGCCTACTACGGGTCGTCCTAGTTAACTCACATGGGATTCCTTAACGTACCGGGACCCTGAATTTGAAAAGGAACGCCTTAAATACTGAACCACCTTTCAAAATTCGCCGGTAATCGTTCAGAACTCCTGACCTCACACCGTGTATGTAGACCTACATTTGACCACTGGAGGGAGTCATTTTACTTCAGTTTGGGAGTTGTCACTGTTTTCGTTGCCAAGGTCGGGCGGATGTTCCAGTCGGTACCGGAACAAAGGCCAGGTGGACAGAAGTAAACCAGGTTTCCCGGTGGCGATGGAGGTATCAGTATTCGAGCCGCGAAGAACGAAAGTCCGGCCACAAGGGTCGGTGTCACAGCGCATCCGCAAGGCGCAATATCGATCGATCGATCGAAAAACAATCGAGAGCAATACACTTCTTGCCAGTATTCAAATAGTCTGTCCACAACACAACTCAGCAAGATACAGCAAGTAACATTCGCTCACTATCGATTAATCGACAATCGAATTCAATATCGATATTGGTGGTATCAACAGCTTGCCAAAGAAACGGATAATATTTCCGATACAAAGGAATGATACATCGACCGGTTGATTATCGATGAACATTCGAAAGCGACACTCTGATTATCGACGTTTGAGCGAGAAGAGGTATCCGACCAAAGCACAGCT
The DNA here is from genome assembly GCA_031002005.1 of Vandiemenella viatica. Taxonomy (NCBI): domain Eukaryota; kingdom Metazoa; phylum Arthropoda; class Insecta; order Orthoptera; family Morabidae; genus Vandiemenella; species Vandiemenella viatica. Next base: position 44,825,044 of record CM061918.1, on the reverse strand, counting down.
AAGGTTGACAGACAGTTGGCGATATAAGGCTTACACGTAAGACAATGATAAAGGCTTCCATCTATCGATTATTGGGAAGCAATACACACTGGCTGTAAGTATTACAGGAGCGATAAATGGGGTTCGTCCATTACGCAGCTCGGCATGATACGTCATTGCGCGAACTCATATCGTCAGGTAACCCAATTTCTCACTCGCGTATCAATCGTATGTCAGAAAATCATCGAATAGTCATTGAGGTACGAGAAAAGCTGTATGACAAAAGACAGTTTCAGATGACAGAGCGCTCGCAAACTGAAGAATTATTACAGCAAAATAATACACGTATCTACCAATCGATTATCTAAAAATAATCCGAACTGGCTCACTGACTATCGATATTGCATGAGCGATAAAACAGGTCTAGAGGAAACACGGCTCGGCGTAAATAACCGTACGGCGATTATGTATATAAAAGATACAAGCATCGATATGTCGGTAATAGAAAAATAATAGAAAGTGGCGCTTTTAGATGTTAGTACTACAGAAGCGAAGAAAGGGAACTGGCTGCAACTCAGATTAATAGCACACCGACAAACTTAAGTCGATAGCCAAAAGAACGTGTCTCCACTGATTAATCGATTAACAGAAAATAATTAAAAAAACACGGGCATTTTATACACATTCTAGGCGCGAGGAACCACATTAACGGCTAATTGATATAAGCTGCGCCCAAAATTAAATCAGCAGGTAACGCAATTTGCGACCTATCGATCAATCGATTATCGAAAAATAATCGTTTCCTACCAAATTGTTGGCAGTGTTCAATGCGCGATGGTTGTCTCTCTGCACCTCGTAAAATGTCATTTGAGAATTTCATGAATGAGGTAAAAAAGTAATTAAATAGTTTGTTCGATCATTTTCCGAAATTTTTATTTTAAAAAACTAATTCCGATGGAAATTGAGAAACTATCAAAGAAGTGTTCGCTGGATATGGAAAAACAGAGGAGAAGCCCTGTTTTGTTTCTTCTTTATCTCCACTTCGACATCTTTGTTCTATTCAAGTATTTTATACACTTTTGTTTCTACCTTCCCCTGAAACTGCCACTAGTTCAAAAGTTTTATTTAAGGTTATGGATGACTCCCAGCCACTCTTTAGTGTTCTTCAGATAGCTTCCATGCTAGCAATATCTGAAATGGTGCTACCAAAAATTGTACAATAATTATTCTGTGTTGCGCGATTTATTTATTTTTTTATTTTTTTGAAAGTGCCTGATTAATTTTTAGAGTAAACGAGGAGCAAGTTAATGAAAGTAGAAGAAATAGATCTGCCGTTCAATGTAGTGTACAGCAGCATTCTTCCTTATACTTACAGAGAAATGCAGTTCAGAAAAGACTTCGCAAATGTTGGATGTCCTGAACATACCTGTAAACAAAGAAAAAAATACATGAAAAATTACGCTTATAACAATACTATAGTACGTTAGCTATTCTTAATAACACTGACAGCCACAACAACATAAAACTACTAATACAGCAATCCATAATGCCTCTGAGATTTCAGCACATTTCCATTACAACCGATAAATTATCATTGAATACAAATAATTAAGAATAAAAAATAGTTGAGAGAAGTATTAATGAAACCATCATACTTTCGTTGTACTGAAAGTGCTTGATGATTTTTCTATTATTAGTTACTACTTTACTAGTTGCACCAGCCACTATTTAAGTTTGCAGACCAATAACAAAACATTTTACCACCCGTTGGCTCGATTGGTTGCGGCAGCGTGATGGTGTATGGTTAACCATATATCAGGCGTTGGAGTTCAGATGGTGGTGGAAGTTTTCGTTATTTCAGAATTATTAAGTGTCTGTCACAATGCAGTGAATGTGAAATATGTGCTCATTTACAAAAACTAAAAGTTAATGATGATGTGGTAACTATAAGACTTAAGTAAAGAAAGCAGCTTATATTTAATTACTAAAGTATAAGACAACCATAATCATGTTAATAAAACGTACATTATTTCTCCCCTTTTTTCGTCGACGTTGAGGTTATTAAAGGAGGAAAAGGACTGGGGTAAAGGAAGGAATTGGCCTTTTGAAGGAACCATCCCGGCATTCACCTGACGTTATTTGGGGAAACAAAATTTGGATGCCCGGACGGCGCGGCGATTCGAACCAGCGTCCTCTCGAAAGCGAGACCAGAGCGTTGCCGTTCACCCACCACGCTCGGTACGTACATTATTGAAAACGATATTACAGTATTTACGAAGTTATGTTGCCCGTAACTGTTATTTTTAGTTGCAGAGCCGAGTTACGACTAAACTACAGACTGAAAATAGTCAAAGATATTGTACAAGAACGAAAAAGGAACGAAAGGAATGACAAAGAAAAATATAAAATTAAACAAATAACAATTATTAAATAAAACATTTTGTGGGAATATGTTACATTACACGAGTGGTCAAGCCAAATGATCTTGCGGGCCATTTTGGAAATGCATCATAACTCCGCGGGCCGCATATAAAATCATATATCCCCATGTTAGCATTTTTTGGAGTGAAAAACTGAAACATAATGAGTTGTTATTATTGTGCTTACTATTATTCTTACAAGTAAACATATATAATGTAATAATAATGATACTAATAAGTTCTGCAGAAAAATTTTTAATATGTGAATGCACAAATAATGTATTTTTTTTAATACATTGGATTTCACTACTTTGGCCATTATAAAACAAACATATTTTTAAAAATGTGATGAAACTCGCGGGCCTGAAAAATGTTCAAGGTTGGCCACCCCTGTGTTACAACGTACACGTTTGTTGATGCAAATTTTCCGACTGTTTTCTATAGATATGAACATTTCCCGACAGAATTCTTAACAAGCCAACTTACCGCCATCAGCAACTTCTTGCACTACTGATTTGCATGGATGAAATAGAAGCTTTTCGCAGCAGCTGCCATATGGTCGATGTTGGAACGCACATTCCCGCGAAACGTGTGTACAGTTCGTTTGTTTATACTAAGCAAACTTTCCCCAACCCATTCAACAACAGCACGCCGAGCAGAATAGCCTCTTTGAACAAAGTTACAAGAGTCAACCGAAAGCCTTTTAGTGGGATCTTAACCATGATTATATGGCAAAAGCGCTCCGTGACAAAAGCGCTCTACCGCAGGTAGGCGAGGGTAGGTATAACCACCCACCCTCGCCTACCTGCAGTAGAGAATTCCAAGAAAAATTCTTCCTGAATATTTAGCACAGCTCATCTGTTTAGGCTCTTGTTACTTTCGTGTCATTCATACAGTGAAGTTTATTGGCAGCAGTACCACTTGTGCTACACAGTTCAGTTCACAGTAGTATTTCTAGTTTGTCGTCATGGAAGTGCTAACAACTAATAAGGGTAAACCTGCCGTGCATTATGAAGGTTATTCGTATCGGAAATACAAAAGTAAAGATGTTCTAACGGTATGCGGTGTCAGAAGGAAAGGACCAAAAGTTGTGGTGGAACGCTCAAAACGAAAAATTGGAAAGTTTTATGTGTAACTGAAGCCGTACGAAGCAGCGGACGCAGTTCGCTTGGAAGTTGCTAAAAGAATGAATCATGCGAAGAAGAGGGCCCGCGAAGAAGACACGCCCGTTTCTAAAATTTACACAAAAGAACTGGGAGACTTACACAGTAAATGCTACGAAAATGTAGCCAAATTGCTCCACCAGGTGACTGTCAAGAGAACCTTATTTCGACAGAGAAGCAAAGCTCGTGGGAATGGAAAGGAACAGAAGAGCCGAGACAAAGTAGTTTTAGATAATGATATGCTCCAGATGAAAGATGGTTCAAGTTTCCTTTTGACAGATGACAGCTCAGGAGAGCGAATGATAATACTTTGTGGACAGAAAGGAAGAGAATGTCTGAAGAGACAGCAAGATTTCTTCATGTATGGTACATTTAAAAGTTGTAGTAAATAATTTGCTAAAATTTATAGTATCCACGCTGATTACTGAAGCTTCAAGGAAGAAACTAATGTGTATCCAGTAGCGTTTGCCCTGTTGCCAAACAAAAAGAAAGCAACGTATATTCGTTTATTTTGACATATTTTACATATAGTTCCACAATGGAATCCAAGAAAAATTAACATTGATTTCGAGGGAAGTGCAATATCCGCACTTGGAGAAGTTTCTCCAACCGTTGAAATTAATGGTTGTTACTTCCACATGAAGAAATGTCTGTGGAGGAAATTGCAGGAAATTGGATTGACCCGTGAGTATCGGGAAAATGAAGAAATTAGACTGCATGTTAGGATGTGTGCTGCGCTTGCATTCCTCAAAACTGAAGACATCTTAGACGGCTGGCTCAAGATATATACGGAGGCTCCAGAAAATCCGAAATTGTCTCAGTTTTTTGATTATTTCGTTGAACAATGGTTGGAGAATGAAGAAATTCCTCCTAAACTGTGGACTTGTTACGGTAGGCGACACCGCACTACGAACATTGTGGAAGGTTGGAACAACAAAATCAACAATCTTCTCGGGCGACCAAATCCCAAGATCAAAAAAGTGATAATGTGTTTAAAGAGTGAAGCTGAAAATTCCGCTTGTATGTACATGAGAACGGAGATCAATCTTGCTGGGAAAAAGAGGAAAAGCTTCTAAGTATATTAAATTAGATGAATGTTTGGAAAAAACTGTAAAAAAGTATGAGGAAAACAGTGATATTAGGTCTTGTTTGAAAGCGATATCATACTTAAAAAAGTTGGGCTAGACCTGCTTTTTAACACACAAAAAATGAAAATAATGTAAATAAAGAGACATTGTAAATATGTAAATAAATAAATACTGACGAAGCTTTATTCAAGCTAATTTTAAACACGCCTTAAACGGTTGTGTGCTACGTGCATTTCAGTCACTAAGCCATCCAAATCCTGGAAAAAAGTGTGATGGAAATCAGTTATTAAAATGAGTTAAGTATTAGAAATTTACTGAATTACTACTGGAAAATGTATGACTTCATGAACTCTTTAGGCTAGACGCATTCTAGCGATTTTCTGTAGCTGCGATAGAAAAATAGGTCGCAAAAAATGTTAGTGCGCACACTTGCGACTAATTTGTCGCAACAAATGTCAGATTACATTGTCGAGATAAGAATCGTCTCTGTGTAGTTAGGTTCAAAAAAATATACTTAAAAATAACTATTCTGGGCATATCTTCTTACTGGTCAAACGTTAGGGGGCGTCCATAAATTACGTGAGGTGAAATAGGGGGGGGGGGTCCGGCGAAATCTCACCAAATCTCACCAGGGGGGAGGGGGGGGTCTACGGAAATCTCACGTGAGATTTTGCGAAAAATTTGGGGATAGTAGAGCCAAAAAAAAGGTCTACAATTTGCGCCTAAGTCGATTTTAGGAGGGTATTTCGTGAAAAAGTTAGGGTGTGACCTAAAAAAAAAGGTCTACAAAAGTTTCGAGTGCGATTTCTAGGGGGGGTTCTCACGGACCTGATCTCACCAGAGGGGGGGGGGGGGGGGTCCGGCCAGATCTCACAAGGGGGAGGGGGGGTCCAGAAATCCGGAAAAACACCTCACGTAATTTGTGGATGCCCCCTTACTTAAACGAAAATTTCAAGATGTTCCAGATAAGAAAATTTCATTTATTTTAGCAAATTTTTTTTAACTGTATAATTTTGTTCAATCTAAAAATTAACATAGAACAAAGATTATTTATTTTGCAAGTGAAAAGAGTTTCGGGAAAGTGTAACAGTACATATAACCATTAATAAATAAATATTACCATCTACTGATTAGCTGTTAGCTATTTAACTGCTAAACGGTGATGGGTCGTTATTTTTGAATACTCGGAACTAAAAATAGTAAAGAAATACAATTTATTCCGTATTTCGACGGCAGATTGGCAATTTTTCAATATCACCCGCCAATAATTCCCAAGTGCTCACGTAACCTTAGAGGCCATCAGGGCTTCACTGTGCGTTTCTTCTGGTGACACCGTCTTTCCAGGAAGGTAGGGGATTATAGACCGTCCTTCCAGGAAGGCAACCCTAGAGCGCTTATGTCACCTGAGCGCTTATAGTCGGTCACCCTTAACCATACACGGTGCGAAAATTACTCTGGACTGTTGTTACGGAGTTGGTGTCGTAATAACACACCGTACTCACGTTTCACGCAAACGAAAGTAGGTAATTTTACCGCCTTATGCTCGTTTCATTTTCAGTGTCCAATTGGACGGTTATTAATTCTGTCCACACCTGCTGACTTCCAAACAATTTGAAGCCCATGAATAACTTTTCATAGGATTTCGCCAACATGATTTCAATCACATTCCATCAGAGTTAAAAAGTAAATATGAACAATACCATATGGCGACCGTTACATGAATGTTTTAAGTTAAACAGATCTAGAGAATTCCAGAAGGTCCTAATGTCCACATCTGCCCTACGGGGAGTTTTCAGCATAGTTTCTCTTAATATTCAAATCTATGATACTTCTACTGGAAAAGCCTACTTTCATGAACAAACATATTTCGCTGATACATCAAAAATGATTTGCTCACTTCATTCCGATATCTACAAGCAGCTGATCGATGCGAGACGAAATTGGAGACCAATCTATATTTCGTCTAGGTGATTACATAAAACCATCATCAGTATTGCCGATAAGGTATTCTACCTAGCTTCCCATTAACGCACCAAGCGAAACTGCTCAATCTTAAGGACACGCCTAGTTAAATGTACCAAATTTAAGGCAAATCCTGCATGTTAGATGCTGCTGTAAAAGACCAGATCTTATATCCATACAAACACAATAAAAATATTTTGTCCATGATGGATTTGTGGAAATCAGCGATTGTGGTATCAAAATTGTTGATATTGAAAGCAGCAACCAGTCACAATTTTATTATTAATATTTTTTATTTAACCATTACCGGTTTCTAGAAAAATGTTCAACATCAGATGGTTTGCATTTTTAATGTATTTTAATACGCAGATGCAAAATGCTAACGTGCGTCCTACAGCAACAGAAAAGTAGTATTTATTACAACTTAAAATTATATTACTTTCACTCAATAAATACTACTTTTCTGTTGTTGTAAGAAGCACGTTAGCATTTTGCATCTGCATATTAAAATTCATTAAAAATGCAAACCATCTGATGATGAGCATTTTGCTCGAAACCGGTAATGGTTAAATAAAAAACATTAATAATAAAATTATGACTGGTTGCTGCTTTCAATATCAACAATTTTTAAACACAATAAAACTCCTAAAATCGCTGGAAGGCCTAAGCATCTATGGTCTTAACGTAATGAAACTGAAAGCTAGTCCTCATCAACTCTGTTCTTTGAAGAGGGCTTGCAGGCTAACACTGTTTCAGTGAATAACTGAAGTACAACTATCTCTTCTCAACAAATCTCTGCGGTACCATTTTGACACACAATTGATTACTCAGAGCAAACTACTCTGCAAAGAACTCGTTACCTAAAGAGGCGCGAGATATTCCAAAACTGACGTGCTTAAGAAAGTTCCGCCCATCGTACCCGTAACGGCCTGTCATAAAACAATGACTTTCTCCCTGAAACACCTTCACGTAGGCTTCTCTACTTCACCTTTTTCACGGCCTTGCCACACCATCACTTCCTGTACAAATCTCGATTCAACCTGGTTTACGTTCCCAAATCACGCAATGAAATAGTGCAGGAAATATCACACAACGTGTATGACCCACATTAAATGAAAGATACATACTTTGGCACTACTGTCCCAAGCTGACATTTTCAGTTGGCTGCGTAATCAACCACTGCCTTGGCCACCTAGCCTAAGCCTGTAATCCTACCCGGCATAGGAGACTAGCAATCCAAACCGCTGAATCTTTCTACCATAGTTCATACGTCACAAGCAGCCTTAACCAGAGTTTTTTTTTCCATCTTTGTAAAAGCACTTTGCAGTTGAAACAATACAACCAGCTATCGCATTGTTTTTGACATAAAACGATGTATTTTCTTTCGCTGATATTTCAGAATCAATGGACGGACAACGCATAGTTAAACTATCAATACTAATAAAAGGCTAGCTTGGTCATCGTGTCCGCAACTATTTAACGTCTAGCACCGCCCTTCTTCGCCGCGCTAACAACGGTCAGAGAAGTTTCCATTCTCTGTCCACAGATAATTATTCAGTGTGCTATAAATGGCAAACCACACTGAGTTTTTTAAGTTGCTTCATTGAAATCACCTAGGCGAATGCTAGAACGGTCCCCATCTCCGTCTAATCAACTATACATTTCATAAACAAAAATAGACATATCCTACAGAACATAAGTTACGTGTTTCTCAGACAGATGGCATAACTTTACGATAAGCGCTCCAGATCTAACAAACCTGGTTTTAACCATGGTGGGGCCTCCCCCCCCCCTCTTGATCAGCACTTTACACTGATCACCCTTAACTAGCGGATCAAGGTCATGCTACTCATCTTACCAGCACCTCCCGTTCCTACCTCTCCAAGCTGGCCGCTGTGCCCAAGAAGGTGTGTAGTAAATTTCCACTTTGCATGTAGGGGTAAGGGCAGAAGAGAGGGGATAGAGGAGACTAAACTTGAGCCGCCTCTGTTAAATGAACGGACTAACAGGCAGTTGGATTATGCATAGCTCACAGTGGCTATTACGAGAGCAAGAAAACAATGTGCGCACACTGTTAGGTTAGTATTAAATGTCGGTCAGACAGACTGGTATTTGTCTCCATTTTTCAGTCGACGATTGCTTCAAAAATTGATTCAAGATCTTGTGGAATACTTAGTCCCACAAGATATCAGTTTGTTAATCGCAACATGTGACCCCAACAACACGAAGGAAAGTGAGGACGCAACACGGTGGTCAGAGCTTTCTGTCCCTGACGGATCTTGATGCTCTTCGTCACTGCCAACCTAACAAAACGACAGCCGTCGTCAACATGTTGATCGATGGCGACCTCTCGACTTTGCCTGATACTAACGAAGTAGGACACGATTCCTTGTAACATATGACAGCGATCTCTCTTATTCCACTCTCAGCCCACTACAATAACACGTTTGTACCTTCCGTTTGATAATACACCAACACTTTCATGAAGTAGCAATTAATAGGCAAACACTGAATTGGAGACATTGGGATTTAATGATCACAACCTAAAAATGAGAACGGGAGAAGTTTCTTGAATCGCGCCCCGAGTTCGACTTGATGACGAGTTTGCAAGAGTGACAGTATTTTCTTTCGAATTGGCTGCACCATCTTACTTTCGTTGCCGACTCTCCAGATCTCTGCTCTCCAAATCCTGACTCACATGACAACTGTCAGAAACTTCGTTCTCCAGCCTAAACACTACTCCAATTCTTTCTTTTGTTGTTCTACTTTTTGTACTTCACCACCTCTTCCCAACATTTTGAGGTCGGCTGTCTTTGACATATTTTAATTCTCACTGGCATGTTCAAATTTCTAGCTTTGGTTTGCGGCCGCATGCCATTGCTGATCTCAAGCATTTTGTACCTACTGCCAAGTTGTATAAGTAGCTAAGTACTTAGCTACATACGGAGGGAAAATACTGTTGCCATCTATCTGTGAAATATATACACACTGTATCATTATTCTTGGCCGCCGCTGAAAAATTTTATCACTCTTATCTTGCACAGTCCTACATCAATGTCATCCCAGGAAACAGTAACGCAATACTGACGAGCCAGTATTGCGTTACTGTTTCTTAGGATGGCATTGATGTAGGACTGTGCAAGATAAGAGTGATAGAATTTTTCAGCAGCGGCCAAGAATAATAATAAAGTGTGTACCTATGTTTTGTGTGTATATTTTTTTGTTTGTGAAATCTTTAGTTCAGAAGGCGGAGATAGAGGACCGTCCTGGCAATGGCCTTGGTAGGTGCAGAAAATCGCCTAAAAACCGCATTCAGAATGGCCGGTACGCGGGTGTCTGGTCTCGTGCCCGGTGCCGTTGTACCTACCTCATCCAGTGAGCGGCGCCACACTGGCGGGTTTACAGTTTAATAACTGAAAAGGAATAAAATTCAACTTTCCATACTTTTCAAAAACTGTCACCACTAGAGTTCGGAACTTTTTGACAAAAAAGAGAGAGAGAGAAATATGCAGGGGCGGATCCATGATTTTGGTTGGGGAGGGACTTGAGCGGAATTACTTTGGGGGTGGGGGGGGCGGGGGCTTTAGTGGACTTTAGTTTGGAGGGAGGGGACCTTGAGTCGGGTAAAGGTGGTAGTCTTTATAGGTCTGCCCCCTTGACAGATCAGGAGAGCTATTAAAAAAAAGTCTCCAAAATTACAATGTCGGGGGTGGACTTAGATAGTTTTGTGGGGGGGGGGGTCCTTGAGCCCCCTAGCCTCCCCCCGTAGAAACATGCATGCAAATATGACCATAAAAACGGGTAAATATGATCTAAAAAATTGACAAAACATTTAAATTTACTATACATCGAAACATGCTGAGCTAAATACAATTTATTTAGTCTAGTAGTGTCACTTTCACGTAGACAGCATAATTTGCTTCTGTGCACTCGCTGCATCATTGGGAAATTAAATTTCAGACCGTTTTGTTAGTCACCTTAATTTCACATAATTTAAAGAAAATAACTCTTCCGTCTGTACTAAAACACCCTCTCGAAATTCCTTGACGTATTTCACGCTTTCAGAAAATTTGTTTTTGGCGTGCCGGCGCTCACTTCCACTGCAGATTTAACACTGACTTTTCAAAAGTAACGGCGACAGTGAGAAATTGACTGGTGGGGCTCAACACGGGCATGCAACCGCTGCGTAGTCGAGATTAACAGGCTGTCAGTAGATTAACGTTTAGAGAGTAACAATGTATAAAGGACCGTGTATAAACCACGTAGCTCCATTTTGGCCTCCTGTGCACCCCCCTCCCCCCCCTCCTCCCCCCTCCCCCACGTCGCACGTAGCTTTTTTCACTTTTAATTCCAGAAGACATTTTGTACTGTTTTCTCTTGTCAGACTATTGTAAATTACATACGGAGATAATTAACTGAGGTAAATAAATATTCACATGCTGTTGTGAGTTCTGTTCCTCATTTTAACTGTGAAAAATGCTATGAAAAGAAAGCTATGTGTCCTGATGCTGTTCGTAGGATTATTACTGTGATGCCGATGGGCGTCCTTCGACGGCGAAGATGTTATAGCACCTTAGCTATGGGAACCACGTCCTTCCATCAACGTACTGAATGGTTGCCACAGTACGCTTCTTTCGAAGCCTCGGGTTCAATGCCAAGGCAGAACAATCTTCTAACCTTTGGAAGATGCACTGCTCCCTCTCTCCAGGCTGGACGACGAGTCCCTCTCCCGCGTCCGTTCGTGGTTAACATAGAGAGAAATTCATGAAAATTAACATTACGCACTGATTGGCTCCGCTATTTGGCTCCTCCTACCAAGCTATGATGATTGGCCAACATTGTCTTTTGAAGATACGTGCGAACTCTGACATATTCGGCAAATATGACCTCCGGAGCGTCCGCTCGGGGACAGGAGGTCGGGCGTACGTTCACCCCGGTCGGGTATTTTCCCGGAGCTAAGGGATTATACGCTTGACCAACTCCGTTAGGAAGGGTAGCTGTCTCTCCATTGTCCCTGGCTGTCGCGTCTACCTGACGTGACTTCTCGGCGACGGGCTATTTGGGAGGTCTGGCAGATGTTAACAAGCCTCTCTGATTATCCGTTTCATTATTCTTTTTATATGTTAAATATAACAATGTACGGAATGGTCCATTTTCGTCATTCTGCTACAACTAGTCACCCGAGAAGACTATATTAAAGAAGACTTATTATTGGTGTTTGGAGATGGTTGGAGACGGCCGGAAATTTGTATGCCGGGCTCTCTGTGGTCTCCGTCACACGACACTGCCCGAGTCGTGTACCTGTGTTTGACGTACACCTGCTTGTAACTGTATCCAAACAATGACAAGGCGGCGCCTGGTATCGATATTCAGGTCGACCCAGACTCACTGCCCCGTGACGGGACTACAGGACACGGGACACTTCTGGGTCGGCGGGCACACGTAGTAAACACAGTCGACATACAGAACATAACTTCGATAAGTCTAAAGGCGCGTTCCCACGATCCCTTGTAACGAAGACGAGACGGGACCTCATTAGCCGAAGTTTAGGGATGACCGCGGGCCGCAGGTTAGTCCTCGCTTACCTGGCCGCCACCTCCGCACCACGTTGCCTAGTGTCGTTTGGCACAGAGCACTTTACAGCAACAGAAGGGGTGCGCACCGCTGCTGCAAACCGATGGCAACAGCGCACCACTACACACGCCTGTAATGTTTACCGACACGGAGTGGGTAGCTGCGTCTCGTCTCCGCTAGCAGAGGCGGCCCTGTTCCCATGGCGTGTGGTTGAGTATTCGCCCCGTCCCGTCTCGCCTTCGTTACAAGGGATCGTGGGAACGGGCCTTAACACAGTCGTACTAACCCCCAGTTTGTCAGAGGTAGGACAGCCCTTTCATCTGGAAACACAGCCAAGTTTCACTTCGAAATACAATTATTCTCTCTTAAGCACTGCCGCAATCCACATATCATCCTCAACACGTAACAGTTCCATTACTTACATATAAAAAAAAATAATCTTATCATTATCACCACCACTATTATCATTATCACTCCGTCTCGGGTAGAACAACGACCGTCCTTCATCCCTTATTTCCCTTAGTTAATATTTTATTGCTTTTCTCATGATTACTTCTTTTTACAATTGTTCCTTGTGGTTATCATAGCACCAATAAGGCGAACTCATAGTTCTTTGGCAATATCTTATTTTTAATTCTGTCTATGCAGGTTCATATACAACTGCAGTTAAGATATTCATTTCTTCAGTTTGTATTTTTGTTTCTCCTTTCTTTCGAATCATCCGGGTTTTGTTAGAGTTGTTATTCCCACGTATTTATAAAACGTAAGTATCGTTTCTTTTCCCTTTTTCATATTTTTATAATTTCTTACACTGTGCAACTGCAAACTAAAATCTATTAATATCTTTAATTTAATGCTAAGAACCATCAACATTTTATTTGATTTCAGCCAAGTGGAAGCCACGGGAAGTAACGTAGTGCACGCTTTTCTTTTCTTTGCTCTAAACATTTCTTCAACGTTTCACTGTGTTGTTTCCATCTTTCTTCCGTCCAAAGTGTTTCTCTTTGTTTTTATAAATTATCTTGGAAACATTCAAACTCCGATATATTTTTTCGACGTACAACCCTGTTGAGGATTTAACTTTTTTAAAACTCATTTCTGTTCGTTTTTATTTGCGGAAACCAACGAATTTATGTTCTGAAATTTTAATCAAAATAAACAATCTTTGTATTCCCTTGCAATTCTTTTCTGGTAATATTAGAAATTTTTTCAGTTTTTATGTATTATTCTTTGTTACTCTCTTTCTCCCACCCATTTCTTTCTTCCTTAGAGAATTTCTCTCTCGTTTTTTTAATCATCACCATTAAATACATTAATTTTATTCTAACAGCCTTCAAAATCATCACTTTGTGATCGGTTACTGATATGAAGCAGTCACGCTTCCTATTTACTAACTCGAATTTTGTAATTTTAAGTATGTTTGTAGGTATATTTCACGGCAATTAAACATTTTCGGCAGCGCACGGTTTGAGTATCGTCGGCAGTGAAGAGAATGTTTGATCGACTGATTAACATAATTGGTCCAGCATCGCGAAGCTGCCCTGCTTTTGTAGTTTTCCAAACTGAATGTCAAATAGAGTACAGCAGTGAGCCAGTTTAGCTCGTGCAGAGGCGTCGTGTATTTTAATGGCCCAAAGAGTTACGTTTCATATCCCTCCGGCTTTTTTCTTTGTGTTTTTTGTTTTTGTTCTTTTACTTATGGCTTTACGCCCCGTCAACGTCATTAGAGGCAAGGTGGGAATGCGTACAAGGAACAGTAAGGAATTCAGCCATGGCCTTTTTTTTTTAAGGAAGCATGCGGGCATTCGCCTGGAGTGATTTGGGGAAACCGAGGAAAAACTCAAATCTGGATGCCCGGACGAGGATTCCAACCGGCGTCCTCCCGAATGCGTGGCAAAGGCGTTAACCGCTCACCAACCACCCTCGGTGATCTCTGCGTACCTGCAGTGGTTGAATGTCAGCAGTGTACTAATGACGACTTAAGGGATATAAATAAATACGTAAGGATGGCTCGAGTGAAATTCAGTGTCATTCCATAAACCTCTATCATTACTTAAGTAATTAAGCCATTAAAGTTACTACAGCCATGCAGCACCGCAGTTCTTCATCCTCAAGAATTCGAAGACAGAATACCGAAAAATTGAAGGTAAGTGAAAGGAATTATATTTGTAAAATCTTTGCTTATCAATTATCCCACAAAGGAATACAGGTGTTATGTTACATTCTACATGATGGGATTTTAAACAATCCTCTTTTTCCCTATACAGCAACAGAAGGTTATACTATCAATGAGATGGTTGAATATGCGAATTTTGTATAGGATGCGCTAAGTTAATGTTGACAGTAGAGAGTCGGTGGCTTGGAGATTATAAGCAGTCAGTTAAAAACGGATTTGTCTGACTGCTAATGCGAAAAACCTCGCTCATTAACTAATGAATCCATTAATACGGCAGTAGACTACATGGCGACCGTGACAGAACAGAGTGTGACGGTGGAGTTGGCAGCCCTGCGGCCACTCCACTGTAGCTACCTCGAGAGGGCGCCCGCTCCCGAAAATAAAAAGAAAGCGTGTGGTCGAGCTCACGCACTCCCGCACGCGCCCACGCACAAAAGGGCACTGCACGCACCCGAGTAATTGCGTGGGGGAGGCGAGAGTCCGCCGCTGCACCTTCCTTCGCACCAACTCCTGCGACGCAATCCCGTCTCGCCCCCACGGGAACTTGGCTAACTTTCAAACTTCGGGGTAAATAGTCATTCACTGCACGCCAGTGGCAAAACTGCTAAACTATTTGCTACAAGCGTTGTATTCTATTTTTTCTATCATTGTGTTTCCATTGTTTTTTGTGAACCTACTGACTGCTGCTCCCATTCTTCATTCAGCGAATATTAAAAAAGTTGAACCACGCAATCGTGGAAAAAAATAAGCTAAGGTTAAATGGACACTCATTAAATGCAAATTCAACATAAAGGAGCAGATATGAACCTAAAAGTTATAGAAGCAAAACAAAAGGGACTAACATATTTCATCGAGTGTACCATCATCTGTGACAAAAATCGTCACAACCAACGCAGTCACAACCAGCAACGTCACAACCAGCAACGTCACAACCAGCAACGTCACAACCAGCAACGTCACAACCAGCAGTCACAACCAACGCAGTCACAACCAACGCAGTCACAACCAGCAACGTCACAACCAGAACGTCACAACCAGCAACGTCACAACCAGCAACGTCACAACCAGCAACGTCACAACCAGCAACGTCACAACCAGCAACGTCACAACCAGCAACGTCACAGCCATCAACGTCACAGCCAGCAACGTCACAGCCAGCAACATCACAACCAGCAACACCACAGCCAGCAACATCACAACCAGCAAGATCACTACCAAGAACATCACTACCAATATCACTATAAACATCACCACAACCACCACCAATATCATAATCTCCACCAACATCATTATTACCACAACCACCATTACACACACACGCACACGCGCACACACGCAAACACGCAAACGCACAAACCACCACCACCACCACCACCACCACCACCAAAAATATCATCATCTACATCATCAATGCCATCATCAACATCATCAATGCCAACATCCATCACCATGAATACCACCACTGCCATCGTCATCGACAAAAGCATCATTATTATCATCGACACCGTCGAAACCATCATGATCACCACCAACATTATCAGCAACATCGATACGAGCACAAACAACAACATTATTAATTGGTTAATGATGACTACGATGATTAACAAATTTGTGCAGAAGATTGGACAAAAAAATCTGAGTGTATGACACTGCTGTTGATATTAATAGCCCTGAGCCTTGTTTCATCTCTCATGCACAATAGACAACCACAGTCTGTACGATACTGAAGGTGTTACAAAATTAGTCCGAAAAGTTTTCCTCCTCGTAGGCACATTACCATGAACGTTACGCTGCGTTGTAATAGTAACAGAAAGTATGGAGTGTCGTGCAGCTGGCGATAGCATATTTGTCTAGCCGCTAGTAGACACGCACATACCACAGCACACGTGACTGGGGACCGACACAAGGCCGCCGAGGTATCTGGCGAGTTTATTGGACCCGACTATGCACGAGACAGGCACGTTCACTGCCTCGTGACGACATATCGTAAACAGCGAGAGGCCAGTGGATGCACGCTATGTTCTTCAGTACAGTGCTTTTCAAATGCTGAAGGTAGCTTCTTTACGGTTTGTCGAGGTAATTACAGGCGGAATAGTATTCTGGACAAGAAGCGGAAAAAGAATTAGGTCATGACGCTTTTAAGGATTCATTGCGGCATTTCCTGAAATGATCCGAAGAAATCTGTCTCGCAATTCGTAAAACTTTGTTTTTAATATCTTATATACGTAAATTTCAAGGACCGTGTTGTATTGAATAAAATTACTGCAACGCAAATGAAAGCGTTTTAACGATTACTTTTAACAAAACAAATTTTATTCCTGATCGGCTTCTTTCCCTGAATTTTCCCTCGATAATTCGGACGTTACTTACATCCAGACTACCATAACCTATCAACCGTTTTCTCACGTTTTCGCGTAAAGATAAGGAGTAAATTGGAATCCTCAGCTGTTGTCACTAGTGTCTAAGGTTGCCACCAGTACGTTATTGTAGAACGTAGAGTATTGAACCCTATTTCACATCCGCGTGTTTTAAAATCAGCGAAAATAATCGAGTACGTTAAAAGAATTTCTTGTTTTAAGCCAAAACACATTCTCAACTCACTTGTTGACTTTTTACGTACAAAATTAGCATCCAAAAAACCTTTGGATTTATCAGTCACTCGGACGCATTCGACCGAATAGGTCGTATGCTATGACGCGTAACAATGCCTTCTCCTGTACCGGCGATATTTGGCGGCAGTTGGTAGTTTCTTGTTTTGTGGACTGGCCCACTGAGCCACTCACTGTTTTAGTTTATTGTGTTGTGTACGTAACTAAACTATCACCCCTACAACATGAACATTTTGTATGTGTTACTGAAGCTTTAAATCTGCATAAACTTCAAATTGCTATGGACCGTTTACATGAAGAAACAATACTGCTGAATGGGCCGCACGGAAATCTCATATGTCACAAAAGTTTTTCTGATTTGCCAACTTCTCAAACATGGCATTACGTATTCAATAAAACGGAAGATTTGAAAATTTATTTAAAATGATTTCTTTGCTTTTATCTGTTCCTGCCACTTCTGCATTCGTTGAGAGAGTTTTTTTTCTGTGAAAGAAGCGAAGCGGAGAAAATAAAATATGAGTTCCATGTTAATGTGGACTGTACGGATGCTGTGTAAGTGTTTAGGAAGGATAAGTATTTGTTCAATGTGTGAGAAAGCACTGAAAAACACCGAGCGTGGTGGTGTAACGGATAGCGTTCTGGCCTCGCATTCGGGAGGACGGCGGTTCGAATCCCCGTCCGGGCATCCAGATTTGGGTTTTCCATGGTTTCCCAAATCACTCCAGGCAAATGCCGGGATGCTTCCTTAAAAAGGCCATGGCCGAGTTCCTTCCCATTCCTTGCCCCCATCCTTTCCCGTCTCTAAAGACCTCGCTGTTAAGAGACGTAAAGCAGTTAAAAACAAAAAAAAACTGAAAAACAAGTGTTCAAACATAAACAATAAACGTACTCTTTTTCTACACAGTGTATTTTTGCCGTCCAAGAACAGAAATGTACTCTTATTGTTACAACAACGTCGCAACCAAACTATAGTAGGTGGTACATACGAAGCGAGTGGAACAATGAGACAAAATTAGGAAAGACACACTAATACAACGTTGTCGCGTATCGAGCAGGACAGAAGCGTCGAAGGGAGAGAATGAAAGTACAGTATATCAATTACGCCACTAATACTATTAATATATAATGATGATAATTATAATTTGCGTTTTAGCAGCCATTTATGTGATAATACTATTAAAAGAGACAGGAATGTCAGAAAGTTTCAACCGCAGCAAACAATCAATACCCGCATACCCACTACAGGCTCTGGATTGTTACTGAATCCAATCTGGCAGAGTGTCTAACATAAAATAACCTACTACTGATCATATAACCTGTTCATCCTCAGCTGGCGGCTCAAGGTCATCCCATTGCCCCGATACTCACCTCACCGTCCCCTCCCGTTGCCTAACCCACCGAAAAGATTGCTCCGTCCATACAGGCGAGAGGAAATTTGTCAGCGGGGTCTCTTTCCCCTCCGCATGTAGGTTTTTTTTTTAACTGCTTAACGACTGTTAACAGCGAGGTCTTTAGAGACGGGGAAGGATGGGTGGGGGGAGGAATTCGGTCATGGCATTTTGAAGAAAGCATCCCGGCATTTGCCTGGAGTGATTTGGGAAACCATAGAAAACCCAAATCTGGATGCCCGGACGGGGATTCGAACCGCCGTCCTCCCGAATTCAAGGCCAGAACGCTAACCGTTACACCACCACTCTCGGTCCGCATGTAGGGTAAGCGCAGAGGAGCGGGGGGGGGGGGGTAGATTAGAGTGACCTTGAGCAGCCTCCGTTAACTAAGCGCGCTATAGTATTGAGCCTAGTGCGTAGCGGTTAACATTTGTGATGCTTCACGATCGATCACTGGATGACCATCCCGATTTCGACTTTTCACCAATTCCCGAAATCATTCCATTTCTTACGGGCATTACACGTAGTCAACATCGAGATCATTGCAGGCAATAGCGGATGGGCGCAAGGAACGGGAAGGAATTCTGCCATAGCCTTTTGAAGGAAGCATCCCGGCATTCACCTTAAGAGATTTGGGGAAACCGTGCAAAACCGAAAAATAAAAAACCGGACGGAGATTCGACCCCACGTTCTCCCGATTGCGAGCCAGAGCGTCAGCGCTCCAAATCATTCCAGGCGAATGGCAGGATGCTTCCTTTAACAGGTAGCACCAAAATTCCCTCCTGTTGCTTTACCGGCTTTAATGACAACGATGTTGGAGGCCGATAAAGCAATAATTAAAAGTAGTTTGAGGCTGAAAAATTCGGGATGCCTGAGACTCTTTAATTATTTTATTTACAACAAAATCGAACCGAGTGCCTACAGTGCCAGGTTCTGCTCTATGAGCATCTGACTGTATTGTATTCCGAAGTCAGCTTGTTCGCCGTTAGAATTGCACCCGCACTTGTTAGTGATGGGTGTGCCGGCAAGGTCGGCGTGCAGCACGCGTGTCTGGCAACACGCTACGATGCGGGACGTAACGGAACACAACACACGCCTCCGAAGCCGAACAACAAGCAGACGGCCACCCACCCGTACCGCAATGAGAAGAACGTAACATACAATATACTACGCTAGAATTTTGGACTCGGTAGTACTGCATCACTGTAAAGTGCTTTGACAAAACGGTCGCTCAAAAATTAATTGTAGATTATCATTACAAGACTAAATGATACGTCTGGTGGCTCAGTGGTTAAGGTGTCTGACTGGAGATCACAAGGTTCCCGGTTCGAATCCCGGTCTGGGCTAGGTTTTTCAAAGGCTCTTAACCCGATAGTCACTTCCGGGACAACTCACTGTGCAATATGAAGTACGCCAGGACGCTTATATTGTTCGGATTCCGCATTAAATTGAAGGTTCCATATACCCGGCAGGATTACCGGGAAAATTTTTTTGTTTA
Organism: Vandiemenella viatica; assembly: GCA_031002005.1. NCBI lineage: Eukaryota > Metazoa > Arthropoda > Insecta > Orthoptera > Morabidae > Vandiemenella > Vandiemenella viatica. The sequence continues at coordinate 44,805,187 of CM061918.1, read as the reverse complement.
AAGTTTTACGGCTCGTCGACGTGGAGGTCATTAGAGGCTGGATAAGACAGGAGGCTAGGAACGGGAACGAATTCGGCCATGGCCTTATGAAGGAAGCATCCCGGCATTCGCCTGGAGTGATTCGGGGAAATCGTTGAAAATTCAAGTCTGGATGCCCGGACGGGATTCGAACCAGCGTCCTCTTGAGTGCGGAGCCATAGCGACCAGGTTAAGTTAACGCAGGTTATGAAAGAGGCGGAATGTGGAGCAAAAAAAAAAAAAAACAAAAAAAACCTGTCACCACGTCATTACGACCACACAAGTCTTTATTTTTTTTACGTTTTATCCAAGTGGCGACCGTCACAGGATATTGATATCCTCATGAATAACAGTAGCTTGATACGTCAACCAGTGAGAAACCAGACAATCAATGGGACAGAAGTAAACTAACTCAGTCTACTACCAAATAGTTGGTTCGATCCTCCAGAAACAGGCAGATGTAGGTTCGCTAGTTCCTTTCCTCAGGGTCTTTCAGCTTAAAGACGAATCGGAACCACGGAACGTCCTGGCGTAGCTCGTATGGTCAAACACAACTCTCAAAAGCCCCCTCTGTGATTTGAACCTCAGACCCCACGTAGTAACTTTTGAAAGCAAGAGCCTTAACCCCTGAGCTACCAGATCGCTCATCAACTGGATATACCCCGTTTTTTCGTAAGACTATAGAGCAACTGTCCATATAATAGTGGAAATACATTAAAACATACCGGCAAATTGGTCATTCAACAATCAGTAACTGACTATAAGTGGACAATATAAACTCTTAAATATGTATACCACATGGCGCCCATGACAGGATTCTGGAATCGGCATGCAATATTACCAACGGAATTTGACAAATTGTTTTCGCAATTTTATAATGCCGTGTCCACGCAGTACTTGAACGTGCGCGAATTTGTCCCAGATTTTCTGGCAGTTTTATAAACATACGTCGTTAAAATTTCGCCACGGTCCCATTGCCAGATCGGACAGCGTTCATTTTAAAAGGTCGTGTCGGCAGAGACTCTGGTCACGTGCGAGGTACTGGTAGAGAGGCGAGGCAAGGTCGACGGGACAGACGCTGTTATAACGAAGGGAACTCTGCCAAGTCTGTTCGAACGGTACGTGCAAAATACAGCAAAGCGAAGCACACTTCTTGTGGACCCACAAACAGACTGATAAAATTTCGAGCGAACGGTTAGGTGTGTACCAGTAGAGCTGAAAGAAAGCCCTCGACAAATACAAGGAATAATCATGCTGTAAAAACGATTAATCGTGCATAGTTTCGTCGTTGAAGGAGAAAGTTCTTCTAATCTAGATGTTACATCGGGTGTACACACTTCGACAATAAATTCGGCCGCCGTTGTAAAATTCTATCACTCTTATTTTGCACAATCTGACATCAATGTCATCCCAAGAAACAGTAACGCAATACTGGCCTGCCAGTATTACATTATTGTGCAAAATAAGAGTGATAGAATTTTACAGCGGCGGCAAAATTTTATTGTCAAAGTGTGTACCGCAAGGAAGTGTAATAGGGCCACTTCTTTTCTTAATTTTTATAAACGATCCCGGAAACAAAGTGAATAGCCTTTTTAGATTGTTTGCTGATGATGCGGTTATTTTTACGGAAGTAAGGAATTTGGCCGATTGCTTAGAAATTCAGCGTGATCTGGATGTCATTTTGGCATGGTGCGCTGAGTGGCAACTTACGCTAAATTGTAAAAAGTGCAAGACAATGAGCATATCTAACAAAAAGAATCCGATTGTTCAGAAGTATGAGGTAAACAGTTCAGTTATTGATATGGTGGATTCTATGAAATATTTGGGAGTAACAGTTCAAAAGGAACATGAAATGGGACTTACACATTAATTCGTTAGTAGGTAGAGCTAATTCTAGGCTGCGATTCCTAGGTCGAATCTTGAAAAATTCGAATGAACAAACAAAGGAGATAGCGTACAAATCTCTTGTGCGTCCATATTTGGACTATTGTTGTGCCATTTGGGATCCGTTTCATAAGGGGTTGATCAAAAGTATAGAGAAAGTACAGAGAAGAGCCGCTCGATTCGTGACCGCTTGCTACAGTAATTATGAAAGCGTCACAGAACTGACTAGTAAACTAGGCTGGGAGTCTCTGGTAGATAGACGACGCACGTTTCGTTTAAACTTATTGGTAAACATGTGTACTCCTACTTTTACTTACGAGTGTAGTGAAATACTTCGTCCACCAACCTATTTGAGCCGGAATGACAGGAATGATAAGATTTGAAAAATAAGGTGCCGCAATGATTCTTATATGAATTCTGTTTTCCCTCATACCATTAGGGATTAGAATGCACAACAAAGAGATTAGCTTTGGTGCTGAGCACCCTCTGCCACCCACAATTTTGTGAATTGCAGAGTATATATATATATATATATAGATGTAGATTATTTACGGTCGCCACACAACTGTCACTGTGTATCGCTTTCAAGACCTATTGGGGGCAATCCTTACATTACGTCAGAAGAATTTAATGATTTTTGGAGCCCTCTCCCCCTCCTTGTCACATTTGTATGACATCACGCAATATTATTCATATATTTCTATTTAAAATATTTTTTCCTTAAAATCAACAATAGAAAAATGACAAAACATAATAAATCAAATGAATGACAAAATCATCTTGTGTCCATGGACTTGGAAACCATTCTTTTATATTATTTATGACTGGCATAGCACTTACTAAGTTCTCGATTTAGTTAATGTGAGGAACATTCGATGTGTCAAAATCATCTTTACCCAACCATATAGCATTCTCATCGTTTATGAAACAAAGAACTTTCCTGTCATGTCTGGATGAAATTCTTTGAGAGCAAATTTTCGTGATGGGCAAAATATTTTGTTGCCTTTTATGCGATTTCTCGTGTTGGTTACTGTCTTTGTATGACAAAAAAATAGACCACAACTGCCACACTGTCGTTTTAAATAAGTATGCGGAAGTCCTATTTTGTCAAAGACTCAAAGGCGGTATTGGCCCTTCGGCGCACGTCATAATGTAGTATAACTACCTAATTATATAGATAATAAATTTAAACTATTTCCTGAAATATCAAAAACTTGTGTGGCTCATACACTCGGTGCGTCGTTATGGACGCCTTTCATCTTTACCGCATATGCTAGCAGGTACGGCGCGCCTCGACCCACCGCCCGGCGGTAAAAGATGAAAGGCGTGTTTTGCCACACCACGCGCCTTGGGAATGCGGCTTTAAGTATTAAAAGATAAGCTATTGAAACTAACGGGTTCATACGCCGTCTATAGAGATATTAACTATCTTCTTTTTAGGGCACAACAACGCAATACAGCAAGCGAGCGGCCACGTGCCAAAAAGTGATACAAGTCATACATGCGACGTCACGAAGCTTGTGACTCGTCCCTGTGCCCTTTTTCACACGATGTCACACTTTGCTAACCCCCTCTCTCCTCCCTTAACGTGTAACGTAATTTATGAATGATCCCTTATATCGATATTATTTTGAGGCAACCTGCAGGACAGTTCAACTGAAGCTCACCATTTTGTAGTTGAGAACTTGCGTGGCCTGCATTTCGGGACAGGAAGAAGCAACACGTGGTAGCCTAACGGGTGGAGTGATCATACAGAAGAGTAGTGTCGTGTGAAGCAAGGTTATATTGTAAAACAATGAGTCTGTGGTTCGTACAGCGTAAGTGTGACATTGATCGTCGCGACAACGAACGTGTGGTTCGTGCAGCATAAGTGTGGCATTGATCTTCGCATCAAAGAACGTGTGGTTCGTGCAGCATAAGTGTGGCATTGATCGTCGCATCAAAGAATGTGTGGTTCGTGCAGCATAAGTGTGGCATTGATCGTCGCATCAAAGAACGTGTGGTTGGTGCAGCATAAGTGTGGCATTGATCTTCACATCAAAGAACGTGTGGTTCGTGAAGCATAAATGTGGCATTGATCTTCGCATCAAAGAACGTGTGGTTCGTGCAGCATAAGTGTGGCATTGATCGTCGCATCAAAGAATGTGTGGTTCGTGCAGCATAAGTGTGGCATTGATCGTCGCATCAAAGAACGTGTGGTTCGTGCAGCATAAGTGTGGCATTGATCGTCGCATCAAAGAATGTGTGGTTCGTGCAGCATAAGTGTGGCATTGATCTTCGCATCAAAGAACGTGTGGTTCGTGCAGCATAAGTGTGGCATTGATCGTCGCATCAAAGAATGTGTGGTTCGTGCAGCATAAGTGTGGCATTGATCGTCGCATCAAAGAATGTGTGGTTCGTGCAGCATAAGTGTGGCATTGATCGTCGCATCAAAGAACGTGTGGTTGGTGCAGCATAAGTGTGGCATTGATCTTCACATCAAAGAACGTGTGGTTCGTGAAGCATAAATGTGGCATTGATCGACGCATCAAAGAACGTGTGGTTCGTGCAGCATAAGTGTGGCATTGATCGTCGCATCAAAGAACGTGTGGTTGGTGCAGCATAAGTGTGGCATTGATCTTCACATCAAAGAACGTGTGGTTCGTGAAGCATAAATGTGGCATTGATCGACGCATCAAAGAACGTGTGGTTGGTGCAGCATAAGTGTGGCATTGATCGTCGCATCAAAGAACGTGTGGTTGGTGCAGCATAAGTGTGGCATTGATCTTCACATCAAAGAACGTGTGGTTCGTGAAGCATAAATGTGGCATTGATCGACGCATCAAAGAACGTGTGGTTCGTGCAGCATAAGTGTGGCATTGATCGTCGCATCAAAGAACGTGTGGTTGGTGCAGCATAAGTGTGGCATTGATCTTCACATCAAAGAACGTGTGGTTCGTGAAGCATAAATGTGGCATTGATCGACGCATCAAAGAACGTGTGGTTCGTGCAGCATAAGTGTGGCATTGATCGTCGCATCAAAGAACGTGTGGTTGGTGCAGCATAAGTGTGGCATTGATCTTCGCATCAAAGAACGTGTGGTTCGTGCAGCATAAGTGTGGCATTGATCGTCGCATCAAAGAATGTGTGGTTCGTGCAGCATAAGTGTGGCATTGATCGTCGCATCAAAGAATGTGTGGTTCGTGCAGCATAAGTGTGGCATTGATCGTCGCATCAAAGAACGTGTGGTTGGTGCAGCATAAGTGTGGCATTGATCTTCACATCAAAGAACGTGTGGTTCGTGAAGCATAAATGTGGCATTGATCGTCGCATCAAAGAACGTGTGGTTGGTGCAGCATAAGTGTGGCATTGATCTTCACATCAAAGAACGTGTGGTTCGTGAAGCATAAATGTGGCATTGATCTTCACATCAAAGAACGTGTGGTTCGTGCAGCATAAATGTGGCATTGATCGTCGCATCAAAGAATGTGTGGTTCGTGCAGCATAAGTGTGGCATTGATCTTCGCATCAAAGAACGTGTGGTTCGTGCAGCATAAGTGTGGCATTGATCGTCGCATCAAAGAATGTGTGGTTCGTGCAGCATAAGTGTGGCATTGATCTTCGCATCAAAGAACGTGTGGTTCGTGCAGCATAAGTGTGGCATTGATCGTCGCATCAAAGAATGTGTGGTTCGTGCAGCATAAGTGTGGCATTGATCGTCGCATCAAAGAATGTGTGGTTCGTGCAGCATAAGTGTGGCATTGATCGTCGCATCAAAGAACGTGTGGTTGGTGCAGCATAAGTGTGGCATTGATCTTCACATCAAAGAACGTGTGGTTCGTGAAGCATAAATGTGGCATTGATCGACGCATCAAAGAACGTGTGGTTCGTGCAGCATAAGTGTGGCATTGATCGTCGCATCAAAGAATGTGTGGTTGGTGCAGCATAAGTGTGGCATTGATCTTCACATCAAAGAACGTGTGGTTCGTGAAGCATAAATGTGGCATTGATCGTCGCATCAAAGAATGTGTGGTTCGTGCAGCATAAGTGTGGCATTGATCGTCGCATCAAAGAACGTGTGGTTGGTGCAGCATAAGTGTGGCATTGATCTTCACATCAAAGAACGTGTGGTTCGTGAAGCATAAATGTGGCATTGATCGTCGCATCAAAGAACGTGTGGTTCGTGGAGAATAAGTGTGGCATTGATCGTCGCATCAAAGAATGTGTGGTTCGTGCAGCATAAGTGTGGCATTAATCGTCGCATCAAAGAATTTGTGGTTCGTGCAGCATAAGTGTGGCATTGATCGTCGCATCAAAGAATGTGTGGTTCGTGCAGCATAAGTGTGGCATTGATCTTCGCATCAAAGAACAGTAATCCTCCGGACGCATATGTTTTTCTTTTCTCGTGGACACTGGTTGTTGCCCATAAGCACCCTGTAATCAACTCTACTGGAACTCTGTTCAAACATCTGAGTATAGTCGGTGCAACAGGAAAATACTTTTCCTTTTGGGGGGCTCATGGCCGATTTTTGTTTTCTTTAATTGAATTGTAATTTAATTATCTCGTATTTTTATGGAGCGTAAATCTCATATAAAATAAATGTTCCGTTTTTTATTAATTTATTCCGCGTGTTTTAGCAATCAAATTTAATTGTATTTCAATTAAATATTCTAAAACCTTTAATGTAAGAAATCACTTGTATGAAAATTAAAAACCATCTCAGAGAATAAATTACCAATATTTTAAGTGATAAAACCATAATATCAGCAAAATAATAAGAATAATTAATGTAATACATAATACGGATGTGGATAAAGAGAAAACGAGACTGTGGCGTTGAGTACCCAATGAGAAGGTATTTAAAAAAAATAGATACCAGAAAGAGGAAAAGGATTAACTGAATGACGAACAGGACAAAAAGGGATTGTGAACCGTACGGCAGGAAGATAATGCGAAATGTTGCAAAAAGTGAAGTTATCAGAATATACGTCGATATGAAGATTAAAGGTATTCAGTAATCTCAATGAACAAGGAATGGGTCCTAGGCGAATTGTCTTCGTTTCGCCCATTCAGAACCAAGTTTAATATCGTACATATTATTTCTAAAAGGTGATTACTTGAGACAAACCAACGGTTGGCCTTTGAAACGTAATGGTATCCAAGAAAAGTGATTTCGAAAACCGCGGAAAACTGAAATGTGGATGAGGATTCGAATTCGTGTCCACAGATATATTTTATTTTTATATTCTGATACATAATATCCCAGCACCTAGTATCTACTCTGGGTCCATATTTCCAATATATTAAAGAAGTACATAAGATAAAATTTTAGTTTGACAATAACAACTGAATTTTATTCAGGACCTTAGATTTATGATACATAAACGTATCAAGTTTCACGAAAGTTAGTTACTTAAATTAGCAGTGTGAAAGAATGTATTTGATGAGTGTTAGTGTTTTTTTAAAAAATAAATATACAGATGGAGGACAAAATAATACGAACACCTGTGAAAAATTATGACGTATTTCATACCTGCAGTACAGCCGCGCCACCTGCAACAGAAGTCTGCCACCAAGTGAGCGTGAAGAGGAAGGTATCAGTCTCTCAACAGCAGTCACCTGCGTTGCATGCGTCTATCGAACTGTCTGTGATAAGTTGAAATGTCAGACCTGTCAGTATTCCAAAGAGGAATGATTGTCGGAGCGCGTTTAAGTGGAGCATCGGTTACGGAAACATCAAACCTTTTGGGGTTTGCAAGGAGTACGGTATCAGCCGTTATGACAGCTTACACGAAAGAGGGTAAGACGGCGTCTTCAAAGCACAACAGTGGCTGAAAGTCAAAGCTTACTGATAGGGATAGACAGTTCTTGAAGCGCATAGTAGCCCGAAAGCAATCATTACAAGCACTTGTTATTCTGCATGGTAGAATCAAATCCAATCACTATCTAAGCATTCAAGGGGATCATGTCCATCCTTTTGTCCAGACTGTATTCCCTGGAGAGCCACCGCTTTTTCAAGACGACAACGCCCCTATTCACACTTCTAGGTGTTCGAAGAGCTTGACGATGAAGTTGAACATCTTGCCTGGCCCCCTCAGTCTCCGGAATTGAATATTATTGAACATTTCCTCCTCCATCCAGCCTTTCGGAATTAGAGACCGTTCTGCAGGAGGAATGGCTTAATATACCTTTAAATATTGTCCATGACCTTTATGCATCTATCCTAAGTCGCATTAAATCTGTACTTCAGTCAAAGGGTGACCCAACCCCCTATTAATAAAGATTTTACATTATTTCACAGGTGTTCGTATTATTTTGTCCTCCCCCTGTATATATGTAAATTAGTAATTAGAATAACATACGTACACACACACAGATACTGCTACATGTAATTAAACACAGAAACATTCACATACACAAATCACTTATTGCACCTTTCTCTCACTTTGCACATTTATGAGACTTCTACACGGATATAGACAGTCTATCAGAGGATGTGACGTTGTAAATATAGAAAGAAAAGTAACGCATCACCGACTGTAAGCTGTTGAGACAGGCCACTCCCTCGTCAGAGAGGGTGGCGGTTTATGACGGGGGGAGCAGCAGACGATACTTAAAACGCGCAACGACACAGCTGATTAACGGTCTGTGAGTCACTGGAGCAGTCCCCTCGACAACGCCCAGCGACAGACCAGACGAGCGAGGATCCGTAGTACGTAGTCCAACCGATCAGCGATCTCATACGATAAAGGAGCTGGATTGGGAGTCATTGGAGGGTGAAGAGAGTGCTGGAAGAGTACAAGGCGGATGTTGGTGGTGAGGCTTAGAACGATATTGGTCGAAGAATTAGAACTAGTGCACGGAAGAGAAAAGATAACCATGAGCACAAGCTGACACTCGCTTTCATTCATAAAGGAGTTGTAAAATTTTCTTTTGTGGGTAAGAGAGACAGGGATTGGAGTAAATTACTACGGGAGTGATGAAGGAATTTAGGATTAAAATTCATAAATCGTAAAAGTAGATGGGAGAGGAATTTTACACCAAAAGTATCTAAGATGATAATAATAGTAATAATGATAATCTACACTAATATTTTAAAGGCGGAAGTAAATTTGTCTTTCCGTTTCTTATGTTTTGAAGCTTAAGGGCTAAACCGATGTTGATAAAAGTTGAAAAGGAAATACTATATATGAAGGATACGATTTTCGGGCTAAATAACATACCTTGTCATGAAATTTTGAAAACTAACGAACGGTGACAGACAGATGGATAGCGTGTGTAAGTCTCTGTAATATTATATCGGTCACTCAGGCTTTCTTTCTCTCGAAATAATTTTGTGATTTTTCTGATACTTATTAAATAATTAACAGATTTCTATTTTCAGACCAGCAATAGAATTATAAGTCGCTGGTAACAGCTAATAAAATAATAAGAAAGGGGGATAAATAGATGAGTACGGAAAGTGCCACCAGTGCGTGTGCTCCATTGCAATTAAGTTCCTACGGATTCGACAAAAAAAAAACCTCAGCTGTCCTTGCAGAGACTCACATATAGTCGCTTTTTATCGATTAGGAACTCGATTGACAGCATCTTACGGATATAACAACGGAGACTTTCCCAGCGTATGCTTGCAATGAAGTTTTACCGATGTACCGCCGGATTGTGTTATGAAAACACTATATTTGGACGACAGCTCCGTCGTCTTCATCAGGTGTCGAGACTGGTCGGCTGACGATCAGATACTGTACACTATCTGTGAGTCAGCCGATCAGTGCAGATGTCTCCACACCTGAAGAAGACGACGGATCGAGTCGTCAAAATATCGTGTTTTCATAACACAATCCGGCGGTACACCCGTGAAGACTTCATTGCATCTTATTGATAGTTTTGTCAGTTCTTACTGAAAAATATTATGTATTTCATGCGCACATAACCTTGAAAATTGCGGGCACCTCCTGTCTTTTGTCATATATCTCAAATTCAACGATTTTTTTTTCAGTAATACTTGGGTAACTATTTTAAAAAGCCGTTTGGATTTCTTGCGTCGCTTTGCCTTTAAAACAATAAGGTTAAATTACTACACTTCCTTCTAGTGAGTTTTTTTTTTTTTACTAACCGCAGTAGTTTATCGATCGGAAAAAAAATGCCCAGGACTTGTTTTCATTGGGACTTTAATGCCCGTGGTCAGTAATAGCCTGTTACGAAACGACAGAGGAATAGTATCTCTCACTAAAAGACAACGGAAATTATATCCGTAAATACTAATAGAGTCATGCCTTAAAACTTTGCACAAACTTAATGAAGCATTACTCCACATAAAGCAATAATAAAATTTAAGCTAGTTAAAATATTAGAAAAAACTAGGCTTGGGATCGACTTTTAGAACGCTTAGAAACGACTCACAGTCAAATCAACTGCATATGTTAGTGCCAATCAGACAGAGAAATAGTAATATCACTTTCCTAATTTGCGAATGGCTCCTTTCTTCATATTACAATAGTCCTTAATCCTCTCCCTTCAAGTAACTTTATCTCTAGATATCATTTCCAAAACTTCAGTTGATTTACCTCCCATCACCTTCTGTGATCGTCTCATTGTTCATAAGCGCTGTATTAAATCGTAAACCGTATGTATTCGTTACTGAGGAACGAATACGCCGACTCGAAGTACCCAAACGTAACTCACAAAAACATTTCGTTACTCGCAGTTGTCGTATGACTGTCAGTTTCGTTCGATAAACGAATACACACGACGCATCATGCGGGAACTGGAACGGTTCACTCAGCTACTAAATCAATCTGAATGAGAGAATGAACATTTCAACATCGTGCGTTGCGTTTTTGTAGGAATTTTTAATAGAATTCGTTTCGTTACCAAGAAAAATGTGTAGGTATAAACATTTGCGCATACATTTTAATATAATTAATATCATTCACTGTTAAGTGTTGGTATTTTTAACGAGGTAAATAAGCATAAAGAGTTATTTTGTTGTTCGTATTTGTTTAACATTAAAATTTACAGAGCATAATTTGTAAATAGATAATTTGCATAGATAATTTGAGGTGGTCATTGTTTCTTTATTAATCAGACATTAGTTAGATTTATTGATTTCAAACATCTATGAAATGCGTTTATTCTAAAATACGATATCCTAACTTCTATTTTATTTGAGAGTGCAAATTTTACCCAAACTTACTTCACTACATTATCAATTTACTTAAACTTTACTGAGTACGAATGAAGTCATCCAGTAACCTGTATGCGATGCTCCATACTAGTGCTCGATTGTGTCAAAAGTAACGAGTAACGAAACGATACGATAGTAACGAAGTCTTCCCGTACGCGACGCGACTCTATACAATGCTTCATCCTAGCGCTCGATTGTACCAAAATCAACGAGTAACATTACGATAGTGACGAGTACTGATTGGTTTAGTAACGAATACATGCGGGTACACAATTTCTCGTCACTTTTACAGCTCTACTCTTCATGCTTTATCCCTACTCGGAATTTTACTACGCACTGCCCCATAGCAAGAGGTGGCATATTTTAGAAATTATTCGGTCGGATCACGTTATTTTTCGCGAATATGTGGCCATATCAACAATGCAGCATATGAGAATTCAGTTTTTCCCTGCGTATAAATGAAAAGCGAAAAATGTAACATTTTTAGCTTCGTTATGACAGCTTACCTGACAAAGGCAGCGGAAGTTGCTGCCGAAACGTTGTATATTAAAGAAATTAAGTTTAATAAAGATATTATCCGGCAGAAAACCCGTGAAGATTTTATTTCAATGCAGCATATATTTACATCAGAAGTCTCTACTGGTAGATAGCGCCCTGTGCAATGGTGATATATATTAAGTCGGACAGTGGGAAATGTTGGGAAAACGCGTCCCCATTAGTTTGATCTCAGTCATTAAGTGGAAGCTCTTTGGAAACAGGTAGGAAATTGTAACGGTGCTTCGATTGCAGCTGATAGTAATCAACAAATTTTTCAAATTGCTGCGGATTGGCTGGGCGTTGTTTCTACCCCTTATTGTACTACGCTGTAATAAAACGACCATTTGTTTTGTGCCTGCCCTGGGCGGTACATCACGGCAATCAGAAGCAGATTGCTCAGCCTATCTCAAACGTAATTATTTATTGCCAACTGTTTGTAAGAAATAATATTTTTTCATTTATCCATGAAACGATCCTCCAGATTTTATCTCTACAATATCAAAACTTTACAGCAGCCAACAACTGGACCTTCTCAATCCTCTGTCTCCACTGTAATAGAAATAACAGCAAAAATATTTTCTACAATGCAGGTAGAAGGCTTTCTGGCGCCTACACGAATAAAACATGAATTTATACACAGTGCAACAGGGCAGATAGATCATTATAGTTCTTTTGTGTTACTGGTTTACGGTTCCGTGTGACAACAAACCAACGTCACAGAAAGCATTCTTCCAAGTTGTTGGTATTCGCGGAGACTCCAGTGATCATGCAGCACCGTCTGGCATTCTTCCAAGGACAGGACAGCAGAAATTGCTGTCCGCATTGGGGCGTAGATAAAACAAACATGGCAGGAAACTCCTACCCTCGCCGACAATATCGCAAAAACATGACGGCTTGGCAAGGAAAAAAGTTATCAAGTAAAGTGGCTTTCTTTCGGTATCGTAAGAATTTTGAAAATGGAAGTGTAAAACAATAAAAAAAAAAGATAGTCTCTTACACAGTAAAATGTATCTAGACTCGAAACGAATTAACCTCACTATGTTCCAAGTTCAACTTTAATGCAGATCATACACAATCAATAGTACTGATAATACCTCTACTGTAGTAACAATAATATTGACCGCGTACGGTGAAAGAATTGTATTGATGGTCGATATTGATGGAAATGCTGATTTTCTGTTATTTATTCATCAGTAGGCCTACTGGAAAGTGGAGGGGATATTGTCCATAATATTGACTGTGTAGGGCTTTTTTTAAGGAATTCTGACATGACCTTTTGAAGGAACCATTCACCCGGAGTCATCTGGAAACCATAGAAAATTAAATTTGGATAGCCGGACGGGAACTCGAACCCATGTCCTCCCAAATGCGAGGTCAGAGACTTAAATTCTCTAAATGTGGAGATGAACACTGTCCCTCTATCCGAAACTCAAGCGTTCATTCCAATTTCAACCATTGTAGCTAGAGCCGAAAGCAAGACACTGAAAAACCCCATGTGATTATAATACAAGGAACCCGAGTTATTTGGTTTCGTTGTAGCTACATGTTTTGAAGCCAACATATTCCAAAACTGATGTTGCATTGCAAATTCGTGAGCTGTGTCACACTCCATGACCGTTGGCGTTTTAAAGTGTATGATCAAGTTTTTTCGTTAACTTTGGTTTTTTAATCTTTGATAGTTATTTCAGTTTTTTTTCAGTAAATGTACAAGTAGTTAACGTATCTCCCCGTTTCATTCACTTTACTAACTAAATACCAAATATGACCACCGCTTATAAATGTTTTGGAACAAAAAGACCCAGAAATAACCAAATAATAACACAGATTCACCCTGCAAAAAGAAAGGCGCTGAGCAAATTTATTGACAACAGAAATGTCAATAATATCGACCTGTAAGGTAGCGCAGTATTTAAATGGTTGGTGCAAGTATTGACGCGTGTACTGTCAATACTGGTATTGAAAATACTATTGATCGTGTAAGCTCCGCATTACGGTAGTACTGAAAACATTACTCCAGTAGCCGAATGAGTAGTACCAATATCAGGCTTCATCTCCACATAGGCATCTTGCTAAATCCTTAACGCCACGTTCAATTCCCTTTAACCAGAGATACGAAATACCATATACACTATATATAAAACAGAGAATTATATAATCTTCTTAAAAGTCTCCCAATATCTTCTATGGATAGCATTCCTTTCCATTTTGTGTTTTGTTCTGGTTTCATTTAAGGAAATAGCAAACTTGAATCATGCAGTAGATAGTGCCGTGATATAGTCTCTACGTCGGGGAGCGTACATAAACTACGTGGCTCCGTCTAGGGGAGGGGAGGGGAGGGGTCGGCTGGAAAGCTACGCTGAGCTACGAGGGAGAGGGGGAACGGAGGGGGGGAGGGGTGTTCCAAGCCAAGACACGTAGCTTCTTATTAATATTATTTGTCACAGTTAAAATTAGATACAGAACACACAACAGCATGTGAATATTTATTTCCGTCATTTAACTACAAGGTAGTAGGACTGATTTAAAAATATATATTGAAGATATGTTTACAATTCCTTAATCCTCTTCGAAATAGCACCCTTGGGCAGCTACACTTAGAATTACTTTGCTGCCATTGGCCGTACACCTTCCGGAAGTCAGATTCGGGGACGCTGTTGAGAGCCCTCGTCGATGCTGCTTGAACATCCTGAACAGAGTCAAACCACTGTCCCTTCATCTGCCTTTGTCCGTATCTGGATAGCTGGACCAGGAATCGAACTCATATCCTCCACACTGCCAGACGGAATCGTAACAGCCCTCCAACCAGGCTCAGTTCAGCAGGCAATTTTAAATAGCGGGACAAAGTAATCTTCGTTCAACACCAAAAGGCTGCGCAAGAGTTTTTTTTCTCGAGTGGCAGCAGAATTTGTTGCGTCGATAACTGGAAACCAATAAATGCCAGATCACATTCCGAACCGATCTCTAAGGGGTCTCCGAAGAGTCCGCTCGCCCCCCCCCCCCCCCCAGATTCTGCCTCCATGGAGCGCAGGGTAAAGGATCCTCGGCAAACAATATATTTTCCCCTCTATAGACCACCACCTAAGTCCACATGACGAGCAGACTGAGGATGTTTCTTGGAAGCTGTAACCTCGTAAAGTATTTAAATACACACTCAGCCTACTGTCAGGGGTGTTCGGTTAGCGATCACAGCGCTGGATACGACATCTTCATTGCGCCGCCAAAATCCTTGACGACAATACTGATGCTTACCTCCACCAACACCAAGCTATCAACCTCAGTTTTACTTACGCAGTCTATAAATATCTTTTCGATTTCTAGCATTTTCCCGTTGCTTTATGCACGTAGACCGTTGGTGTGCGTAGTAATGCGTTTGCCTTTTGTTTGAGTTCTAGGAGCAAAGGATAAACGTTTGTAATGTAGCATCTTTGAAACCTTTACCTTAAATTAAGTTCCGCAATTTCATTACGTTTATAAGAGTGTTAATACATTGCTGCCAGCCTCTTAGCTTTGAATATCCGCAGATGATCGCTAAAATTTCCGTAGATTGGGTATAAAAATCCGGAGACTCGCTAAGTGAAACACTGAAACAATAATTACTGAAGAGAGACCCAAAATTAAGAATACTTTATTTCCAGGCCTTTCAAAGCCGAAATACAAAATAATATTCTACAGTGAAAGTAAGAAATCTCTCTGAACATGTTTCATGCATCATCACTTTCGTCACTGGTATGCCTACCATTTTTTGTTTTTTAAGACCACACATTTTCTTTGTGAACATTGTTCGAATCTCGGAAGTCACTGCTTTTTAATGCCGTGCCAATGAGCGGGTCACCGTGCATAAAGAGTGCGCTGATAGTTGTGTATTGCGATCTTTTAAGATCTATAAAATCTATAATCAAACGAAAAATGAGCTTTATTTCATTCCAATCGTTGGTTCACGCGAGCGGTTACAAGGAAACGATTCACAATTATTGAAAGTTCTGTAATACAGTGACAATATACTCTGAAAGTTTGACAAAACACCAAAATAAGGAAAATCAATGAATAATAAAAAGAACCAAAAATCCGTAGATATTTTAGCAAAATACAATTTTAAAAAAAATCCGTAGATCTACGGATAAATCCGTAAGTTTGTCAGCGCTGTGTTAATCTCTGATGCAGTGGTTTTCCGAGAAATTTTATAAATATTATAAATGCGAAAGTAGCTCCGTCTGTTTGTGACATTTTCACGACTAAATGGCTAAACCAATCATGATGAAATTTGACAGTGAAATGCTATTTATCATTATGAAGGAAATAGGAAACTTTTTCGGTACAAAAATAACAATTTGCAATGAAGTTTTGAAAAGTAACCGAAAGATGACAGACAGACGGATATCGTGTGTATGTTGTGGTGTGACAGCGTCACCCATAATGAATATAATTAAATTGTTATTAATTATATTCATAATTTTTTATGATATTCAAATTTATTAATTTATTAAAATCTAGTGACATGTAAATAGCGTAAATAGTGAGGGTTGTATGGATAGATTAAACATATGTTAAACCAGGGCAGCCGAAAGTATAGTTTGTGGTAGATTTAATTTTCTGTAAAGCTCAGGGCTCAGAAAGGTAGTGAATATTGAAGGCTGGAACCGCCATTTTTCGGACGGTTGAGAGTGGAACAATGGGGACCTCTCCGACCGGGCGGCGCCACAGCCTCACAACGGATATCTCCCGTTAGCGGGGCGCTGACCTTCCCCACCCCGGCGACTGTCCTGAAGGCCAGGCAGGAAAACGCGCGGAGGGAGGCGGCGAATGCGAGGCATGATATCAAACACGTGACGACGGAAATGTGTAGATAGCCAATCATGAACATTTATTGGGGTCTACAGTACTAATTCAAGGGAGTTTTGTTACATGTGGAGTGGCAACTTTCCGAAGAAGAAGAAGAAGAAGAAGAAGAAGAAGCCATCTTAGACGACACTTGCGGCCTGGACGAGGAGATGAACAGACGTGTCAGCCGACACGCTCTCGTCTGATGATCATTGTACGATTGTGATCATTCTTGCTTTGGGAAGCGAGATGTTGAGTGGCATGCCTGCCATTTTCTGGAAGTTATCCTAATAACGCGGTCGTATCCGCTTATTTGGCTTCCACAGCTGCAGTGACATTGTCTGTCACGCTCCATCACGTCGATGACTTTATGGTAATGTACCGGATACTGGCGGTCACTATTCAATGGATTTTAACGGACTTGTGAGCCCTTAAGCGGTTCCTGGGATAAGACTCCGCTCCCGTCATTCACTACTGAGCTAGCTGGTTTTATATTTCACTTTAAATTTTCAAGCATCTTGTTATTTGTAAATTCATTTTGATGCTTTTCTTTCATTTTATACGGCGCCCCTGGGATTTTCCTTTGTTACAGTATAATGTTAGCTCCAATTTGATGGCCTGTGTTGCCACGTTGTTCCATGTTAACTTTGCTGTTTTTATTAGTTGTTGAAATATTTCAATCCAGTTTTGTTTGCTTTCACCGGCGGATTGTAAACGGCGGGTATTGCTTGTTTTTGATGATCTAATTGTGTGTAACGTAAAGTTAATTATTACCCGGCCTTGTAAAAGCCATAAGACACAATAAATGAGGTATTGTTTTGTGTCTAATATTCATGGTTCTAGTTCTGACCTTCATCCTTCATTATATATTTTAAATGTTTTCATTTTTCAGAATTATTTATAATAATTCCCCCCTCCCTTTTTATGTACTTGATGTTCACGTTTTCTGCTCACCCAGCAGCCAATAAATGGTATCTAGTACAATGTCTCTGTTATATCGGTCGCTCAGGGTTTGTTTTTCTCGCAGTCAGTTTGGCTATTTACCTTAGTAAATGACAGAAAAACCTAAAATGTGTACAAAACGATATTCACATAAGATATCCCCAGCAAGTGATATATTTGTAAACCACAAACAAAAATCTGCCCCCTCTTAGTTTATTGCTATTTTTAATCATGTTGCTAATTGGTTCTCTTCATGAGACATATCCAATGGTAAAATGGTATTGTGATGGTTTCCCCGTCACATTATCGCGACTCCCTTCTTTTTAAACACATTTTGGGTAACTTACAGCTTTCTATACCCAATTCTATCAATAAAATTTTAAGTCGACGTGTATAAAGTCGCATGTAAGAGCTAGTATTTCAAAAAAATGAAAAACAAAAAAGTTCGTAGTCAAAAACAATACCAACAGAATCCAAAGGGTGTAGTGTTTGTGTGTTTCGTAATCTTTGGTATCTCGGTAAGGAGTGCTCATCTGAGATGCAGATTGATCTGTGGTTCATATAAGTTCTCGATAAGAATTGATTATTATTTCTTACTCCGTTCCCAGTCAGGTAGAGTCATAAGATACACAGCAGATTTTAAGCTAGCTCATTAGCATTCAAACTTGGCGCGTGGTGCCTAGACAAAGGGAGACAGACAGACGCAGCCAGCTATACAGTAGTATTCTATGGATACACGGTCACCGAACTCGGGGGATAGATAAGGTTCAGGCGCACCATTTGTGTGGATGCATGTTCGATGCTCGATCCAGCCATACAGATTTCATTGATCAGGTCGGAATACGGGAACTTTGTAGTCATGACAGACGTGTTTGCATTTAGCACGTAAACAAAGTCCTATAAAGAGTATGGAAATACAGATCGAATTATTTAGTATTCGTAAGCAACATCTCTAACCTTACACACCCAAATTATTACACTGTACAGAAAAAGTGTTAACATTAAATTTAATCTTTTTATTTATTTTTTTTAAATTGATTTTATTTCAAACTAATTTTAAAATATGTTCAAATAAGAGATGTTTAAAATCTAAGTGCCAAGCGTTTTATTTCTAGCCAAACCCCTTGGTGATACTCTTCTTTTGTCAATCAGTTGAGTTTCTTACTATAATACTATATCTTTTTTTCCGGTTTAAGTTCTGGTAGGCGGTTGAGGTTACTAAAGATGATCTTTGCTAACGTAGGAAAGAGAGGATTACGATTTAGTCTTCCAACCGAGTAAGATGCATTCTAAGGTGTTATTCTTATTTTTACGAGGGGAAATCACCGAATTTCTTAATTCGCCTGCAAGACCAGAAAACTGCGTAAAAAATACAACCAGAAGCGGCGCGGAGGTTCTACGGTACCTTCCCGAACAGTGAGCGCCTGGCGTGTAGGCATCCGCGCCGTACGCTTGGCGCACAGTGTTCAAAGGTAGTACGCGCACACTACAGCAGGCCGCATCGCATCGCATCGGGTCGCATCGCATTGAGCGAAAATGCTGCAACGCACATCTGGACGCAGCGAATCGCATTTCTTTTACTGTCACCGCCTTCGGTTCTCGACGATTATTCCGCCGCTTCTGCACTGCAAATGGACACAGCAGACTAAGGGCTCTTATTTTTATATATTCATTGAAGAAGAAGAAAATTAAGCATAAAAGGCAGTGGGTTTAATTTAAAAAGAAATTTTTCGCATTTCTTAGGCACATTAGATGACAAACTTGTTATAACAGTTCTACCGAATTGCAGTTCTCTTTATTTTTAATGCAGAAAAATGAATGTTTTTCATGGTTTTAATAGCTGTGTTATGTCGGTGTTATATAATAAGATAAATAAAGTAATACTAGCCACGTGCTGTATTCATAACCTTTTGATTAACGATATTGGGAATTGGGTTGCAGAAGGTAAGAACGACAATGACAACAAAAAAATTTCAATATTTGACTTACACAGGTTTCTAGGTTACATCATAAATCATTAAGATTTGGAATAATTTCACAAAAAAATTTTAAACAATTAGGTCAATTGGTAACACGAAGCTTTACAAGCGGCATTCAAAGAAAGTGATAGAAATTTATAATGCACACGTAAAATAAACAAAAAATAAAATACGAAACATGACATTATACCTGGTTGTTTTGACTAGTTTCCTATTTCCTTCCAAATATTTTTTTTATTATATTTTGCGTCTTGTAAATCATAAAACTCTTTGAAAGTCATTACTAATGAGATGCAGTGCTCTTTATCCACTACGTTTGAATAGTTTACGTTAAAACATACAAGCAAAGAACAAGTGAGCATAAGCTAGAAATTTTATAATTTTTTCATCTTTATTAAAGTTCTTAAAGTAATTAAATGTTCAGATTGTAATTACTTATATTATTTATTTTTTTGTATCAAAAATCATCCACCATCCTGCGTGCAAATATGCAGCCAATTTTGTTGAAGTAATGCAGTTAATTCACAGAAATAAGAACATACAAGTTACAAAAGTCAGTACTGTTGGAGCTCCTATCGCAAACCTGCTCGCGACTGAGCGCATCGAGGCGCACAGGCGGAAAAATACGCCTAGGGAAGCGATACGCCAATGCGACGCGACGCGGCCCGCCCCGACTCGACCCTCCTGTGGTGTGCGTTACCCCATTAGAATCAGTGTTAAGCGATTGCTGACGCATTTCTGCGATGCGATGAGGCCCGCCCTAGTGAGCTCGGACCTTAAACCGAAGGAAACGGAGCCATGATCCTGGCTCCACTGCCTGCCCGTCTGTTAAAGGTCTCTAAGACTTGGTTGGCACTATGATAGTAATTTAGTAGAGTACCGATTAATGTAGTAACTAAACGTGTCTGTACAACGAAAATTTAGTCGGCCAGTAAGATAATTTTGTTATAGTCCATTCAGTTAACAGAGACGGCTCAAGGCCACTCTGCTCTATCCCCACTCCGCTCCACACGTACACTCTTTGGCAAAAAAAATTGACTGTCGGCGCCTGAGTCTAAATAAGAGACTCAGACTCAGGCGCCGACAGTCAATTTTTTTGCCAAAGAGTGTACATGAGAAAACGAAATTTGCCACTCGTCTATCTGGACACAGCTGTCAGCTAGTAGAGGAAGGAAGAGATGAGCTGATAGGAGGGAGGCCAGGGTAACATGACATTGAGGCGCCAGTTTGGAGTGAACAGTGTATATTTATGAACTAGAGCTTTATATGTTAGTTGCAACACTCACCTTAGGAAAGAGATTTGGATCACTGTCTTTAGACTGCAGGAAAATTATAAAGACGCTCTTATTTTCTATTAAATTTTTGCTTCGACCTTTACGCATTGTCGATATCAAGGTTATTAGAGGAGAGAGAGACCATTAGCGACAAAGAACAGGAGGAAATACGGTCAGTGTTTTGCACGAACCATCCTAGCATTCGCCTGTAGTGATTTCAGGATTCCCCCCGATACGAAACCCTGGCGTTATCGCTGACCTACAGAGCTCGGTGATAAAGAAGGAAGATTAAAGCAATTGAAATGTGGTGCTATAGTATTCGACAACTTGCTGGACAGTAATGCACAAAATGAGTCCGTTTTGGAAATCATGGCCGAGGAATGAAGTTTTTGGAAGAGTTTTACAAAAAGAAAGTAGAGGATAGTGAGTTATACTTTAGAACAAGAGGATCTGGTTAAATTTTTAGTCAAAATTTATTTAAGTTTTTTGTCAAAACAGTAGAGAAAGGAAAATATTAGAACGTATGAAGTAGATAACTGAGGGTGTAGCTTGTAATCAGTCTGTTGAAGTGATGAGGTAGGAAGAGATGGACGATTGCACAAATTCTCCTGAGGGAGAAGAAAAATTGATTTAAAGTACACACTTTGACAATAAATTTGGCGGCCGCTGAAAAATTCTATCACTCATATTTTGCAAAATCTGACATCAATGTCATCCCAGGAAACAGTAATGTAATACTGGCAAGCCAGTATTTTCGTTACTGTTTCTTAGAATGACAGTGATGTCAGATTTTGCAAAATAAGAGTGATAGAATTTTTCAGCGGCCGCCAAATTTACTGTCAAAGTGTGTACGTAATTTCTTAATTTTGAAAAATTTAAACACAGCCCTTCAATAAAGTACGGGAACATAATTTAAATTTTCTACAAAGTAGAAAGAAAACATTAAGGACTGCGCACTATTAATCAAAGCAGCGAGGGTAGAAATTAAAGTTGCAAAAAAGCAATTATAATAATCAATTTACAAATTTAATATCGTTGAATGTAGACAGCACCCGTATGACGATACATTACTGTATGCAAGGAAACATTTCTCTCTAGCCATTTTGTATAAACATCTATGTCACCATAATAAACAGAACGAAAGCTTTTCAGAGCACACTTGTAATAGACACGAGAAGAGTTACCATCTGGTATTTCAGTCGAAGTTGGTGAACAGTTTTCGCTTGTGCGTGCAGATTGGAAAGAGGTCTGCCTTGCCGATTGCAGGTTTTCTCCGGCATTATTCCGCGGAGGAGAAGGCAAATCATCCCATTGGAGTCTCTAGCCCGGGGCTGCGGGAGATTAATCAGCCGGCAACTCCGCCACGAAAATTGGATCCAGGTAAATTGGCCGGAATAACCTCTAATTGAGTAAAAACTGCGGCGCAGTTTGCAAAACATCAGCGTCGATAACGGGTCGATACTTCAGAGAAGCACCAAACTTTCTCCGAGAACAATATTCTGTGGTACTCAATTTGCAGATGTCGGCATAAAATTTCTGATCTTTTCGAAAATACGTACTGCCCACCGTAACTCTGACATGTGGTATAGAGAGAAGATCTGAAACATTTTCTGGTCGACTTGTAAATCGTCATCAGTTATCTCGTGTGCCACTAGCATTCAATGACTCTGTGGGTTTGCTGCACTATGGCCAGATTAAATATCCAACATTTATGGTAGCTTCCCACGGCCCTTGCAACCGAATTTTACGGATGAGCACGCGCCGCAGGCTAGCCCTCGCCACCTCCCCACCACGTTGCCTTGAGTCGTTTCAGCTACCCGGGCGTTTGATGTTTACCGGCTGGGCGACGGATAGTGGCGCGCCATCCCTTCCAGCAGAGGCGCCGGACACTTGTTGGGTGCTCGTCCGGCGCGGCCGCTAAACGCACAGGCCGTGGGAAGACACATTTACAGAACGGCGTTAGGACAGCATCACATCTACTACTTTGTTAATGTTTCAATCACATTTTAATTTTCAGCACCGTTTATAGTAAAGATAACCTGATGACACAAATCTCAGATTTTAAACCAAACGCTAATGTTTCAAATCCCCTCAAAATACACTGATGAGCTAAAACATTATGACCACTGTCCACCGCCAGACTGAATACAGTCTGGTGAGGTTGCCGGTACCTCATGCGATGAGGAAAGTATACAGCGTGTTACAAAAAGGTACGGCCAAACTTTCAGGAAACATTCTTCACACACAAACAAAGAAAATATGTCATGTGGACATGTGTCCGGAAACGCTTACTTTCCATGTTAGAGCTCATTTTATTACTTCTCTTCAAATCACATTAAACACGGAATGGAAACACACAGCAACAGAACGTACCAGCGTGACTTCAAACACTTTGTTACAGGAAATGTTCAAAATGTCCTCCGTTAGCGAGGATACATGCATCCACCCTCCGTCGCATGGAATCCCTGATGCGCTGATGCAGCCCTGGAGAATGGCGTATTGTATCACAGCCGTCCACAATACGAGCACGAAGAGTCTCTACATTTGGTACCGGGGTTGCGTAGACAAGGGCTTTCAAATGCCCCCATAAATGGCGGTGAATCGAGGAAGTACAGTACACACTAACGAAACTAAAATGAGCTCTAACATGGAAAGTAAGCGTTTCCGGACACATGTCCACATAACATATTTTCTTTGTTTGTGTGTGAGGAATGTTTCCTGAAAGTTTGGCCGTACCTTTTTGTAACACCCTGTATACAGTGCTGCCAGCAACTTGGCTTTGAATATCCGTATATGGCCGATAAAATTTCCGTAGATAGGGTACAAAAATCAGGAGACTCGCTAACTGAAAGATTGAAACAATAGTTATTGAAGAGAGAGTCAAAATTAAGAATACTTTTTATTTCCAGGTCTTTAAAATTCGAAATATAAAATAATATTCTAGATTGAAAGTAAGAAATATCGCTGAACATGTTTCATACATTTTTTTTTAACTGTTTAACGTCTCCTATAACAACTAGGTCTTTAGAGACGGGAAAGGATGGGGGGCAAGGAATGGGAAGGATTTCGGCCATGGCCTTTTGAAGGAAACATCCCGGCATTCACCTGGAGTGATTTGGGGAAACCATGGAAAACCCAAATCTGTATGCCCGGACGGGGATTCGAACCGCCGTCCTCCCGAATGCGAGGCCAGAACGCTAACCGTTACACCACCACGCTCGGTATGTTTCATACAGTCACTTTCATCACTGCTGCTGCTGTGCCTACTTTTTTCTGGACCATACATTTTCTTTGTTGACATTAAATTCAGCATATCATATATAACAGAAAATGTTAAAAACTGCGACCCCTTTATACTCTCGGATATTGGTTAGGCCTTCTCGGAACACACTGCTTTGTAAGTTGTGCCAGCGAGTGTGTCGCCGTGCATAAAGAGTGCGCCGACAGTTCTGCATTACATAGTTCTGTAACATCTATGAAATTTATAACCAAAATATGAGCTTTATTTCAATCTTTGGTTCACACGAGCGGTTGCAAGGAAACGATTCGCATTTATTGACTATTCTGTAATGTATTAACACTATAAGCTCAAAGATTAACAAAATTCCAATATAAGAAAAAATCAACACAGAGTAAAAAGTAGCAAAAATACGCAGATATTTTTTTAAATCCGAAAATCCTAACTTTTTTATAAAAATCCTTAGATCTACGGATAAATCCGTAGAATTGGCAGTACTTCATTCTTTATATGTAGTCTCAGAGTAATATTTCTCCTCTAAAGTCCACTTATATACTGTACATAAGTGGATTTTAGAGACACCTGAGGACTGATTGTAACGACAATAGGGAAATACACTGAGATAAATAATTTTGACGAATGGTAGATTGTTCTGGAACGGCGCCTGAGGATGAGCATCTCGGAAAATGTGAGACTGTTCCTTGTTCGCGTGTTACTGTAACATGCATCTACGGAAAGTGGTTGGAGGACGCTGAAACAACGATTAGGCGACAAGGTGTTAAACGTCCACGTCACAATACTTAACGTGGAAGTCGGAGGCTTGCCAAATCTGTAAAGAAGGACAAGGACGAGCTGTTGCAGATCTGACGGAAGAGAACAATGCTGATGCAGGCACAAGTGTTTCGGAATACACTCGGGGGGAAACTGAAAGCGGCAATCACAGCAAGTATAGTTGTATACTGCATAATTTACTTCGAGCTAGTATTTTACCTGTTTAAAATAGTGGAAGCAGCTGTAGAGATGGTGTGTGAGTTAACGAACGCCTGAACACCCGTCAAGAATGTATAGAACCAACAGACCTGCACCGGGAGGAAAATTCAATTCTCACATTAGTTCCCAAATCTGCTTGTCTCCTACCTCAAAATGTTGACTTCCGTCTCCTCCTTCCCGTTAGACGCTTATCTTTCTCTGACGATTCCCGGTTGTTATCACTACAGCTCGATTCCACGGCCAACCCAACAAGTGAGAGACGGAACAATAACTGGCCCAAATTTTTCTTCTGAACTCTGGTTTGGTGTGACCTTGTGTGTCAGTTCAGGAACCATCCTACACAACGTTGTCCTGAACAGATCACCAAACAGAAAGAGACACGACGCTCTAATCAGTCCCGATCATTGTTCAAATCTATCGAACATCACACATCAGCATATGTTGTCAGACAGGTCTGTTTCATTAATACTGTATTACAGTTAGTTTTGTTTCTTCAGTTATTGGCTGATACCAAGTCTGTTTTCAAGAAGTTATTAAGTTGTGAGAAAACGGTGTTCTTTTGTACTTTTCTGGAGCAACACGCTGCGCGACTTGAATTATAGCGCAGCTCTCAATTAGAGATTTAACAGTCTCTGGTACGCTGTGAACTCTTTTACGACTTGTCGCGCTAATTTTGACGCGGTTCAACTGCTTTGCATAAAAAGTTATGAGTGCACAAGTGTTAAACAGCCATTCTTATTAAACCCGTTGATTCGGATCTGGTATTTGGGTTTTTAGAGTGTATTTTGGTCGATAAATAAATTTATTCTAACATTATATTGTCCTGCTGTTTTCTGGCTTATGAACAGAGAATTCAATAAAAGTGAATCAATTAAGACTTTTATTTCTATACATCTCGCACTATTTAATTACAGTCTTCTTTCCAGCTACAAAGAGAGCGGAGACGGCTGACAAATTGACATATTAAAGTAAATAGAAGGCAAAGAGAAGAATAGTTTTATAAAAATATAGTTTCGCTCATCTCGTAGTAGAAGTCGCTAACGTAGTCGTTTGCATGGGGTGTTTTTTTTGGGGGGGGGGAATTGATCTTTGTAGGCTAACTCCCTAATGTCTATAACTTACATTGATCCATGAAATAATATATCATTAATTTCTGTCAATATATAATTATTCTATTATAAATGTGTAAGCTGGCTTCGTCTGTCTGTTCCTTTATAGAGGCATAACGGAGAAAACTACTGACCGAATTTGGATGCGATTTCCACAGTTTTAAACCTTATGGAGCAGGAAATTATAATTCCTTCCTACCGATAGCATATAGGCACCACAGATCACGTATCTCAGATGACAAATTCTTTACGAGGTACTCACCAAAGATCACACAACACAGATAAATTTTCCATCCTTTGTCTTGAGCTTTGTTTTTTGATACGTAACTTTGGTTATTTATTTCTTCAATTTCTTGAAATATAACACGTTAGAATACACGGAAGACTTTAATAAACAACTGCATCAAAGACTAACACACCAATAAACGTCAAGAAATTGTGAATTTAATTTACGGTAAACAATATAAAAATATTACATTACACACTTTTTGGAGAAAGACGAAAGGCAAGCGCATTACTATGGACACCAAGGTCCGCACGGCAAAGCAGCGGGAAAATGCTAGTGTTAGTATAAGAGAGAAGAAAGGTGCAGTGTCTTTATGACAGCCATCCCACGTAAGCAGATTCCGTTACACACAGTATATTAGGACATCTGTTAAGATGTGGGTACGAGTATGTAAATTAGATTCGAAAATACGCGATTTGCCGGTAGCAGGCTGTTAGTACTGTGAAACCAACTAACCACCGCACGGAGGGTGTGGTTAGGGAGAAGTAACAACCCGCCGGTGGCGGAAGGGGGGGGTGAATTCCATATTTTATTTTTCCCTCCCAGCCGACATGAAAGCGTGCGTCGCCCATTTCGTGCTGCTGTGTGCAGCAATCCATATTGTGGCCGATAAAAATCACCTCTCCCCCCACACACAACAACCCTCGCCATAAAAAATAACGCCAGACACGGGGAGAATTTCACATCATATTACAGCTGAAATGTCGGCAACACAGGAAATATAAATCACTACTCTCCTTCCATGACTTGGTCCCCATGGACCAAGTCTGTAAAAGTATACACGAAATTTAACTATAATAATTTAGTTTTTTCCTAGTAGACTATAGCTTCTTTATAAAAAGTCATGTTACTACTTACCTATGATTAATACTAGAAAAATGTTTCAACAAAACTGAAACATGCAGATGATACACCGATATTATACTAACTATAAAGCGTTTACCGCATAATACAGCCTACCAGCTGACAATGTAGCGCCAGAGATAAGCCTCTACGACCAACGAGGCCGAGCCACAAATTAAAACACAGTCTATTTTGTCCCCCTAAACTGCCTGCCGCAATAACAATATCTGCCTCACTATATGCTGTAAAATATTCGAAATTTTCGTTTGTGCAGCCCGTGTCGCCTCGAGCAGCAAAATAAAATGCTGTAATTCGTTCCTCTCGATGTTACAGCTGGCACAGTCTCCAAAAATAACCGATTAATGTAAAAATTTCAAAAATAGTTACATAAAATATTGTCCATTTAGATTTATTTTCTGCAAGGTATAAAGTTATTTTAAAGATGTTGGTGTGTTTTTTAAAGGCGGCTTTTATTTTATTTTTTTGGAAACAATTAGAAATTCTTGTGCAATACCGATTATGCAGCCCCCTATTTAAAAACAGCCAGTGTTGGATGTAGGAATTTTCGAAACCGGGTCAAAAAACTGTGAGATTGCTGCACCTTCCAACATTATTTTGCCGCCCCTATGTTAGCACCCCCTTTGTCACCGCACCCATTATTTTTCAGCTCCGCTACTGTCCCGGCGGCGACAGTGAAGTGGCAACTATCGGGGCGGCGACAGTCGATCACTCGATTTGCCGCCCCCCTGGACGTGCCGCCCGCGTGCGGCGCACGCCTTGCCCGCCCACTTACGGCGGGCCTGGGTACAGCTATTTAAAAGCCATGAATATTTCAATGACCAGGCAATAATCTGTCATATCCAGGATATGGGGATAGGACAACATTGCTCCTGGACCCCGCAACACGGCACTATTACGCGCTACGCCAAGCGTTAGTCAATCAGTAATGTCAACATCAGTAATGCATGCTAGGAGCAATATCTAAAGTGACATGACAGACGCATGAATACACTATTCCATCCTCGATCTGTTTTTTTTTATTTTTTTTATTTTTTTTTATTTACGGTTCTACGCCTTGTCGACGTCGAGGTCATTACAGGTGGGATGGTACTGGGAACAAGGAACGGGAAGGAATTCGGCCACGGCCTTTCTAAAGGAAGCATCCTGGCATTCGCCTGGAGTG
The DNA here is from genome assembly GCA_031002005.1 of Vandiemenella viatica. Taxonomy (NCBI): domain Eukaryota; kingdom Metazoa; phylum Arthropoda; class Insecta; order Orthoptera; family Morabidae; genus Vandiemenella; species Vandiemenella viatica. The sequence continues at coordinate 44,776,919 of CM061918.1, read as the reverse complement.
ATTTGGGGAACTCATGGAAAACCCAAATCTGGGTGTCCGGACGGGGATTCGAACTGCTGCCCTCCCGAATGCGAGGCCAAAGCATTTCCACTCATCCACCACGCTCGGTAGAACGGTGTAAAAGGCGCTGAAAACACTTTGGTTACGATCACTTTTTGTTAAGGTTTTACGTTTTTTTTTTTTTTTTTTTTTTTTTTTTTTTTTTTTTTTTTAACAGTTTAACGTCCCTTTTTAACAACGTGGTCTTTAGAGACGGGAAAGGATGGGGGCAAGGAATGGGAAGGAATTCGGCCATGGCCTTTTGAAGGAAGCATCCCGGTATTCACCTGGAGTGATTTGGGGAAACCATGGAAAACCCAAATCTGGATGCCCGGACGGGGATTCGAACCGCCGTCCTCCCGAATGCGAGGCCAGAACGCTATCCGTTACACCACCACGCTCGGTGGTGTTACGGCTCGTCGATATCGGTGACATTAGAGCCACTCAAGTGTTCCGTGGGCGGATCATCCTTGAACCAACACGCAGCGATTTCTGGAAATCATTGAAATTTATACGACCGAATCAGGATCGAAACCATGTCCTGTGAATGCCAAAGCCCAACGTTGCCACTGACCGCAGGATCGGTCAGGTCCTGAAACAGTCTTACACCCAACACCGTGTTAACGATGTATCTTCTGGTACGACCACTCACTAAGACACTGCAAGCATTTTCTGAGGCATATTTTAGAGTCAGTTACCCCAACATTATTGCTGCAGAAAGTAGAAATATATCCAGAAGCTTCGCAGTTACTTCGATTGGCTTTTTCGAAGACGGTATCAATAACGTAATTTTTTTTGATTCTCAAGAGAATGAATTAGAAGAAAATGTTTCTCGCAATATTACATTACAGTAGCGTAATTTCGATGTAGTTCCCGAGTTCAGACATTCGAGCGTTATGCTGTGCTCTTTAGAGAATTTCTCCTGTTGCTTTCAGGTCGAAAAACATTGTTCCCGACCTCGCGGCAGGGAGAAGCTGTTATGAGTCGGGGTTCCTTGCTTGCTTGCTTGATGTTTCACATTACGTCCAGCTTTACTCACCGGCTTCACTCTAGTAACTACTATTTATCGCTGTTCCGCCCCCTCTCGGGGTGGACTCATGCCCCTCCTCTCTGGCTAGACGTGAATTATTGATCAATATCAGCAACCACGGATACAGCTGTTACGAAGAACAATTCACTCCCCGCAATCAGTAAATCTTTATTCCTCCATCCCTTCGCCATAGGCCTACATATAAACATATCCGTGGATTTCATTGCATGTCTGGCGGGTCAGTGGTTAATGCTTCTTCCTGAGATTAAAAGGTCCCTGGTTCGAATATCGGTATCGGCTGAAAGTTCCTTAAACCTAACAGCAGGATGTTGTCGGCCATTTCCGCAATTGTAAGATAGTCGGTGTTTTTTTTTTTTTTTTTTTTTTTTTTTTTTTTTTTTTTTTTTTTTTTTTTTACAAATTTTAATGATACACCAGGGCAACTGAATTTTATTTTATTTCGTGTCTTACGTGTTTCACTCCATTTTCCAGAGCATCTTCAGCAACATCTGTGTGATATTTGTACATTTAGTCAGTTATATTTGATTTAAAACGAATATGAAGCACAGCTGAAATTAATTTTACTTACGTGTGATTCTATTTCATGTTCTCAGAGTTAAGATTTGCTTTGGGGGGTGTTTTTACGGATATCCAGAACCTCCTCCCCCTCTCTGGTGAGACTTCATGAGATCTGGTCCGACCCCCCTCCCCCCTCTGGTGAGATCTGGTCCGGGAGACCCTCCCCTCCCCCTACAAGTTGCTCTCGCAAACGTTTTGGGACTTTTTTTTTTAGGTCTCCCCCACTTTTCGACGAAATCCGCCCGTCAAATCGGCTTTCGTGTCATTTGTAGACTTTTGTTTTAGCTCTACATTCAAAAAAAAAAAAAAAATCCCAAAACCTCACGTAAGATTTCCGTTGACCCCCCCCCCCCACCCCCCTTAGTGAGATTTGGTGAGATTTCGCCCCCCCCCCCCCTATTTCACCTCACGTAATTTAACAGGAATCATTGTGAACAAGGACACGGAAATGCTGAGTATACACAATAGCAAACTACAGTCATTAACATTTCAAGGAAATTATCACATTCGAAAAGCACTAGTTGAAGGAAAACAGGTAATTAATGAATACACGAACTTTGACCAACCAAACACTATTGGCGAAACAAAAAACAAAATAAATATTCACCAAAAAACCAAGCATTTCAAATGTCTGCCCACCAGCAAAGACAGCACAAAGCAGACCACAAAAATCAATGAAACCTGAAACATAAACAAAACATACACTCTATGGACTAGTGAAAAACGAGGCGTCGTGTTTACACTCATATGTGGTTTTGAACTCTATACTGGTAGTAAACTATATGGTGGTACTGTGTAGTCAAGTCGGTGTAGTGATGGGTTATCGCCTTCAACAGTGAAGAGAAATGTTTGGAATATTCACAACGATTCCTGTTAAAAACTATTCGACAAAGCAAACCCTGACTCTGAAAACATGAAATATAGTCACATGTAGGTAAAAATAATTCCAACTGCTCTTCAAATTATTTTTAGATAAACTGTAACTGACAAAATGTACAAATATCAGACAGATCTCACTGAAGATGCTCTGGGAAATGGAGTGAACAGCGTACGACAAAAAATAAAATTGTACTGGCGTATCATTAATCTTTAAAAAAAAAAAATTGATCCATTAAACCTATCTTCACGCATAGAAAACACTATTTTGTGTATGTGAAGCACATTACAATACTTCCGTGGTTCACAGAGCCCGGTGAGTGAAAGGTAACGCTCTGGCCTTGCATTCTGGATTCAAATCCTCGTACTGTCATCGAGATTTTGCTTTTTCGCTGGCGAATGCCGCAGTGGTTCATTCAAAATGCGATGCCCGAATTCCTTTCCGTTCCTTTGAACTCCTATCCTCGCCAGCTCTAATGACCTAGACATCGATGTAACATTAAGCCCGTAGCAAATCCGACCATGGTGGATGAGCGGTAACGCTCTGGACCCGCATTCGGAAGACGCCGGTTCGAATCCCCGACCGGCCATCCAGATATGGGTTTTCCATTGTTTCCCCAAATTACTACAGGCGAATGTGGGGATGGTTTCCTTTAGGGAAAACCATGGAAAACCGAAACACAATGCATAACATCGAATTGGCCAGTTATACGATTTTTCTTTTTAGCTGCTTCTCAAATGGTTTTTTGTGTAAATTCTTGAAAACAATAATAAAATCTGGATGGCCGGAAGGGATTTCGAACCCGCGACCACCCGAATGAGAGGTCCGAGCGCTTCCACTCACCCATCACGCTCGTTCCAAATTGATTCGAATCGATCGGAATTAGGGACTGCAATCCAGCAAAGCGGGATCCTGCAATCTCGCATCATTAGACAGTCTGGCGGATCCTGCACAAAATTAAGCAGATCCGCAATCCGCAAAATCCGGCGGAAACGCGTGTCAGTCTGCGTGACTCGCTGCCCCACTCGGTCTCTGTCGGATATTTTGCACTGTTTGCCTGTACCCTTCCAGTTGGCATTTGACTCTTGTGAACAAGCGTTTGTTTTTGTCAATCTTCGTCATTCGTAAGTAAATAAATACACTTTTACGTATTCATCACATTTCTGTAATTTGAGTTATGGTGCGTATCCAGTACGATTTTCTAACTATATAATTATTTTTTACGTTATCTGAACTACACGGTTACAGCTTTTTATTCACGGTTTCATTATTCCCATTTTCTGTATTTGCAGATAAAGTAATTGTGACTAATTTGCGGCTGAAAATTTGATTATTCGTTGATATGAAACTAATGTTATCGAAATTTTAACGATCGCGTACCTCTTTATTTAACAGCTATCAAAAGAAAATTGTATATCCTTTGACTTATTGTTGTTTTGGCCACTGCCTCAATGCGTTTCTATGACGAAAGCCACCTGTTCACATGTGCCGCTCGGGCTTTCGATTAATCCCTCTTCTCCTTGTTATTATTTCGACTAAAGATAAAAAAAGTTATAATGAAATTTTCACGGGTGTATCGACGAACTGTGTTGTAGGACATACTTCGACGGCTGCCTCCGCCGTCTTCCTCACGTGTGTAATTTCGTGTGTTTGCAATGAAATCCGCAGATACAACCTATGAGGACTTCACTGCAATCATTCGCCGAGAAAGTCTCCTTTCTTACTAAAAAATAATAATTTCCACTCTAAAAACGTCGTTACGCCACATAACTAAATCTGAAATACTTGACAGTTTACGTGTTGGTGAGTAGTTTCTTTTAATAACATTGAATCAACTGTAATATCAATCAAGGAATCAGGAGATATAATAATGAATCACGCAAAAAAAGGCAAAGTCTCGTGCTTGTGCAGTGACAAAAAGTTATGAGATCTTGTTCTGAGTCAAGTCTACACTTTACAGAGTATATTCACTTCACTTCGTGAAATGGAATGCTTTTCTAGGTGTTATGGAACGTTTATTTTTAAAAAAAAAAAAAAAAAACTCTGGTAACTTGGGCACTAAGCAAACCATATTTTTAAACTTATGTGATGTATTGTAAGGCACATAATACGACCTAAGACTCAATATTTTCCATTTTTATTATTTATTTAAAAATTGTTTTAGATTAAAAAAAACAAAAATGTAAAACCTCGAAATACACTTAAGACACGCTAAAAAGTTTTAATGTCATTTTGCCAATCCAAATATTGTTAACTGTTAATATTTTTCATTTAACATTAAACATTATTTATTAATTTAATTATTATTTAATTTACTAACGTTTTAAGTAACTATGTTTTGAGTATATGCGTTAAAAAACTGTTTGTACCAATTCCTCACGGATCCCGCGGGATTGGCGCAAAATCCCGCGCAGATCCCGCGGGATTGAAAACACTGCGGGATTGCAATCCTTAATCGGAACGTAACTAATTAAAAACATTTTTCTAACGAAGTCCAAATACTGTTGTTTTATTTCAGGTTTGCTTCTACAGAATATCCTGTAGCAGTACCGGAAAGATAACAGTTTTAGGCAGTAATCGAGGTTAAAAGCACACCATAAGCAGGAATCCTACAACTAGAAGGATTGTGCAAAACTCCAATAATAGAGTTTTAACAGTTTAGCAATATTCGATTTCACAAACCTCTTTGAGGCGACTTATCAAAATGACAGGTTTTACGATTAGTAAGTCTGAAGCAATCTGCGACGACAGCGCACAGTGATGTAACTCTGATACAGCCTCTCTTCCCAGGCGTTTTGGGTGGCCCGAGACAGGCAATTTGCCGAGAATATAATATGGTAGAACGCATTTACCGTCGCTCAAGCTTGGAGATTACCCAGTGGCAGCAAAAATATTCGATATTACAGACAAACACGTCACGATCACAATCTCAGCTCCAAGAAGGTAATCTCTTCCGTCCTCTGACTTTCCAATACAATGCATAACATCGGACTAGCCAATTACACGATTTTTACTTTTAGCTGCTTCTCCAATTGCTTTTTGTCCCATAAGCAACGCTGCGTAAATTCTCGAAAAAATAATAAGATCTATATATACAGAGTGTTACAAAAAGGTACGGCCAAACTTTCAGGAAACATTCCTCAAACACAAACAAAGAAAATATGTTATGTGGACATGTGTCCGGAAACGCTTACTTTCCATGTTAGAGCTCATTTTATTACTTCTCTTCAAATCACATTAAACATGGAATGGAAACACACAGAAACAGAACGTACCAGCGTGACTTCAAACACTTTGTTACAGGAAATGTTCAAAATGTCCTCCGTTAGCGAGGATACATGCATCCACCCACCGTCGCATGGAATCCCTGATGCGCTGATGCAGCCCTGGAGAATGGCGTATTGTATCACAGCCGTCCACAATATGAGCTCTAACATGGAAAGTAAGCGTTTCCGGACACATATCCACATAACATATTTTCTTTGTTTGTGTGTGAGGAATGTTTCCTGAAAGTTTGGCCGTACCTTTTTGTAACACCCTGTGTATATATATATATATATATATATATATATATATATATATATATATATATATATATATATATATATATATATAGACGTTGGTATATCTCTAAGATATTTATAGACTTCAACACCGTTTCAATGATCACCATGAAAGTTGGCTCATGTATTTTTTGACGGAGAATGTTTTTTGTATTATCCACTTTGTTGTGACTCGCCACAAAAACGAATAGTTCTTTTGACAATTGTCATTATAAATTCGCATTTCGCTACCAACAAAGAGTTTCCTATTTCCTAAACGGTACTACCACCTTTATTCTTTGCTTCTTATTGAAATTACGTACAGTTTTTAAGAGATCAAAGCACGGACATTCTGATATATTCTAAGGTGTGTTCAGTTTAGAAGTGCGAAAATGAATGCACTTGATAAACTACAATAGAACTCCAATTATGCGAATCAATTGACACCGGACCCCATTCGGATAATTGGATTTTTTCCAAAAAAGGGTCTGTTTTAATTAATGTATGTTGAAAAAGGGAGAAAAAACTATTTTTAAAGAAAAAAGCTCTTAATTAATTAAATGAAAAGGCAGCACTTTGACATGTTAAGCGACTTACAGATGCTGTACATTAGTACAGTATGTTGCGTACTGTACTGTAAATAAAAGTCGTTGCTTGCTGAACATCTCTGTCAGAGTAAGCTGTTTGACTGTATTCATCCGCTTGACAGTGAGAAGTTGCATGTGGTCACACTAGGGCTGACGTTCCATCCACTTCAACGCAGTTTCAAGGCCGGCAAATGCTTCACTAGCTGATGGTACCGTGTCTGCTTCAACTTCGACATTAAGGTCATCTTCTTCCTCGACACTTTCTTCTCTCACACGTTCAATCAGTTCATCATCATTTAGAATTTCATACCCAGGATCTGCCGAATCACCCACTCTCCTATATCTTCAGCACTAACTTCTGAACATCCAGAAATTTTCAGAAGAATTTCTCCGAATTCCTCAAGTGACACGGCTTCCTCATCTTCTCCTGTCTCTTCCCTTTCCTTTTCTTGAGATTCCTTTTTCTCGTTTTCCTTCTCTTCTTCAGTGTATATGCCTTTCAACTTGTTCCATGCACATCTTAATGTGGCTGTTTTAAGTGATTCGGAACGTCGGAGTTTGGATAGCTGGAGTTCTACTGTAGTAGTCCCCGAGCAGGAAATACAAAACAGTTCAAAACCTTAAAAGATTTTAAAATCGTATGTATAAATGCCCATAGAGTAAATTGTTTTTACTATTATTATTATTATTCTAGATGGCGCTATTTGTATACTTAGGTATTTGAGTAAAGATATTATTTTCCATTCTTTATTTGTTTATAGGCGAATGGCATTCCATTCTACTTTTGTTTATATGCGATTTATTTTGTTCACACACAACTAAACTATCATGGGACGCCTCATCTGTCACCAAACATTAAGTACTGAAATGCCACCCAGAAAAATTCAAATTTTGCAAGATACTGCTCAAACAACTGAAGAGTTACACGCGCGACGGGAAACGATAAGAATCAGAGTCAGTACTTCAAGAGATTCTGAAACATCTGAAGAGCGAACGCACGAGTTGAAAACTTGCGAGTGCGAGCTTCCGCTTCAAGAACTGCTGCAACACAACGTGAAGCTGACCGCTCACGGCAGAATCGATCAAGAACGAAAATCGATCTAAAAAACGCGGCGTTCAATTGCGATAAGATCATTATTACAAAATGCATCGTTGTGTTGTCATTGGTCCGATAACTAATTTTTGCATTCATTTCTATACATATAGAGGCAAAAAACTACGCTCAGGCAGCACAAAGTCTGCCGGGTGAGACAAATGTAAACACTCCTCACATTCTACTGTCAATTGGTGAAGGCTAGGGACTTTGTACGGTCAGGGATCTAGATTAGTTCCCAAAAATGCGGCTACGGTGAACCCACACAAAACATGAAAAGCAAATAAAACGAAATAAATAAAACTGGTTGATCTAGCTTTTAAGCTCGATAAATAGTTAAGAGAAATACACGAAATAACGTAATGAACCAGAATACGATGAACATCCACACAACGTTAACAGTAAATACAACACGTTTTTACTTTTAATAACCTCAAATCTCATGACCAAAGTAAATACCTAAAGATGGCCACCAATGTGATAGCAGAGATTGAAATATGGCAATGACGGGAAGGAATTCATTGAATCAGTTATAAAGTTTTACCATTTGTTTTCGACTAAATTGACATATTTAATTTAAAATGAAATGATACGCAATGTAAACTTAGTGAAAGTGCCCTAGCAATTCATTGCTTCAGAATTAAATAACGGTCGTAACCTCGAATATGGCCGCAGTTATTCCGAAAACCAAGGACTGGAGTGTGACGTCACTGCCAAAAACTATCGAGATGAATACGGGCTGAGCCTAGAAATTATAGTATAGATTATTAAAAACGAGATGAGTCATAAGTCTCCATTATAGACGTATTGAGACGGCCTTGTTATGAACATATTATGTCAGCCATAATGAACGGAAGGGTGTTGTGTTATCAGGTTGGCAGGCCTGAGTGAGCATTTCGACCCCTCTCCAACAACTCTGCTAATGGCTAATGACAGGGGGTGCGATCCGTCAACGTCACGTTAATTTAATATCGTCAATCAGACGAATAGACAGTTACTGAAAAGCGGAACCATAACGCTGCCTACATGGTTTCACTGTCCTGTCGTGGGTTACCAAGCAATGCCACTACTAGGCAACTAGAACAACCCGAGTTCGTGCTATTGTCTCACTGAGGACCCATTAAAGATTTGTTTGCTTATGGCTTTACGCCTCTTCGACGTCCAGAACATTACAGATGGGAAAGAACTGGGGACAAGAAGGGGAAGGAATTCGGCCATGGCCTTTTTGAAGGAATCATCCAGGGATTTGCAGGGGATAATTTTGGAAAACAAACTAAAATGGCCAGACGAGGACTTGAACCTGTGTCTTCCTCTTTTCCCCTTCGAGTGGTTCTCGTCCCTTCCTTCTACAGTTAGGTTGTATATAAGTGTTGGAAATATATTTATTTCACCACTTGAAGCGACCACTGCTTCGGAGTATTTTATGGTTGTAAATGATACACAGCCACACTTCAGTGTTGTTCACAAAGTTTCTCTGTAAACAGGGTTTTAGGTGCTATTGCCAATGTTTCTGTCAGTTATGAAAGACAGCGATACGTTCGCATACAAATGTAATGGCAAACACTGCATGTTTAGTTGCTAGCATAGATTTTGAGGATTACTGTAAGCAGCAATTAGTATGTATACAAACTATCAGTGTGTTATGTCATAAAAAACATGAGTTGTTTTAAGATAAGGGAATTTTTTTAACCTTTTTTGGGAAATACATAATTCATCGGGATAAAAGTTTCGATTAAACCCACCCTAATACTGAAATGTGCCCATTGGTCAAGCAAAACCATGAAATATTGAGAATTAGTGGCGGTTTCAACGGTTGGTGGAAACAATTTCGGATGAAATTATTAGCTGGGATATCCCCCAGGTGTTCAACCACCGATTAACAGTTCCTATTTGCCGCGCATGTGCCTCTGTCATGGCTGTCTTAACTCGGTAATCCTACCGGGTACAGGGGAGATAGCTTAAAGTGGGATCTGGAATCTAGCGTACGCTATGCCATAGGAGAAGGGCGGGTTAAGGGCATTTGAAAATCCAACCAGAGACCGCGATTCGAGCAGGGGACCTTTAGATCTACAATGAAACACTGTAACCATTGAGTCATCAAACCGCTCGAGGAAACAAATGTTGCACGCAAATGTATTTAAAACATTTGCATACAACATAAATTTGCAAGCAAGGCAGGAAATCCAATAGGGGGAAAAAAAATCCAGCTACTACTCTGCATTTTCATACCCAGCCTACAATTCTTTGACATTTTATCGCTGAATCAACGGCACAAATATCAAATTCCACGTGGTCGGAGTCACTGGTACAAAACATTATCTCATTGGCAGTAAATATAAAATCCAGCGTGGCGATTCTGGCGACCTTGCAGTAACAACAGCCCCAATTTGATGTATCATCTTATTATTTATTATACCCTGTTCACTACAAACTGGCGGCTCAAGGTCATGTTCACCTCACCTCACCTCACCTCACCCCTCCCTTCCCTTTTCTTCCCTTCCCTTCCCTTCCCTTCCCTTCCAACCTCTCCGAGCTGAATGCTGTGTACAGGTAGTCGTGCAGCAATTTCCCGTCCGCATGTAGGGGTAAGGGTAGCGGAGTGGGGATAGAGCTGACTGACCTTGAGCCGCCTCTGTTAACTGAACGGGCTGGACATTTGAATTGTTCTGGCTCATTCTTAATTTTCAACAGCGAAATTTATAACTTTAGCATAAATTATAAATTTAATTAGCGAGTCAAAATTAGTGACAGTAACACCAGACGTTCCAACGATTCATTCGGGACGGCCAACTGCATTCAGGCCCAAGAGACGCCCAAGGCAGGCATCTCGTGTCAGCGACTAGGAGCCGCTGGGGCAGGTATTCCATTCAGTGGAGACTCGGACCGTGAATGGAGCTGTGCGTGGGCTCTCCACTCAATGAGGTTCCGATTGGGAGCATTCCAGTCAATGAGGACGGACACACAAAAAGCAGGCGGACTGTGAAGAGGAGGGCAAGCCAACGAGGGGGGCGACCCCAGCCCAGCACAATGGAGGGTCAGTAGCCAACCAGAACAAGTCGACGACACCAGAAACGTTAATCATTACCTTACTAGCTATTACCTGCAACTTCGTGGGCATGGAGTTAAAATTTCATGGCTAGAATCCGAAACGGAAGTGCTGTAAATTATGTAAAACGTGTCCCACAAACTGACTGCGAGAAAAACAAAGCCTGAGTGACCGATACAACATTACAGAGATTACACACGCTATCCGTCTGTTTGTCACCATTCGGTTAGTTTGCAATATTTGATGACAAAATATGTTATTTATCCAGAAAAATATATGCTATGTCCTTCCTAATAACGCATAGTATTTCCTTGTCAAGCTTGATTCAGATCGGTTTAACCATTAAGTCGTGAAAGCGTAACAAACAAAGGAAGTTAGTTTCACATTTATAATATTAAATAAGTGTAGATACTCTACGCCTAACATCAAGGTCAGACAGTCGGAAATTTATGAAGTGCAACTTCTGCCGTCGCGTTAGACGGAATTATTTCATCAATGAATTTAACAAAAAACGTGCTACAGACTGACAACAGTAAGCCATGACAGATATTACAGTAACAGCGGGTTAGTTAACGGCCGTTCATTGTGTTAAGTGCTTTTCCGTCGTGAAGAAACACTTTTTCACTACTGAAAAGGAAAGAAACAGCTGTTCAGATAGGACTTGTCTCGTGTTACTGGTTGCATAACAGTTCAGCCATGACTAAACGTGAAATCTATGTGAAACGAGTCTTATCGGGGAATAATCTATAGTCTGTTCAGTTAAAAGAGGCGACTCGAGGTCAGTCTGCTCTATCCCCCACTCCACAGCCCCTACATGCGGAGGGTGTATTTGCCACTCGGCTACACGGACACAGTGGTCAGCTCGGGTAAGGAGTGGGGCCAGGAAAGCATGGCTGAGCCGCCAATTCGGAGTGAACAGAAAAAAGATAGTGTGTGTATATATATATATGTAAGAATAGGATACATTCCATATGGGTGTGATCTTGGTGCAAAAGGAAAAGAATGAATAAAACTCTTTTAGTGTACTCTGAGGGGGAAAAAACAGATCGAGCGTAACGTGACCTACACACATGAGTATGGATACACTATCGGCAAGACTAATTCATTGAAGTATCCACGATGGAAGATTGTTGATATATGCAAGACTGTTCTGATATGATTTGGCAACGGAATTGAAGACAGGTACAAGAAACGGTACGATTTTAAATGGCTTGTTCATTTGAATGTGTGTGTTTTTTTTTTATATATATAAATATAAACCCGAGTCGACCTGAGATTTTATGCTCAGCAGCTAAGATAGTAATTTAAGTTGTTTGTGTTAAGGATCGTCGTTGAAATATTACTTACTCAGTCTAATAGATCTGTGACTTGTTAATGTGTATGTCTTTTACTTATGTGATACACAAAGTAATCTCGCTCCTTCTCTTATAAAATTAACTAGATCGAAATATAATTGACTAATATTAAGTTTTAAAGAATAAAGAAGGTACAATTAACCGGTACACTTCAATATAATATATATCTCAGAACCCGATTTTTTTTCCACATACGAGTGAATATACTCATAATAATATGCAGAAAGTCTGTCCTTTTAAGATATGTTTGACAAAACGAGTTTGGGGCGCTGTTCATAAGCTACAGAGATGGAGTTAACCGTTTCTTATAATTTATCTGTATCTGTGGATCATGTTCAACAAGAAGTTGTTAATACTTTGCAGACAATTATTACAACTTTTTCAGCTTTTCGAAATCAAACCCAAGAGGAACATATCCTATTTTGGCCACAGGACTTTGATCCGTAAATTATTCGAAAGCCCATCAAAATACGATCAGCATTTTAACGTGTATTGTGTTTATCAAATAAATTTCTCAGCTTTCTGAAATCACATCAAAATAAAACATGCTCTATTTTACCTCCCAGACTACGGGCTCCACATCATTCTAACCCCGATCCAAATCCGAGCGGTAGTTTTTTCGCGAATCCCGTTCAAACAAACAGACAATCACAGTCAAAGAACATAGGTTGCTTCACATAGCCGAAATGTTTACGATATAAATGAGACCAAAAAGCAGGCGGGTGGTCAACAGTGACAGCTTCACACAAGAAGTCACGGGGAACCAGGCGAGCCAAGGCACATTACCCTGTCCACCTTTGTACTCTGAATTAAGTTCAATGGGTAATTTCGAATGAAGAGCTCATATTAGAACAGCTCGCATAAAACTTACAAGTCTTCTAATGACCCCTGGTTATTCCCCACAGCAAAAAGCCCGTTGCCGTCACTTACCTTAATAGTAAAGATGGAATTCTCCTCATGGGCGCTTCTCTGCTGTGCCTGAAACCACAATAAAATTCAAACCTTTAAGCTGCGAATTAATTCAGCTATCCATAACACACTAAAACTTTCACCACATTGTGATCTCACCATTCCTCCAAACATTTATAAAAACTTTGTGTGACATTATTTTAATCTTTGTCTTATTTCTACGAGAAATGTTCCACAGCATAAGTAGACTATGGATAGCGATTTTTTTATTTTTTTTTTTTTTTGCTCGTCAACGTTTACGTTAATTAAAGTAGGGAAAGGAATAGGGCCCAGAAATGTTTAGCGATCACCAAAATACATTAATAATTATTAATATAAAATAATTTATTTTTATTACGAATTACAATGGTACAATACTAATCCTATTTTACGAGTATCTCTGGAGGCAAGGAGTAACTGGTCAATTTAGAGTCGAGGAAAAGGAGTAATTATTAAGCGAAGAATGCAGAAGAGAAGAAAAAGCCTAGGGTTACGTAAGAATACGGCGACAGTCTGAATGAAGCTGCAGAAGTTAGAAAACAGTTAATTAGAATGGAAATGGAAAAACAGTTAGATGGAGTCGAAACTGAAAGACCAATTGAATTGAATAAAGTTTATTACAGTAGTGGAAGAATAAGTTACGCAGAAGTGGAACCTGTAACTGATTTGTGATGGTATAAAAGTTGTGTTTGATTTAACTTGCGAAATTATTGATGGAAACAATTGATAAGTATTTGCAAGTGAAAGAGTAGAAAAAAAAAGACGAGGTAGTACAATCATTTTACTTCATATATTGTAAGAAGAAAAAACGAGGATTTTTGGAAATTGTAACCAGACAGCTAATATCCTAGACCAATTAAGATGTTCTCGTCCAGGCTGGAAACTACCAAAAAAACATACTAAGGTAAAAGCAAATTTAAGTTTAAGACACGGTCATCGAAAGTAAAAGCTTAATAGCTGTACGTAAAAGTAAAGAAACACGAGACGTTTCTTTCTGAAAAGCTTTACTGAGCTGTGCCCCGTGTGGAGGTCACGATAGACAGGTTACAAACGGAAAGACATTCGACCATGGCCTTTTGAAGGAACCATTTAGAGAGTCACCTGAGGTGATTTCGGGAAACCACGGACAGTGGAAATCAGGAGGGATCCCGAATACGAGGCCAGAGCGCTGGAAAGCATGTAAGTTTCATGAGGTTGGTAATTGTGTGATAGATACGCAGAGGAGGAACATGGACTCTCGAGTTGCTGTACGGCAGGGATGGCCAACCAACGGCACGCGTGCCAATGATGGCACGCGACCAAATAATTTGGGCACGGCATTAATGAAGTAGGTACCTGATCGATATGAATAATTTACTTTTCCGTCTACATAATTTAAGATCATAGTAACAAAGTTAATCGTAAACGAAACTACCTGTGCCGGAACGACTAAAGATTGCTCAAAAAGGCTGTATTACGAGCAAATTTCTGATCGAACGAACCGAGTAAGCACGTGCAGGAGGCGCGGCGGCGGAAGGAGCGCTAACGTAACTTATTCACGTTTTAGGTTTTGTTGACGTCGTTGAGTGCTTTTACCAATTACGCATAATTCTTTCAAAAATGTGCAAGATAAGTGTAATAGAAAATTTGAACCTTGGACTGAGAAATATGACATGATTTACAAAGGTGATGAAGCGATGTGTGCTTTATGTTCTAGAACAATGATATGTAGAACATCATCTGTAAAAAAAAGCACTATGAAATAAATCACAAATCTCTTTGTCAAAAAAGGGAACCAGAATAATATTAAAGACTCGCTTCGAAACCATTTGTCAGATGACTAGACTTCAGCTTGGATGCTGCTAAAAGTAACGAAGTATGAACCTAATATAAGTTGTTTGGTATCTAATTTGTAACAAAAGAAGTTACACTAGTTACATCTACTTAAATAAACCTAAAACTGTTGATATTATTGCTTAGTATAAAAAAATGTAGGTCTATATTCCTGGTTGCAAATATAAAGTTTTAAGGTGATAGTATTTAATTTTATGATTGTTTGATGGCACGACATGGTTTCATTCAATATTTCTTTACAAAAAAAAATGGCACGTTGATTAATAAAGGTTCGCCATTCCTGGTGTACGGTGTCGGAAGTAACTTTGTACGCGAGCACATTAGGCCCTATTCGCTTCGGTCAGATAATGGACTTGTTTAAAGACTGTCACTGATGAAGAGACGTAAACTGTTTTTGTAAACGTGTTCTTCAAGAAAAAAATGGAGTTGCACCAAAGAACTGTTTTAGCGAGTGTGTAGCGGTAACGACTACCTCAGACAAAGTTCAAAATTTAACTAACAATAATAAGCGGCAGCAATGATCAGTTGTTGACAGTACAGTTCAGCGTATTTGCGCCCTTTTAGAGTAGGGATACCACAAATTTTTCCTATCACGGTTCCTCTCAACCAAATAAAAAAAGTACCACGCCACCCTTACTCCAACCACAATTTTACTATTAAAAATAAGGTAAATGTCTACTATTCAGTACTAACAATGACATCTCAGAAGGAGATACTAAATATGTGATGATAAAACAAATCTTTACACCACTACAATGCTGCGGAGGAGACAAGAACTTGAGATGGTATAGAGTAGCGAGACTCGACCATTTTTCTTCCTGGGCTCATAAGCGCTGCTGCTATGTATCAAGATGGGCCGAAGTAACCTACAATACAATAGAAATCCACATTTAAAAGTAAGCATTTATTTTAACATCAATGGAACTGTTGACATTGTAACAAATTTTTGAGAATTTGAGATAAATCCAGCTTGTAATTACTAGGATTCGGGCCACATGGAAAGGGTTGGGGCCGCGGGTTGAGTACTGTTATGGTATCGTCCACACGGGCGGCGAAGATACCCCGCACCCTTCCCCCCGACATATATTCGCATTCCCCCATGGGGATAGGGAGGGAGGACGGGGGTGCTTCCCCAGTTTGGGAACCTGTATTTTAGAGTGAAATACGACGGACTCTATATCGGCACGCCAACTGCACTCCTTGCAGCTTACGCCCCTGTGGGCTAACTTGTAAACTTACGAAACCATAATTCGTCTGTGAAAGTATTGAGAAAATTGGGTAACAGTTTACATTGTCAATATTGATAGGTATCGATCATTTGCACGAAGACGTCGCTAACAGTCGATTGTTGTCCGTCTATGACTGTCGGTAACCAAGTGAAACGCAGCAGTTAGCGACAACTCGCAGTCAGCACGAATTCAACGGCGCGAGCCCCTGCTGTATATGCAGCCAAACAAACCTCTGTGCATCACGGGCCTACGGCCGTGGGAGAGACATCTGTAATGCTGATAGATGCTTCAGAGCTCGGTAACTGTTTTAAGGTTACTATTAATCATATTCCATCAATAATTTTACTAAAGACTCCTCCAAACCTATCAGAAGGCGTTAGATATTCATTCCCGTTATTATCGTTAAATGTCCGATTTATACACAATCTACATTGTTTCGCGAATCCTGTATTTATAGTCGTTAATTTCTGTGGAATAAAGGAAGACTCTTTGAAGTAGTATTCTACACTCAATATAGGTAAATTAGTATCATCACCTCCACACAGTCACCACAATGCAAGTTCTGAATGATCTGCCTAACAGTTCCTACAAATCTTTTGCAGACCAAGAAACGAATTAATGCGATACGTTCAAAATATGGCCGTACGTCCCATTTAATTATTTCCATAAACTGGTTTGCTCTTGAATGATCCGAAATATGTTTGTTTCGAACCATCCGCCTGATTTTCTACAATGCTGTCACAGTTTCGTGCCTCGCCCTTTTTATCAGGAGTAGATGGTTACCCATCCCCCCCAAACCTTCCGCACAGTAGCCTACTTCTGATTCCTGTGGTTTGCGTAATGAAGTTAAACACTTTTATTCCGTGCGTAGATTATCATTATTACTGAAGTGAAAATTCTTCAGGCGCAGTAGGGAGAATTTTGTTAGCGTTACGCGTTACGAGTTACACAGCAAATGCGCATGCGCTACAACGTTCTGCGTTTGCGCATTTCAGATGTTAAAGTTCATGTTGCTTTAATACTCACTAAAATCACGTGACTTCAGGTGGTATATTTATACCCAAAGGATTCGCTATTATTACGCACTAATGCATGCACCAATATTTTTAGTTGCTTTATGTTTATTAATATTAGTTCGATACAGATGTTTCCCTTATATTCTCCAGTCCCGGCTATAGTAAGAAAAGAATTACGGAATTACGTTTATATCACGATACGGTGAATGTATTAATGTGCGTGCGATAAGATCTTTCATTTTCATGCAACAATATTCATCTTTGTAGCAGACAAAATGCGTTATTAAAACTTTTAAAAATTATTTAATTTCTGAGCAGAAATCTGCCTCCAACTGGTAATTTTTGACAGTCTTAGCAGTTAGTTACAGTAGAACCTCGGTAAGTCAAACTCCAAAGGAGACGCGAAATAATTCGAGTAATATGTAATATAACACATAGGTTTGAAAAAAAAAAAAAGTCTGCAATTTTTTTGCTTTAAATAATTTAAACATTCTACATCTACAGCAATGGATTGCTGTACAATATTCTTTAACGTATTTCAAGCTCTTCTTGCCTCTTTGGTGGAAACGTACGGTGCATTACTTGAGTCTACTACATTATTAATTTCGGATTTTTGAGCAATTGAATCCATAATTTCGTCACGAAGTAACGATCGCTCAATGATAACTTCGTCATCGCACGAAACGAAGTCTTCAACAGATATTTCTGTGTCAAGACACCACTGTCCTCCATTCAAAAGGAGGCTGAACAGAATTTTCTTCAACTTCGGCTTTTTTAGTTGATGAAAAACAGCAGTTTTTTATGATGGTCATAGACACAGTTCTCCACGCTTTTGCAACCATTCTCCTGGCTTGCAACATGTCGATAGTAGAATTTGTTTTCTCTTACATATTATCCAACACTGCACATTCGTAAAAAATCACTTCTCGGAACGTATTGCCGGCAGTATTCTTACCTTACTTTTTTCGATATATAGAGGCTATTAATTTAAAACCATCGAGTTGTAGAGGTTGTAGAATCAAACATTGATATGTTCGAGATACGGAAGTCAAATATATTTCTTTCCAGTTATAGAGGGTAAATGTGCATCGAAATACCTTGTAGGGAAATACTGATTATTTCGAGGTCTCAGATGTCGAGTAATGGAGGTTTTGGGGGCTTAAAAGGAAGGAAAGGAAAGGAAGGGAACAAGTGTTTCTTTCGACTTGTAGAAACTCGATAAGTCGCAAGAAACACGACTTAACGAGTTTCGACTTAACGAGTTTCGACTTACGAGTTTCGACTTAACGAGTTTCGAGGTTAGACTTAACGAGTTTCGACTTATCGAGATTAGAGATTGTCCAAGATGACAAAAAAATACACACTAAGGCTAGGCGAAGAACTCTCTAAATTGAGATGTGCTTTAAAATTTTTAATAATTTTAATTTGTTTACGAGAATTACTTTGACAAAGTTCTTATCTTATATAGTAAGACAGTACAGATAGTAATGCTCGTCCACTTCAGTGCGAAAGAAAACAAAAAATACACAAGGATACACGCACTAATATTTTTGCTTCGTCTTTTTTACCTCGTTGGCATTGAGGTCATTATTGGCGGGAAAGGAATGGAATTGAAAGGAATTGAAACCACGGGAAACCGAAATCTGGAAGCCAAACGGAGATTCGAATCTGCTGAATGCGAGCCCAGAGCGTTACCGCTCACCCATCACGCTCAAGCCATGTCTAAATGAGTATGTCTTGATGGCAGTGTGCTGAATATGGAGATGAAACCGGGGAAAGGGCGAAATTCGACGTCACTGCATTCAGGCCTACTTTTCATAAAGACTCTACTCACACGAGCTGGTTTAAAGTACGCATGCGACGGTCAGCTTACACTGGCACTGTGGTATGCCGTCACTCCATATGCCCTGCAGAGAGCTTTGGATTTGTCGCAAGGTACACAATTTAGTGGTCATCTCTCACGGGAGAGGGGAATATTTCCTGTGGCTGCCGTGTTAAACACTGCTGCAACCGGTAATTAACTTTACTGATTTTTACCAGGTGCAATTCCCGAAGGCTCGGACCACCACGCTGTTGCTAATCGCAGTTATTCCGTGGAGTTTATCTTAAACAGGACTCACTCTAAATATTATTTTTACCTTAAATAACTATATAGATGTGTGATAAAAATATGAGTAAATAACGTGTTAAAGTCAGTTTGAATACATGCTCCTGGAATCCCTACAAAAAACACAAAAACAACAAAACAAAAAATATAAGCAACAAAACGAATAACATTATTATCATAACCCCCTCCAATCATTTTTTCGTTATTAATATTATTACAATTATTATTATTACGCAAATAATTTAAGTTTTATTAAGTAATTATTGGTCTGTACCTCGTTCCATACAATTTCATGGTTTCAACAGATTTGTAGTTTGTATTGTAATCGGGGTAGGTTTAGTTTTTAAAAATTTTGTATTGTTGTATCTTTGGCCGAGCGAGCGAGGCGGGTTGTTGCACCCATGGAGGAAGTTGCACCGCTTAGATGATGTCGCGTGACACGATTTTGTGCTTCAGTGTAAGGAGGCTGAAACAGTTTATAGAATGCGTTAACAAGTTTGGTTGGATGTTATATGAGAGTAAATAAGTGATTCAAGGAGCGGAGGTTATTAAATCAATTGGTATTTGATCAGAACAGTGCACTTTCATTAGTAACAATACCTCACTTTTGTTGGTGGTTACATAATTAACTATATTAATAAAAAAAAACTGTCCAAGATAAGGACTCGCACGTGTTCAGAGTTGATAAAATGCGCCTAAGTCATCAAAAATGCAGCGTCATCACCAATGAGTGTGGCAATACTAATAATCAAAAAGTAAATCTTCGAGGGCCATCTTGAATAATGGTGAAGCTCATAGTTGGCTTACTACTGCCATACTAATTAGGTGGAAGCATAAAAACAAAACTAAAACCACAAAAAACATTAAAACAAGGCTAGTTTTTCCTTGATGGGTGTACTAAAAAAGTACCACATGTCCTTGTTTCATGCAAGCAACGAGATCAAAATGCATATAACAACTGGACGAACCGCAAAAACCACACAATACATTTATTGAGAGCGGACTAATTATGAATGACGGATGTGCGTCAATTACGAATCACTTGTATCCAAAAATCCATTTATGCGGTTGTTGGCAGAGCGCTGCATATTGAAATCGAGGACCTAATTTGGTAGCTTTTAACTCAAAACAAATAAAAAGTAAACGATTTAGCAGCTAAAATACATTGGTGGGTTACATGTAATAATGCACACTCCAAATATAACTGGACAGCATTGCCATATGAACACTAAATAAAAAACTGATATTCACAACCTGCACGGTTATCAATATTGTAACGCAACCTTACTCAGTAAATGATTCTCAAAGCACATGTGTATGACTTAAATACTTAAAGCCTGAGAACAATTTTACCAGATAAAGTTGACGTAACTTGCTATAGCGTGAAAATGCTTAAAAAGTATCAAAATGTTTCGTCGCATTTAGACTATAATAGACGCTATTCTTAACCGCAGGATTACAGAATGTATCCCTCTGCCAGGGAGGACGAAGAAGGATTTGAGATCTTCTTTTAGCTTGTCTTTACGCCTCGTCGACATGGAGTTCATTAGGTGCGGGAAGGAATTCGGTCATGGCCTTTTGAAGGAAACATCTAGGAATTCATCAAGAGTTATTTGGGGAAACGATGGAAAACCGAAGACTGGATAGCCGCACGGAGATTCGAACCGGCGTCCTCCCGATTGCGAGGCCAGAGCGTTACCGCTCACGGTAAAAATTACCGGAAGACCTACGATAGAGCGTGTGATTTGTGCAATGTAAATATTTCTTTCGCTGATAATGTGTTAAGGTGAATTCTGCTTGAACAGACATGTAAAGTGAACTTTCTATCGTTCACACATATTTACTGCTACGGATTTTTTGTATCAGTAATGATACTATTTATTTGTTATTGCGGATTATATTGAATTAATGAATTGTAGATGTTATTAGATAGTGGATCAATGAAGGCAAGGTGAGAGGTGATTGCAGGATTTCGGAATTGGAACCTATATTGCGACTCCTGGATCGCTGCGGCGACAGATCGGTGCGTCACGAGCCTCTGAGGCGACACGCAATGGCGCATGCGGCACTGCGTCAGCCAGCTGTAGACAAGAAATGGCGCATGCACCAGGTAGCTTTAGCATGATTTTTTAATGTTAACAACCGTTGCTATGTTCGTAATTTTAAGTACATTTAGCAACATTAAAAACAAACAACAAGATAACCTTAGGACAGCATCAGATGTCGCAGAAATCCTAATATACCTCAGGGTTTTTTAAAAAAAAACTTGCAAAATTATACAGACTGTACAATGAAATTTCTTAAGTCATGGGATAGGAAGATGCAAGTACCCAGATGGCGGTAGCACAGGGAATAAACATATAAATGTGCATTGCAGTGTAACAGCTTTCATTTGTACTGTTGTGAGTAGTATGAAACGTTTTCTGGCGTAATTCTGGCCGCATGACATGAATAAAGAGACATTCAACGCGGAATTAGTTGGCTATATTCGTTAACTTCGCGTTACTTGATCCATGGTGTCAAGAGTATGCCGTGAATGTGTAATTACCGTCGTTACCTCTCGCCATGGTCAACCCAATGGTCGACCACGTCTACTTGATGACCGAGACCAACGACGTCTGCGTCGAGGTGCCGGTGTTGACAGAAATTTGGCGTTGATGGGACATGGCAGCAGAAGACCGACAGGACTGGTTCTGCTAACAAAATACTATCGGCTGCAGCGCCTCTCCTGAACATATCTATTGGACTCTAAGATAACAAACAAGACTGAGTGCTCAGATGAGTCACGACTCCGGTTGGTAAGAGCTGAAGATAGGGTTCCGGTGTTGCGCAGACCCTGTCATTACAGTACCAAGGCCCACCAATTTGTTTTATTATTTAGTTAAGTAACATTTCTCATCGGTTAAAGGTGTATGAAAGGGATATCGATAGTAGCAGATCGATGTATACTGACTAGGATCGCGAGAGTAGAGTCTTTGCCGTTCCGTGCCGCGAAATGACCGCGTGTGTAGCAGGACCTGTTTTGTACGAAATTGCATAATAATAAAGTATTGTATGGCGGAATGTGTGGACTCGTAAATGCACAACCATAAACTAATGTCGGTCATCCGCGTCGTGAAATAGAAACCGTGAGTGATGTGAAGAGGAAGTGATTATATTCACGTGTCAGGAACTGTGTTGTTGTGACTGTGTAGAGCTGTTACAAACTGATTAATTTGCAGAATTGAAGTAAACGTGGCTAATTCGTGTGTATATTTATCATTTGGTTAAAGAATCTGCAATTTTCGGATATCTCTCAGTATTTGTGATGTGCAAGAAGTAATTATATATATATATAATATATATATCTCAGTCGGTGGTTGGACTATATTTTGTATTTGCCTTGCTAACGAGTGTGAATATAACTTTTCTATAACCACTACATTGAGGCGACTGTGGTTCTTTCTTAATTTAGAGATAGAAGTTCCGATTACTCAGAGGCAGTAGTAATAAGAATTGATAACTTTAAATGTGTAGTCACTAAATTTCAATATCGCTTCATCTTCAGAACTGCTTCCCATCACAGTATTATAATTTAATTAATTACACAATATTCTGCCATGTCTTACCGTGATCAGGACTGTATTGTTTAATTTATTTGAGTTTAAAGGAATATTCTGACAAGGCTTATGCCCGGGAGTGGACCGAATATTCTAACTAAATTTAAATAATATTCAGAATATTGTTGACATAAATATTCTGACAACCCCTCGAAGCCACGGCCCAGTTTTTCAGGAAGGCACTGTGCAAGCTGGGTCGCCGCTTTCAGACTGTAAAGGAGAGACAATATTAATCGGTGTACTGTGACAGAATTGAAATGTTCGACCAATCGAAATGTTCGAACAGTCGAAATCAGCGGCGGTACTGGTGTATTCTGGCACAGGGTGATTATAGTCACGATGTCTAAACGTAAAGTATTTAAAATTTTATAGTGTATTCCACCTCGTATATGAGAGTAACTAACTGCGCGAGACTCGCATCACATTTGGCAAAATTTAGATGTACTGATTCGACAACTGCGCCTGTATTTCGAAGTAATAAAAACAACCCATGATTAACTGCAGCCTTTACGATGGTTGTCTGTAGGGAATATTCAGCACCGCTAGCGTATGAGTCACTAAAACCATTCTATTACGAACTTACTCATCGCAATAAAACGAAGAGTGGGCAGCAGAAAGCGTGACTGACGTACACGGCAGCCTCATAATGCATCAAGCACAATTCCATGTAGAGGCTTCTCTAGTAAAACACGGAAACGGATTAATGAACTATTACAAACCGATCCTGAAAGGTTAACAATAACGCTCGGGCCACTTGTTACATGTCTCGTGGTTTAATTAATATAATAAATAACCAGTCCACGATCCAGTTTCAAATCATAACTTGTTTTATTGCTAGTACGACGTCGGACTTCAAGATACAGTTCATATATAAACACAAAACTCCAACGATACCATTCGACACTTCTTCCAAAGATAATACTACCAAAACGGTTCGTTCAACACTGTCCTTGGCCGACGTAAACTGTGTGTGTAGTCTCTGCCGCTCGCTTTATGTAAGTTCCATCGAAAGTTCTAGAACACTACAAAGGCTTTCGAAAGATATTTCTCGAACATTAACAATACTTAAACAATTGAAAACATATTAAAAACAATCAGAATAAATAATCATTTAAAACCATTAAAAATGCTCAGAAATGAAAATTAAAGATACTTTAATACAAAATTATTCACATAAATCATTTTAAACTGAAGTAAAACATCCTTTAAACATCGTATCCCACCTTAAAATTTGAAATTACAAACATTTAAACAATTCTCTTGCATAATTCTGTCCTAAAACATATTAAATGGTATTTATATAATTTCTTTTTATAATGCAAAATCCATTTACACTGATTTACAGTAAAACATACATAATCATATTCAATCAAACTTTAGCTTGCTACATAGGCCTCATAAAACACAATTCCATTTAAAGTCTAGGTTTGAGGGCGGTTACACAGGCATTCTGAAAAATGCGGGTTCGATTCCCGATGCAGGCATCTAAATTTCAGTTTTCCATAGTTACTAGAAATCACTCAACGCGCATGACGTTATGATTCCTTCAACAGGTTATGACCAAGTTCCTTCCCGTTCGCTATGTCTCTAATATTCTGGAGCCACTAATTATGTTCCTAGTTGACGAGTCGTAAAGCTCGGGGGGCAAAATAGAAAAAGCGAAGTAAACAAAAGAACTAAATACGACATACATCGACTGTTAAATTTGGCGTCACTCATAATTTGACGTATAACGCCCTAAAAAATGATCTACTTGGCATTATATAAGATTAAACACACACACATTTTGCGAACATAAAAGAGACATATACCAATACGTTTGTATGGGTGTAAATAACAATTACTTCGGACAACATTCATCTTATTATCTTGCTTTGTAATATGACTGGATATTTTTTCCCCATGAAGAAGCCACTAGGCACTGTGTGTCGCCTGCGTTAGCAGGCAACCAATACAACACCTCGTTACGCGGAGCACTCTAAGATGCAGGCGTATATGGAATACTGTACATCTGATTCCCTTAATTATTAATAATTCTTGCCTATAGCTTCGGGGATTGGAACCGGCGCAGCGTCCTCCCGAATGCTAGGAAGCTTTATTGTTAAATTTCTCAGCATTCCGAATTCACATGAAAATAAAACATGTCCTAATTTACCGCCGAGGCCATAGCTTATACGTTACTCAAAACCCCATGGAACTCCGACCTTTAGTTTTTGCGGAAATTTCATTCATCCAAACAGACAAATTTTATAAACAGTCCATCTTTGTAGCTTATGAACAGTGAGACAAATTAATTTTTTTTAAAATTTCTTAAATATAGTTACTGACTTCATTCCAACTACGAATACTATAAATATACTTCCTTCCAGAATATAAAGAGAAACGGGAAAGAATTTGACTACCGAATTTTGATGACACCATAAAAGTGTTGTTTTGTGAAAATCATGGTAAACCGAGATCTGTATGGGTATTCGAACCCGCGTCCTCGCGGATACCAGCCCCGATCGCTAACGAGCACCCGCCAGGTTCGTTGCAAGTAACACAGGACAAGCAACTAATGCAGGAACTATCTCCCATTCCGGAGACATTAAGGGCTAATAATTAATTAACACAGCTTAATGAGAGACGTGCAAACAATTGAAATGAGGATTCAAATTAACACTGCGCAATATTCTCTCTGCTTCGCTACGCTAATTAATTTCTCGGTTAGATCAACAAGGAAAGAGGCCTGTTCCACTGTGTACCACTATAATTCACGGCAAAATAGGCACCACTGTCATATCCAAAAAATCCATTTCGTGCGATGCTCTATATATAGGTTCAGTACGCACAGATTGTGTCAATTCCCCCCCCCCCCCAAAAAAAAGTAGAAGTTTCTTTAATAAAATTTCATGAGTGTTTTTAAAATTAACTGCATTGTATTTATTTGAGAAACTATCTACTATCAGATTCATGAAAGTCTCTATGTAGTGTTTTTTTAAATAAGCCATCAAATTTCTCAAAATTATTTTTTAAATGTTTTGCAAAAAAAAACGTAAACTCCAAGAAGATCGTTATAGGAAGCTAAACATTGCTGTAAAGTTTTGAAGAATTTTTCAACTTAGTTGTTTCGCAAAGAAAGTGGAATTGAAATTTTATTACAATTCCCCCACCCCCCCCACAACGTTTGTACAATTACTGCAACAAAAAGAAAAAAAAGGAAACATTTTCAGAGTCGACAGGTGGACATATTCATTTGACACCCATGACAATTATTAAAAGAAAGTTTTGTCTATTATATAATTATTATTATTATTAAGAGAGATTTCCCTCAGAGGTTTTACTCCAACACAATAAAAAACTCGGAACTTCATCTTCTCAAAATATTTCTCCAGATATTTCCATCTTGTATATCTTCCTCTACAGCACCAAATCTTCTCGTTGCTATTTGTACACTTTGGAGCCAGGTAAACATGGGCCATCCTCTTTTCCTCCTTCCTTTAACTTGCCATTCCCGTACTAGTTTTGGTATACTAGCGTCTTTCATCCTTCTTTCATGGTCATACCATTCCAGTCTTTTTCGTTCTATAACTTCATATCTTTCCTCTTTCACTTCCATTAGCCTTATTATTTCGGTATTCCTTACTTTTTATTTTCTTGATATTCTTGCTGATCTTGTCCAGAAAACCATTTCAACTTCTTAATATGTTTATGGATGATTGTTCGGGTTTCTGATCCATACAAGACTATACCTTCCAATAATGATTTAAATATAATTCTTTTTGTTCTATTCATAACATTCTTGCTCCATAGAAGTTAATTGAGCATCCCGATTACTTTCCGGCTGTTATATAATGGGTATAAATATTTTCACTATCCTCTCTCTCAACGAAATTACAAGATGTTTTGTTTTATTCATGTTAAGGTTAATAATAAGTCATTTCTAGGTTAGAGGATTCAGATGTTATGACTGTTTGAACGGTTCGATAGACAAATCCATAAGGCTTATCTGGGTGCACGGCAGTCGAAACGACGGCGGCACTGCCTACCTCTTTCTCGAAGAGTTTCGGACCATTTTTGTACCTTAATTTCTTTGGTCTTAGTAACGCTACATGCCTCAGATTTCTATTGTACATAGATATCAGCAGTATTAGAGAAAACATTAAATTTCCTTTTGTTCCTGTTATTAATTTGGAAGTTATTCATACACAAACTTCACCGATCTTGACATTCACTGATGGTCATCAGACTCTAAGGTACTTCCTGCAGATGTAGAAAACTGAAATTTTTTGCACATACAAAGATTTGCCAACAAATTATTATAATAAAAGTCCAAAACTGGTAAATGTTTGGTATATCTACTCCATATACAGCCCAAACTTGACCTCGATTATTATATGCCACAGATTTTTGTTATAACCTTAGCTTAACTTAGTGTTAAATTTTACTTCATTCCTCTCCTTAGTTTGCAAGTTAATGAAATAAATTTAATAGATTACGACACTCTAGGAACAGGTTTCATTCTCAAATCATTAGAAAAATAAAAAATTGCCATTTTTCACCTACAGGGGATATCACCAAACACATTAAAAATGAAACGTTTCGGCGCCGATTTGTATATTAAGTGCTTCGTTGTGGATGACGCTATATGCCTAAAATATCTGTAATGCATAGAGACCAGAAAGATTAATTGTAACATTAAATTTTACTTTGTTCCTATGCATAGTCTGGAAGTTATTCAGAATTTACAACGCTCGTTTAATCTACGGTAACAGATATCGTCCGCCCAGAAAGTACATCGATCGTTTGTATATGGCGCGGCGCGCGAATTGTTGCTATTGGACATCGGTACACTGATAAGATTCGATATTTAATATGTCCTTATTCCCGGATTTTCTAATGGAACCGTTTCATTTGAGCGAAGACTGAGAAAAAGCGATCAACTTGCAAAAAGAAACGAAATCCTAAGAACACAATTCTTCTAACTATAGGCAAAGACCAGAGAATGAAAGAGTACTGGCGACGGACGAAGGAAACTCAGAAGAGGAAATGAAGTTGTGTAGTCGTAGTCCAAAGATGGCTAAAAAAAAAAGGAAAAAAAAAAGAAAGACGTGGGTGATTAGTGATAAAGTTATGAGATGTTGTTTTGAGCCAAGTCTACAATACACAGTGTGTATTCACTTTCTAAAACAGACTGGTTTCTGTGGGTATTATGGATCGTTTATTTTTTTTTATAAATAAAACGTCTTTACTTGGCCGTTATGAGTGCTAAGGATTTGTAAAATTTTAAAAATTACACCAATATGAATGCCTTAACTGTTTTACTTTAACAATATTACAAATACAGAAAATCAAAAAATTTCACTCGCAAATCTTTCGGTTTTGACAAGCCTTCGAATAAATCATACATATTATTTATCTCAATTCAACAAAAGTTACACCGAGAGTGGTGGGTAAGAGGCTCTATCAATCTCCCTTAGCCCTTAGGTTAAGGGATTCTTGTCAGAAGTACTTGTCTTGGCATTGCCTTCTTTTATTTGCTGTTTCCGTGTAAGTGCTTGTTTTACTTTTATATTAATATATTTATATATATTAATTTTTTTGGTTTTTTTTTTTTTTTGGTTCGAATCTCCGTCTTGCCATCCAGACTTGGGTTTTCCATGGTTTCCTCAAATCACTGGAGGTGAATACCTGGATGGTTCCTTCAAAAGACCATGGCCCCTTTCCGTTTCTCGCAGCCCTTTCCCCACTCTAATGACCTCGAAGTCAATGACGCTTATAGCAACAACGAAAAATCGTATAATCACCAAGTAACGAAAATATTTTTAAAATTTTAAAACATCGTTCCATAACACTGAGAGAAATAATTATTTTTCAGACAGTGAATGCATACTGTATAGTGTAGGCTTGATCAGAACAAGATTACGTAAGTTTTTGCCACTTTACAACAGCGAGACTCGGGATATGTTAACACGGAAAAAACTTGACTCAGTCTATAAGGTGCCATTATTCGAAGGCGATTTAAGTCGTTAAAACCGTATATAATATCACGGTACGTTCAACTGTTGGTGAAACCGAGCATTTCCAGTAATGACAAAAAGGAAACTTCACTAGATATGGTGAAAACAGTTGCTGTTAGTTGACGACCTGGATATGAAGGTGGTGTCCGGAGACGGTGCTGAATGGAAGCGACGCTAGCGACGCAGTGGTGGGAGACAGCAGACAATGGCCTCTGCTGAGTCAACTCGTTTTTCCGTTTTCTGGGAGGCGCTGAGGACGGGTAACATTTCACGGCACTTGGGGACTCAGCAGGGAGGAAATAAAAAAAAGACTCGGTTGGTCGCCGGAAATGCCAGGGTAGCCCCGGGGGAGCCTCTCCTAACACCCAAATGTCACCGGGACACCTGTCTCCGTCTCTGGTATGCCACCAACAGCTGCACCACTCATCGACTTTACCAGCGTTTCTCAACTTCTTACAACCCAATGTTGCGGACCACTAACTTACATGGGCCTTTTTCGATCTGTGTGTCTCAGTGTTATTAACATCTGGGACATATTTTATTGTTCCCTGATAACATAATAATTCTAGAAGCATGTTTTGAACTCCTAAGGAAACGCATTTATCAAATTGGAAATAAATATTGACCTGAGTTATTATTTAGTAACCAAATTATTAATAATGTTACTATAGGCTGGATGCTACACTGTACCACAGACTCACATATATAAGGTCATGTATTTTGTACCTTTTCGTTTTGTTTACTTCCCCACTCTTAAGGTGGTGTCTCACGGCGCGTGGTTTTGGAGGCCGCGCGACATTAGTGGGAAGAGTCCCGCCTGTGCTGGCGAGGACGGCGCGCCTCTACCCATCACCAGGCGGTAGAGATGAAAGGCCCGGGCAGCTGAAGCGACACTAGGCCAGGTGGTGGGGAGGCGGCCAGGGTTAACCTGATCCGTACACTGCCGCTAAACTTTAAATGGAACTGTGTTTTATGAAGTCTTTGTAGCAGGCTAAAGTTTCATTGAATATGATCTAGTATGTTTGTCTTGCATTTTACTGTAAATCAGTGTAAATGGATATTGTTTTATGAAAATAAATTATATAAATAACATTTAATACGTTTAAGGACAGAACTATGCAAGAGAATTGCTTAAATGTTTGTAATTGTAGGTATTAAGGCGAGCTAAGATGTTTCACGGATGTTTTACTACAGTTTAAAATGATTTATGTGGATAATTTTGTGTTTAAGTATCTTTAATTTTCATTTCTGAGTATTTTGTAATGATTGTAAATAATTGTGTATTAATTTTGATGTTTTTAATAGGTTTAATTGTTTAAGTATTGAAATATCTGTCGGAAGCATATGTAGTGTTCTAGAACTTTCGGTGGAACCTATATAAAGCGACCAGCTGAGACTGACCCAGAAAGTTTACGTCGGCCAAGGACAGTGTTGAACGAAAAGATTTTAGTAGTATTATTGTCTTTGAAAGAAGTGTCGAATGTAATCGTTGAAGTTTTGTGTTTATGTGTGAAGTTTTTTTTACCTATGGCTTTACGCCTCGTTGACGGCTAAGGCCATTAGAGGCGGGATGGGACTGGAGATAAGGAACAGGAAGGCATTCGGCCATGGCCTTTTTGAAGAAAGCATCCCGGCATTCGCCTGGAGTGCTTTGGAGAAACCATGGAAAACCCAAATCTGGATGCCCGGACGGGGATTCGAACCCGCGTCCTACCAAATGCGAGGCCAGAACGTTAACCGTTCACCCACCACGTTCGGTAACTGGCTCGTGGACTAGTTATTTATTATATGTAAATAAAACCACGAGGCATCTAATACCACCTCTATGTTACCAACCCTACCAAGTATAGCGACCTACTACAAGACCCTTAGGACCACTGGTTGAGAAACGCGGATTACATTCAATTTCGATCACGACAAGTGTTGATGTACGGCAGTAGGGATGTCTCTCTTAAACCGATCATGTCACAGTCAACACGCCGACAGCGAGAACATAATGAGCCCGTAACCTGGAAACGCGGTAAGTATTGCGACTGCGGAAGCAATTGAGTATTACCAGTAATTTTTGCGTGAATCCTTTTCTTTTTTCTGCTTACAGCTTTAGACCCCGCCGACGTAGGAGTCACCAAAGGCGGGAAACAAATGGACACGAGGAACGCGAAGGAATTCGGTCATGGCCTTTTAAAGCCCGGCATTCGGCTGGAGCTTGAGTTGCGTTCAACGAAAAATGGATATTAACTTTTGGGCACTTTTATGGTAAACTAGTGTAAGCCAGTGACCATTTTATTAAATTATTTTTTTTTTTTTTTTTTTTTTTTTTTTTTTTTTTTTTTTTTTTTTGCGTATCGTCACGGGTCTAGCATTAGGGTCGAAGATTATAACAGGTTGACCAAATATGAACTTTACCTGCGTTCGAGACATATCTTGAACTTGAAGAACACAATAATATTAATATAGGCATTAAAAACGGACAGGGACTATCGTGCTTTCATATAATTGTTTCAAAGGTCGTAGACTCGAACTTGCTTAAATACTTAAATACAAACTTGTTAATTTTTTTTAAATCAGTCTTTCGACTGGTTTCATATTTGACCCTTAAAGTTCGGTCTGCAAAATTTCAAAGATTCCCATTTGCTTCGAAAGCAACACGTTGTTTTTTTTTTTATTGAGGCTAGGCAAACACTCATAATGAAATCTTTGGTCATAGTGTCTGTAACGGCCAGAGAACTTAATACACATTCCATATTATTAAACGGTTGAGCAGCCCCGAAGAAATGAATTGCCAGAATACTAGATTCGGTAACACATTTAGTCTGATGTCCACTTTAAATAACCTAATAGCTTACGTACAGCAAGCGTGAACAAAGATCATTAACGAAAGTGGTCGGTAAAATATGTAAAAAGCAAATAAATCAGAAGGGAGCGTCCATAAACCACGTAGCTGCATTTTGGCCTTATGGAGCCCCTCCTCCCCCACGAAGCCCGAGTGGTTTCTGTCTCCATCCCCTCCCCTTCCCCTTGCGTAAGACGTAACTTTTTTCCCTACTGATTCCAGAAGACATTTTGTACTGTTTTACTCTTTTCGTACTATCGTAAATTACATACGGTGATAGTTAAATGATGGAAATTGTGGCCTGGCTCGAAACCCCCCTTCCCCCCACGTAGCCCAGCGAGCTTTCTAGCCAACTCCTCCCCCCAAAAGACCGAGTCACGCAGTTTATGAACGCTCCCTAATGTAGCAACACTAGTTAAAGTTTTAATTAAACTGAAATTTAGCCGAGGCAGAAATGACAATTGGTATTCGTGGTTACAACAGACCCCATGAGTAACAATTTAAAAAAAAAAAAAATTATGTTGCTTTTATTAGCAACATATTACTGAAAAAGCAGATCAGCTCTAAAATGTAAGGATATAAACTATGAAATCCTAAAAAAAGGTATTATGGTAATTAATTTGGTAGCAGTTGCTTAGCTATTAAATTGTGGACGTAACCTCGAATTTCTTCTAATGATATCTCTGACCGCTGTTAATTTGTGAATGCTGAGACGTGACATCGTTCTCCAGAAAGTAGCTATCGAGGCGAGTGAATGAACTCAGAAAATTATATAGTTGATTTCTCAGATTTCCGACTTGAGATCAAAATAAAACACACTATCTGCGACGGACTGAATATTAATAGAAACGCAACCAAAATCCGACCAGTACTTTGCGTGAATCCCGTTCATTTTAACTTACAGACACAGATACACGTATAAAAAAACACCTAATTTTAAAAAAATGAAATATCTATTGGCGCATCTTGGGGTTAAGACCGCCTCGTATGCCGTGACGGTAAATGCCACGACGCTCTCTCATTCCGTCCCTTTTGCTTTCAAAAGAAGTTTGTCTGAATTGCTTAAAGATTTTAAATCAGTGACATTATTGAGTTAAATATGAGTCACAGTGACGATCAAGCGGTCAAGAAAAAATAAAAAAAAGATTATTAAACTGCAGGCTACAGTGAAAAATTTTAATACGCGTGGACAAGGCTTGCTTTACGAGACAATTTACAGATTCAAACGAAAGGTTAGTAAATCATCTATTAATATATTATTACCATTCTATTTTATTTGTTCATCTGGTGTTAGAAATGTGTATACTGATGCCAAAATAAGATACCAATTTTCTGCGCGTGAGTAAACAAAACGCTGGGTATATACATGGCGTTCTTTTATTAACGATTTTTTTTATTTATTTCACTGCATATTTATTTACTGGTTTCCTTTCATTATAAATGCTTTCAATAACCATCAATTTAGATGTTTCACACTTGCTGGGCGTCCCGTGACTGCCATTTTAATATTTCGTGAATGTTAAGATTTTTCCCCGGTTTTATTACATGTATAGATTAAGATAAAAGAACAGCCTGGAACATCAATCATTTTTGGGACTACTACAAAACACGAAATGACACATAGATGCTGGGAATAAAGGAAAACAGAGCCGTTTGTGTTTACACCAATCCTACCGAGTAGCTGGAATCTGTCGATGTTTATCCATTTTATCAAGTTCTCTGGAAACATCAATCATGGTGATAAACATAAGGAACAAACCAGGACCTGAAAATATGATGCGACTCTTTTTTGGGGGAGGTGGAATTTCATGTGGTTTCCTGTAGCCTTTACGGAAGTGCATTTACGTGCTTTTGTTCTGTGTGGCTTGCTGTGGTGTATGAATGTGTGTTGTGAATGGCTGGAAGATGGAAGAAGGGAGAGAGTAAACTTCCGTACCGGCCCATACAGGGCAACTTCGAAAGACACCTAGAGGGACCGCCAGGCTTACCAACCCCATCCGACGTACGAATCAACGTCAACAGAGTTGTGTCTCATCACTCCATTCGCACTGTTAGAGAGTAGTTTATTATTAAACCCACGACTTTGGCCCACAATCTGGTGATTGGGATTCGTGCACCACCAGCTATCTTAGTCTGTGGCCAACTCCTCATGATGAAAATTTCCTGCACCATCAGCTAACCCTGCGTCAACGCCGGAAACCATCTGAGCCAATGTCTACAACGTCGGTTCAAAAAGCAACGAGTCGGAGGCTTAGAAACAGGAACTATTGCCTGTAATTCAGAAGTATTGTCCCTGGCTGTTGATGCACTTATCCCACTGTAATACAACGCGGTGAATGGCTGTCTCGTAAAATTCCTGTGGCTGCGATGTGAACCAGTTCCGCTCGTACTGCTTGACGTCGTCATGCGAGGTGAATCGTTTGCCCCTCAGAGACTTTTTTATGGGACCAAAAATGACGTAATCGCGGGGAGAGAGGCCTGGACAGTATGAAGGGTGACCGAGAACCACCCACTTGAATTTCTACACGAGTGCCGTGATTGTGTTGGCCGCATGAGGTCTTGCATTGTTGTGGAAGAGAATGACCCCACGGGTGAACTTGCCTGGTCGTTTTGATTTGATCGCTTGGTGAAGGGTGGTGAAGGTTTGAGGTTTGCTGGGCATTCACTGTTGTCCCGTGCTGCAGGAAGTCTATCAGAAGGGGGCCGTCTTGGTCAAAGAATTAGCGCTGGACGACTTAAGCGGGATTTAGACGACGGGACCGGACCTGACAAAACGGGCGCTCCGCCCCTCCGACCTGAGAATATGTGACGTTTAAAGACATCACCGGAACATATGTGGGCGAGGCGAAGTGATGGGGTGGTCGGGTCAAAAATAGTCCCGATATCTGGTCCCTCCATCTTTCCGCACACGTAAATCCCCCTCCGCACCGAACCTGTACGCCCGCGCTCCAAGTCACCCCCTCCACCTCATTAGTATTCTCTGTCGCGGGCTTAATTGTTTACTGTGTTGTGGTGTTTGTTCACTTTATTATTATTATTAATTTTAATTGCTATGGAGCGAACACTCCGGTGGCAATTTTCCTAGTCATCTATTTACCCCTTTACACACACACACACACACACACACACACACACACACACACACACATATATATGTATATATATATACAGGGTGTTACAAAAAGGTACGGCCAAACTTTCAGGAAACATTCCTCACACACAAACAAAGAAAATATGTTATGTGGACATGTGTCCGGAAACGCTTACTTTCCATGTTAGAGCTCATATTGTGGACGGCTGTGATACAGTACGCCATTCTCCAGGGCTGCATCAGCGCATCTAGGATTCCATGCGACGGAGGGTGGATGCATGTATCCTCGCTAACGGAGGACATTTTGAACATTTCCTGTAACAAAGTGTTTGAAGTCACGCTGGTACGTTCTGTTGCTGTGTGTTTCCATTCCATATTTAATGTGATTTGAAGAGAAGTAATAAAATTAGCTCTAACATGGAAAGTAAGCGTTTCCGGACACATGTCCACTTAACATATTTTCTTTGTTTGTGTGTGAGGAATGTTTCCTGAAAGTTTGGCCGTACCTTTTTGTAACACCCTGTATATAAATACATTAAATTTTCTTTTATAATTGGAATGTTATATTCGTTAAGCGTTTTAGGTAAATTATTAATCATTGAATTTACCATGTCACTTGTTTAATCAGCAATGGAAAAAGAAATAGATATCTACCGGAGAAAAATAGTGTATTACCAACATTCTTGAGGTTTTCAAATCCTTAAAACATTTATGGGACCCAAGTAACGAACCATACTTCAATAAAGATCTTAGGCAGCAATTGCATGAATCTCTTCAGGAGATTTACAAAAATATCAGGCCGAATGCGACCATAAAAGATCTTTAAAAAATATTAGAAAACATGATGAATTCGTATAAAAAAGAATAAGAAAGGTAAATCCTAATGAAGTTTATAAAGCTTATAAATCAAGGACAAATATTTATCAAAAGAATACTTCCTCGGGCAGGTTCAAAAAACGAACGGCAGAATCTGAAAATCTGAGCGTGGCAATTGGCACACAAAACAATCTGTGAGAGCTGATGACAAACTTTCGGAAGAAAAAATGGACCGGGGAAACCCGGATCGGCTAACTGGTCGTGTAATGATCGAGGAAGGGAAAATCTCGTAGAGTGGTGGGGGAACACTTTCTCGGATGCCCGTTTTATTGGGCCCGTTTTTTCAGATCTGGTCCGGTCGTCTAAACCCCGCTTTACGCATGCTTCTGCTAGCCTTGTAGTCACTTGTGAACCGATAGCGGCGGGCATGTGAACTCCCGCGCTCTTGTCGGAAACCCTCTTTGTTACTGACGCAACGACATCATCATTCTCTAACCGATTTGCACATTCCGGACTCCGGCTCGTTTCTTTTTGCACGTTCCTTATAACAACATTTAGCTATCACGTTTAAACACATACTACGCGACAACTATAGGCAACCAGTACATAGCGTTAACACATCGCGTAATGTAGCTGGAACGAAACGATATTGCTAACAGTGTGAACAGACGTTTTACTTTGCGTCCGGCGTTTCGGGTTTGACGTTAGCTGGGCTGCATGAGCGCCTCCCTGAAAAGCGGGGTAGTCGATATCGTCGCGGTTAGAGTCGCGTTCTGGCGTATCGAGCGGTCACAGATCAGCTGACTCATTCCTCCCCTCCGACAGCTGTCGACCGAGGGACGCTACTGGCGCCTCTTCCGAACAGTTGGTACGGCTGCGAACGATAATGAGAAGAAAAAAAAAAGCAAGATAACTTACAAAGTATATCAGATGCAAATGCTTTTAATATTTTCAATTTAAATGTAGGGTATGGTCGATATTGGAGATAAATTCTTACGTAATGACATTTATATCTAAAATCCATTTTTCGTGAAACACGTCCTCAATGACGAATCGGAGAATCTATTGAGGCCATATACACATTATGTTACTGAGGTGTCAAGTAAAGTTTTTAATTATGTTTCATTGCGATAGGTGGCGCTTAATTTCTATATTTATGGGACGATTTTACACACAGTTGCAAGCAGCCATTTAATATTGTTTGGCGGAGCTCTGTCGCAGTGGAAAGGCGTAGCATGAGGGATGTGCACAACTTTGCGTATACCTCAGTTGGTTAAAAGCCTGGTTTTTCCCTAAATAGTACAGAAATGATTTCAAGATTCAAATTTAAAACAGTAGATTAAGCTAAAAAAATTAGTAGCAGGGCTACATCAATGCCGTTGGTGCAGTTAAAAAAAAAAACAGTTCAGCCTTTCTCAGCCTGTGACCTACAGGGTGAATATTTAGTATTTAATTGTAACTGAACTAAAGATATATCTAAAAAATAAATTTAAAGTGAAAAATAATGTCTTTGTTCTTTCTTTCCCATAGTTTGCTTTCTCCCTTTGTGGGTTCATATTCATGTAGTTAGTAAATATTACGAATTTTCATTATATAAATCACTTTTAATAGTTCAGTTTCATAAATTTGTTTCTGTAGAAATATAAAACATCCTTTCAAATTTATTATGTTTTAATTGTATAGTACAATATGTTTCAAAGATAAATAATATACACATCGGTAAGAAAATTATTGAGAAACGCTGACACAGTTTACATACACACAAACAAAGGAATCTGTTTTTACGCACGCCAGGCAAGGGGCGATCCATAAATTACGTCACACCTTGGAAAAAAGGGGGGGGGGGTTAACAAAGTGTGAAATCGTGTGACAAGGGGGGGGGGACGTGTCAAACTTTGTGACATCACATGCATAATTTGTATCACTTTTTGGCTCGTATTGCCCCTGTGTCGAGGCATACTTATTCAAACGATCATGTGACATCCGTGGACTATATTTTTCATCATACAAAGCCACTAACCAACATAAGCAATTACATAAGAGGCAACTAGTGGTTTTCCCCATCATGAAGTTTCCTCCACAAAGCATTGCCGCTAGACGAAACAGGGAAGTTCTTTCCTTATTAAACGATGACGATGCTTTATGGTTGGATGAAGATGATGCTGATACATCGAATGTTCAAACACTATCGAAATTAAGAACGAAGTGACTATTATGCCAATAATAAACAGTATCAAGGAATGGATTCAAAATCCATGGACACATGACGACTCAATTTTGTATAATTAATTCAATTTTTAAGTTTTTTATATTTTCTTAAATGTTTGATTTATTGTTGATATGATTTTTTTTAACTTCAAATACATAAATCATTTTGGAAGTGCTGTTTTAATTTATAAATTTAAAATAGCAAAATATGTGACGTCACACCAGGGAAGAGGGGGTCCCACAAATGTGACAACCTGTGACATGGGAGGGAGGAGGGGTCCAAAAATCATGAAATTCGTGTGACGTAATTTGTGGATGGCCCCCAACACCAATTTAAATTTTGCTTGCAGAGGATCCATGTGAACAGTATAGTTTTTTCTTTTTCTATTGCTTTACGCCTTGTCGACGTCGAGAACTTTTCAGGCGGTAAAGGATGGAGGACAAGAAACGGGAAGGAATTCGGTTCTGGTCTTTTGAAGGAAGCATCCCGGCATTCATCTCGATTGATCTGGGGAAACCATGGAAAACCCAATTCTGGATGGCCGCAAGGGGATTTGAGCCGGCATCCTCCGATCGCGCGGCCATAGCGTTAACCACTCACCACCAATTGTGGGTCGCAATCCAGTACCGTAGCAAGAAAAAATAATGCACTGTCGCGACACCTTCGCCTCAAAATATATCAAGGAAAATTTACGAAACCTGGAGATTAATCTGAAGCAACATTTTACCCCTACCAACAACAAAAGATAATAGAAAAGGAATCCTATTACATTTAACATAGAATCTGAAACAGAATTGCTGAATCTAGCATCGAACTGACGTCACATGTGACGTAGTTGCGTATACAGGGCGTTAAAAAAAAATTTAAAATATTTTAGGAGGTGATAGTATGCATCAAAATAAGACAAAAATGTCGAATAAACATACGGTCTCAAACGCATACTTTCCAAGGTCCGTAATGTAACGCGCATCCGCGGCGATGCATGCCTCAGCCCTTCAGCGTAAATAATCACGTACTCTTTGTAACTGTCTTGGGTGGTCCTGTGCGTCTTCAATGCATGCATTACCGTGAATGGGCAACGCATTGCGGACTTGTTATTAACTCCGAAAGTATTCGTTTGCGACCCTATATTTATCAGACATTTTTGTCTTATTTTGATGCATACTATCACTTACTTAAATATTTTACACTTTTTTTTAACACCCTGTATAAGATCTATTGAAATCTAAGTTTCTTTTTGAAGTTTCACATGCGGAGTTTTTGTTTTGATGACGCAAGAATAAATATTATCAGAGCCAGAATCACTCAGCTGTGTGATGTCAGCAGGATGTCAGCAGGAGATGTG
The DNA here is from genome assembly GCA_031002005.1 of Vandiemenella viatica. Classification (NCBI taxonomy): domain Eukaryota; kingdom Metazoa; phylum Arthropoda; class Insecta; order Orthoptera; family Morabidae; genus Vandiemenella; species Vandiemenella viatica. The sequence continues at coordinate 44,737,746 of CM061918.1, read as the reverse complement.
TCAGCATTTAGGTGTGAATAGTGGTCAGCTGTGTCGGTGGCCGGGCTCCGCTCGAGAGAGAGAAGGGTTCCTCGAACACACAGTAGTTAAGACATACGAACTCGTGTGATGTGGTCGAGACATTCTCATACTGAATGGTTACTGAGCTACTATATGTAGAAGTTAATAGGTGCCCAGTGCATTTGTGTTGAATAAATGTGTTATGAACAGCATGGACTAGTAAATGAAAATTACCATCACTACAATATCCTTTAAATCAGATTCAAGCGGGTCTATTATAAGGAAATGTTGAAATTCACGCTCACTCTATATTCGTTCGTGGCCAAAATGCTGAATTGGTTTTTCAGATTGTATCTTATTTTTTTTGTTTACTTATGGCTTTACGCCTCGTCGACGTCGAGGTCATTAGAGGCGGGATAGAATAAGGAACTGGTAGGAATTCGGCCATGGCATTTTTGAAGGAAGAATCCCAACATTCGCCTGATCTGGGGAAACCATCGAAAACCCAAATCTGGATGCCCGGACGAGGATTCGAACCGGCGTCCTCCCGAATGCTTGTCCCATAATATGCAGTATACTGTACTAAGGGGAAATACTGAATTTTTAGCTGTTATGTCATTCGTAGCACCCAGTTTTAGCAGTAAAAGATATTTCTGATGGTTTTTGTCATGGCTTATAGGCAGATTTTGAAAACTGTTTTCCCAAAATAATAATACGTTAGTTTAACCGGATCTGAGAATTACGGTATCATATAAGTTTTCATCATTTCCTCCAAACGTGCAGTTTCTAATGAACAAAACACTGCTTTACATTTCTTATTTATACCATCTTATTTCAATTTAATTTTAATAATTATTTTAGTAATAACATCGTTTATAAGTAAGTATTACAGTGCCGAAAATTATTGTGGTATGTAAATAATTTTTTATTACACTCGCGCTTCTCAAAATAGGAAATAGGTTTTTACTGGGTCTCGGAACGGACTCCTTAAAAAACAAAACAAAAAAACCGACTCAAAGGAAAATAAAGTTTGTGAAACAGTGATTACAATCTGTCGATCCCCAAAATTTCACGAAATTTTAAGTTTCGAAATTTTCCGCTATCATCATTGATGTTAAATCCAAATTACAGTTTCCTTTTTATTTTAACTTTAATCAGTAACAACTTTTATAAAGTGGCCTCTTGCTCTATGTTCTGCGTCTGTAATAAAGTGACAAAACTTTACACCGTTTCTTATTCCGTGCGTGGGAGTAAACTTAAATACACATTCACGTAAGTGCAGGTATTTTCGTGATACAGCCACTCTCAGTTTCCATTGAGGCGGTGCGGCGCGGTGCGTGTGGGCGGTTGCGTGACGTAGGCACCATTCACGCACGGCCGAGCAGCCGGAATCCGGGCGACAGACTGGTCACGCATAAATTACGTCCGAGCGCCGAGAACAAGTCCCCGCGACGCGGCAACCTAACCTGCACATCAGCCAGGCGGGCGTGCCACGTCGCATTTCGCAGGGGCAAACTTTGGCTTCCTGGCATGCATTGCCTCACTACATAAATAAATTCTCAAGTTGGCAGCATTGCTCGATGTGATGAAACAGTTATTCTCTGAAGTGCTTGCAAGCTACTGGCAAGGTACTTTAACTTTCTTACAGAAACAAGTGACACCATCACAGGTACTTGATTGTCACTAAGGTAACCGGTCTGCACCTTCTAATACATATCTCCTGCCTGCAACCAGGGATACAGAAGATCACGTAGTACACAGAATAATTTGGACCAAGAGAATATGCCTTAGTGTTCGCCGTGTCAATGTTGAAAATAATCCAGAACTCACTGCTGCACTGTAAATTGAAGACGATTGTTGTGTGATACTTGTAATGGTTCACATTATCGCATTGAAGCCTGTAATTCTGCTTGTCACCTTCCTCCACCCTTTACAGAATATGAGTTTTTTCCTGCAACTGTCCGTCTCTTTATTGTCTCTATGCTGCACAGTCTGCCGATCATTGTCCATGACTCGCATATGTCCACTAAACAGATCCTCAGACATCCATCCTGCTCTTTACCATTCGCCCAGATGTGGATTCCAGCCTTCCGATGTAGCCGAATTTATTTATTTATTTATTTATTGACATTCGGTTATGTAACCATACAGCCATCACTTGTAACATGATTCATTATCGTTAACTAATAACATGTTTGATTATACTCATTATTATAATTGCATCTGTTAATTATTGTTATACTTATGTTACTTACAATTTTGATTATATTGATTACAATTTTAAATAGAACTTATCTAAACGTAATTAAAGTCTTTCAGGTATATAGCCGAATCGCAGTAGCAGTTGATACAATTCGTTTTGAAGTCATTTTGCAGGTATACGTGAGGCAATACCGACATTGGTATTCATGAGTCTAAATTATTATTTTCTTTTGTTCACGTTCGGTTATATGACCATACATCCGTGAATTGTAAGATAATTCATTATGCTTAGTTATTATCAGGTTTGATTATACTATTTACAATCTTGCTTATGCTAATTATAGTTGTACTTAGACTACTTACAGTTTTTATTATACTGATGACAATTTTAAGTCATACTTTTCTACTCGTAATCTTTAAGGAATAAAACAGAATCGTTGTAGTCGTTTATACAATTCATTTTATGCTTATTGACATTTTTATGGTGAGGTCTTAGATTTATACATTTCCATTTTTTAGGAATCTAATAAGGCTGTTGTACACTGCTTTGTCATCACTAATTAGGAGTAGGATTAGGTTGGTAGGGAGAGGGATTCCTATGTTGACTAAATCCTTGATCATGGTATCCTGGCAGTTATCCTACTTTGAAACTATTTTTGCGGACTTTACAGCTTATGTACACACTTTGACAATAAATTTGGCCGCCGCTGAAAAATTCAATCACTCTTATTTTGCACAATCTGACATCAATGTCATCCTAGGAAAGAGTAATGCAATACTGGCAAGCTAGTATTGCATTACAGTTTCTTAGGATGACAGTGATGTCAAATTGTGCAAAATAAGAGTGATAGAATTTTTCAGCTGCAGCCAAATTTATTGTCAAAGTGCGTACATCAACGTAATTAGATGCGCGAAGGGACTGTAGGGCAAGCAGAGACAAAGAATTCGGCCATTGCATTTGAAGGAAAGATGCCGACATTCATATGGAGTGATCACGGGAAACAATTGAAAACCGAAATATCGATGACCGGAGCGGTATTAGAAACAGCATCCAGCCCAATACCACGCCAGTGGATTACTGCTCACTACCGAGATCTGCAGCAGTCGTCAATAATAATACCACACAGAGCTGTCAACTGTTGATGCCGCTCGCGGAGGGACAGATGAAAAATGAATGGCAGTTTGATTGCAGATCTGAACACGCGGGTGAACAAAGCGCGGTGCAATATCGCTGACGAGCCAATCAGGAAGCCAAACACGGCCGCCTCGCGTGACACGAGAGGAGCAGGAGTGAGGGGTCGGAGGCTATTCAATTACCGCCAGAGGCCACAAGTCAATAGCAGCCGCAACAGCCAAACTACTCGGGCTTCCAAATTTACTATCCTCGATATTTTACTGATACAGTATTTACTTCAAATGGATCTCTCGCTGTACAAAACATCTCCAGTGTATCTGTGTACCTGGTTTTCACCTACCTGGAATAATGTTGACTGGTTGAAAATAGAATCATTCGGAAGGATGCGGATTCAAATCCTCGTCCATCTTGGTTTAGATTTTCCATGGTTTCCTTTGAAAAAGCCATGGCAGTATTCATTGCTCCCATACTCTCTTATCACTAATGATCTAGACGTCGACGAGGCATAAAGCCAAAAATAATATATATACAGGGTGTTACAAAATTCCATAGTTTTTAAATCGAACATGCCAATACATCTTAAAAAACAGGTATTTGAACAATGTGTATTACCAGTCCTCACATATGCCTGCCAGACTTGGACCCTAAATAGTCACACGAAGCAAAAACTGAGAACTGCCCAGCGAAGTATGGAAAGAGCAATGCTAGGGTTTACAAGAAGAGACAGGAAAAGGGCTGTGCACATCCGTTCAATAACTAAAGTAACAGACATCTTAAAAAGAGTCATGACCCAAAAATGGCAATGGGCCGGTCATGTTGCTCGCAAAAGAGATGAAAGATGGACTACGGTAGTGCTGGACTGGATACCGAGAAACCTGAAAAGAGCAAGAGGAAGACCCCCGGATCGCTGGGATAAGGATATACGTCGAGTTACAGGCGTGAACTGGAAGAGGGCGGCTCAGGATCTTTCGGCCTGGAAAGAACTACAGCAACACTATGTAGAATTAAATTCTAATATATAGCTCATTAGGCTTAAAGAGGCTACATCCTGAAAAAAGGATCGATATAGCTGCAATAATAATAATAAAAAAAAAAGGTACGGCCAAACTTTCAGGAAACATTCCTCACACACAAACAAAGAAAATATGTTATGTGGACATGTGTCCGGAAACGCTTACTTTCCATGTTAGAGCTCATTTTATTACTTCTCTTCAAATCACATTAAACATGGAATGGAAACACACAGCAACAGAACGTACCAGCGTGACTTCAAACACTTTGTTACAGGAAATGTTCAAAATGTCCTCCGTTAGCGAGGATACATGCATCCACCCTCCGTCGCATGGAATCTCTGATGCAGCCCTGGAGAATGGCGTATTGTATCACAGCCGTCCACAATACGAGCACGAAGAGTCTCTACATTTGGTACCGGGGTTGCGTAGACAAGGGCTTTCAAATGCCCCATAAATGGAAGTCAAGAGGGTTGAGGACAGGAGAGCGTGGGGGCCATGGAATTTGTCCGCCTCTACCAACTAAAATGAGCTCTAACATGGAAAGTAAGCGTTTCCGGACACATGTCCACATAACATATTTTCTTTGTTTGTGTGTGAGGAATGTTTCCGGAAAGTTTGGCCGTACCTTTTTGTAACACCCTGTATATAACAGTTGTTTAGGTGTCGTTTCCTCAGTATATTTTATTTTTACAGCTTTATCAATCCTTATTTCAGAATGCAGCCTTTTTAAACCAGATTAACTATATTTTACAATTTAATGAATAATGCTACATGATTTTGTTCTAATTTCTTCCAGGCTGATCGATCTTAAGCAACTCTCTTCCAGTTCACGCCTGTTACACGTCGTATGGGGTCTTCCTCTCGCGCTTTTCAGGTTCCCTGGTATCCAATCCAGAACTGCTGTAGTCCATCTGTGATCACTATTTCTAAGACGTCTGTCACTTTGGTTATCAAACGAATGTGCACAGCCCTTTTCCTGTCTCTTCTTGTAAACCCTAGCATTGCTCTTACCATACTTCGTCGGGCAGTTCTCAGTTTTTGCTTCATGTGACTGTTTAGGGTTCAAAGGTTGGCCGGCATATGTGAGGACCGACCATACACATTGTTCAAATACTTGTGTGTGTGTGGGTTTTTTTTTTTTTTTTTTAGATGTGCTGGCATATTTGATTTAAAAGCTATGGAATTTCTTCCGTATGCTCTCCAGCCCAGCTTTATGCGCCTGTAGATCTCAGGCTTTGAGTCGCCATTCATATTGATCAGTTGGCCAAGACAGATGTACTGTTCTACGGACTCAATACCAGCTTCTTTCGTGACTGCCTTGTCTTAGACAAGGCTCAGTTTATTAGTATGTAATACTTTGGTTTAAGACTTTTTCCTTTACAGTGTATGGTTCAACCTCGCCTTGGTACTTAGAGGCGAGATAGGATAGGATTGTGAATACGGTATCTACATCTTCACTCTGCAATTCAAAAAACTGTGGGTGATGGAGGGTGCTTTGCACCGCAACTGAGCCTGTGCATTACAATCACAAACAGCATGACGGAAGAAAGAATTCACATAAGCATCCGTGCGACACCCACTTTCCCTAATCTTATCTCTGTCATTGTGACAACAATAGGTCGTTGAATGAAATGTTTCGCTACGCTTGAAACTGAAATGCGTTGGTCGCTTGTTTAGCAATAAATTCAGATTAGACCTGTCTGCCAGACAATCTCAGCCGGATGTATCGATCCTGTGACACTTACGTAAGGGCTGTGGCAAGCAGGCAGCGACGAATCGAACGGCTCTTCTCTGCACATTCTATCAATCAATCCCGAACGGCGCAACGATACTTCATATGTGGGAGGGCTCTCGCCAAGGGTACATCGACGAAAACACCCGGGCATTCTGGTTGAGGGATTTCGGAATACCACGGAACACCGAACTCAGAATGACCAGAGAGGTGACACGACGTGCACGTCCCGAGAGGAAGGGTTGAGCGTTACCGTTTAACCATGAGATTCGATGCCAGAAACATCAAACGCCCTTTCACGACGAGGAAGTCTTCATAATTGTGACAGAAACATCTGATATTAATAGACTGACACGCATTACAGGGGTCTGCCATCATACAGAGACGCTTTACATGGTGGAACCCAATGGTCGTAGCAACCATTAAACTCTGGAGTGTTTGCGAGGGACTACAATGGCGGCAGTGTGATAGGCCCAGCGGGGCTTCCTGTCGGCGTTTACTAGAGCTTCATAGCACAGCGCAAAACGGCCCTGCCTTAACGCCACATTACTGCGTGAGCAAACTTCGAGGTGCTGTAATGCCTTGTCCACACTTGTATACAGAAAATCTTGTGTCTAGAAAATGTCTATAAGAAATGGAGCGATTGTATATAGCCAATCGAAAGACAAATCCATGTATTTAGACACGCTTTTAGAACAAAATCGCAGAAATCTAGTCTCCCGTTCGAAATGGGAGACATGAGACCATTGTTTGACAATGTTGCGCAATATTTCGTAGTGAGGACGTTTGGGTAGACTTTGTCGTCAGTTATTGTTGGTGAGCTCTGGAGAAGGCTTGGTCAATTTTATTAATTTTTGTTTTTTACTGTCAAGATGTGGCCTACAGAGAGAGTGTTAACGTTAATAGAAGATTTTCACTTGACATCTTGTTTGTGGGAAATGACTAATTCCGAATAAAAAAATCGAACCAAGAAGAAAATAGTTATTAAAGGCATTGCCAAACAATAAGCAGTGCCGTAGGCGATGTAGAAAAAAAACAACTCCAAAAATGGAAAACATCTTTTCATCGGGAGCATAAAAAAAATAAATCAGGTGAAGAAGAATGGAGTATCTCTTATAAAGAATGCTTGGTTCGCACACGAACACTTATTTCTACTGCAAGTTTTTTTTTTTTTTTTTTTTTTTTTTTTTTTTTTTTTTTTTTTTTTTTTTTTTTTTTTTGTAATGGCTTTCGGCACTTTATGTCATACAGCCAGCTCGATAGTAATTATATGTCAATCAGTGTTTTTCAGTATCTTCACTATGAATTGTTACCAGATAGTTAGACACATCACAGGACGGACATGACATTCACAGACACAACACTCAAACACCCATGCCCGCGGCCGGACTCGAACCGGCGACCTTCGGTACGCGGAGCTAACACTCTAGCCCCTACGCTACCGAGGCCGGCTACTGCAAGGTTTAGAATCAAGGGGTAGCAGAGGCACAGACTGCAGGAAAGTAAGAAATAGTGAATGGGTCAATCCATTAAAAATCACCAACATAAAAAAAATATTGTTGCTCAATATTTTTGTCTTTCTTATTTTTCTCACCAGTTACTCCCCAATACTAAGTGAGCTCAAAACAGTGTTTAAAATTTTTTTTAGGCTTTTACTTTTTCTTTAGCGGCCATTTTAAGTTCGCTTTGAAACCGAATTTTAGCTGAAAACAAGTTTTGCGTAAATGTTTATAACTCTGTTAATTCTGAAGATATCACGACAAAATCAAAACCAAAATGTTCAGAATAAAATGCTCTAGATTTTTTGTCATAACATAGTTTTACCTAAATAGTAAGGGGAGTGAAGAAAAAATTCTATAACTTCCAAGATTAAATTAACTGAAAACAAGAACTTCAGAGCTGTAAAATCACTAAAAGTAAGAAAGACTCACCTTCAATTTTTTTATCTTTTGTAGATTTATTATAGGTAAGCTTGCTGTAAAAATATGAAGCTTGAGAAGTTTGTCCATTTTTTTTATATAAATTTCTAAAAATACCTAAACGGCGAACTTTTTCAATATTTGAAGAAGAGTATCTCAAAAAGGACTGAGTCAAAAATTATGAAATTAATTCACAAAGCACATCTTCATGATATAAACATTTTTTTTAAATTTGGTGACTGAGACTCAACTGGTTCTAGAGTTATATGGAATCAAATTTTTCAGAAAAACTGTGTCGTATGCACAGTACATATAATGGTAAATTAGATTTGAAACTTACTTATTCACCAAGAAACATACTTTTTCAGTTAATAGCTAAAAACATTAGGGATTCACAAGAACATGTTTAACGTTATCGTTGATGTAGCCAATCTTACTAAGCATAAATAATTAGTCGCATTTAGATGAAAATTAAACACATACATGACTGATGCACTAAAAATGCAATGTTTATTAATATTTTAACCTTACCAACACGATAAAAAGCTTGGCAGATCATTTATACAATAGGCCTTAGCATGTAAGTTCATAATTTAATTAAAACATTTAAGAGTGTAGAAATTTCACTGCACAGTTTTTCACTAATGTTGTGCGTTCTCCCAGAAATTGTTGTTAGTTCTGTAGGAGTGATCTTCCTTAGAACTTTAGTCACTGGAACCCATACCTCATCCATTTTAGATATCTGGAAGGTAGTTTTTGGGCCAGCTGGATTAAAAAAGTGCACCAGTAGATCATTTTTTTGATCTCTCTTGTCTTTGACGATACCCAGCCATCACTGATCTTCGTAAATGCACGCAACAAAGTCATTGTTTGTAAAGGATGTTGTGTTAGTGAAAACGATTGAAGTTTTGTGCTCATCAAATTCTTTACTTTTTGATGTGGTGTAACATCTGATTACATTGTCAGTCACAGGAGTGAATCGATGATACCCTCTTGTACCTTTCACAGGCAAGCAAAGCTCAAATCTTTTTGTTAGTTTGTCTTCTGTTTGTCTGATTTCTTCTGCAGGAACAAAGATGTATGTAATTCCAGTTATTTTTTCAGTGCAGTATTTGTACATGTACTCTGGAGTAAGAATTTGGTCATTGTAAGGTCTTTGCAAGCTGGCTCTTGTGACTTCCCTTTTGGTAGAATATTTTTAAGTATTAAAAATATAAAAACTTTTATTAAAGCACTACAGTAAAATATAAAACATTACTACACAATTTCACTACATGTTCACTCAGAAAGGTTCCAAGAGCTACTGGCTACAGAGTCATTGCAACACTTGTTTGTGAAGGAGATTGTTGAAGTCTGAACATGCAGACTTCTTACACCTGCAGAAAGCTTTTGTATGAAAACTTCAACCAACAAGTAATAAACTGAATATTGCTTACAGGTGTCTAAATGAAACCTTACAATTTATTATTTGGACCATTTATTATTTTTAGTATAAATATAAATGAATATAAATTAATACTTAGCATATTTTTAAATGGAAAATTAAATAAATTAATATCTTCTTTTTCATGTTTATGCATTTTTATGCAATGTGGACTGATTTTTAATTAATTTCTTTTAAAAGAAAAGCATGTTCATCCTTCATTACCATTAATTATGCGTGTAATGCATAGTTTTTCTGAAAACTTTGATTCCATGTAACTCTGGAACCAGTTGAGTCTCAGTCACCAAATTTTTAACAATTGTTTATACCATGAAGATGTGCTTTGTGAATTAATTTCATAATTTTTGACTCAGTCCTTTTTGAGATACTCTTCTTCAAATATTGAAAAAGTTGGTCGTTTAGGTATTTTTAAAAATTTATATAAAAAAATAGACTAACTTCTCAAGCTTCATATTTTTTACAGCAAACTTACCTATAATAAATCTACAAAAGAAAAAAAATTGAAGGTGAGTCTTTTTTTCCTTTTAGTGATTTTTCAGCTGTGAAGTTCTTGTTTTCAGTTAATTTAAACTTGGAAGTTATAGAATTTTTTCTCCACTCCCCTTACTATTTAGGTAAAACTATGTTATGACAAAAAATATAGAGCATTTTATTCTGAACATTTTGGTTTTTATTTTGTCTTGATATCTTCAGAATTAACAGAATTATAACCATTTATGCAATACTTGATTTCAGCTAAAAATTGGTTTCGAAGCGAACTTAAAATGGCCGCCAAAAAAAATGTAAAAGCCTAAAAAAATTTTATGCATGGTTTTGAGCTCACTTAGCATTGGGGAGTAACTGGTAAAAAAATTAAGAAAAACAAAAACGATGAGCAACATGGTCTGGGTGATTTTAATGGATTGACCCGAATCAGGAAGTGCAGAAAACATTGTAAGTACATTAAAAATCGGTTTTATTTAATTTTTATGCATGGATATGGAACAGAAAACAATGTTATTAAAATAAAGATGATTTTGTTAATAAAAACTACATACCAACAGAAAATAATATTATGTAAAAAAAAATTCACATCTCCACCAACGCTTCTTTTTTCGCTTATTTTCATCGTCCATGATTAGAACTTCGCAAGCAGCGATCCCAACAAGGTCAGCCATATTTAGCAACTAACGAGCAACAAGGCTATCAAGTGCGTACACGCGACAAAGTCTCTAGACTGGCTATACATGTCTATAGACAGTTCCCAACATGTCTACAGACGATCGCTCGACTTTGTATAAGTGTGTACTTAGCCTACCTAACTACCTGTTAAGAAGTTACAACAAACAACCTTCACTATAAAACATAGTAGGCTGTTTCTACTGAAGCAACTCAACACATTTTAAGGCATCCCCGTCCGGTCCATCCAGATTTCGTTTTTTTTATTTTTAACTTATGGCTTTACGCTTTGTCGACGTCGATAACATTACAGCCGGGGTGGGACTGGGGACAAGGAGCTGGAAAGATTTCGGCTATAGCCTTTTTGAAGGATGCAGATGCATACCGGCATTCGCCTGGAGTGATTTGGGGAAACCATGGAAACCCCAAATCTGTATGCCCGGGCGGGGATTCGAAGTGCCGTCCTCCCGAATGCGAGGCTCACCCACAACGCTCGGTTTTCGGTGGTTTTACGGAAATCACTCCAGGCGAATGGTTCCTTCAAAAGGCAATGGCCGAGTTCTTTCTCGTTCTTTGTCACCATTCCTTTCCTTCCTCTAATTACATTGTCGAGGTATAAAGATATAAGCAAAAGAAAAAAAAATTTAAGGCAGCAACAGGGCCTTTTATGCTGCGAAGCACCATGTCAGTTTAGAACGGCGGAGTGTGAGTTTGAAGCGTAATAAAAGAAGAGGTCAATACTTCGGTTGTGTGCGCCAGGATCTTAGAGATGAACTTTTTTTTCTGGGCTTTTACACCTTGTAGACATCGAGGTCCCTAGAAGCGTGAAAGATGTGGGGACAATGAAGGGAAGGAATTCGGTCATGGCCTATTGAAGGAACCATCCAGGCATTCCCCTGGAGTGAAACCGAAATCGGAATGTCCGGAGGTGATTTGAACTAGCGTCATCGCGAATGCAAGGTAAGAAAATTACCGTTCACCCACAACGTACGCATGTTTAAACGCTATTTTCAAGAGTTTTGGCTGGTGGTTTGGTTGTTCAGTAGTTAATGCGCTTGCTTTCAGAAGTTCCAGGTCCGACCCCACGTTCAAATCCCGGTAGGGACAGGAACTTTTAAGAATTATTTTTTATCGTATGAACTAAGCCAGATCACTTCGTGTTCGGATAGCACTTTAAATTATTGCTCTAGCGGCGACAAATTCAGAGTTTTTGCGTGGCGGGTGGTAGTTTTCTACGGGACAGGAGTAGGGGGTATTATTATTATCGAATGCCAAATACAACAAAAGACATATACAATCAAATAATTATAGCTTCAAGTCATCTTATGGTAGCTAGTCCAGCTTGATGCAGTGTGAGAAGGCCTCCAGATAATCTTCTTGCTGGACAGTCCATCACAATGTGGTCAGCAGTTTGGATACCACCACAGTCACACAACGCATCTTCACGGAGATTACACTTATGCGTTGTTGCATTGCACACCCCGTGACCTGTGCGAAATCTGTTCAGTTGTTGTTGTTGTTGTTGTGGTTTAAGGGCGCGTCGACGGCGGGGTCATTAGCGCCCTAACAACGACCGGCTTAGCAATGTGGCTGAAAATCCATGTTCTATCGTCTGTATGGCCAACTGTAGAGGGGTTGGCCACACAGACGGCAAATAGAGTAAAATGCTAAAATGTTGGCTGTAAAGGGGCCATTAAAATACAAACATCACAGCTCATGTCCGGCTGGCTGTAAAGAGCGATGAACATACGGCGTGTGTGGAGTTAGGTACGCAATGGGGAAACGTAGTCCTCGTTAACATGTACTTTCAATACAGAGACGATATTGATCCCTATCTTTGCAAGATTAGGGAAATATATACAGCCATAGGCGACAGCCTTACGGTGATAGTTGCCGATGCAAATGCCAATTCTGCACTCTGGCACAGCGGTCGTACAGACGCACGAGGAGAAAAGTTACTCGAGCTGATTGGAGAATTACAGCTGTATGTCAAAAACGAGCCAAACAATCCATACACGTTCAGTGACCGAGCAGGTGCCAAATCGAACATAGATATAACTTTAACAAATCGAAAAGCAGGAAACCTAGTAAGCGGGTGGAAGGTGATTGAGAACCAAACCACCAGTGATCACAATCTAATAATGTTCGAACTGGGAAGACTGCGGGACGGTGCGCGCGAAGGCGCCTGTACCAATATTCAACGGCGATATGACATCAGCAAAGCCAACTGGCCAAGGTTGAGGAGTTCCTTTATTCCTCCCCAAGTCGAAGATATAGATTTTGATGTGGACAAGGCTGCGAAAGAAACAATTCGAGCAATCCAAGACGCAACGAGAACTGCAATTCCACTAAAGAAAACAACGGGATTAAAAGACAAACCATGGACAGAAAGATTGCAGAAACTACGAGTCACAATGAGGAAGGCAAGAAAAGCATATCAACGTTGCCTCATAACAGAAGAGAGACAGACTCTTCTAGATAGATATAGGAATAAAAAGCAAGAGTTCAAGGATCTGTTGCTGAAGACAAAACAAAAAAAGCTGGGAAGCCTTCGTCAGACAAAATATGAGATCAGGCCCATGGGGCATCCCTTACAAGATTGCCGCTGGCAAAATTAGGCCACTTCCAACCTTGTCTACAGTAAGAAAACTGGATGGATCTATGACCACCAACTGGATGGAAACTGCACGGGAGCTACTTGACGTGCTACTTCCAGATGATAGTACGGAAAACGAGACCGTTCGGCAAAGTGACCTGCGTCAAAAAATGTGGGATCCCTACGAGAGTGAACATCAAAAATGCGTCATATCAGATGAAGAGATAGTAGAGGCAATATTTTCCCTTCCAAAAAGAAAAGCACCTGGACCTGATGGGATACCGGCAGAGGTCCTCCAGGAGCTGGTCGTCCAACTGGTGCCAACCTTAAATAAACTTTTTAACGAATGCCTGGTGCAGGGAAAAATACCAAATGCATGGAAAACGAGTGACGTGATTATCATAGCGAAAGGTGGAGGCAAAGACCCACAATTCCCGAAATCCTATCGTCCAATCTGCTTACTCAATGTTCTAGGGAAAGTACAAGAAAAGATACTTTGCAAGAAACTAAAGGAACACAGGTTAAACCATGGGATGAACCCAAATCAGTATGGGTTCAGAGCAGGCAAGTCAACAGAGGACGCCATCAACCGCTTAATGGAAATAGCTCAAAACTCTTCCAAAAATTATGTGGTTGGAGTATTTGTAGATATCGCTGGCGCATTCGACAATCTCTGGTGGCCCGCGCTGTTCGAACGCTTAAGAAACATCAACTGTCCAAAAAACCTATATACCAGTTTTAGAGATTATTGCAGAAACAGATATGCCAAATTGTGGTGCCCCAACAAGTACATAGAGAAAAGACTGACGAAAGGTTGCCCGCAGGGATCAGTGTGTGGGCCAATTTTCTGGGACATTGGTTTGGAACCGGTCATGGAAATATTGCAACAAATGTCAGAACTGCTGGGTGTGGTGGCATTCGCCGATGATCTTTCACTTCTGATAGACGCGGACACCAGGCAGGAACTCGAAACAAAATGCAAAGCAGTATTGGATTACCTGAGTAAGTGGTGTGCAGCAGTTAAGTTAAACCTAGCCCCACAAAAGACTACCTACATGCTCCTAAAAGGAACACTCAAACGAAATCCGGTAATTAGGATCCAGGGAAAAACAATAAAGAGAAAAACAGTAGTCCGCTACCTTGGTGTAAACCTGGAGGAACAACTGAAATTTGCGTCTCACATGGAGGAAGTATGTGGAAGAGCAGCACTGGTAATGCACAAATTGATAAGCATTGGCGAACGACGGTTTAATCTGCCTCCGCTCGTCATAAGAAGATATCACGATGCAATACTGACCTCCATTACTGGATACGCTGCAAGCACTTGGGCCAAGCACCTAAGAAAGGTCAAACCAAAGGACCTGCTTCGCCGTACGCAGCGAGGAATTCTGCTCCGACTAACTGGGGCTTACAGAACAATGGCCACAGATGCCCTAACGGTTATACTCGGTATCTGGCCCCTGGACCTGGAAGTAAGGAAGCGAGGAGCGTTATACTGGATTAAAAAAGGTAGGTATGACCAAGCTACTGAAATAATTGGAAGGCCTGTTAAAACCAAAAAAGATATTTGGGATGCGCTGATGGATGAATGGCAGCAAACATGGACTAACAGCAACACGGGCAGAAGGACCTTCGACATGCTTCCTTGCGTGAAAGAGAGAATGAACATGACTCACCTACAACCATCTCCAAGGATCATACACTACATAACTGGTCATGGCCCATACGACAGTTTCTTAGAACAGAGAGGCCTCAAAGAAACAAACAGGTGCGACTGTGGCGAAGTAAGTACTCCCGAGCACGTGGTTTAGGAGTGCAAACAAACTGAAGAATCAAGAGCATATCTCCAAATGCAACTTCAGAACAAAAGAATATATGAGATACTGCGTGATACCGAGCTCTGGCACTTGCTGGATGAAGCTGCTAATCTAGCGTCGCAGCGCGAGAAGGCGAGATTTGTTGAATTGAAACAGGCAGAGCGTAGGGGATGCCGCGAGTAACCGGCATCAGAAGCAGAAAGAAGGACAGGAGAGGAAGAAACTCAAGAGCAAAGAACAACCCAAATGTGACTACAAGCACTGCCCATGACTAAGGCGGTGCCTGCACCAGGAAGACGGCAAAGACTCAATTCATCGTAGTGCCTCTGGAAGCCAGAGGCACCTCTCCAGGGCTCAGGGGGCGGCCTGCTCTGATTCCAGGAGGGAACACCTGATGGGGGAGTAGGTGGCTCCCGGGACAAACCGGAGAAGAACGAGACCACTACCTGGAACGAGAAGCTGGCTGACGGCACTTTGTGGTCAGCATGTCAGCAGTCGCCCCGCTGCATCAGCAGAGACAGCTGGCGGCCTGGATGTCGACGCAGGCCAGCAGTGGTAAAAGAAGAACATATACAAATAGACAGTTTATTAATTAGAAGTATGAAAATACAAAGACAATTGCTGATTTTTGTGTGAATTAGTAAGATGGTAGATTAATTAGTAGATTAGTTGGTAGATTAAGCGGTATATTAATTATTAGAATAATTAGTAGATTTACTATTAGAATACTTAAATCCATTAAATCCTTAAAAATAATTATCCAGATATATTATTTAAAAAAAAAGTAAATTATTGTAAGAATAAAACTGTAGAAACTAAGGGCCTACTTTAGGTAACAAGGTAGTAGGCTATGTAAAATCAGGAAATAAAATGTAATAAAAATGGCTGTAAAGAGGCCAGCCAGACATAAAAACTTAAATCTAATAGTAAAACGAACACAAATGAGACAAAACAAAACAAGAGCTATGTACATGGATGAGTGGCTGTAAAATGGCCACTCATCCACCTTAAAAGATTAGGCCGGTCTTCCCAAAAATTTTGGGATCAGACCGCCCAATACACAGAATTTCAAAACTTTAGCCATATTGCTAGCTTCATTACTTAAAATAAGGGAAAGATCGTTGGCTAGGCACGCCACAAGCATCACATTCCGGTGGGTCCTCCCGGCGGAGAAGAAAACTGTGCGTGAGAGGACAGTGCCCTATACGGAGGCGAGTAAGGAGAACCTCATCCCTCCTCGCCCGCTGGAAGGAGCTGCTCCACGGCTGAACGGTCGGTTTGACCAGCCGGAGCTTGTTATGCTCAACTTCCAGCCACTGCCTCTGCCAAACATCAGAAATAAATCTCTTCGCCGCCGAGGCAAGGTCAGACTTTGGGACCGGATCAAAGTCAGTTCTGACCTTGTTGCAGGCTAACTTGGCAGCTTCATCAGCTGCCTCATTCCCCCTGATTCCCACATGGCCGGGTACCCAGCAGAATAATACCTCCTTTCCACGAGATTGGAGGGAAAGGAGGGCGTCCTGGATGTCCTGGACTAGACGGTCTGCTTGGTACATAGTTGCTAACGCCTGAATACAACTGAGGGAATCACAGCATATGAGGTACTTCCTGTCGCGCCGTGCCTTCATATGCTGGAGCGACTTTAGCAGGGCATAGCACTCCGCAGTGTAAACACTGCACCTGCTATCCAGCTTGTCGCTCGAGGGAACACTACGGAACAGCCTACTACGTTAGCCTGCTTAGACCCATCCGTATACACCGGGGTGAACGTGTGATGCTGATTTAAAATATCTCTAAAGATGTTATTAAAAATACTGTCAGCCGTATACAGTTTGTTATACCGAGATAGGTCTAAAATTGTTCTGGGCCTGTTTAAAAGCCAGGGAGGAGATTTACTCCATCCCTGGTGATAAAAGGAAGGAAGTTCGAATCCGTATTGTTCTAAAATTGCCTTTGTACGGTAGCTGAACGGTTTAGTGGCTCTATGCCGATTGGTATAGAGCCGTTCATAGTTGGGGTGCAGAACTATGTCGTACACGGGACTGCCAGGTGTTATGGCAACGTGTAGGAAGTGTCGCACCATGAGGAGTCGCCGGCGGATGGTAAGCGGCGGCTCGCCCGAGTCAGCACAAATGCTGACAATGGGGCTGGTGCGATATGCACCCGTGGCGAGCCGAATTCCTGCATGTTGGACACTATCCAGTATACGAAGATAACTGTCCCGTGCCGAACCATAGACAATACAACCATACTCCAACCGCGACCGTACAAAGGCTCTGTAAAATTGTAGCAGGCAGGAGCGGTCAGCGCCCCATGACCTGCCACACAGGCATTTTAAAACATTTAGAGCTTTAGAGGCTCTGGCTTTCACATCTTTAAGATATGGCAGCCAGGTTAGCCTAGTGTCTAAAATGAGGCCCAGAAACCGAACAGTGTCAGTAAAACGTAAAACGGTGTTCCTCAAGGTAAGGTGAGGCTCTGGTAAAAGAGTCCTACTACGACTAAAAAGTACACACCGGGTTTTCTCGGCAGAGAAACGAAAACCGGTGTGCACTGACCATTCATCCAGCCTGTTCAGCGTGAGTTGCAACTGCCGCTCAGCGCTTCTCAGGCTGGATGATGCAATAAAAATTAAAAAATCATCCACATATAAGGAGTACCCTATTGGACTCCTTATAATGGATGCTATGCTATTTATAGCAATTGCAAAAAGGGTCACACTTACTGCCCCACTCGATCTCTATCGGATGTTTTGCACTGTTTGCCTGTACCAGAGCAGTTAGCATTTGACTCATGTGAACAAGCGTTTGTTTTTGTTAACCTTCGTCATTTGTAAGTAAATAAATACACTTTTACGTATTCATCAAAACTGTTTCGGGTACACATATTTGTAATTTGAGTTATGGTGCGTATTTAGTAAGATTTTCTAACTATATAATTATTTTTTAAGTGTCGCACACGTTATCTGAATACAATATTCCCATTTTATGTATTTGCAGATAAAGTAATTGTGACAACTTCCTAATTTGCGGCTGAAAATTTGATTATTCTTTGATATGAAACTAATGTTATCGTAATTTTAACGGTCGCGTACCTATTTATTTAACAGCTATCAAAAGGAAATTGTATATCCTTTGACTTATTGTTTTGGCCGCTGCTTCAATGCGTTTCTTTGAAAAAAAAATGCCATCTGCTTACATGTGTCACTCAGGCTTTCGATTAATCCCTCTTCTCCTTGTTATTATTTCGACTAAAGGTAAAAAAAGTTATAACGAAATTTTCATGGGTGTATCGACGAATTGTGTTGTAGGAACACCATACTTAGACGGCTGTCTCCGCCGTCTTCCTCACGTGTGTAATTTCGTGTGTTTGCAATGAAATCCCGAGATACAACCTATGAGGACTTCACTGCAATCATTCGCCGAGAAAGTCTCCTTTCTTACTAAAAAATAATAATTTCCACTCTAAAAACGTCGTTACGCCACATAAGTAAATCTGAAATAGTTGACAGTTTACGTGTTGGTGAGTAGTTTCTTTTAATAATATTGAATCAACTGTAATATCAATCAAGGAATCACTAGATATAATAATGAATCACGCAAAAAAAAGCCAAATCTCGTGCTTGTGCAGTGACAAAAAGTTATGAGATCTTGTTCTGAGCCAAGTCTACACTTTACAGAGTATATTCACTTCACATTGTGAAATGGAATGCTTTTCTCGGTGTTATGGAACGTTTATTTGGAATTAAAAAAAAAAATTCTAGTATCTTGGCCGTTAAGCAAACCATATTTTTAAACTTATGTAATGTATTGTAAGACACATAATATGACCTAAGACTCAATAATTTCCATTTTTATTATTTATTTAAAAATTGGTTTATATTAATAAACAAAAATGTAAAACCTCGAAATACACTTAAGACAAGCTAAAATTTTTAATGTCATTTTACCAATCAAAATATTGTTAACTGTTAATTTTTATCATTTAACATTAAAAATTATTTATTAATTTAATTATTATTTATTTTAATAACGTTTTAAGTAATTATGTTTAAATATATGCTTTAAAAAACTGTTTGTACCAATCCCGCACGGATCCCGCGGGATTGGCGCAAATCCCGCGCGGATCCCGCGGGATTGAAAACACTGCGGGATTGCAATCCTTAGTAGTATCGTAGGCCTTCTCAATATCGAAAAATATCCCCACCAGATGTTGGCTGCGGATGAACGCATCCTGTATCGCCGCTTCCAGCAGGATCAAGCTGTCCAAGGTGGAACGGAACTTCCTGAATCCACACTGAAAGCGGCTCAGAAGGTTTTGGGACTCCAGACACCAGACGAGCCGGCGGTTTACCATCCTCTACAGTGTATTCCCCACGCAGCTTGTCAGGGCAATACTACGATAACTACCTGGCAACAACTTATCCTTTCCAGGCTTTAAAATAGGAATCAATGTTGCTTCTTTCCACGAGTCGGGGAAGTGTCCTCCGGTCCAGATATCGTTAAAAATATCTAGAAGGTACTCTTTAGCATCCTTATTAAGATGCCTCAGCATCTGGTACTGGATCAGATCAGGCCCTGGAGCAGTGTCGTTTGCGCTGTTTAGTGCTGACTCCAGCTCACAAGATGTAAATGGGCAGTTGTAGGCCTCTGTATTCGACCAATCGAAGCACAGCGGGCGCCTCTCGGCAGCGACTCTTCGTCGCTGAAACCGAGGGTCAAAGTTAGCAGACGATGTGATGGCGGCGAAATTCTCCGCCATCACCTGCGCTATGCTTCGTTCGTCGGTAATTATACGTCCGTGATCCAGTAATCCAGATACTGGTGGGCGGGAGTACCTTCCAGATATACGGCGGATAGACTCCCATACTTTCGATGAAGGTGTGGAACGATTTATAGTGCTCACAAAGTTCTGTCATGACCTATTCTTGCTCTCCTTAACAACTCGACGCGCCTTAGCTCTGGCTATACGGAACGCTGCTAGGTTGTCAGATGTTGGGCACAACCTAAAGCGACGCAACGCCCGTCTGCGACCCTGAATAGCGGAACGACATTCGTTGTTCCACCAGGGTACGGGCGTCCTTCGCAGCGTTCCGGAGCTTTTCGGCATGGAAACGTCAGCTGCCTGGTGAATCACCTGTGTAAGGTGATTCACCTTCTCCTCAATACTGTTATACTCCTTGAGAGTAATGGAGTGCTGGTAAAGTTTCCAGTCGGCTTTGCTGACGTTCCATTTACGTCGGTTATTCCCTCCTCCGCGTTCCAACTCTACGTGCATCCATATTGGGAAGTGGTCACTACCATGAAGGTCGCGATCCACCTCCCAATGCACGGAGTCCGCGATTGAGGGGGAGCACAATGAAATGTCGATGGCAGAGGACGATCCGGAAGCAGTGGTGAAATGAGTCATTTGCCCTGTATTCAGGATACAAATTTCCTCCTGCTCTATCAATCTACCAACCACTCGGCCCCGGGGGCAATCGGTGGTAGAACCCCCACAACGCACTGTGGGCGTTGAAATCTCCCAAAAGGAGAAAGGGCCGAGTGAGTTGTCGTATGATGCCAACCAGGTCGTCGTAGTCGACGGACAAACTGGGTGGCAGGTAGAGAGAGCATACGGTCAGTTCGATTGGACCGTGTATTTTCACCGCTACTGCTTGTAGATGGGAGGTGAGAGCAACGGGTTCGGAGTGGACAGTGTTCCGAACAAACACAGCCACTCCTCCCTTCGCTCGATCACCCTCGGTATCGTCCTTTCTATAGATGTCATACCCTCTTAGCACTGGTTGGTGTAGTGGTCTAAAATGTGTCTCTTGAATACAGAGACACAATGGATTAGACCGTGCTAAGAGTTGGACTTCCTCTTTGTGAGCCTGAAAGCCGTTGACGTTCCACTGAAGTATGAGAGCCATCCTACCTATTTAAAACCACCCGCCCCGGTTCGGGTGGGTCCTCCGACGGTGATTGCTGAGGAACGAGACCAGGTCCGTCCACCAGCATAATTTCGTCTTTTGACGATTTTTTGTTCGAAGGCCTCGTGGTCTTGCGGATTTTTCTTCCGCCGAGGCCTTCTCCCCTTCTTTTCCCCGCCAGTTGGAGATCTGGGCGGGGAAGCGGAAGGGGACTTAATGAACATAGTGGGGTCCGTATGTTTGAACTTCGGACCCCGAATCTTTTGCACTGTCTGCCATCCGCTGTCGGCAGATGGCGTTGCCGATGCTACTTCTGCTGTGGTAGCTACTTCTGAAACGGGCGCTGTTTCTGCGGTTGCAGATGCGCCCACAGCTGTAGTCATTGCAGCAGATGGCTGTGCTTTCGCTGGTGGACTTGCTAAACCTTCTGGGCTAGTGATCGGGTTTCCAGGAGTGCTGCTACCGACGTCAGAGGTCCTAGGTGTTATGACCTTTGTGGCATTAGCGCCGCAATTGCATTGACATGAGCACGTTGTACTTGTGCCCATGTCCGCAACTGTCGTCTGGGTAGCAACACTTTCTTTCCTGACGGGAGTTGAAAGAGTCTTGGCGAAGCTGGTAGCAAAGATGGGGGTGCTAGCGCCTTGTACCGCTTCTTCGCTTCGCCGTAAGGAATTCTCTCTTTCGTTTTTACCTCCTGTATCTTTTTCTCTTCAAGATACATTCGACACTCCCTGCTCCAGGCTGGATGTGACCCGGAGCAGTTTACACACACCTGTGGGAGGGTACAACTACTACCCGGCTCGTGTGCAGCCTTTCCGCATTTCCCACAGGTGGGGTTGCCCTTGCAGGTCGCCGTCGTATGACCGAACCTCTGGCACTTGAAGCAGCGCATGGGGTCCGGTACATACGGGCGCACATTGAGTTTTAAATACCCTGCTTTGATGTCTTTGGGCAACGTTGGAGTGTCGAACGTCAGGACGAAGGTGGCCGTCTTCTCAAGACTGCCGTTTACCCTTCGCTTTATCTGACGAACCTCGACCACATGTTCAGATGCCCACTCCTTAAGGAGTTCCTCGGTCTCTAAATCGATTAGGTCGCGACAGCTGATAACACCTTTACTCGAATTTAGAGTTTTATGGAGTTCGCACTTTACTGCGAACTCCCCGAGCTTCTCAGACTTAAGGAGGAGGACAGCCTGCTTATGGGTGGATGTTTCCAAAAGTAGGGTCCCGTTCCTCAGCTTCTTTACTGATTTCAGGGTCCCGGCAAGACCCTCTAACCCTTTCTGAATGTAAAAGGGGACACCTTCTCGAAGGATCCCTCCTTTCTAGCCATGATTATGAAGACATTCTCAATTATGTAATCCTTCCTGTTACTATTGTCATTTTCAGGAGGAGGGCTTTCAACCCTCGCCCGCTTACCACTACCTTTTTTTTGAGCGTTGGAGTGACATAACCCCTGCGGTTTGCCCAAGCCGCAGGAGGAGGGATTGGGATTTGGATTATTTCTAATTTTGATCCCACGAGTTCGGAGGAACTAAATGTCGAGTGACATGGAGCCCCCGCATCACGCCACCAAGCCCAATACAACAGGGGTGCGGCAGGTGCCCCTGAGGTTGTACGCTAACGGGTGGTTTGCCTCACCACCCATCCACCTCCTCGGCACGTGTCCGACCTTGAGGTTGAGGGGTTTTTTATAGAGGTTTTTACCGTCCTCGCGATCCGGGCGATGAAGCCAAGATCCCCGTTCTCCTAGGCACACAACGTTCCACCGCCACGCCCTACGGTGGTCGTTGAAGCATGGTAGGAGTTTACGGTGTGGGAAACTTGCGGCGCTCACAAGTTTCCAGCTCGGGCACCGCGGGTTCGCCAAACCCGTACCTGGCACTTGAGTACCAGGCCCCTGCGGGGCGAAATCTGTTCAATGGACACCAAAGACGCCTAGGCAAGTCTAACCCTGGAACACAGGTTGTCGGATGGTTTATAGGGCCACAGTTATGTGGGCTGTTGGCTTCCCACTCCTTTCTCCACACTTCATACAAGTTGTTATTTCTGAGCTTTGCTGCTTCCATATAGGCAGGTCTCCTCGATTTTAAAAGTGTGCGAGGTAGGTGAACAAGGTCATCATGCAGATGAATGATGTTGTTTTCCTCCACTCCTTCCAATTCTCTAAGCAATATCGATTTTCTCTTCAAATGTGGTGGAGGAATGTTAGAAAGTACAGGCAGCGAGGATACTGGGATAGCCCTAATGACACCACTCACTGTTCTCATAGCAGCGGTAAGCTGGGTGTCAACTTTGGCAGTATGAGCACCACCAAGCCATGGAGAGCAACAGTATTCTGCTGCGGAGAATGCCAAGTCAAGGACTGCTCCTCGAAGAACATGGGCACCTGCACCCCATGACGTACCAGCCAGTAAAGAGCGGGAGGAAATTCGGCCATAGCCTTTTGAAGAAACCATCCCGGCATTCGTCTGGATTAATATGGGGAAACCGTGGAAAACCAAAATCTAGATGGCTGAACGGGGATTCGAATATTCGTCCTCTGGATTGCGACGCCAGAGCTCGGTAAGCTACTGGTTCTTGAGACCGGAAGTATCGACCAGTGGCTAAACGCCCCGGCGTCCGGAGTCCGTGTCTAGGAGATTAACACAGGCGTCATAGTCAAGACAACCTCGCCACTTCGCTTGCGTTGACTCGGCAGTTTCAAGTTCCGATCCTCTTCCCCAAACATTACCAGGACAACCCTCACGACGGAGAGGTCCCCTTTCAAACAATGTAACAGGACAAGGAACACGAGATTTTGTAACTACAAAGAGATTGGTGTTGTACCATCACCGTGTCTGCAACACTGTGACGTCATGTTCACTGCCTCCTACGGCGGCCGAGTAGTGGCCAGAGATGTTTATGCCCTCTAGCCATAGATTACGCCCTTATAGCCACCAACGAATGAAGATTACTTGTTTTGTTCATGTAATGAATCAATATGTTTTACATTTCAAACCAACCATAAAGTTATATTTCGTTTAAATAAGTATATTAATTATTAGTAGCTTTGTTTATTTATATTCGTTAGATGTAGATATTTTCTGTCCATAGATGCGGCTCTGTATCAAACAAATAATTTATGTTTTTGCAGTGATCCAATATTTCTTCACTTTAAATTAAAATTATTAGATTTAAATCTACATTATGAGGACTAGTATCTAAGCTTGTCAAAAAAGACGGGTGTAATGTATTCTAGTTGCTTATCTAAGTACAATTGTAATAAAATAAATCTCAAAGCAATTCCTCGTGCCATGCGCTATAGCAAAACGTTACAGTTGTCATCCTGGTCCAGGTTGTATTTCGACCTAACCACAAACTCAGCAAAAAAGGCCGCTAGAAAATCGAAACTTCAATCGCACGCGCGTTAATACATCCACTGGATCAGATGTGACTTCTTCCATAGCGAGATAAACTTAACTCAAAATATTCAGTTCTTACGTCTTTCTTTTTCGCGATTCGGGTCCATATAATAACATTTGAAAGGCTAAACATCATCATCACCCTCAGCAGTTTCCAGCCTCTGGCCGGGTCTGCTTCATGCACAAGCCTCTCTATTTCCTTCTTTCATCCCACCACCTCTCTGTTACCACCTCGTTCCAGTCCTCTACTGTCTTCCGTACACACTCCTCCACTTCTTTCAGTCATCCATCTTTTGGTCTTCCTCTGGGTCATTAACCATGCATCTGAATTTCGTGGATTTTTCTTGGAATTCTTTGAACCTCCATCTTCTTTACATGTCCATTCCTTCTCAGTCTGGTCCTGTCTATCCTTTCCTGTAGGGGTTCCTCTTTTATGGTGCATCTAATCACTTCATTCCTTATTTTGTCCATTTTAGTAAAATGGAAGCTTCCATCAGACACGCATTAGAAAATTCAATACATCGCGATATAAAGATTTACGCATATTGCTTAGCTTACTGTAACAGTGATCACAGAATATAACGAAAACATATACATTGAACGGAAACAAGAGGCAACTAATAATTATTATGTTGATTCAAACGAATTTAGTTTACTGTCAATTCATTTCTTTGCAATTGATTAGTCAATACGAGTGTTATTAAACAGTGCTCATAACCTAGTTTTTGCAGGAACATCTCTGGCCATTAGTTGGACAATGAAGGCTGCGAACGTTACGTCAGAGTATAGGTACGATGATGACAGTGACCAGGTTAGCCTTTTGTATTAGTACTGATTGTGCATTGGAACGAGGTGGTGCCGAAATATGAAAACATTACAAAATCAAGGTTACGTGCGTTATTTGAAAAGAATTCTATTTACTTTAAAAACTAAAAAAAAAAAAAAAAAAAAAAAAAAAAACTGTGAGAATACTGCGATCAACACGTGTATTAATGACGGATTTAGAAAGCTAGCTATAACGGGACAACAGCATAATACCAAACGACTGACTTGTTTCGGAATGACAGCAAACAAATATTGCTACCAGCAACATTCATATCTACGAATGACCGCGATAATAAGAGAAATCAGGGCCAGAACGGATTAATTTCTGTACTCATTTTTTCCACTAGCAATTAGGGAATGGAATAGAAAGGATTTATTTCGCGAGTAAACTTGAAATCCGATAGGAGTAGCCCTCGATAAATCCCTCCAGCCATCCTGATCTGGGTTTTCATGGTTTTCCCAGATCACTCCACGCGAATGCTGGGATGGTTCCTCACAATAGACCATGGGCGCCTCCTGCCATATCCGTATATCCCTTCCAAACTATTACCTTTCCTGATAGGTGCAATGCACCCTCCGCGACACACTTTTAGTGAATCGCGGAGTAATAATAATAATAGTTAAGATGTACTGCTCGGCTTGTTTCTCACATTGTCCGTATCTGATCTACTGTTACGTAATAACTTTCTTTGCGATTACGATTTACTGCTAAGCGGAACTCATAGATGTAGTCAAAGCGTGACCGAATTTTTTTTAGCATGCTTCGTATTTATGAATATTTGAACACGTAGAATTACTTAGAAGTACGAGAACCCAGCCAGAGAGCTGTGTGGAGCATAGATACCGCCACTGAGCTACCATAAGCGGCGCCCATTAAAAGTTGACCGCTAAAGGTAGCCTGGGAGTCGAACCGACGATCTTATAAGACCTGAGTCCTCTCACCACTCGTCCTTATCCGGAATTCATTATGTCTACATGGTTCCCGGTACCAGTTTTCGTTTATACTCAGTTACAGGGTAACCTGCAAGTTTGAAACCATAAGACAAATTACTGAAATACTTCTTATTTAAAAACTGGAATTTAAATCTGTTCTAGAAGTCAAAGTTTTTTTACCTACATTCTAGCATAATGTGAAGTCCACAGAACCGTTTCATATCCTGAAACTTTACTGTCCGGCGTAACTTGGCAAAGTATGTCCTTGCGTTACCGTAACTGGATATGCGAATTGTTGAGATTAGAGTAACCAGTGTTGTAAGGAGGAAACTGCATGTAAATAACAGTAATAATAAATATCCAATACACTGTGGGTTTATCACACCATTCATAGTTTTTTTTCCGACCGAGTGTGGTGGTGTAACTTAGCGTTCTGGCCTCGCATGCGGGGGACGGCGGTTCGAATCCCCGTCCCGGCATCTAGATTTGGGTTTTCCATGGTTTCCCAAATCACTCCAGGCAAATGCCGGGATGCTTCCTTCAAAAGGCCATGGGCGAATTACTTTCCATTCCTTGCCCCCCCCCCCAATCCTTTCCAGTCTCAAAAGACCTCACTGTTAAAAGACGGAAAGCAGTTAAAAAAAAAGTTTTCGCATGTAGTGACACATCTGAAGTGCAAATATGCGTTGAAGTACCAAATGCTACCTTTGTCTACACCAGGGATGGCCAACCCGCGGAGCTGGATCATTACATGCATCAATTTTAACTTCCAACGGTGACATCAGACATTACAACACTCAGCAACACTCCTTTCGACTTCAACGCATAAAAATAACTATATTTTTAATACTTCATTAAAAATGTATGTTTCATTCTTAATTATTTTTTCCCTCCATAAAAATATTCAAGTATGTTTTTCTAAGAAAGTAGAACGTGCGGCCCGATTGAAAATTCTATTTTTAAAATTTGTCCCGGCTGCTGAAAAGGTTCGCCACCGATGGTCTACACTTTCGGAAATCTGTGCTAATATTGTAAATTAAAAATGTAACTGTCTGTCTGTTACGATCCTGATTAAATTTGGTAAGGAAATACTATGTATCCTGTGGAAGTACACAGGATGTTTTTTTTTTTTTCGGATAAACAACACATATTGTTGCGGAATTTTTAAAATTAACCGAGCAGTGATAGACAGATGGATAGCGTGTGTAAGTCACTGTAATGTCATATCGGTCACTCAAGCTTTATTTCACTGGTAGTAATTTTATGACATAATTTTAAAACACGAATAAACTGCAGGAGGAACTGTAGTAGATTGCCTCCCATAGCTAATCCCCGCCCCCTACGTTCGATGTTATTTTCAAACATGTAGCAAACTTGTTCTCTTCATGATGAATGTTCAATTGCAGAATAGTGTGGTAATAGCTTCACCGTCATTTTATCCCGAATCAGTGTTTTTTGGGACACCTTATACGTAGCTTACAACTTTCTATATCTAATTCTAGCAAAAAAATTCTAAGTCCACGCGTACGAAGTAGCGGCTAATAACTAGTAACAATAATAAACCTGAACTATCACGGGGCAAAGACGATGATGTGTGTGGATGCTAGCAGCTGAAGGTTGTGGAAACGCTGAAGTTTTTTTTAATTGTGTGACACGAGAATTAAAAAAAACAGAAAAGAAGTAAATGAAATATGCAGGAGATGGCGGTAGTAGTGAGATGAGTGTTATGAAGCACGAATGTGAGACTTTGTTTGTGCCCATATTGAAGTACGGTTTAGAACAGTGAGTAATGAAGGAAAGAGATATTAGGAGAATCCAAGACATGCAAATGGTACTCGAGAGGATTAAGAACTGAGGAACTGGAAAGGTCAACAAATTAACACGGTCAGTACGGCAGAAATGATGAACCTCTACAGCACAGTTCAACAAGATTAAGACCGCACATGAAGGCAATGACTTAGCTATCGCTGTCCAAACTGCCACATTAGAGGAAGGTGAAAGCACTCTAACGACTTAGACACCTTGAATGCATATTATATGAAATGGAGACTTTGTCCGAACCCGATGAAAACAGAAGTATGCGCATTCCACTTGAGCAATAGAATAGCACATCAGCAGCTCAAAGTGAACTTCTGCCACCAGAGAGTGAAACATAATTTCTACCCTAAGTATCTTGGCATCATCTTAGACCGTTACTTAACATTCAAAACACACCTAGAATACACAAGTCGAATACACAAGTCAGAAGCTTAAAACACGAAACAACATCATGAAGAAGATAGATGGTACTTCGTGGGGAACTGATGCGGACTCACTACGAACAACCGCTCTCATCATGTTTTACACTGTTGCTGAGTACTGTGCTCCAGTGTGGCAACGTAGTGCTTACACTAGAAAAATCGACGTCCATCTGAATGAGTGTATAAGAGTAATAACTGACACTCTAAAATCCTCCCCAGTCCCCTGGTTACACCTAATCAGCAAAATACCACCTCCAGAGGAAAGACGCCAAGAAGCAACGGCACGTTAGTGGATAAAACTATACCATACTGATCATCCACAGGATCTCCCAATCCACGAGGTCCTAAATGACTTACCGCCACTCGTCTTAAATCCAGAAATCCAGTATGGCAAGATGTATTTGACTTTGTTGTCAAGGAAAAATTGCGACAAAGCTGGAACTCTGCATCTGTGAAACATCCAGATATTAAAGATCCCACAACTAAACTCCGGGATTCCACCTGAAGAGAGACCAGTGGGTCAAACTAAATCGCCTAAGAACAGGCCACGTGAAATGCAACGCCATGCTGTATGATTGGGGTCTTCAGGATTCTCCTGCCTGTGACTGCGGTGTTCCTTCCCAGAGTGTGGAGCATATCATCAAGGAATGCCCTCTACGGAAGAATGATGCACCATTTGGAGATGTCATAATTTTTACAATTAAAATAAGGTAGAGAACACACAAGAGCCTGTGAATATTTATTTCCGTCATTTAATTATATCCGTATGTAATTTACGATAGTTTGACAAGAGAAAAATAGTATCTTTCCATATTGATTCCAGAAAACAAGTGCCACGCTGGGAGGAGGGGGAGGAATAGAGGTAAAAACCATGTCAGGCTACGGATGAGGGAGGGGGAGTTCAGGAGGAGGCCAAAATGGGGCTACGTAATTTATGGACATTCCCCAGGGTTTGGGAAATATTCCGAAATCCCTCGCGTACATATTGCCATGCATAACCAGCACAAGTTTTCGTCAAGTGACATCACAATGGAACACCACTAAATGATATCAAAAAGGTAAAAAAAAAAATATTTTTTGTTTCTCACCATGTGGGGTATCCATGTTTAGAGTTAGAAAAAATAGAGTATTAATAATAAGATTTATTTTGTGACCAAGTAATTATATGGTGGCATTCCCCAAAAAGAGGAGTCCTATCACCTGGGTAACATCGGGGACGAAACCCTTGATACACAAATTTGAATCCTGTCACGGTCGCCATGCAACACAGTTTCGGCAATGTAATCATACAGCGTTTCCACAGACAAAAAGCGGCCACCGAACCAACAGCTAACTCAAAACAAGGTTACTCAGCACAGAGACAGTCTTGACTGTGTTACAGTATTTTGCGATACTTTTAAAGAACAGTAAACAAATGTAGTGTTTTTATATTGAGACTAACGGTTTATTTCCTGTTTCTTGGATCCCCAATTACTCTCCCATCTGCAATTACCTTGAGGATCATAAGTCTGGCATTATTTTTTGTAGGAAATATCAGTTTTTTTCGTAATATGGATGGATGCTCCAGGGGTCGGCAGGAGCTTTCACCGCTCGCCTTGGGTGCGGAAGAATCGCACAGTGATTTTGATAAAGAAGGAGAACATTCTCCACAAAAGGAGAATACATTAGTCACGTTATTTAGGCAAAGTGATTTGTGTGCGGCCTTGTAGCATTATGATGCAACATCGACCGACTTCCGCAGCTCGCGATGTGCTAACTGTTGTTAATTTGCTGCTAATGACAGTGACCTAATGGAGAGCGAGGAGTAATGGGTTCGAACTTGGAATCGAGGCTAACGGAAAGGGGATTCCCCACACAGAAACATCCAATTAAATATGACACTGCTAGAGTTAATCTATAATTCAGTATTATGATAATTATTATCATGCTGGAGAAAAGCAAGAAAATAAGACACGGACATTTCTGACGACCTATTTCGACATCATCAGCCAATGAACCCGTTCAAACAGCATTTCAACAAAGTATTAATAAGCAGATTCTAACACAAAAATACACAGAGTTCTGAATGACCCATAATTACACTACACTATTGCTCGCATAGCTTTAGTGCATGCAGTATTTTTAATGGTTTCGCTTGGCACGTGTACAAACATATTGCTCTATTTGTATATATATTAACTGACATAAAATCCCCAATTGAATCGCAAAGTCGATTTGTTTTAGTTTTTACTATACAAATGTCACTGCGTACGTAAGGGTAATTGTGCCAGTTGTTTACAAATAATTTCAGTAAGGTATAAATGAGTCTCTTAAGAGAACTGTGAGTATTTATAAAAATGTCGAAACGACCACTACGTTATTTTTTGCTGCATAGATGTTATGATGTATGGGGATTTCCTACTTCGTAAATAAACACTGTTTTGACTTAAGAGTATTTTTTGATGTTTTATAAGGCAACTATGGAATTTATCAGCTTATAAAGAATTCCTTATGCTAAACTACGACTTAAGCTACCACTATTTGTAGTTTTGTTGAAATCCGATAGTTAGTTATTGCTTGATCTGGGCAAATACTGGTAGAAATACCAAAAGTTACTATTTTGACCACTGTATCGTCGGGGACTCATATAGGGATAAGACGTACCCTATATCTTATCGGATGACATAAGCTATCAACTATGTTTAGTTTCATTGAAATCTTTTCACTAGTTTTTGATGGACGCACGCATTAATAAAAATTCCATTTTTTTCCCGCTGTATCGTCGAAAAGTATGTTACTAACCTAGATAAAATATTACCTTATATGTTTAACTATGACATAAGCTATAACTATGTGCAATTTCGTTAAAAACCGTCAGTTTCTGCAAACAGATAGATACAAAAAATCTCCATATTTGATGGTTTTGGCATCTCTTTTAGCAGCAGTGTACACAGCAATTACTCTTTCTGAAATAAGTTTTGTGTATTGATACAACTTTTCTATTATTCTATTGTAGGCTATATGTAGTATAGAATAGATGACATTTAGAAAACTAGCGTCTTAGAGCAGAATTCTGGTTGTAGTCCGATGAAGGAGCTCAGTCTAATAGCTAATGAAATTACCTAAAATGAAACAGACTAATTAATATCGAAATCAAAACTGACTATTTCCACGGCTTTGGAGGGAGGTCTGGTTGTAACGAGCTCGTCAAACCCATACAACTGACTATGAAACGATGAAAATGAACACAACAGATCTGCAAGTCATCGGTTAGTTGATGTGATCCTGGGCATGTTACTTTCCATAAATGGCATCCATCAGTTTCACTAATCCAGTAGATACATGAATGATAGCTACGTCCTTTTCGTCTACAACACGTCGAGACGTCAACAGTCGTGATCAGCGTCAATGATACCTCGAGAAGCTGAAGTCCAAACTGGTCGGCTGGCATTATTAATGTCCGCTACCAACGAAACGCAGTCTCGTTGACAAGAAGTAATACACTTACCATTTTCACTGCTGCTCCAGGTAACAATTGGATGAGATATATCGTTTTTTGTGATCAACACCACACAGTCTCCAACAAATCAACACACGAACTAACTGTTCAAAGATCATACACTATGAGTCTTCCCTGCATCAGAACTCTGTTATAACATCAAACGGCTGGTTGGAGACGACTAGCACTTCTGAAAATAGTGACGCCATCAAACTTGATGATCTGCACTGATAAATTGCCCAGCCAAGTCATTGCTTTACGCCATTGTCTCGACTCGTCGCGAGACCGCTTTTGGGTGGAGCGGAGATCGACTTCCCCAAGGACCGATTCTGGGCCCGGCGGTGTTTCCTGGACGGGCGCCGCGGCGTGACTGACGCTGCTACCCCAGTGTATGGTCGGGGGATGGAATCTGGGGGAGCAGGCAGGGATATTGATTGCGTCTGGTGCCGTGACGGCACAGCATCTCCCCCCCGCTGGGTCGGTCCTCGTTTCCGACCCTCGCATTGCCATTGTCTCCCTCAGCCCTTCCTCCGTCTCAACAGCCTCTCACCTCCACGCAAAAAGCAGAGACATCCTCCGGGGGTCTCGGAAGTCAGACTCAAAACCAATTATGCGGAATCCGCATTGAAATTTTACTGCATTTCTGAGTGCTAAAGCAAACAGCTTCCACTATAGATGCAGTCTTTGACACGTGTACCACGTGCATATTTGACTGGATCATCACAACACAGATGGCGTACCAAACCAATTTTTGTAAGAAGTAGAATGGTCACTTTCTTCCCTTTGTTATTGTATGTATACCAATGAGATTTGTTGAGTTTATCGTTGAGGTTTCTGGATTACCTACAAGAAGAACAAAGAAGGAATAAGGATCAACTGGCATCGGCCTTTAAAGCCTACTCATCAGAAGGTTACGAAGACTACCAACACGTTTTACTCCCCCCTCCGACAGACGAATCATTATCAAAGATATAGTTTCCTTCATTCCATACTTATTCCGGAAATTTTTGGTACATATACTATTGCTGTGGCCGGAAGTATTGGCCGGCGGCTTCAAACGCGCCGTTACCAAATCGGGCACTAGTTAAATTCACCTGTTTGTTTGTGGTAATAGTTTTTGCGTTGACGCTAGTACTAGACACACGGCGTTCAGCGCTGTCATTTTCTGGTGTTAGAGAGCGCTACGCGAGAATGTTCGGAAGTGTGGCAACAGCGCGATTGCATTCACCTGCCAATTTTTCCTGGCCTCAGCTATAGTAAGCTAGAACTGTGGATCACAACCTCTCCACTTTGATGGCCATGTCACGAATTATTAAAATTTATTCTTCAGCCCGCTCGAACTAGTTAAACACACGCTAGAAATGCTCGGGTAAAGGAACAATTAGTAATGTAATATTATACACAAATATTATAAAAGAGGCTGAATTACCAACAATTAGAACACAAGGACCTAGTGATTTGAGAAATAAATTGCGTGGTTCGGACTCAACGAAGCAATGGGTCTGTAAGGAAATGTACGGACTTGGTACAGGACAACCATAATCTCATAGCAAGTAGGAGGATGAATAAAAATATAATTATGAGAGAAATAGTGTGGATAAAGTAAAAAATAAGACCTGAACTGTACAGGAAGAGAAGTTGGTGCACGATGACGTTATGGTTATTTGCTGCTTTTTATATTTCTTATTCCACACAATTCTGATCTCAAGGTCTGTGAGACAAACGAATCACATGCTCGACATGTCTAACTTTCGTAACAGATGATTAGAGTTATATAACAGAAGCAGAATAAAATTGGACGAGTCACTTTTAAGAGATGATTCTGGGTATCATAACGAATATGGTGTGTGTGTGTGACACGTGCAGATAGAACTGTACTAGTCGCAATAAATAGATACGTATATATTATCAGAGCATGTAGAAGATGGGGACCAAAGAACAGGAAGGAATTCAGCTCTTGCCTTTTGAAGGCACCATCCCACCAGGAATGATTTGGGTAAACCATAAAAAAAATGAAATCAAGATGTCCGGACCGCGGATATGAACGGGAATAAATACGGCCATGGCCTTTTGAAGGAAGCATTCCAGCATTCGCCAAATCTGGATGTCCGGACGGGGATTCGAACCGGTGTCCTCCCGAATAGGAGGCCAGAACGTTAATCGTTCAGAATTTCATTAATGACTTCTCAGTATCCTCAGTCTATTCTGCTGACAGGAAAATGTCATCAGCAAATCGCAGCATACTGATTTATCCTCCGTTGACACTTATGCCACATTCAAATTTTTCTTTTACTGCCTTAATTACTTCCTCTAGACTCAATTTGAATATTAATGAGGATAGAACACACGCTTGTCTCACACCCCTTTTAACTGATACATGTATCACATGAGTGGTGTTATTTCGTACAGTCGTTGGTAATATTATCGCGTTGGTGACTTTGCAGTGGAGGTGTGACCTAGTGAAGACAGCTATTTTCTCTGTTCCGACGAAAAGCGACTTCTAGGAACCGCAGCCAGGATAAGACGGTCTCCGTGGGTAGAGGCTACGTCCTGTAGAGGAGACCCCACAGCAAGATAACGCGCGTCCGGATCCGCAAAAAAAAACCTGCGCCAACAACACGGAAGCAAGACAAAAGCATTTTTTCGGTAACTTGGCGTGGACGTATACTAGTGAACCACTGAAATCAAGTATCGTTAAAAGTAGCTATAACTGTTCGGTTTGGTAGCAACGCGATAAGTTCAGTTGTATGCCAAGATATGGTTATTAGGTGTAAGCACATGGCCGTTACGGGTACGGATCTAGGACAGTTCCCGGGACACGAATTTCGTAAATTGCAAACAAGTTATAAATAGACACGATTCAATTAAGTCGTTCCCGTCGTTGTGATTCTTAATCGATACTTTAAAGCTTTTCGGCCATCATTACGTATGTAGGTATTTACATTGGACATCAGATTTGATGTTAAGGTCATTTAAAGAAAAAACGTAGGTGATTTTTTTATTTACTTTATCTTTGCTTTTTACGTTGGGCGCGTACTCACTGTAACTGGGTCATTACGTTATTTATTAAGACATTTTTAAGTATTCGGAGATATCTCCTGTCAGTGGTTAATGTTTCTATTAT
Source organism: Vandiemenella viatica (assembly GCA_031002005.1). Classification (NCBI taxonomy): domain Eukaryota; kingdom Metazoa; phylum Arthropoda; class Insecta; order Orthoptera; family Morabidae; genus Vandiemenella; species Vandiemenella viatica. Next base: position 44,702,810 of record CM061918.1, on the reverse strand, counting down.
TATCCCTAAGTCTTTGAAAACTCTAAGAGATATTATTCAAACTTTGCTAAGAGACCCCTTACAATTAACATAGATCCGCTTCGAATTTTGGGCAGATCGCGTGAAACCTTTCATAATTAGAACTCGGATTTTAGGCAATACCTATTTTGTTCCTGACTGAAATACATGAAAATAGCGTTATATATAAACCATTTATGGACATTTATGGCCATTATTCGTGATGTCTAAATTGTCGTTGAAACCAATTTTATGAGTTTTTCTTTAGAATGTCAACAAAAGCGTTTTCTCTCAGAATAGTACATATTTTAAGTTTTCATTTCCATAAATTGCAGAGAAAGTGCATGGAATCATGGCGTAGCCCTGGGTCTTCTCTCCCTCACGAAGTAGAGCTAAAAATATATGAATATAAAAATTTCCACTTTTAATATTCAAAAATAAATAGTCTAAATTTAACCAGAACCCTCGAAAGCTAGCGCTTAAATAAGTTAAATAAAGCATTTTCAAGACTTTTTTTTTAAATTATGTTTCCTTATTTTTTGCCCACTCTGAAGCTAATCGTAGCTACGCCCTTGTATGGATTTACCACTGTCGCTCGGTCCCTGTTTGCTATTAATCGCACACAGGCTGCAGTGAATCGTCTTTAATTAGTTCTTCCACGGTTCTCATTGGAAAGTTCCGGACGTTCAGCCTCGGCTTCATCGGTGATCGAAACCCGATCTTCCAGGCCGCAGTCAGCCGATAAACCGCCCAAGTTATGCGGCTGCCTGTTCGAAACTTTTAACCTGATATTATTAAAAGATTTTGCAGTTATATCAATAACAAAAAATTAAAAACTATGTAAATTTAATATTACGCACCGTCATTTTTTATGGCTTAACGCCTAGTCAACTTCTAAGTCATTAGAGGCGGGATGGGACTGGAAAAAAGGAACGGGAAGGAATTCGGCCTTGTTGTTTAGAAGGAAGCATCCCGGCATTCTCCTGGAGTGATTTGGGGAAACCATGGAAAACCCAAATCTGGATGCCCGGACGGGGATTCGAACCCGCGTCTTCGCACCGTCAACAGTAGGTTGTTAAACAATCTAAATCGTAAACAGTGGATTTTAAATGTATAGATTTATCAAATCAATGCCCTGTTGTATTTGGTCAATAGTTTAATAACCCGCAATTTGTGTAATTTACATTCTGAGGATGTTGACAACTATCTGCATAGTAAATTGAACTATCTGTTTATATAACAAAATTACAACAAAAATAATACACACACACATTAAAAATAGTGATATATAATAAAATTCCGTTCACATAAACATCCCAATTTTTGTATAAGTAAATAAATATCCAACAGATGTTTATTCCAAATTTCTCCTTCAACAGGACAAATGTGACAAATGCACATTAACAGTTTTATTGATTTTACGTAATCCCAGCTAGCTAAATACAATTAAATTCAGTAATGTTCTGCTGAGTTACGTTTTCCGATGTTACTTTCTTCTTCTTACCGGTAACGCCTGCTGCGACCTCGAGCCAACTTCAATTCTTCATCCTTTGTTGATTTTTCTTCCTTTCAATACAGTATTCTTTCATCATTTCATTGTGTTTATTCCTTCTCTCCTCAGACCAGTTCGGAGCAGATTTCTTTTCGCTTCCGCCTTGGAATCCTTCCATACTTAATACCCTCTTTCTAAAGATCTTTATTTCCATAATTTCCTCTTCTATCTTCTTTCCAAACCTTTCTTAACCTCTTGAATCCAGCTGGTTGTTGAGTTTTCGCTCAAAGATAATTGAATATCTTTTTAGTTAACCTGTTTTAATTCTATAGATATTTCCAAAAAACGTCAATATCCTCTTTCTTATTGATTCCGTTATATTTTCTACGTTCTGGTATATTTCGTTATTACTTCTTGATTTACATAGCTCTGTTGTTTTAACTGGACCCAAGATTTGTCACGATTCTTCTTTCTAGCAATTACAATTTATCCAAACTGTAGTTCAACACTAGGCATTCACTAGCATAAAGGTATAATGGTTTCACTACCTAGTTATAGTGCCTTAAGATTTTTAGACAAGTACTTTTTGCTATAATTTTTTTTATTGATACCATCCTGTGTATCCTTTCCTCGATGGCGGATTTATCTAATCCATTTTCTTGAGCTATTTCCCAGAGATATTTAAACTTCTTTCCCTATTCGTTCAATATCAATGGTTAAATAATTTGGAGCATTTTTAATGTTATTAATAAATTTAGTTTTTTTTATACAGAAATTCTCAAACCTGTTTTGTTGGCTATTCCTTCCAAGAAATTGATCTGTGTTTGTAATAGACATACACTCTGAAAGTATACGTGTTAAATTATATATTACCGAATTTTTAATGATGATTTTTATAAACATAACCATAATTTTGATAAGTAACCTATTTTCACATTTTAGAACCTATTTTGCATTGGAACAGAGCCTATTTTAGGCACCTAAAATCCGTGGTCTAGTCATAACCTTTGATCCAAAAAAACCGAACTATTCTAGACCCACGATCAAACGCTGAACACCGTCGGGGGCTTACACTAGTGTTGTAAATAAGAATCTGTAAGCGGGCAGTATCTGTTCCGTTGCCCAGGCACAAACTACCCAACTATTATAGTTTGGTTGCGGTTTTTTGCAGTATGAGAACTTACAATCTAGTAGCAGCTTAGTATGAAACAGAGATAACTACAGTGCTTTGCGGACAGAGGTACTCACCGCTGTCATCTAATGTTCCATCTCGACGCCCTCAAGGTTCAACATGGCGACGTCCACCAACACACTGCAAAAACAAAGAAATCATTACAGAACATCTCCGTAATTTAAACAGTTAACAGAATATATAATAACTTGCAGCACTAAGGAACTGACGTCACTGAAAACAAAAAAACCTCGCCAAAAGCTAACACAACAAATATATGAATTCAGGTCATCATTTCCAAACACGATAAAATAAATCTTTTTTATTTATTTATGGCTTTAAGCCTCGTCGACGTCGAGGTGATTAGAGGCAGGATGTGATTGGAGATAAGGAACGGGAAGGAATTCGGCCATGGCCTTTTGAAGGAAGCATCTCGGCATTTGCCTGGAGTGATTTGGGAAAACCATGTAAAACCCAAATCTGAATGTCCGGACGGGGATTCTAATCCGCCTCCTCCCGAATGCGAGGCCAGCACTTTAACCGCTCACCCCATCACGCTCGGCAAAATTCATCTTCGCTGGCAAGTCAGAATAAACAACATACATATACAGGGCGTTCGCCGGAAAACGCTACCCTCCCAGTCTGTTGCCGTCGGCAACTTGCTGGGTGGAGCCAGCAACTCCCGCCACACGGCACCGTGAATCACCGCACTTTTTAACACCTCCGCTGCCCAACAGTGCAGTGACGCAGTATAATGGGACCCTTACATTGTTAAGAACGGTTTCTTTGCATTGTAGCTAGTTTGTGACTTCAGTCTCTTATTAATCAGTGTTGTGAATAAACGTTTCTTTGCGGTTTGGCTGGTTTGGGGCTTCATACTCTTACTAATCTGTACCATGTTTGAGTGTGAGTAAAATTATGGTACGTTACAGTTTGGAACAAAGAATATTTCTCTACGATACATATGTGAAGAAGAAGTCGTTTAAAAAGTGTCGCAGTAAATTTCGTCGCGAATTTCCTGGCGCTTTACTGCCAGCTAAATCAACAATTCTGCGTCTGGTTAAAAAAAGTAAGAGAAACGGGTTCATTTTTTAACAAAAAGAGACTGTCGGTCAACCGTATTCTCACAGAGGAGAAAATTGACGATATCGCTTTTCGTCTAGAACAGTCACCCAAAAAATCATTAAGTCAGTTAGGGCAGCGTGTGTCTCGAAATATGTTCAGAAGATGTGAAATGTGCATTACACAAGAGGGTCAACACTTCCAGCATCTTTTATAAGGTAAGCTAATGAATTACGTCACATTTAAATGCTTAGCACATACAAGTTTATGAAGCGTAATTACTATGAAATAGTCCGCGGCCGACGGTCGAACAATGCCGGAAGCTGACCGCTCGCTCGCCGGGAGCAGTTTCTTCCTTGTAGCGCTAACAGTGGGTTGCGTTTCCCGGCGAACGCCCTGTATATTATCCGTTAGGTGGAAGTTATTAGCCTACCGAGCTAACATTTATTGTATATTTAAGGGAATTAAGTTCAAAAAATATTTTGTAAAATCTTTTAAAAATCAATGAAAAAAATACTTTTTTATCGAATTCATTCTTTGTTTTGTGAACCTGTCTTCCAAATTATATTTAAAAACTCCCACGAAATTGCCAAATTCCGCAATATAATCGCGTCTGGGACAGCAGTAACGAAATTAGTGAGGAATTATAAATTTGCAAGTTAATGGTTTGGAAGGAGTAATTCCGTGTTTCAGTCACGATAACGAACATTAGATAATAATAATTGATAAAATTGCGATGGAGCGCACGATCCGGTGGCAATCTTCCTTCACACCCGTCTTTATCCTTTCCTCTTCCAAACTACTTTTGTCCTCAACTAAATTTTACTTTATATTCTTTCATTGTTTTTGGTAAATTGGTCAATTCTCTTGCCAATTTATTCCAATCCCTTACAGCCTTTCCTACAAAAGAAAATTTTCCCACACCCTTATGCCTGAAATCAAGTACCAACTTGTGATCATAGTCATCTTTACCCTTCCATGCACCTCTTAATTTTCCCACCAATACCTTTCCATGCTTCATCACTAATACAGGCCTTTTAGGCACCCATGACTCTCTTCACTCTCCTCATAACCTCCAATGAATCCCAATTCAGCTCCTTTATCATATTAGTTACCGATTGTGTTTTGCGGTAATTTCTCAAGACAAATCTGGCAGCCCTCCTCTGCACCTCCAACTCCTGTATTTGATACCCAAAATGTGGATCCGAAACTACACAAACACATCCCAGTAGTGATCTGACCAAAGTTTTGTACTACAATTCCTTTACTCTCTTCTGCATCCCCTCATCAGTCACTCCAACAGCTGAAGGATTTTGAACCCTTTCCCTACTACCTGTCCAATGAGTCCTACCCAGTTGAGTCTGACATCAAATGTTATGTCGAGGTATTTACATTTCGAGTCTTCAATAAGTAGCTCCTTCCCCATTTCGTAATCATAATTAACCTTTAGCTTTTTATCTGTGTACCTAATAAACTGGCTCCTCTTTGCATTTACCTTCATCCAATGTTGACTCAACCAGCTAGTTATCGTATCTAGATCACCCTGCAGCTATCTACAGTCTTCTATTCGCAAGTGCGATTTGAACCACAGGATTCCGTTCTCTAACGACCTTGAAACTCATGTTGCATTTTGTAGATCAAACGGCAGTCACCTAGCACAAAAAAAAGTGTCTGAACATTTTCAGGTTAGGCAGCGTATTCCGCTTCGGGATAGCTCCTGAACAAGAATGGCCGAAAATTTATAACTGCGGCAACTCGTGTCTAATTTTGCAGCTAAAATATGGAAATAAATACAAACAGCGAACTTCTTACACGCTGGGGTAGATTTTTTTGATTCTATTATTTTTCTATATAACACCCCTATAATACAATTTTGCAAAATTTTGGTGGGTGTGCGGTGACGCTCTGGCCTCGCATTCGGGACGACGCAGTTTCGATTCCCCGTTCGGCCATTCCCATTTCTGTTTTCCATGATTTACCGAAATTCCCCCAGGTGAATGCAGAGATGATTCCACCAAAATTCCATGGTAGAATTCTTTCCCATTCCTTGCTCCTAGTCCTCTCCCGCCTCTAATGACCTCGACGAGTGTCAAAGCCACAAGCAAACAGAAAAGAAAATTAAATACTATACTCGTAATTGTGTTAATGAAATACACGTTATGTACAAATTTGAAGCCTCCAACTTATTCTTTTTTAAGTGACACAAGCTTAGGCTGACAATTTGCAGTTTTTTGTGGCTTTATGCCCCATCGACGTCGAGGTCATTAGAGGCGAGAAAGGACTGGGGGCAAGGAACGGGAAGGAATTCCGCCATGGTGTTTTATGAAAACCACCCCGCGATTCACCTGTAGAGACTCGAGGAACCCATGGGAAACCCAAATCTGAATGCCCGGACGAGGTTACGAACCCACGTCTTCCCGAAAACGAGGCCGGAGCGCTACCGCTCATCCACCAAGATCGGTGTCAGATAGAGCATCAGCAGTACGTCTTCAGGTTTTTTTTTTTTTTTTTTTTTTTTTTTTTTTGCTTTCATCAGCCTTTCCACTAGTTTGATATAATCCTCCACCTCCTCTTCCTATTTAGGGCACCTTTTACGCTTCTACAGTTCTTACCTTAACTTTTCTCTCCATTTACAAATTAGCCAACCCCGCATGTCTTAAAATGTGCCCCACCATCCTGTCTCTTCTTTCTGTAAGACTCTTCCACAAACCTCTCTCCACACTCATCATTTCCAAAACAAACCAATTTCGTACTTTATCCGTCCATTTAACTTTCAGCATCATTCTATAGTAGGGCCTACCACATTTCAAATGCTTCAATTTTCCTTCTTTGTGGTCTTTCTTCTAGTCCATACTTCACTTCCAGAAAGTAATGTGCTCCCGTTGGGTAAAAAATCCTAAAATGAAAGGCGAATGGAAGGATGGCGTGTAGCGGCTTAAATAATAAAGCCTCATTGGTTTAATGTTTCAATATGGAGTACAGATTTAAATTCACTGTCGCGTATTTATCAGTGGGTCCAGATTAATGTGTGTGTTGAGTGTGCAGGTCGTTGTTCTGCAACTTGACGCGGTGCGGTCGAGGCGGTTGGCCGCAGGAAAGCGAAAACCACCTCTCCGACCTCTTCCGTCTTCCGCTGCAGCCAAACCAGACCAGCAGGCAAAATAAGCAAGACAGACATTATCAACACCGGGCAACGTGTGGGCCAAAGGCCGTTACATCTACAAACGTAATGCCCGGTGGAGATGAAACTGTAATGGTTTCCCGTTGCCTTCCCTACTGTGACAACGATACTAAGTGTGTATGGTTAAGATATACACTGATCGGCCAAAAACATTACGACCACCTACTTACTAGCATATTGGTCCACATTTCTAACGCAATACAACAGCGATTCGCCGTAGCATGGATTACAAGTCCTTGGTAGGCTTCCAGAGGTATCTAACACCAGATTTCTACGCATCGGTCACGAAATTCCCTTAATTACGGGCCAGAGGTTTGTGGGCGCAGCACCTGGGAATGAGCATCTCGTAAACGGAGAGGCTAGTAAAGTTTTCTTTTGGCAGGTTTATGATTCATTTGACATGTTAATGGTAAGTTCGGGGTAATAATAATATAATATTTAATTAAATTGCGATGAAGCGCACACTCCGGTGGCACTTTACCTTCAGACCTACCTACATTTTCCCTCTACAAATTTTAGCTTTAAATTCTTTCAACCTTTTTGTCAAATTATTCTTCATTTCTCTTGGTAACTTTTTACCAATCCCTGACACCCTTACCTAAAAAAAGAGAATCTTCCTACACCCTTCTGCCTGAAATCGAGTGCCAGCTTGTGGACATAGTCATATTTTCCCTTCCAATGCATTACTTTTAATTCTTACACCAATATCTTTCCATGCCTCATCGCCAGTATATGCCCTGTACACTCCCATGACCCTCCTCATTCTCCTCCTGTCTTGCAATGAATCCCATTCCAGCTCCTTTATCATATCCGTCACTGATTGCATTCTGCGATAATTTCCAGAAACAAATCTTGCAGCCCTTTTTTGCACCCTATCCAACTCGTGTATTTGATACTTAAGGGGGCATCCATAACTCAAGTGACGTGTATTTTCCGGAGTTCCGGACCAACCCCCTCTGGTGAGACTTCGTGAGATCTGATCTGGTCCGAACCTCCCCCCCCCCCCAGAAATCACCCTCGCCACTTTTTGAGACCTTATTTTTTTAGGTCTTACCCTTCCAAAGCCGCTTACACCCCCACTTTTCGACGAAATACCTCCCAAAGTCGACTTTCGCGTCATTTGTAGATTTTTTTTTTTTTTAGCTTTGCAGTCAAAAAAATTCCAAAACCTCACGTGAGATTTCCGTTAACCCCCCCCCCCTCCCCCTTGGTGAGATTTCGCCGGACCCTCAGCCCCCCTATTTCACCTCACGTAATTTATGGACGCCCCCTAAAGAGTAAAGTGGTAGACGGATTAATGCTAGATATTGCGTTTGGTAGAAATGTTTATGGTAGAGTTTTCATGCGGTAGGGTTACCAGCTAGAAATAACATTGGGTAGAATTGGTATAGTTCAGTTAATTGGTATAGTTATTTTTTGGTAGGAATTCATTTTGATAGCGTTTAATGGTAATGATGTTCATTATAGACTTGTAAATGACAGAGTTTATATTGGTAGAGATTTTTCTGGTAGTCAAGTTAATGTAATCTTTAATTTTGTTGACAGTTTCCGAAAATTTTAGCGTAATTTTGGCATTTCCTAAACGTAGATTTGGCATTAAAAATTTTTTTATAGTTGGCCGCACTGCGAACGATGCTTGCCCCATTTTCTTCCGTTGCTTAGGTTTCGAATTCTAGACGAGCCATAACGTACAAAGTTTCACATCACTCGTAATTCTGGCTGCCCAGAACCGATCAGGGAAGACTTATTCACTTCAAAAATAAAGGAAGAAAATAGTACACTGATATAAGCTTTCGTCGTCAGTGGGGTTAATAGATTCAGAAGTGGAGTTTCGACGACAAACTGCATATGAATCGGCAACAGCCGATATTCGAGTGAAGAGATATGGGGATGGAAAGACAGGGACTCGAGCCTGTATTCTTCAGAATGCCAGGCCGAATGTCAGCGTTCCCACAGCGGGCTGAGTGAAGCGCAGATTCAGCGCTATCAATAAGGGATGCGCGCTCCACGTAAAGGTTGTTTTTTGCCGCTATAGACGTTGCGTTGTGTGTGGGATGAGAGAGAACCCGTTCATCTCGAGACCTGCTTCGTCATGTGTTCCCACGGGGTGGCCTCCCGCACTATCTCACCCTGCTCTGGATACGGGTTTCTGTTTCCTGACGCAGAGAGAGAGAGAGAGAGAGAGACAGATATTCTTGCGCCCTGTAGTTTTGATGTTTTCGTACATTCATTGCTTATTAACCTAAATTCATTTAGAATATCTTATTTATTTAAACGAGCAATTCCTGTATATAAATATATATTTGCAATCTCAGAAACGGCTATAACGATTCTGATGAAATTTCATATTTAGATAACGTTTTGTTTTTTAATATTACCTGCAAAAACCCAATTTTACAAAACACGAACAATTTTTGCTCTTGGTATCTCGAAAACATCCCTAACGCCATCTCGTAGACGATTCAGGTACCAGGAAGCGTGCTAATATTTTCTCTTTGGTTTCAACGAACTCATATATTTAAACTAACATTTCTTGCATACTAGCTGACTCGGGGGAATATTAGCACTACATGTTCAATTGTTAAACATTTAAAAAGAAGATATTTAAAAATTGGTTTTGTCAGAAGTGATACTTTACTTTACAAAACTGCTTTGAAAATAATATTGACCATATATCAAACACAAGCAATGTGCCTAATCTTGTTGTGTTTAGGTTGAATGGCAGTCTGGACCAAAATGGGTACTAATATTCCATGATGCTTAGTGGATTTTGAGTATAGAAAAAAGCTGCCACGCCAAATTCTGACCATAGGCAGTAATTAGCGTAATCGTATGTTTCGGCAAATGGAGCTCAAATGTAATTAGTGGGGAAAAAAGTGGTTACTGTGCTAGATCTCAAAAAATTCTGGCTACGATACCGGTTGAGACAAGAATTTTTAAGATTTGTATTTGATTATATGAACTACATTGGAGCGTTCTGTGGTTCAGAATCTACGTTAAATTGTAGGTCTCAGAGGAAACGAACCGACCGTCCTACCTCTGATACAATGGCTTAGTATGCCTCCTTCGGGAGGATCCAACCAACTTTCAGGTTAGGTTTTTATACTGTCTATATATTTAATCTGACCAATCTAATACTATTATATGAGCAACTCTTGTAAATAGATAAAATTAATTTTTCAGAAACTTCTCTAAGGATTTTGATGAAGTCTTGGATATTGAACAGAAATCGAAAGTTGCCGAACGAAGATCGATCACCCAGGTACTTTTATAAAAACATAAAATAATAGTAACAAGTGATTTCTAAATCCAGTTCATTATTGTTATTATTATTATTATTATTGCGAATTTGTCTTTAAATTGTGTACATAAATAAGAATTAAAAGATCCGTTAAAAACTTTACAGTAGCGTTTTCATAAAGTGAATTTTTTAATACAAGATTTTTACTAAGACATTTAATGAGATCCTTCTATGGACTTACATATTTGCCATTTTGTAATGAACAGGGAAATCTGGTAAAATTACTTAGTTATTTCGCCAAAAAGATCACTCAAGTTTCCTTGTAATGTTCAGGAGACTATAAATCACTGTAAATTACGAAAGGATTTTAAGATTGGTAGCTCAATTTTAAAATTATAGTTTTTATTGTTTTTCACAAAAAGCTTGAACATATCGCAAAATAATTAAAAAAAAATCCGAACTTTTTTCAGAGTTGAAGGGTTGCCGACTTACATTTCATACACATGAAGAGTAATAAAAATCTTTCTTCCACCCTCAATAACCCCCCCCCCCAATATAATTACTTCCTCCCCATCACGACTTTTCCAAATCCAAACGTGTAAAAATCAAATAATTTCTATGTTTAAGTTTACAGAAGTTGGCAACACTATTTTCCTATATGGCCTTTCAGACCTCCGTCTATTTCCAAACCTTAAAAAATGTCTTCCTGGCTCCCATAGAATGATGGCGTATGACGTCATGTAAGGCGACAACTTTGTGAAGTACTTTTCAGCGGACAGCATGAGTCGCTGTAGGAAGTGTCTGTACCACGGACATGACTGTATTCAAAAAATGACCACAAATTTTAATCAGTACCAGGCAGATTTCCCGCAATCGTCTAGACTCTAGAACAATGTTTCTCAACGTTATTCAGTTCGAGGACCAGTAAAACGTGAATAATAATTCCAAAGACCATAACTTATACGGGCTTAATTTTTTACCCTTTGTCTATTTTTAACCGGTCCTACAAATTGTAATCTGAGAAAGTGCAGTCCCTTAAGCCGTAAACCTATAACAAGAATCTCCTAAAACGGTTATTAACTATCAAAAGAGCGCCTCTCCCCTTGATGCTAGATGGAAAAGTATTTTTAATCTATACTTAAAAAATGCGAGTGAGGCGTGGAATGATATTGGTGTAAGAATTAAAAGTAATGCATAGAAGGGAAAAGATGACCATGGCCACAAGCTGGCACTCGATTTCAGACCCAAGGGTGTAGGAAGATTCCCTTTTTTAGGTAAGGGGGTCAGAGATTGGAATAACTTACCAGGAGAAATCATGAATAATTTACCAATTGAAATTCGTAGAGGGTTGCAGGAAAAAGGGGAAAATGGGTGTGTAGGGAAATTGCCAACGTAGTGTGCGCGTTATTGTAATCAAATTAAACAAAGCGCGTGTCTCCCGGGACACTAAAAAAAAAACTACTTCAAGCCCATGAATTTACCGGACGACTCCTTGAAAGGCTGTTAAAAAAAAAGCAATAGTGACTGTTTAAGTTGTATCATCAATAGACCTGTCCAACATCTCCCATCCGACTCCCTCAAGATTGAGCCAAATTTGTTTACTTTTTCTGTGTGTTTTACGGCTTTCCGGTGATGGCCATTGTAGCCGGTAGAGGACTGTGGGAAGGGGCGGGAAAAAATTCGGTCATGGCATTTTGAAAAAACTGTCCCCGCATTTATCTGGTGCGATTTCTGGAAATGGATGGACCGGGATTCGAAAGTGCATCCGCTTGAACGTCATGTCCGATCCTTAATCCCTGACGCATCAGGTTTGGTGGACTGAGTCAGATCACTGTGTGTTGTGGCATATTCGAAACGCGCGCGGGTGTGGTTGCAACGAGCAGACTAGATTACATGGGGCCTGCTGCTACCACAGGCGGGGAAAGTCCCACCCGCTGATTATCCGAAACACTCTCCCTATCAAAAGTAAACATCGGTTCTGTTTACATGGCGAAGCGGAATTCCTCATGCGTCTAACTGATCGAGAGGTACGGGTTCCGACATCGGCGCCAAATAGATTTGCTTGAAGGATTATAAAATAATTGTATCTGCTTTCGGTATGTCACCGTAAGACCCAGTAATATCTCCAACTTCCATTTCAATGGTCCGCCCACGGATGAAGCTCATTCTGCGAATTAAGAACTCTTCCGGTGGCTTCAGTTTTCCGTATTTGTTGTTGATATGAAGTTTCTGGACCATTTTTTTGTGATTTCAGACCCAAAACAGCAAAAATTAAACTCGTATAATTTTATGATGCTGACTTTGCACCAATCGTAGTGAAACTTCACAGAAAGATCTACTTACGGGAAACAGATCCTTGGACAAATAGAAAATAACCTTTTTAGGACAAAAAGGTACAACTTCACGAAAAAAAAATGTACATCGGCCGAGGTATCTAGCATCACTGGATATCGCAACTCCTGCCGAGTGCATAGATATTGCACAGATCCTTGCGAAAAGAATACGCGGCCGTAGGAGACATCTTAATGTGATCGGGATGGGAGAGAATATGTTTTGCTTATATCTTTACTTCTCAGCGACATGGGGATCGTTGGAGAGGGGAGTGGACCGACGGCAAGAAACTGAAAAAAATTAGACAATGGTTTTTTGAAGGAACCAACGCGGCATTCACCTAGCGCGATTTTCGGTGACCATGGAAAACCAAAAATTTGGAAGGACGGACGGGTATTTTAACCCTGGTGCTCCTGAATATCACGTCGGAGACCTACCGGGCTCGGTGAAAAAACACACATTCACAATTATATATCTCAACATAGCTTTCCCCGATTCCTCATGTGGCATCGCTATATCAGTGTATACTCTAAGTTGAGGATTGTTCTGTCTTCGTAAATTTATTCAACCTTAACTAAGGTGCGTTCCCACGGCACGTGGTTTTATAGGCCGCGCCACAGGTAAGCCCTCGCCACCTCGCAGCCGCCTTGTCTAGTGTCGTTCCAACTACTCGGACATTTGATTTTTACCGACTAGGCGACGAATAAAGGTACGCTCTTGGTAGGAAGCTAACTGTAGAGCCGATGGCACCATTTGGTCCGTGATGCTCGCGATACAGTTTACTGAGCCATGTTGATTATCCATACTTAGGACAGTCGTTGGATAATCAACATTTTATGCCAGCAAGTTTATGGAGCGTAGGGGCTGGCGAGTGACTTCCATATGCGGAGGGTCGCCGGTTCGAGTCACGCCAAGGGCATGGGTGGCTGCAATTCAGTGTTTTATGCGAACTATGTTGTCCGTCACTTTGACAGCCACCGACAATTTAGAATCATACACTATCGTAATTCGTATATGAAGTGCACACTCTGGAATCAGGTGTCCAAATTCTCTCGAGGCTACCTGTTGCCCGCAGTTTTGTTCGCGTGGACTGTTAATATACAGACACCTAACTCACACTCTCTCTCTCTCTCTCTCTCTCTCTCTCTCTCTCTCTCTCTCTCTCTCTCTGTCATAAACCAAATTCATCAAGAGATACGTGATCTACGGCTCCTGAAGCTCACTGAACGCAAATTTTGAGATGAAGTATATCCACAACAAACTGTAACTTCATCTCTCCGAATAATATGACGCCACTAGAACACTGCAATAACAATAAACTCTCCAATTGCGAGAAGTATCTTTAAACGACGTTAATTTATGGACACGTAACTTACAAGAGTTTCCACGTCACATAAAAAAGCAACCTATCTGATTCCTGGGATCATGGGTTGTTTATTGTTCGGAACTCCAGCAAGATCCGACCAATAGTTTTGCGTTCAACGAAAAACGGATACTAATTTGAGGGAACCTTTACGTCAATTGTCTCTGGTTTGCTACACCATATCAAAATGAAACACATCCTATTATAACCTCGGAATCACTAATAGAAACCTCACCTAAATTTGACCAGTAGTTTTTCATAAATCCGGTTTATTTCAACTTGTAGACCGACAGACACAATTTAAAAAAAAAAAATTTTCAATGTTGATAGCTTTTCTATAGCTTACTACAGTGACCCAGACATTTTTATTTTTTAAAAAAATATCCTTCATGTAGAGATTTTTCCCGAGTTACAGTTTTATTTAATGTACAGGTATTCAGAAGAGTATTGTGGTTTTGCGTCATTGTAAGTGATTCGGAACTGATGACTGGCGATACAGTTAATACAATGGAAACAGGTCATTCACGTTTTTGTTCCTTTTTTATTTTTATTTTTTTTACTTATGGCTTTATACCTGCTAAAGTCATTGGAGGTGGAATGGGAGTGGGGAGAAACCATGGAAAACCCAACTCTGGATGCCCAGAGGGTGATTCGAACCCGCGTCCTCCCGAATGAGAGGCCAGAACGTTAACCGTTCACCCACCACGCTCACTGGAATTTTCCAAGTCCATCGGAATTCACAATTTACATGAATGCATGCAGGTGTCCGCCAGGATGCGCACATACGTGTAACCTTTCAGAGTCGTATGTAGACTTATCAGCGGTCTCATGTCACTCCAACTGCACACGCCCCACACCATTACAGAGCCTCCACCAGCTTGAATAGTCCCCAGCTGTCATACAGGGTCCATGAATTCCATACCCGTACACGGCCATCCGCTCAATACAACTGGACTCGTTAGACCAGGCAACATATTTCCAACCATCAACAGTCCAATGTCGGTGTCGACGGGCCCATGCGAGGCGTAAAGCTTTGCGTTGTGCACTCAGCAAGGATACACGAGTAGGCCTTCGGCCCCGAAAGCCCGTGTCGATGATGTTTCGTTGAATGGTTCGCACGCTGACACTTATTGATGGCCTAGCATTGAAATCCGCAGCAATTTGCGGAAAGGTTGCATTTCTGTCACGTTAAACGATTCTCTTCAGTCGTCATTGGTCCCGTTCTTGCAGCATCTTTTTCCGGCCGCAGCGATGTCGGAGATTTGATGTTTTACCGGATTCCCGATATTCACAGTGCACTCTTGAAATGGTCGTACGGGAAAATCCCCACCTCATCGCTACCTCGGAGATGCTGTGCCCCATCTCTCGTGCGCCGACTATAACATCACGTTCAAAACTCACTTAAATCGTGATAACCTGCCATTGTAGCGGCAGTAACCGATGTAACGCCCTGCGCAAGAGCCCTGTTGTCTTACATAGGCGTTGCCGACCGGAGCGCAGTACTCTGAGTATTTACATCTCTGTGTTTGCATACGCATGCATATACCAGTTTTTGTTTTTTTTTACTCCGTAGTGTATATAAAATAACTTTGGGACTGAAGCTTGGTGCACAGTAGACTGAGCGGTGTATCGTGCAGCTGGTATGCGTGCTGCGCCAGCTCGTTATCAACCATTCCTGGTTGGCCACAGCGCACGTGTGGCCGCCGACTTCCGCCCTGATGAAACTCGCCGCACCACCTAGCTTGCGACAGTGTCCCAAACCACAGCCCCGCACACTCGCAACGAGACTTCCACACTGGGTAATGCATTCAGACTATTCCTACGTATGCTGTAGCGTAGTAACCCACAGGTTCAAGGGGCTTTATGCCACGAGTCTTAGTTTGCGAGATATCGGGTCCCAAAATCTTCAAAGTAGCTTGCATAATTATTATGTAGTAGACTGGTCAACGTAACGGGAACCAGCAAGGTAGGCAATGTACCCCCCGAGTTCACACCGCGCTCTCCGTATCTTTATTTTGCAGTCCGCTTTTCAATTATTTCAAATAATTCTATAATCATAATTTAAACATTTCAATATTAACATAATATTTACTGTTCAAAAAAAGGTCAACATTTTATTATTTTTTGAGGATTTTTTTAAATAAATATATTTAAAAATAACTTTTGTTCTGGCGGGTGCAATCGCTCTAAGAATCCCATATCATGAAGTAAATGTTTCTAACTGCCCTGTCGGAATATTTTAGCATTCCTCTCAGCCGTACAGATTAGCCTTAGCCAGTGGCCGGAGAAAAAATTCCTTGAAGCTGAGCGTGACATCTATTCTGCAGCGCGGTAGTCTGGGATCTTGTTGACTTCGCTACGCCCTGTTCCGCTGACCAAGATACTACTTTCTTGATTTGTGAGCTTCTATGTAATCCTTAGAACGCGAAATCTCGAAAAATTGCCCGTAGCATAAATTCACCGAAGGGGATGCTACCCCACAACATACATAACATAGTCGAAATGATGATTACCAACTGGCAGACCCACTAGAAAATGCACAACCGAAGGAACTTTATTCCCTGTCTTTTTCTGTGGTGAACAATTTACTGTGGCTTAGTTTTGCTCTATTGCAAGCTGGAAATCGCGGCCAGTGTAGGCTATATGGAGTGAGTCACGCATTCTATTTTCGCCCTGCGTCGACAGTAGCCTTACTATATATTCCGTCCCGACCACAACTCACTGGCCATCAATCCTAGCAACAGTCGTATCATTTATTGTTTAAACAGATGTTTAGCGACTGGTCGAGATCACAAATTACTGTATGTTTTTTATGAAGTATCGCCCTCTCGGCTGAGGCGGCATGAAGGGTTTGGTACCTGACTCGGCGCTAGGTGGTTAGGGGGTGTCTATTATTATTATTATTATTACTCCGTGATTCACTAAAAGAATGTGTCGGAGGGTGCATTGCACCTATCCGAAAGTGTAATAGTTTGCAAGGGATATACGGGATATGGCAGGAGGCGTCCATGGGCTATTGTGAGGAACCATCCCGGCATTCGCGTGGAGTGATCTGGGAAAACCATGGAAAACCCAGATCAGGATGGCCGGAGTGATTATCGAGAACTACTGCTGTCGGATTTTAAGTTTACTCGTCCGGTAAATCCTTCCTATTCCATTCCATAATCGCGTGTGGGAAAAATGAGTACAGAAATTAATCGGTTCTGGCCGTGATTTATCCTATTTTCGCAGTCATTCCTAGATATGAATGTTGCTGGTAACAATATTTGTTTGCTGTCATTCCGAAATACGTCAGTCGTGATTTTTCAATTAGCTTCCATCGAGAGCAACGCCTTCGGTGCTCCAGGTCTTCCCAACCTAACTCCTTCAACATCGCACTTACGCTTTCCCTCCAACTATACCTGTCACGAATAAGGCAGCTCTTTTTGGCCCTTCTCTAATGTCTCCATTAACCACTTTTGATGGGGACCCCATACAGAAAAACAATATTCTAAGTGAGGGCGGACTAGTGATTTGCATGCAATGCATTTAACTTCCGGAGTGCATTGTTTTAAATTACGGCGTAGAAATTGGAGCATACGATATGCTCATTCCACGACAAATTGTTACGAATTGTTACCCCTAGGTATTTAGCGGAATCTACCGTTCTAAGGACAGTACCATTAATTGTATATTCAGAGCTAAATGGTATCACCTTTTTACTTATACGAATTACTTGGCACTTTTTAACGTTTAACTCCAACTGCCAGCCTTTACATCACGCAATTATTTTAATAATATCGTTTTGTAACAAAGCGCAATGGTCGAGGATTTTAATTTCACGATAAATAATAGCATCATCGTC
Source organism: Vandiemenella viatica (assembly GCA_031002005.1). Classification (NCBI taxonomy): domain Eukaryota; kingdom Metazoa; phylum Arthropoda; class Insecta; order Orthoptera; family Morabidae; genus Vandiemenella; species Vandiemenella viatica. The sequence goes on along the minus strand of CM061918.1, from coordinate 44,685,128 downwards.
AAATAGCCTATTCTTTCCCCTTATTACG